>CM061141.1:121909224-123109224 GCA_030789695.1 Scilla litardierei
ATACAAAATTATAACCATATTACCATACGTTGACGCCGAACTCCGACCACCTCGCTTCGCCGTACTCCGACCACCCCGCATGTACGGCAACGCCTCGCCGTACTCCGACAAAGCCATACGAGCCAATTTGCGCCAATTTGCACCAATTTGCGCCAATATACGCTAATATACGCTAATATACGTCACGTTTCGTGACGTATACTGGCGGTATATTGGCGCATATTGGCGCAAATTGGCGCAAATTGGCTCGTATGGCTTTGTCGGAGTACGGCGAGGCGTTGCCGTACATGCGGGGTGGTCGGAGTACGGCGAAGCGGGTGGTCGGAGTTCGGCGTCGACGTAGACGTTTATGGGGGGTGTTGTCGGCGTTGGGTTGTGGGATGGCGGCGATGAGCGGTTGTCGAGGCTGTCGAGGGGAGTTCGAGGCGGTGCGAGGTGCTGGGCTTCGCTCGCCGGAGGGAGAGAACGTCGTTCGCTGCACTTGTTTTCGCAAAGGGAATTTGATTTTGTTGGGTTTTAGTGTTTGGGAAGAAGAGTGTATTTTAGTCTTCTTTTTAAGGGGGGGTGGTATTCTAGCAAACTTTTTAAATTGGGTTGTAAATATTAAAACTCATCGTTGACTAGTGTTATTTACCCAATTTTCTCAGAAACTTCAGCATGTAATATGTGCCATACTTACATGTTGAACCATCGTACTGTTAGGATTAGGGTTTATGTGAATAATGTCAGATCTGTAATTTCTGGATACGGGGAGATTTTGTAATTTTGTGGATCCATTGGCAGATTTGTAACTTGGGTAAAACCACTAGGTCGGGGGTATTATGGTAATTTAGAGGTGGCGGCTCAATATGAGTCTTATTATAAATAAATGGGAATATTAGTGGGGGGATCATGTGGAGTTTGGTGAAGAATAGGGTAGATCCCTTAGATCTAGTGGAGATTTAGGCTTTAATCTCGAATCCAAAGCTAGGAGAGTGACCTTCTCTCAAATCAAGACCACCAATCTTGTATTCCATTTATTCCTATTAATAAAAATAATTCCATTCTTCCCCAAATCTCTTCCATATCCCTAAAAATCCCAACTTTTCCACAAAAACCCCACCAATCACCCCCAAAACCCATAAAATCATATTTTTATCCTAAATCCAAATCTGAATCGCATCAAATTGATATCAGAGCGTAGATCCTAATGGCAGAAACTTTCGAGGCATGACATCAAGCGTGGTTGGAGCGAATGAGGAAGGCAAGGATTGCGTCGAACAAAAACTTTGACACTCTCATGCAAACCATAATGCAACAAATTTCAGATCAAAAGGTGACAACTTTGATCCTGATGCAATAAATTTCAGATCTGAAGGTGTTGAAGAATTCAAAATTTGACGACAATTCAAATCTAAGGCAAAATGCAAAGATGGCGACGAAAAAATTTAGATCTGGGCGAAAATCCAAATCTAGGGCAAAAGGCGGCAACTTTGGACAAGAAAGAGTGAAAAATCAGCCCTTTGATGAGCGAGATCCATCCCGACGATGATCCATCTTCACATCTGCTTCAGATCTGAACATCAACGACGACTCCGACGCGAATCAAGACCTCAAGGAAGCGAAAGAAGACAACGATGGACACGGACGGGCACGACACCCCGTGCCTGCCTACAGGTGTGGCATGTAGACCCGTAGGCCGCCCCGCAACGGCGCTACAGGCCCGTAGGCAGTCTGCAGGGGCCGCATGAAGCCTGCAGTCCCGCCAAGACATGCAAGCAGTCCTACATGTCTTGCAAGGCCTGCCCATAGTTCCGTTGGGCCGTCAGTGTCTGTTCGCCATCTTTCGTGGGCCTGCCATGGCCTGACGATGCTTTTCGGAACCTGCCACGGCCCAACATCATTCTCTGGGACCCATCATGGCATGTAGACACTTTTGCGGGACCCCAAGGCATGTGGTTTGTACATAGACGACCTCCCGAGCTTCAGCATTCGTACTTTGGCGGCGCGAAGAACCCTCCCGATGATCTTGACGACAACCATGAATTTCATCCGGACTTCGTGGGAGGACGATGGAGACATTGGATAGCCTTTTGATTCAGGATGGGATGAGCATCACCAGTGGGATGGGAGTAGCCCGCTCACTTCATGCACCACCTTGAAGACAATGGCTTTTCGGGGGTAGAGTAGTGTTAGGATTAGTGTGTATGTGAATAATAGCATATCTGTAATTTCTGGACACGGAGGCGTTTTTGTGAATAATGGCAGATCTGTAATTTCTGGACACTGGGGGTGTTTGTAATTTTGTGGGTCTAGGGGCATATTTGTAATTTTGGGTAAAACCCTAGGTCAGGGGTATTATGGTAATTTAGGGGCGGCGGCTCAATAGGAGTCTTATTATAAATTAAGGGGGGCATTAGAGAGGGGGATCATGTGGAGTTTGGCGAAGAATAGGGTAGATCCCTTAAATCTAGTGGGATGTGGCTTTGATCTCGAATCCAAAGCTAGGAGAGCGGCCTCCTTTCGAATCGAGTCCACCAATCTTGTATTTCCTTTATTCCTATTAATAAAAATACTTCCTTTCTTCCCCAAATCTCTTCCCTAGCCCTAAAATCCTAAATTTCCACAAAACCCCATCTTTCACCCCCAAAAATCCATATAATATCATATTTTTGTCCTAAATCCAGGTATGAATCGCATCACATACATTTATTAACTTCGCGTAGGGACTAGACCCTTGTCCCATTAATTTCTATAAAATAGCTTATCATACTTCCTATATGGAAAGTATTTTTCTAACGTCATTATAGTTTATACAAGTAGAAGTTACCAAATTTTGAGTCAATATCAATTTATGCATGATTGCTCCACATATCGTTCCTCGAATCGCATTTTTCTAAACGAACAAGAGTTAATCCGAATTGATCTTGTAACATATTTGCTCCTTGTTCGGATGCTCGTTGTCGCCAAATATATTCTGATATAAGAAAAGACAAGTAAAAATATTTTAATTGTGTAATGAGTAAAAGGTAAAAGTGCTGGAGAAAGTAAACCATGACAAACACAATAGAGAAATGACCAAGGACCATCCAAGAAGTATCATTGCCCGACACACATTTAAGGCGGGTATGGCTTTTTCCACAAGAGTTCGTCCACATAGAGGGTCAAATGATTCGTTCCTGCCGAGTCATCTTTGGCCCGATTCATATATGATTGGCCCAAGCCTGACCCAAGAATTACATGGGTAAATTAAGCCTAATTCTAAGATAACAATTAACAATAAAGATATACCCAACTAGGCTAACCCAGTTATCTGTTTCTTTTCTGTTCCCCCTTTTTTCTTCCTCCCAATTATTAAATTCAATGTGCAGCAAAAGAGAAGAAAATTATGAATGAACAGGCAGTTCACTGAAATCGGCTAAAGATTTTAAGACCTATTATCATATGCCATCAAAATTCCAACATCTAAAAAAGAATGAAAAGAAATTAGGAGTATATTTAGGGTTATGATTTATGGTGAGAATCAAACAAATTCAGATAAATGGAGAAAATTATAGCATCAATAAGACAAGAATCTTGGGCATAAGCCACACAAGAGCTATGCACTTTGGTAGAGCTCCTTAATACATTATATTGTTCTGAACGTTAGGTTCAGGAAGAGGCACAAAAGAGGATGAAACAACCCGGAGAGGGATAGAGCAAGGTTTAATAACTTAGTTTCGGCGTCGTGCCTTCTTAAACTTTCCATTCCAACAAGTTTTGATTTATTTCAAACGTGTCATTATAGCTTTCGTTTTCCTTTTTTGTATTGTTTAATAATATAATATATGGTCGAAAGTCAGTTTTGTGGTTAAATATAAGATTTTACTGATTAACAACAATTTTGTTCACCAATGTCAGAAAAAACGACCTAGATTAATCTGATTATAATTAATGAAAACATATAAATATTAACCATAATAGATTCATAATACCACTTTCACTGGGGCCGAAATTTGTTTGTAAATTATCATAAAAATCAATGGTTAAGTGTAAATTTAATTGTGAACTATATAAATCATTGGATTAGGATTCTGATTAAGGTGAACACAAATCCCAATCCATTTAGACTAACATTCAGTTCAAACTGAACTAAGAATCCAATCCATATCAAACCCAATTTACAAGGGTTCTCATGATCAGCTAGACTCGTAAACACTTGCCTGACATTTTCGTTTAAAAACACCTAGGTGACGTGAAACATGTGATGAGACACAAAGCCATCTGAGGTGTGGTTATGGGGAGATGACATCCTCCTTTGTTTTCTCACTTTTCTATCCTTTTTTGGTTTTCTTTATTTATTACGGACGTAGCATATTTCTCTTTCAAGTTTTTTTATAAATTAGATTCTATGAAGCAGAGACACTTCAAAATGAATGGTGGGCATGCGTCGGATAACAACATATGCACGACACCTACCCGACAAATATCAAACACTTCGTAGTCGTGTCCAGTTTTAAAAACCCAAGAGAATAGTGTGGTCGAGTCGTGTCAACTTTATATAAAAACGGATGTTGGACACTTTGGAGCCCACACGCGATCTTCTTAACTAAGCGGGGTAACATGTTAACAACCCATAAACATCACTAAAACTAAAATTGCCATTGCAATTTTATATTGTTTTTTATTTTATTTAGAACACATCCTAATCATTATGAGTTTGATGTGTATTATAAATCAATACTTAAGCATACATGTACCTGATTATATAGCCATTCCCCATGTCCTTTTTTAAGAATTTGCGATGTCTCCATATCCAAGTTGTGTTGTATCCGTGCCCATGCTTCATAGGTTAGATTTCGTAATATCACCATTGATTTCATGATTGTTGCAAGAATTTTGTTATATTTGGTTCTTCAAATGACAACCGACTTTCAGGGTTTATTTCGATTCAGTTACTTTCGAAATCAATCCAAAAGAGCTGAAACCATTTTGGCTGAGACATCAATCCACTGTACATGTAGAAGGTAAAGCTTAGCCAATATGTACAAAATAGATAAAAGAAATAAGGAAAGGCCAAGGAGAACCTCTAATTCTGACTTTGGCCCATTTCGGGCAAGTGCCAACATTGGCTCTTAACATGTCTTTCTACTGTAAGCTACAAACTTCTCCTTTTCAATACATTAAGTCGTAGCACCAGTAGATGACATCAAACATGTCAGCCAACACGGCTGATTAGCACTTATCTTTTTAAGTATGTTTTGAGCGGTCTTTTAATAACATTCAATGAGGTCTGGTTGGAAATTTGAATAATTATCTTGAGAACATTATGTTGTATTCGACTAGTGTTAGACCTTTTATTTGAATAATATATGGTAATGTAGCATTAGGGTGAAAAATTGGATATATGTCAGGAATAATTGAGACCCAAATTATATGTGTATGCATGTATATATGTGTGTTTTCATTTGTATGCATGTGTGCGCACTCTATAACCTGATTCGGATCAAAGAATGCTAGACAAAAATGTCATGTTGCCTACTTTGAGCAATGAATAATCAGCTACTCACTAAGTATTAGTTGCAGTAGTGTGCCATACGTAGGTGGAGTTTGTGTTGTGTAATTCTAATCTTGAGACATGAAACCATTTTTCTTTATATGGACTCTATGTCGACTGAAGCTTGGGCTGCATGTGTCACCAAATGACTCATTACAGGATGAGGTAGCTTTACTATTGCAAGCCTATGCGGGAAAACACAAAATGCATGACTTATCACGCTGTGTATTTGCGACTGTAGTTTGGCATATCTAAGAGAGAAATAATAAAACCTTTTGAGGCACACAAACCTTTTGACAAGCCTTTTCCGAGCTACCTACAAGGATTTACGTGTCATCAGGGGGGAGATGTAAAGAAGTAAATTATCCAGTGTCATAGTCATTTCCTAACTAATTGGAGTATGTAAATTTGCTTTCTTTACTGATGGTTCACCTAATAATAATTAGCGGAGGGTGGTGACAAAAGTCCTCTCCCCTCCCTTTCACCTATTAGGTAGCGTGCTAGTTAGAATATCTTGATGTGCAATGTGTTTCGTTTAGTTGATGAATAAATACATTCTATTACCTTCCATAAAAATTGTTGATTTATGCATGTAAGTATATATATGTAAAATGGGTCAAACCAAACTCAACCTTAATATCAACGTAAGGTGGTGGCAGGTGGTGGCGGAAACTAGTTCATGATGCATCCGGATCAACCGCATTACCCAGTTCCTAATTGGGTCGTGTACGGGCTTGATGATCTAACTTGAGTTGACATTTATTCAACACGATTGCATTGCACACACACACACATTTACACAGACATACTAACTTATTTTGTATTAGAACATAAGACCATGTGTTTTAAAAGTGGAAAAGAAAACAAATTAACCATTATTAAACTGCTTAAGGGTTTGCCTAAGCGCTTAAGCGGTCATTTTGAAACTAAAGGTCAACGGGGCATTCAATTTAGGGACTGATTGTCAATCTTTAATTGATCAAATCAAATACTTCAGAATTAAGAAAATCGATTATACATTTAAGGCATGTGTTCCATGTGACAGTGTTTGTCCCATGTGGCTATGTCAAATCGTCACATGGGAAACCGCATCACCCACACAAGACCCAAAAGCCATCCAAAAAAATCTAAAACCACACGCCGACTCAAACAATCCCAAACTCAAACAACACCCAAAAACAAAATCAACTTCACGCCCCTAATCAAAAAAACCCCAAAAACTCTAAGACAATACACTCACTCACACTCACTCTTCTTGCTTGAACCCGGTTTTGCACCCGGCATAACAAACGTGTAAGTCCCACATCCTAATTGTGTGGAGGTTTTTTGGGTTCATGTGCACTTTGTGCACAGGTTATTTCTAGGGATCTTATAATACACACACATTTTCAAACAAGTCTAATAGACCAGTACAATTGCATAAAATATCCTTCATGCTCAATTAGTTAACTAAATACTATTTTTAAATGGAGCATGTTTAGAACCTTGATTTAGTTAATATAAATTTATGGGATATTTAATGTTGTCGATCTCGTAAAATATTGTACAAAAGAAAATCAGTACAAATTGGACATGAATATTGTGCATCGGCCCAATATGAATGTTAAACCGGTATATAAAAGGTTATTTTGGGTCTGGTTATCAGATAGTTGGGTAGTTGGGTCAGGTCAGGTTTAAACCCCAATCCCAATTATAAGTAAAAAGATAAATCAAGAGGTTGAACACTATCTTCATCTCTCCTCTTATCTTCAATCTTTCGCATCCACCCCATTGTTGCCTCTTTCAAAGATCCCCCACCGATTGACTGACGCATGCCAATGAATTAACAGACCAAATTTGTAAGTCTCCAATGTCCAATGGCCAAATCCAACCATCACTAGAGCTATTCGACTAGCCATGGCATCTCGAACGAGCCAAAACTCACAAAGGTTTCCCCTAACACAACAGAGCCTCATCGAATCTAACAATCAATGGCTCTTAATGGCTAATTCATCCTGATCAAAGCTATTGAAATACTCCCAAACTCTTCTCTCCGTGAAGATAGATTTCTTTATCTATTTCTTGTCCAGGACCTCTATGTCATCTCTCTTTCAACCATCTCGTCCATTCTCTCTTTCCACGTCCATTTTTCTCGGTCATTGGACTCTGGCTAGAAAAAGATAATGGCAAAGAGACAACATAGCAATTGAAAGAAGTAGATAAGGCTTAAGAGTTAATTGATTAATGAATATTTACTTAATTTAATTAGTTTTATAATAATTATTAAAGAATTGATTCCTTAACACATTATTTATTTAAGTACTTTACTTGCTTAGCGTTCATATTAAATTGTAGATTTTTAAAATGTTTGAACTTGAACTTGTATGTTTTAACTTCGAAGTATTAATGCTCATATTCAAGTTTACACTGGTTAGAATTGAAGATACTAAACATTTGGAAATTGGAATGTTACATATGGTAACGACTTTTGTGCGACTGCATTTGTTCACACTTCTGCGATATCTCCTTATTTAATGTTTATGATATGATCAAATCTCCCAATGTTTTGGTTATGTATTTATTATTTATACGATTTGTTTGAATTGTCACCATGTTTAAGTTATCATACAATATGATATACGATATGAATTAACAAAAATGTTAAGCAATACAAATCACAATATGACAAACTTTTCTTTCTGATGTATCAAAAAAAATATGACAACTTTGGGATATTACATAAATTCTCTCTATATTATATGGACATATAGCGCATAATTGGTCAATTTGATGCATATGAATTTTTTTAGAATGGCACATAAGCTTGCAAAGCCTCCGGTGTAATAAAGCAACCACCATGAAGGTAGGAAAAAGCCCCCATAAGAAAGAATTAACTCCCATAATTAATAAATACTCCGACTGACGTACCTTCATGTTGGATTTAATAAATACTCCCATAATTAATTAATCGATGCATGTTGGATTTACTTAGTTCAAAAAATCCCTTAGCATACTGTTAATAAAGAGACTCCAACATGGGGTATATGAGCAGTCTTAATGCAAAAGGGACAGCCAATTGCCTACTTCAGCACAAAATTAACTGGGAGGAACTTGCGTCTATCAACATATGAGAAAGAACTATTGGCTATAATCCTGACAGTAACAAGGTGGAATCAGTATCTGATGAGGAGACAATTCACTATCCGTACGGATCACCAAAGTTTAAGAGACCTCACTTAAGCTAGAAGACATTTATCAACATTGTTCACATAAACTTCTTTGGATTCCATCTTCCTCTTCCTTTAAGTATTATTCCCCTCCAATTATCAATAGATAACATGCTTTATAATGAATTCTAATCTAGATATGCTATATTATTTTATATATGATTTAAGAATAACCAAGTATACTATAATATTTTGAAATGAACTTTCCAAATTTGCTATAATATTTTGATAAATGCTAGTAAATATCCAAAATATATAAAATATTTTGACACATACTACCATGTATTCAAATATACAACAATATTTTGATATCCGCTATTACGTATTGAAATGTGCTAAAATATTTTGCAATATGATATTGTATATCCAAACATGACACTATATTTAGATATGTGTTATTATGTATCAGAATATGCAAAACCTTATATCAAATATATCTATTTAGAAGTGATAATATCTATACTACTAAATAAAGAGATAGTTTTGGAATATCATAAAATTATTCCATCCATGAAATTAGCCGACCTTGGAATTTCATAAACTACTACTTTAAAACTTTACTAATGTACTTAAAGTCATAGGTAATTAACATAAATTTTTTATCTATTTCTAATATACATTCATCTCTCCAGAGATAACGCCTCTATCCTTTTCCTTCGCTTCGCCTCTCCTCACCAACCCTAAGAGATCACATCATGATGCTCTGTGTTCCATCAGCTTTTGTTTCTTTTTTTGTTGCTTGCAGAGCAATTGATTCTTTTTTACACCTATCAGCAGTAGCATGACAATCATCACCTTACCACGGTCAGTCGCCACTTGTTCTGCCACCACCCTACTCTCATCTCCCTCTGTTGCCTCTTTTCTTCAGCCAAACATGTGATGCCAACACCGAATAACCTATTGAAGTATTGATGTCTCCATCGTCTGTGTACACTATAATTAGGTAAGTTTTTGGCCTCAAATTTGGATAACCTCATTGCTTGCATAGGTTGCAATTGTGTTAAAATTCAAAGCAATCCAATAGTAATTAGGATATTACGAGGTTTTAGTATCTTATGCTAAACTTAAAAAAAATCGATGATTCTTGGGATTTCATGAGAATCTGGTTTGAAGACCATTAGTTTTACCAATGTTCCAAATATCGGTCCAATATCAGTAATATCGGTTGCAATATTAGAAAAAATAAGGAGCTGGTATAATATTTGTGTTTGTATTTCTGTTCCAAACACACTTGGGTAATTGGACAGTTATTCCAATCGATATTTCAAATTGAAATATCGTCTGATTTTAGCTTTTTTTAGTATTAACTTTTCTCGGTCAGATCTGACCTAACCCGATAGATAATCACCCTTATATATGGGATAGAAGATGTTGACCCGATAGGCAATCCTAATTTTGTCGAAAAATTTTCAACTCCACTACGATTTGATCTCTTGGTCTTTCTCCTCTCATTTTATCTTTTAAAATCTCTGTCACAACTGATCTTCCTACTTTTCCTATCGGTCTCGGATCACCACATTCTCAGCATTTCCCTCTTCCTCTTTTCTTTTCTCTCAGTCTTTAGATCGGTTAAGGGTGCTAACAGTTAGCAAAATGAAGCATATATACATCATCCACCGAGTAAGGGTGGTAACTGAGTCAGGGCGGTAACTGTTAGCAAAATTAAGCATGTCTCCCTCATCCGCCAGGTATACAATGACGACAACAAGCCCTCAATGAGAACTATATATAAAACTCCTCTAAAAGGCTCCAAGTTTTCAATTCTAATTAATTTATTTAATATAATTCGATATACTTTTTATTTGATATTATTCATTTTAATTTGATATATCGATCCAAGTGTGGTGTGATTGGAGTGAAAATATTTCATTTTTCTCAAAAAAAAATTGCATCGAGATTTTCTGTTAATTCAGTTTAGTTTAATAATAATATTAGAAATAATGCTAATAATAATAGTAATCTAGGTTCGATGACTCTTTTTGTTTATAGAGATTGGAATGCAAAAGAATTAAGAAAAAATTAGCTTTTAGGTACCTGATGCTGCTGCTGCTCTCTCACTTAGAAATTTTATAAGATTTAATTATAAGAACAATGAAAGGGGATAAAATAGAAAGAAAAATAAAAGATCATATATGTTTTGTATTAAATTTCTTTAATTTTAGTATTTATTTCTTATTTCGGGAATCACTAATGATTAAAGAATGAATTTTGCTTTGAAGATATTTTGGCAAGGTTAAAACAATGTATTGAGTTAAATAAATCATAAGCATACTTTTATACGAGTTTATATAGTTTGTATATACTTAGCAATATGGATCATATGCGTATGAAATCTATTTTAGCGTGTCTGTTATAACACTGATATTTAATTGATATCCCCAATACATTTCCAATATCCACCAACTCATATCATATTTTCCAAATCACTACATGACTGCTCACTAATATTTAGAACACCAGTTTTTCACATGGGTGTTAGATTCTTCAATCCTTAGATTTTATTGAGAAATTCTGCCAAAATATATTTTTTTTCTCTTAGATGATGCAGAATACTGGTTTCTTGAGTAGATCTTTATGCTGTTGTAAAGACCAGATCAACTGAAGTGTAATTATGCTCTGGTTTAAATAAAAATGAATATTTGGATCACTTAATTGTATGAGAGTTAAGTAGTTCCTCCATAAAATCAGTGAATATTTACAGTGTAACTTTTTTAATCTTTCCCCTGCATTGTTCATTGTTAATTCCGCATGCCATAACTCCACCTCTCCATTCCGAATTAAAGAGATCATAACAAAAGAAATATTTTGACACAAAACAGAAATATATTTTCATAACAAACGTAAAACACTTGCTCGATCCAGAGAGAACAGATGAGATGCTTGTCATGTCACTACATGAAACTGCAAAATGATTGGATTCCACTTTACACCAAAATGAGAAGATAAAAGAGAATACGAGATTAGGACTTAAGTGAACTAATATGTAGTTGCATGGGTGCTCTAATGCTTCCTGATCTTCATCATGCTTAAATTTGAAATGAATATGATGATAAATTATCAGTGTTATTTGTTGTTGCCCACACCCGAGAGTCCCACCATGCAAACTTAATGTGCCAGCTAATCTTAGCTTAAGTGACTCACATTTCTTTTTTCATGTGGAATAGGCCAAATCAAAAACCCTAGATCCAAAGGAAAAGGCCGACGCTTTGATCTATCGGACGGAAATTCACTTGGGGAGCTATCAGTCTATTCCTTACATCTTTTCGGCGAGGTTCACTTCTCTCAGCATTCTATTTGTTTGTTTGATAGCTAGACATAGGCATGCAAATTACAATCTCCATAGATTTTGATCATATACTTAATTATTTTGTTAAACAAATTTGTGCCAATCCAATTGTTCTGGCTAAGATTCAATTTTAACTGCATTTTGTTATAATTATCATTTCAAGTAGAATTATAGGCAAGGTTTAAGAACTCAGTTTCAGTTTCGATTTCAGCAATAAGAAATTTTTAGGTTTCAAGCAGTTTTGGCTGTTTTGTAGATTTTGTTTTGAGTTTTGGTTTCAAATTTATATGTATTTTTATGTATATATTTATGTGATAATGAATTTATAATATACATTTTAGAATTTTAATGAATTTTTAATATAATTTTTATAATTCTAATAAATTTTAGAGTTCTTATAAATTTTAAAATTTTAATAAATAATTTTTAAGTATATGGTTCAAATAGGTTCATATATTTAAACTCAAAACACATTATTGAAAAGTGCGAGGTTTGTGCTGATACCGGTCGAAACCACTTGGTTTTGACCGAGACCGAAACCACTTGGTTTTGACCGAGACCACTTGGTTTCGACTCGAAACCACTTGGTTTCGACCGAGACCGAAACCACTTGGTTTCGACCGAGACCGAAACCGACTGAGTTTCAATAACAGTTTCATTTGTTTCCTTTCGAAACTGAAATGAAACGGTCAAAATCAAGCAGTTTTTCGGCCGAAACCTCATTCATTGATTATAAGAGACCATGTAAAGAAATATCAACAAATGGGGAGAGAGACGAATTGTCTGCTTCTTTCTTCCCTGTCAGGAGAAAAAAAATATGAAATAAGGATATCAAATAGGATTAAATACTCGGTACAAGAGAGCCAACGTTCTTGACTTCCTTAGCCGTAACATAATGGTCAAGCACCATGCCTTCATAGAGTCCACTACCTTGAAAATACTGGAGTCCGTCTCTGTAGTTCATTCTTCTTTTTCTCTTTATTATTGAATTCTATCCCTATAATTCTTAATTCTTATTAGTTCCGCATCAAATGTTTTAGATGTGAAGATATGGCTTGCGGAATTGCGAGGCAATGACAAGCATGATTCTTTTCCCTATTACAATAAATTTCAATCTTTTCGCAGTATTTTTAGTTTATAAAAAAATAAATTTATGTTAAAAAAATTCGTTCTTCGTATTGTATACAATAATTTGAGGGAGATATTAAAGTGGACACATGTGGCAATATCTGAAAGATAAGAATCTGCTCACACCAATATTTGACAATGAACACATTGTCAAAGGCTTTGTGCTCCAATTCCATTCACTAATTAAAGATCTCAGTTTCCATTGCTTTTTTGGGGAAAACACTTAGACAACTGTTGATAAGAAAATTAGAAGGAAGCTTGAGGCTTCCATTGTTATCAGCCCCTTCCATGATGTCCACCATTAGTGCAACGTTATGCATTTGTCCCAATTCCTTGGATGTACAAGGATATATGGTAGCTTTTTTTAGGTCCACCGTGACGAAGTAATGAATCTACACAATTTGTAACTTTTTTATCATCAAAAATCAAGTTATTTATTGCCCTGGCAATTGATCCAAATGTGATCCTATAAGCTCAAGCATCCACTGGTTTTTAGCGTATGTACCTAAAACAAATACTGAAGACTACTTTTCCCTTAAGATTAATACTTCCAATGGGTGGAACATTTTGCTCTCCATGGTTTTAAGGTGCATAATTTTGGCATTTTTATTTTACTGATACCAAGAGTTAATGAATTGGTAAGAATTTCCACAATTTGTTTCGATGAAACTCATAGGGGATGTTGAGTTACATGTGATACGGTAATTTGTTTTTTCTCTTTTTTTGTTTATGTGGATAGAATAGATATCTACAAAACAGTGACAAGTTTCAATAAAAATTTGGAACAAAATCGACTAAAATATACAAATGAGAAGCCGATTGCAAGGAAAGTTGCTGCTAATTAAAGGGGGGCGAAGGTGAATATTTTGGACAAAAGTAGACTAGGCTAGATGTTATTTCTTCCCTCTTCTTACATAGACATTTGATAAACAATTATTTGATTAGAATAGTGTTAAAGTACTCACTAACTAGCTGACGTTTGGCAAAAAAAATCATTAGATTTCTCTGTATTTAAATTTAAATTTAATTTAATATAGATGCACAATCTAAAACTTCGTCTCCCATTGATAATTTTTGTTAAGTTTCATATATAATTTAATATTCTATGATTTCATTTAAATAACTTAGCCTTATAATATCTATTTGCAACCACTGACAGAGCTTCCGAATAAGAATGCCAGTAATGTGGTTTGCATGGAGGAAGACGTCATAAAGCATGATGATGTGTTTGATGAGTGTAAGTTTTGTTCATCTGAATTTGTTGATATAATATATATGTTTCAAGAAGAAAGAGTGTAATGCCACATTTCTATGCCCAGGATATTTTACTTCAGCTGGTTGCTATTTCTACATATAAAGCCAGATCCTTGTATTTTGGTAGAAAGAAGTTTAATAGGCTTATTTCCTTTTGGTTTTTAGTTTGGTTTGGTTTGGTTTGGTTTTTTTTCCCTTTAATCAAACAAAAATCTTAAATGTAGCACATATTGTTGCTTGCCTATTTGAAATGGAAGTGTATAATGGCCAAAAATGGCCTGTTAAGGTGTTATTCTTTTAGCATTTAACTACAATTATGCTTTGAGCATTTAACTATACCAAGAAAGTAATCTTAATATGCATCCAAATCCATTTATATTCATGAATATGAACCACCTTTGTGCATGATTTTGATGCTTTTTTTTGTTTTAGGTTCCAATCAAATTTTTATCCTCAACGAGGAGCATAAGAATTCAATTGTGCTTACAATCATACTTTTGTAGGTTGGCTTGACCTAGACCAAGCATGTTCCTTAAAGCATTTTGAGGAGGAATATGATATTGAACATAAATTGGGCCTTGAATTTTATGATGCAACAAATGTCACATTTATTCTTGCATTTAAAGAGTATGTAGAGAAATTATTTGCCAAATGGAGGGTTTGTGCTTACAATGGTTACATGCAAAAATTGCATGTCAGATTGCATGTGAGGAATATGTCAATAGACATAAGTTGCCGCATTATGTTCAAAAGAAATAGTTTTTGTTTAAAATTTAAAGGTTCAGCTTGTTAGCAACTTTTATCCATTGACTATCTTCTTCACAACAAATTTAATTTATTGAGTTATATGATAATTTATGCTCTTAGAATTTAATTGTCTATATAATTTGTTTTGCATCAAATATATTGTTGGAAGATTTTGGCAACGTTTAGGTCGGTCCTATGTGATTTACATGTGGCATACAAGTGACAATGTACATTTAGAACAAATCCAAAGTTCGTCTGGATCGAAACACACTAAATATTATAAAATAGATCAAAAAAATTATTTTCTATTATTGCAAAGATTTTTAAGAAATATTTACTGAAGCATGGAGTGAAAATAAGACAGAATGAGATCAAATTCAAGTTGGACTTAATTTTTCATTTAACTAAGCAGGATTATCTACAAATCAGAATTAGATTTTTGTTTTTGGTCCGAGTTCATTTACCAAAATAAACAGCCACATGAGCCCATGCTAAAGGCATGATTCTTATAAAACTAGCAAAAAATTTTAAATCTTACATTTTTTTAATTTAATGAATAAAGCTCCTGATACTTGCATAGCACATGTTTGTATACTAGTGCTAGATGAAGTCAAACTTTATAAACCTAAAATATTTTAGTACTATCAAAAAATGTTCATTTTCTTTTTAAAATGGTAAAACTCACCTCGTGATATCATAAACAGTGGAATTGTATTGTATCCTTGTAGTCAATAACGTTCACCAAGTCCCCTCGAAATGTGAAACTAGATACACCATATTAATTACATTTCTTCCTCACGCCTCCAACTGTCAACGCTTCTCAATGTAAAAGATCCATACAATGAATACTGAAAACCATAGAATTACTACATTGTACAATGGCACTTGCCAAACTAAAACCTATGGACAATGAAGCATATTTCAAAATGAGTGCCATGTCCATATCGGACATGCGACGAACACAAACACTTGCATGACACTTGCCCGGCATGTATTGAACATTTTGAAGCCGTGTCCAATCTTATAAACTCAAAAGTTGTGTGTCCAATCATATACACCCGAAAGTTTTGTGTCGCCTTATAAATAGAACTTGAAAGTCACGTGTCAGATACTTCAAAGCCACATAACTTTTAAAATTTTAAAAACGATCTTAACTAAACAGGTATTACATCAACTAAACTAAATCATCACTCCAAACTAGATTAAGTATTTATCAGATTATTTATTTAGTTTTTTTCTTTGATTTTGTCGCTTAATTATGAACAATGGATTTGTCTTAGAAATTTATATTATTTCTCTCTTTATGTTTAAAAGCACATGATGTACTCATTGTGGGTTTTGATATGTATTACATAGGGATGCCTATGTACACACATGCATGGTTAAATCCATGTGTCCTGGCATCCTGCTTTTTAAGAATTTGTCATGAAGGCATGTTCATGTCACGTTGTATCTGTGTCCCGTGTTCGTAGCTATGCTTCAAAGCCTATAAGTATAATATGGAATCGAAAAGAAGAAGCATGTCCATAAAAGGATGCACCAAAGTTCTCTTTTGTTCTTTTCAACCATGTCCTTGCAATTTCAGATCTGTGAGAAAGCAGCATTGCATCCATGTTCCTTTGCCGACAGTCAGTGCATGGAAAATGTACAGACAAAATTCAACAGATTTCCATGTTCATGGAGATGTGCATGCACGTGTGCGTGCGTGTGATTGCATATCATGTGTTTAACATTTGTTTTAATTTTCTAGAACATTATCTGACGAAGCTTGACGTGAAACCTAATATCGGAAACTAACATTGTCATGCCTGCCAAGTGTATAATAGGCGTGTTACTATAAACCATGGTTTGAAGTTTCGGCCGATACCCTTGGGTATCGGCAGTATCGTTTCGGTCTCGATGGGTAACGAAACCAAAACTAGGGGTCGGTTTCGGTATCGGTCGATACTGAACGGTATCGGTCGGTATCGGCCGATACCGGCCGATACCGTTCAGTATCGGTCGAAGACGGAAGAAGAAAAATGTGTATTTAAATAAACATTCTCTAAAAAACCCAAAAATGAGATATTAACACGCTATTCACACCCTACATTTGTCTAAACACATTACGCATTATTTACAAGTTTGCCATATTGTAACTAACGAGAAAGTGTTTTTAGCTAAATGGTTAACATGAATAACATATTTTTAACTAATATTGTTCATAATTATGCTATAAGTTACAAATTATCTTTATTCGTTTGCCATTATCTTATTAGTAACAAATTTTAACTAATATTGTTAGTTACATGGAACTTACAATTTTTGAAAATACCAATACGGACGAACCGAAACTCACTTCTGAACCCGTCGAAACGGGCGATACCGATACCCAGTGTTCTAAATATCGGATATCGGTCGCGTATCGGCCTAGTAAATTTAATATCGGATTGCGGATATCGGGGATATATCGGGGATATTGACTAAATATCGCAGAGTTATATCGGAGGCTTAAAAATTATGACATATGTCAGCATAAATGTATCTAAGAAGATATAAACTATACTAATTCAAATAAAAGTATGTTTTGGTTATACCTATCTCGTTAAACATGAATATCAGGTATATTGACTTAATATCGGAGTGTCATATCAAAGGCTAAAATGATGTCAAATAAAAGCATAGGAGTCTAAAAAAATATAAACTATAGAGACTCAAATAAAATATGTTTTGTGTATACTTATCTCATTAAACGTGAATACCGGTCATCCACTTGGTGGAATATTTCTTTAAGTGGTCACAAACCAAACGAGTTAAATACATACAATATATGATTCATGTGAATCAATATTAACAGTGTGAAGATGAAAATCAAAAAATTGAAAAAATTGTATAAATGTAAAAAAAGGGAAAGAATACTCTCCTTGATCGGAAAACCCTCTTAAGAACAAACGCTAGACTGAAAAAAACCAACTGAAAAAATTCAGAAAAAGAAAAAAATGAAAAAAATGAAAAAGGTAAAGAATACTTCGTAGTAAGTACTAATCTTGATTGAAAAATCCCTTGCGAAGATCGAACGTCGGATGTCAAAAGCTCGATCAATGGAAAAAACCAAATACGGTAAGGGAAAAAATTAAAACCCGAAAAAACTGAAAAACTGAAAAAGGGGATCGACTACTCAACTTGATCAGAAAACACTTACTTGCAAAGATTGAATGCCGGATGTCGAAGCTCAATCGATTGTCGTCGGAAATTTTCACCGGATGGAGTTGAGCAGAGTTGTGTAAGGAACGGAGCGTCGAGAGGAGCGGATCAGTGTGATTAGAATTAGGGCAAATCAGCAATTATCTCTCAAAAATCCTGATGCCTCTCGTCGTTTTAAGTAAATGATTGGGTCGGGTGACTCCGGTCGGATCCACTTTTAAGTGGACCGACCCGCTAACTTTATTTTTTAAAAATTATGAATTGCGGCCGATATTTCAAAGGGATATATCGGCCGCAATATCGGCCGCATCCCGATATTGCGGAGATATTTCCCCAAATATCGGAAACTGCAATATATATGCCTATATCGTATCGGCCTAGTGATAAAACCGATATTGCGGCCGATATATCGGATATCGGACCGATATTTAGAACACTGCCGATACCAAAACTAAATTTTTGGGAGAGTGATACCGATACCGACACTGAAACCGAGACCTCAAACCTTGCTATAAACACATCCAATATGTCATATAAATGAATCCATGGTTTAAAATTTTATGAAAATAAAGAAGTGCGGAAGCTATTTGAAACTACATTGGCACAGAAATAAATCAGTTTCAGAATTTGGGTACTATATCATTTGCCCCGAATATAATAAACCCCCTTACAACCCAGAAAGAGCCCAAAACTTCATATCCAAACAAGATAATGTAACTTAAGAGTTGACAGAACTTATAACGAAAAAAACAGAATATTACATTAATCAGTTTAAAACCATTATTAAATGTATTGATGAATTTGTAAATGGTTTAATGTTTTTACTTCGTTAGTTTCCAAATAATTGGATATGTTTAAACAAGCAAAGAATATATGATATGAAAAGGTTCAGAGCATTCTCAGGGAAACGGAGTTCATCTGTGTGAGCTGGATGAATATTTATTAATCCAATGGCCAATAAGATAAGGTAAATTCAGACTTCAGTGGAAAATGCTAAAGAAATAACACTGAGTCAGGTTTGTGTCAGATATTACAAGTTTTTACTTAGAATCACATCAGGGTTCATCAAAAGTAATAATAGTCCTAAATCCACAATTTCCAAATTAAAATATAAAGAGACATTTACCCAGCTAACACTATGGGGCACACCAAGAGACGAGGAAGTATGACATATATAGGCAGAGTCATAGATCGACAGACATCCCCATCAGCTATCTGACATGCAACAAAAATTAGTTGCAAAACAAGCGATCACTAAAGTACTATATACAAGGATACAAAAAATGAATGCACCGTTACCTGTGTTGTCTGGATCACCGACGTATCAGAAATGATCCTCTCTCCAGCCAGAATTGACTCAACACGAATTAGCTGTATGTCAATAGAATGTATGGGAACTGCAGAAGATTCAACGATAATTTCACCCCTCAGAGGATCCTCCAAAGAACAATGGGTTGAGATTTTCCCTGTGACACAAAAACGGCCTGCAAGACAAATATTAACCAATAAGAATGTAATCAGCATGTGACACCTATATAATTTTAGAAAAGAGCAAATAATAATGTTGCATTAGTAAGTGTAACTCACTTCTTAAAAGTTAACCATGGTGAAATGAAAAGAAAAACAGAAATAAATAAACTTAGGAGTTATCACTCTCAATTAGAGACGAAGAAAGTTCCCAACTGCGTCATTCTAAAAAAAGTAAAATGCAAATAATATAAAAGGAGAAACAAAAATTGAGGATACTGCCAACGGATGCCATCCCTAAAGGCTGCAGGCAGGATTTTATTAACAGATTCTGGACAAGCAATATATAGATTTTACTTTTTAAACCCCCCCCCCCCCCCCCCCCCCCCCCGAAGGCCTACATCACTAAGAAGAGCAAGACTACAAAGGGGATGGGAGACACCACAAAGAAGCCAAATATTAGGGCAGTGCACCCCAATTGGGTTATTAGGGCAAGGGACCTCAACTAGGGAAGAGAAGTTTGCATGGTGAGAGAAAGAACTGCTCCAAAGATAGAATTATTTGCACCAAATCTCCGGCTGCGGAAAACGTGAAACCATTGCGTAATCAGCCTGCAATAGTGTACCATGTATTTCTTAATTTAAAAAATCCACTCATCCACTGAGGATGAGGAGCTATAAACCTACATCCCCCCACAATAAGTGTTGTCACAAATACTCAAGCTCGGTTGATAAACATGGAAAGATAATAACCTCAAAATTAGTGTAATAGCCATGCTATTAATATACGTGTATTAGTACGTATTTTTGGGATGTGTGTGTATGTATAAAATTCTTGAATATTCTAATGATTTTTTCTTAATTTTTGTCAGGATAAAACTATTTTTAATAATTTTTAAACATCAAATGGCTTTAAATAAATGGAGTATATGACGAGATATACTTGTATGGGAGGTATACCTAGTATATGAATGAGTATACTTATTTTCTAAAAACAAAAATTCAAAAATTACCTTAATGAGACACCTCATGGCATGAGGTATCATTAGTGGCTTAATCCCCACCAACTCAAATGCCATTTGGCAAGCTAGGAAGATTTTAGGGGGATGGTTAGGCTAAGGTAAAGATTAAAAGTGGGAAATTTTAGCGGAAAAATCAAAGAAAAGAAAAAGAAAAGAAAAGAAACTCCTTCCCTCTACTTACGCACACGCCCAGCTAGCCACCCCCTTTCTGCCGTTTGTTTCTCAACCAAAACCAAACAAACCCTAACCCTAACTTCTTGAGCTTTTGGAGAAGAAGGAGAGCTAGCTTTCAGAGGGTCTTCAAGGAGAAGAAGAGCCCTAGACTAAGTGAAGGAAAATCTCAGGTAGGATCCTTAACTGAGCTAGCTAAGAACTAGATTAGAATTGCGTAAGCATTAGATTTTTATCGCTGTCGAAATTGACAGTAGAATGAACCCACACGGCCGAGTCACGACCGTGTGGGCGTCATGTTATCACCACACGATCGAGTCACGTCAGTGTGGATGTCATTTGACCCTCTGGTAGGTCGCACGGTCGTAAAACGACCGTGTCGTAGTTTGTGGCCCCACACGGTCGTGTTGAACAACGACATGCCCGTATCGACCCTCAAGACCCTGGGTTGCGTCGACTTAGACGCAGATCGAACGGGTCAAACTTCCCTCATATATACGATCTTGTCGGACTTGAAACGACCGTGTGGAGTTACTCCTTGAGCCTCGACTAAGGTTGCCTCACATGACTGTGTAATGGACACATGGTCGTGGAGCCGTGTTGTTCACTTTATGAATCATTTAGTACCACACGACCGTGTGGATAAAACCACAAGACCGTGTGGGGTGCTTTGTTGAGTTCCCCAGAGTTGAACCACACGGTGTTGAGTTCCCCAAAGTTGCTCCACACGGCCGTGTGGCGGGTCCAAATGGCCGTGTGGCCATAGTTTTCCCAGTTCTGACAGCACTTTGGATTATTAATTCTGTTGCTATTCTTGTTATACAATTGCCATGTTGTGGATGCTAAACACATGATAAATTATGATTCAGTTTACTTGCTTAACAATCCATGTTGAAAGGTTGAACACCATGATGTTGATATGATAACCATAAAAGAAAGAAAGTTCATGATATTTGTCTATAGAAGAATGAGACAATGAAATAGATAATGAACTTCAAAGAGATGTTCATGTTGTGATATTGAAGAAATGAAATGTGTAATGTGAAAGTGGTGTTGAGACCACTAAATTTAAAAGAAACATGAATTGAAGAAATTGAGAGTGAGATTTCAGATGTGAGTTTGGGGGAGCACGTGTAAAAAGTAGACCTTAAGGAGTGGACACAAATTTAATTCTCACCCGCACTCTCGACAGCCGGCAGGGGGAGTAGACAGGGTTAGAGAAGCTGGTGGTGTACTCGTGATGCACCATAGCGGTAATTGATGGTTTGCTCCATTTTCCACAAAAACCAAGAATTCTCACTCCCGACAGAACGAGTTACGAGAAGCCCCGACAGTGCTCGTGTCGATATTTGAGGAACCACTTTTTCATCCACCCTGTGTGAAGTCCAACTCCTTAACTGTCCTATAATTTACAGGAATTTCCAAACATGTAAACTGGTAAATTTAATGCAATTATCATCAATTCATAAATGTTATCTCATGTTGACATATACCTCAGTTTTCTTTCAGGACTTGTATGTTATGATGTGGTTATTTATGCATGTTCTGTGGACCCCTTTCCTTCTGTAGATCACCATTAAGATAGATAGTCCGGTTCTAAAACTGGGTTCTACCTAATTTACTTAGGTATCCTACTGGGTCACGTGTTGGCGTGTCACATCTATATTTTTAAGGTCCAAAGTTAGAGACGCCAGAGCAGACTCGTGATGAGCAGATCACTCTACCTTTAGATGTACAAATGGAGACTCACGGAGATTTTGTCCACCCAGAATTTCATGGGGTAAAATAGGGAGTGTGTTGTATGAGTGTGGGCCCTTTTTGGTTTCTTTTGAGGGTTGTGATGTTCTTTTTAGTTATCACATTTTGTACTCTTGTACCCTTATACAGTTCAGAGATATATGATGTACCTTTATATAATGTAATATTCAATTCAGTGTTTCTTTTAGTACTTGTGGTTTTTAAATTTTGTTGGAGCTCTGTGTTTTACTTTCTGTACTATTTCAGTGTATCGTAGTGGCCTGCATGTATAGTATTAGTTAAATCACAATTAATGCCTAGTAGTATTTGGACGTAGGGGCCCGAAACCCAGTGTCTGAATACTACGGCGGTCTAGTCAGCTATGTGTCTTCTGTATTTGGGAGAACGGGACGTGACAATTAGCAACCAAAATAGAGAGAAGATGCGGAGAAAACATGTGAAGTTAATTGTTAGTGAGCATTCATACGAGAAAACATTAAATATTGAAAAGTACGTCTTTCCGTATACACATTTTTTATATATGCAATATGCTCAAATTCTAGTCGGATGACCAGAAAAGTAAACACGGATTCCATAATATATAAATAAAAAATGGATCAATAATGCAGATGTATTAACCTTAGATTGATTTTAGTTAGTGATGGACTGAATGCTCACATTTGAATCGACTTGAATTTCTCAAAAACACGGGCTCAAGAAAACTCCACATGTATAATGCAACTGGCAGCTGTCCACCTTGGCTCCCTCTACTTCCTTTGAGGAAAGAAAAGGTTGGTCGCACACTAGCTATAAGCAAACGGCACACAATTCAATTAAGATGGATTCCACCAATAATACAATCATAGCTGGTAAAAGCCAGATACTCCCACGAAAGGTGTCAAACTTCCACTATTATAATTTATACCCAACCTATATTCGTGTGTTGGAATGACATTCAGTCTGTATTCATTACCCCAAACAACTGAAACGAGCTATAGTTTCACCTAGAATTAGCCAAAAAAAAAAATTGCATCCAAATCAACTAATGGATCTGATACGAACTAGGGTTTCGTATCAATTAATTTCAGAATTTAAAGAGGAAAAATATAAAAAGGTGGAATTTTTGGATCTTTAAAATGCGAAGAACTATGGAAATTGATAGATAATGAGCCTCTTTCGAGAGGAGACTCGCTCTCCTAGCTTTGAATGTACGGAACAAAGCCTAAACACCCTCACAAATGACGCCTACAATTGTTCTTCACAAAATAAGCATAAAATAAAACAAAGACGGCTAGCCCTAATTTATAGAAAAGTGGGGAATTACTAATCTAGTCTAAAATGACTAGAATACCCCTAACTAACCCTCCTACGTGCTACCGCGCCTCCTACGGCGCACGTAAGTGACTATAGGGGGGGTGGGTCCCCCCTAAGTGGCCGCCGGCCTCAAGTGGATGCGGACCCAAGTCCGCATCAATACCCCCCCTAAAAGAGCCACCTTGTCCTCAAGGTGGAAGTGGGGAAACTGCTCCTGGATCACTCGATAGGCCTCCCATGTAGCATCGCAGTCTGGTAGCCCCGCCCAGTGTATCAGCACCTCCCTCTGCCCACGCGGTCCCTGTCGAACAGCTCGAACCTCCAGTGGCTCCAGCATCACCTACATCTCCTCAGTAAGTGTAGGTGGTAGGGTAGAGGACACCGTATGCTCCCCGATGGCTCGCCGAAGCTGCGATACATGAAAAACCGGGTGTATCGTCGCAGTCGATGGCAACCTCAACCTGTAAGCCACCTGGCCAATCTTGGCCGCAATCTCAAAAGGCCCATAGAATCTCGCTGATAGCTTCTCGTTCCGCCTCCTCGCTAACGATCTCTGTCGGTAAGGCCTCAGCTTCAGATAGACCATATCACCCTCCTGGAAGTGCACATCCCGCCGATGCCCATCCGCCTTAGCCTTCATCACCTGCTGAGCTCGCAGCAAATGCTTCTTCAGCTCCTCCAGAATGCTCTCCCGCTCCCTCATATAGTCCTCTACCTGGGAGACTGGTGTCTGTCGTTCCCCAAATCGCAGTAGCTCTGGTGGATCCCTGCCATATAATACCCGAAAGGGGGTCGTACCTGCTGCTGAATGGTACGAAGTATTGTACCAATACTCCGCCCAGGCTAACCACCGATACCACTGTCGAGGTGTCTCCGACGCGAAGCACCGCAAATATGTCTCGATGCTGCGGTTTACTACCTCCGTCTGCCCGTCGGTCTGTGGGTGATAGGCGGTACTCCTCTTCAGCACAGTACCCTGGACACGAAATATCTCCCGCCAAAACCCACTCAGGAAAACCTGATCTCTGTCTGTGACGATGGAGGCTGGAATCCCATGTAACCGGATAACTTCCCTGGTGAAGGCTGCAGCCACTGAAATAGCCGTGTACGGATGTTTCAGCGGTATAAAATGGGCGTACTTGCTCAGCCTATCCACCACCACAAAAATCACGGAGAACCCCTCCGACCTGGGTAGCCCGTCTATGAAATCCATCGTCACCTCCTCCCAGACCCGCTCAGGAAGTGCTAAGGGCTGCAAAAGTCCGGCTGGCGCCATGGCCATGTACTTGTGACGCTGGCAGACGTCACAAGCAGCAACCAAATGGGCTATCGCTCTCCTCATACCAGGCCAGTAAACCTCCCGGGACATTCTCATATATGTCTGCTGCACCCCGGAATGTCCCCCCACCACCGAACTGTGGAACTCCTGAAATAAGGCGGGTATGAAGATGGACGTCCGCGGCAATACTAGCCGCCCCTGGTATAATAGTCTCCGCCCCTCTAGTGAGTAACCCTGCGGCGCCTCTCCGCCTCCCTGCAACTGCTCACAGATCAGTCTCAACTCTGGATCGGCCTCGGCCTCCTGCAACATGGGCTCGCCATCTATCCATACCGGCAACGAGAGTGCTCTCAAGTGCACCCCCTCCTCTCTGCGTGATAAGGCGTCTGCCGCCTTATTTTCCAGCCCCGGCCTGTACTCAATGACGAACCTGTACCCTACCAGCTTGGATAGCCAGCGCTGGTGCTCCTCTGTCACCAACCTCTGCTCCAATAAATACTTCAGACTGCGCTGGTCGGTCCTAACCACGAACTCCCTGCCCATCAGATACGGCCGCCACTTCTGGATCGCGAGCACAATAGCCATCAGCTCCCTCTCGTAGACAGACTTCAGCCGTGCTCTAGCGGAAAGCACCTGGCTGAAGTAGACTATCGGCCTCCCTAGCTGCATAAGGACCGCCCCCAATCCTACTCCTGACGCGTCAGTCTCCACCACGAATGTGATGCTGAAGTCGGGCAACGCCAAGACTGGTGCTGTGGTCATCGCCTCCTTCAAGGCCTCAAAGGCCTTGGCCGCTGCCTCTCCCCACTGGAACCCATCCTTCTTCAGCTGATCTGTTAGTGGCCCTGCAATGGTGCTGTACCCCCTCACGAATTTCCGGTAGTAACCTGTCAGCCCGAGAAATCCCCGTAGTGCCCTCAGAGTGGTGGGTACCGGCCAGTCTAACATCGCCTCTATCTTCGCCCGATCTGCTGCCACCCCGGCGGCGGACACCACATGTCCCAAGTACTCTATCTGCCTCTGACCGAAACTGCACTTCTTTCGGTTGGCATACAGCTGATGCCTCAGTAACTCTCGGAACACCACCTCCAAATGGCCTACGTGCTCTCCCATAGTCCGGCTGTAGACCAGGATGTCGTCGAAGAAGACGAGTATGAATCTCCTCAGGAATGGCCGGAAAACGTCGTTCATCAACGCCTGGAATGTAGAAGGAGCATTCGTCAAGCCAAACGGCATGACGAGAAACTCATAGTGGCCCTCGTGGGTACGAAATGCTGTCTTCGGCACATCCTCTGGCCTCATCAGGATCTGGTGATACCCCGCCTTCAGATCAATCTTGGAGAACACCACTGCACCATGCAACTCATCTAGCAGCTCGTCTATGACAGGGATAGGAAACCTGTCAGCCACTGTCTCCTTGTTCAGAGCCCGGTAATCTACACAGAAACGCCAACTCCCGTCCTTCTTTTTCACCAGAAGGACCGGGCTCGAAAATGGGCTAACGCTGGGCTGTATCACCCCCGCCTGTAACATCTCCCCGACCATCCGCTCAATCTCATCCTTCTGCACGTGGGGGTAGCGGTAAGGACGCACACTCACCGGTGCTGCGCCCTCCCTCAGGACTATCGCATGCTCGTGCCCCCTCTCTGGTGGTAGCCCCTGTGGGTCCTGGAAGACCTCCTGGTACTGCCCCAACACCTGCTCTACCTCCTCTGGAACCCCTACCTGCGGCTCCTGCTCTGCCCCTGCTAAACGGCACTCCACCAAGTACCCCTCCCCCTCTCTCCGTAAGGCTCGAGTGATGGCCTTGAAGGCCACCATCGATAAGCATAGGGTCGGGTCCCCAGTGAGCACCACTGTCCGCTCCCCTTCCTCGAACTCCATCCTGAGTCGTTTCCAGTTCACCCGCATATCCCCCAGCTTCTTCAGCCACTGCACGCCTAGGATGATGTCAACATTGCCCAACTCAAGGGGTAGGAAATCCTCCATGATCTGTACTCCCTGCAAGGTCAGGCACAGACCCTTGCAGAGCCCCTTGCTCTCCTCCATCTTCCCTGTCCCCAGCAGCACGGTAAACTTCTCCTGCGTGCTCAACTGCAGCCCATGTCTCTCCACTATCCGGCTGGAGATGAAATTGTGGGTGGCCCCACTGTCGATCAACACCGTCACCGCCGCGTCCCCTAGCTGCCCCGTCAACTTCATGGTGTGGTTCGGAGTGAACCCCACCACAGAGTTTAGGGACACCTCAGCGAAGTCTAGGTGAGACTTCTCCTCCTCCACTGGTACCTCCTGCTCCACCTCGAACTCCTCCTCATCAGCTCCGTACCCCTCCTCGTCCGGTACCATAGTGATCTGAAGCAGGCGACTAGCACATCGATGTCCAGGGGTGAACTTCTCGTCGCAACGGAAGCACAACCCCTTGGCACGCTTCTCCCTCACCTCCGCCTCTGTCATCCGTCGCCCCAGAGTCGCAGGTCGACTCTCTGCCCTAGCCTCTGGCGCGGCTGTGGGTGCTCTCGGTGCTGCCGCTGCGGGGGTGGGACGGGTCCCCTGGGTCCCCCAAGCTCCCCGTATCCTCCTCTCCTCCACATGCTTCTCCTCCGCCTTGTGGGCCAGGCGAAGGACATCCTCCAATGTCCCCGGACTCTGCATCCTCAGCTCTGCTCGGATAGAGGGCTTCAACCCCCTCATGAAATTCCCGATCATCACCTCGTCAGTCACCCCCTTCACCCTACTGTTCAACATCTCGAATCTCTCCACATAATCCCTGACCGTCCCCTCCTGCCTCAAAGCAGATAACTGCTCGTAGAAATCTCCTCCCGGGGTATCCTGGAACCGGTCTAGTATCAGCGCGGAGAGCTCCTCCCAAGTGCGAAAGGGTGTCCGTGCCGCCTTCCACCTGTACCATGCCAACGCCTTCCCCTCGAAGTAGATCCCTATGGCTCTCAGGACCTCCTCCTCCGTCAGTCTCATCACCTGGAAGTACCGCTCCGCCCGGTAGATCCATCCATCTGGGTCTGTGCCGTCAAAAATCGGCATCTTCAGCTTCATGAGGCGGCGGTCTGCATTAATGTCTCCCTGTGGACCCCCATCTCTACCGCGGTCTCCCCCACGGCCGAATCCTCCGCCGACTGCCTCAACGGGTCCTCCTCCGTCAGCCCCGTACAGCTCCTCAGGCCACCCGGGTCGCTCCCACGCCTCGGGCTGGTAATGATACCCCGGAAACTCCTGCTGTCGCGCCATCATGGGTCCTCCGGCTCCTCTGGGCTGCTGTACCGGCGCTGTCCGTCCTCCAAAGTAGCCCCCCGGGCCCTGTCCCCGCTCCGGAAAGCCATCAAATGCCTGTCTGGGGTCCACCTGTGGTCTCGGTACCTGTGGGTGAGCCTCCGGTCTCCAGAATTGGGCTGCTGGAGCCCCAATCATCGTGTCACGGGCCCATCCACCTCCATCTGACCCCCATGGGCCCGTCTGCGCTACCGGGGGCCCTCGGAAAGTAGTTGGCGTCGACGCGGGCCCCCAGGGGGCCGCCTGCACCTCGGCGGGCCCCCAGAATTGGGCTGCAGGCCGGATTGGCGCTGTTGGGGCAGCGGCAGGCCTGAATGGGCCTGCCGATGCCGCAGCAGGCCCGTCCGGGCCTGCAGCTGCTGCGGCAGGCCCACTGGGCCCTGCCGCAGCTGCGGCAGGCCCAGTTGGGCCTGTCGCGGGCTGCGCAGGCCCAACAGGGCCTGCCTTACTTGCCGAAGGCCCTGAGGGACCTGCGGTAGTGGCCGCAGGCCCTGAGGGCCCTGCCGGCCCATCCGCAGGCCCAGGAGGGCCTGCCGGCCCAAATTCCTGCTGGCCGGCCCTCCTAGGGTTTTGGGGGGTTGTGTTTCGCTCCCAAATTGTTGCCGTAGCCGTCATCCCCTCCGGTTGCTCCCAAATCGCTGATTCAAGGGTAGAATCTCCTTGATTTTCTCCCCCTTGAATCCCTTTGCCCCGATCTCTTCCCCTCTCCATCGTGAGGGCTTGGAGCATAGCCTTTATCTCTGGAATTGACGATGTAGCCTCCCTCAAAATTTTCAGATCTGAAGTTGCCCCTTTCAGATCTAAAGTTGTCTCCTTTAGCCCTTGGATGTCGCGTCCCGCTTGCGCGGCATCCCTCCTCATCGCCCGAAGTTCGACTTGGATGTCCTCCTGTGAATGCGCATGGTCCTTGAGGGATTCCCCTAGGGTTTTCTTCAACCCCTCGATCTCCCGGTTGAATTCTTCCCGAAGCCCTTGTACCTTCTCATCCACGCCATCCGCCTTTGACCTCGTGCTCGTCGTCATTGGATCTCAACGCTCTGATACCAATTTGATACGAACTAGGGTTTCGTATCAATTAATTTCAGAATTTAAAGAGGAAAAATATAAAAAGGTGGAATTTTTGGATCTTTAAAATGCGAAGAACTATGGAAATTGATAGATAATGAGCCTCTTTCGAGAGGAGACTCGCTCTCCTAGCTTTGAATGTACGGAACAAAGCCTAAACACCCTCACAAATGACGCCTACAATTGTTCTTCACAAAATAAGCATAAAATAAAACAAAGACGGCTAGCCCTAATTTATAGAAAAGTGGGGAATTACTAATCTAGTCTAAAATGACTAGAATACCCCTAACTAACCCTCCTACGTGCTACCGCGCCTCCTACGGCGCACGTAAGTGACTATAGGGGGGTGGGTCCCCCCTAAGTGGCCGCCGGCCTCAAGTGGATGCGGACCCAAGTCCGCATCAGGATCCCACTAAAAACTGGATGCATGTTCCATTTTTCATGCTGCTCATGCAGAAAACTAATTTCACAGAAAGCAAGTGCAATAAATATTCGCTGGTAGTTCGTAGTTAAAACTTGAGTCCAAATGTTTCCGGAGAATAGAAACCATCTTGTGCTTTTCAATAGCATCTATCGAAATCATCAATTCTCTGGTTAAAAAAACACCCACATATAGAGCTAATTATGAAGTTAAGAAACTCTTAAATCGAGCAACAAGGTGCTCAAAAGATTCTATCTCCAATATTGAAAATAATTATAACAGTATTAAGAGTACAGTTAGGTTTGAGAAAACAGTTATCAAGGTCAATATTCAATATACACGAGTGGAAGCACTGAGATATCATGTAATGTCCACAGCACATGAATGAAATCTTATAGTAATAACAACTACTTTGAGCGAGAAACCGTGCAGAAACAAAATACTTCATTTGTGCACGAGACCACGTTTATTATGAAATTGATGGGACGCGGGACTACACGCAGAGGCACACCCGCAAGCCGCACGTGCATGGGGGCCGGCCTCAACCTAGGGGCGTTTTCCACTCTCTTTAATCTATTTAATTTAATGGAAAACTTGTAATTAGATTAGAGGGGTTTATTCTTAAGCTAGGGCTAGCCATCATATCTCTTTATGCTTGATTATTGAATTGTTCTTAAGGGGTTTCTTAGGAGAGCGTGAACGTTCTCGCTTATTGGCGTTTTGGGAGGGTGGTTGCCCCTTTGATTGTAGCCAAATTTATCTCTTTTCTAATTCTTTTCTTCAATATAATTTCAGATTTGCTATATTCCTATCAATTTGGTATCGGAGCGTGTAACGATCCATGGCGGCGTCGACAAGATCACTAGACAAGTTCGACACTTTGGAGGCGAAATTTACAAGTGAAATCGACGGGATAAAGAAATCCTTGGCGGGGAACGATGAATCCATTGCAAAGTTGACGACTTTCATCGAAAAATTGACGGCGAGGCAAGAAAAACAAGATGAACAATTTGCGCAATTGATTTTTCAATTGACGGCCAATGCGAGAAAGGATAGAAAAGGTGATGGAACCCCTAAATCAGTGATAAAGGCGCCACCTTTGGTCAAGGGGAAGGAAAAGATGGAGCTTTTTGATGCGGAAGCCGTCCACGTGGAGGAGTACAGCGAGGATGAAGATGGAGACCCTTGGAAGGAGAATTATCGAAAAACGGTGCGCCGGAAAGCGGAGGAAGCAAGGAGGGGGGCGGCAGCCCTAGTCGCCTCCACCACGACACGTGGCAGGGTTTTGGAGGGACCGCGGGTCCCTCCCCAGGCCCCTACAGGCCCTCAGAACAACATGTGGTGGGCGGCGCACCACCCCAGGCACCACCGGGGCCAGCGAAGGCCCCCAGGGCCTCGCCGACCAGCAGCAGGGCCGCGGGGACCCGGAGAACCTTTGGCAGTGCCCCGCGGCCCCTCCATAGGGCCGCTGGGGCCCCGCCGACCAGTAAGGAGGCCCCTGCGGGGGCTGGAAGCAGGGCAGGAGCATCGGTTGCCTTTCGGGGATTTTTCGCCCTATTCTGAGGGCCCGGGATGTGGATTCGACGGCTGTTTTGACCCGAGAGAGGGGCAGTGGTATTACGACGACGGAGGAGGGTTTCGAGACCCCCGACCCTCGATATGGTGATGATAGATGGCGCCCACCATCCCACACTTATGAAGGGCACCCCGGAGACTATCAGGAGAAGCATGAGGGTCAGACAGGAGGCTACGGTGAGCGAGGAGAGATGCCCCAAGGGGGCCATGGAGATCGCGGGAGAGGACCGCTGGGAGGGATTGAGACACCCCAGGAGAGGTGGCAGCATTATCATCAGCCTATGTATGGTGGGGGACGATGACACCAGGGCACATTCAATATGGACCGGCTGCGGAAACTGAAAATGCCAGTATTCAATGGGGTGGATCCAGTGTCGTGGATCAACCGAGCAGAGAGATTTTTCAGAGTCTCTCACATGATGGAGGAGCAGAAGCTGGAGGCAGCTGGGATTTGTCTGGATGGGAAGGCCCTCGCCTGGTTTCAGTGGAAGGATGCGAGGCGTCCTTTTCGCTCATAGGATGATATCAGGGATCAGATAGTGGAGAGGTTCAAGGATCCCCATTTGGGAAATGTGAGGGACCAGCTGCTATCACTCGGGCAGGAGGGCACCGTGAGAGATTACCTAGAAAGGTTCGAGACCCTATCAGAGCAGGTGCACGGGGTGACGGACGAGACGATGGAGAGCACTTTCATGAAGGGGTTGAAGGCCACTATTCGAGCAGCAGTGTGCATGCAAAAGCCCCAAAGTCTGATAGAGGCCGTGGAGTACGCTCAAATGGCGGAGGATTGGCGGATGGAGGAGAGGAAGGCGAGGGATGATTGGAGTGGCCCAGTTTCCCGCAGTCAGACAGCGACAAGAGGTCCACAGAGAGCCACAACGGGATCTGATCAGACCACCAAGGAGAAGAGTGGGGAGAAGAGTAGTGCACCGCAGGCTGGGGGCAGTTCAGGTGGATGACCGACGCGGAGATGAGGGAGAAGCGACAGAAGGGCATATGCTTTAGATGCGACGAGCGCTTCACACCAGGCCACAGATATGCGGGACGCAAGCTCCAGGTACTGCTGCTTGAGAATGAGGATGACGAGGTTGAGGTTGAGGACGAGACCGCTGAGGTAGAGGAGTCTGAGGGCCACCAGCTAGACATGGCGGAGGTTTCACTTAACTCCGTGGTAGTGTTCACACCGAACCATATCATAAAGTTGAGGGGGCATATCGACGACCAGGAGGTCACGGTACTTATCGACAGTGGGGCAACCCACAATTTCATTTTCAAGACAGTGGTGGCCCAGCAGAGGCTTCAGCTGACAGACTGTGGCAGCTTCAGTGTCATGATGGGGACAGGGAAGAATGAGAGCAGACGGGGGTTTTGCAGAGGACTAGTGCTGACATTACAGGGGGTGCAGGTGATATCGGACTACTTGCCTCTGGACTTGGGGAGCACCGACATCATACTGGGCATGACATGGCTACAGACGTTGGGGAGATGACGGTGAACTGAAAACTGCTCAGAATGGAGTTTCAGGAGGAGAGAAGATCAGGCACATTACAGGGGGACCCCAGCCTATGCAGAGTATTGGTCTCGCTGAAGACCGTGGTGAGGACTATTCAGACAGAGGGTGGTGGATACTTAGTGGAGTTATATTCATTGACGGGAGAGGGGTGCGCTGAGGCCAATGGAGAGCATCCCATTCCAGGTGAGGTACAGCAGCTGATGGGGCAGTTCGAGGAGGTCCTTTAGGAGCCCCGGGGTCTTACACCGCCAAGGGATCACGAGCACGCCATAGTTCTGCGAGAAGACGTGTCCCCCATCAGCGTGAGGCCCTACTGTTACCCCCAGCATCAGAAGGACGAGATCGAGAGGATGGTATCGGAGATGGTGCAGGCCGGAGTGATACAGCCTAGTGTGAGCCCTTTTTCCAGTCCGGTGCTGTTAGTGAAGAAGAAGGATGGGAGCTGAAGCATGTGGACTATAGGGCCTTGAACAAGGAGACAATGCCAGATAAGTTTTTCATACCAGTTATTGATGAGCTCATAATGAGTTGCATATCTGCGGTGTTTTATTTCAGAGAATCCCAAGAAGTGGGCATGTTGGTTGGCATGGGCAGAGTACTGGTACAACACGTCTTATCACACTGCAGCCCAGACGACATCTTTCAGGATTCTGTATGGTCGTGATCCTCCACATTTACTGTACTATGGGCAAGAGACAACACCAGGATCCGATGTGGAGCAGTATTTGGCAGAGAGTGATCAAATTTTGGAGGAGCTGAAGCTTCATCTGGCTAGAGCTCAGTAAATTATGGAGCCGAGGGCAGACCTTCACCGCAGAGATGTGCAGTTCGCAGTGGGAGATATGGTGTATCTGAAGTTGAGACCATGTAAGCAAAGATCCTTGGCCCACAGGAGGAATGAGAAGTTAGCACCGCGATATTTTGGACCTTTCGAGGTCGACGCCAGGGTGGGACCAGTTCCTTACAAGTTGAGACTACCCTCGGGATCCGCTATTCATCCGGTATTCCATGTGTCGCAGCTTCGTCAGGTTATCGGAGACAACACACCTTCGCCCACCCTTTCGGAGACATTGACAGATGATATGGAGGTGAAGGTGGAGCCTGAGGTGCTGAATGGGGTCCGTAGAGAGAGCGCTGGAGAGCGCTGGAGAGCGCGAGGTTCTGCTACAGTGAAAGGATTTGCCAGAGCACGAGAGCACGTGGGAGTCCATGGACGTGATGGCGCAGCAATTTCCAGATTTCCACCTTGAGGACAAGTTGGCTCTTTGGGGAGGGAGTAGTGATGGGACGCGGGTCTACACGCGCATGCGCACCCGCAAGCCGCGTGCGCATGGGGGCGGCCTCACCCTAGGGGCGTTTTCGACTCTCTTTAATCTATTTAATTATAATGGCAAACTTGTAATTAGATTAAGAGGGGTTTATTCTTAAGCCAGGGCTAGCCGTCATTTCTCTTTATGCTTGATTATTGAATTGTTCTTGAGGGATTTCTTAGGAGAGTGCGGACGTCCTCGCTTATTGGCGTCTTGGGAGGGTGGTTGCCCCTTTGATTGTAGCCAAATTTATCTCTTTTCTAGTTCATTTCTTCAATATAATTTCAAATTTGCTATATTCCTATCAGAACTCGTCGTGATGAAAATTATCATGTGACAAAATTTAAAGTAAAATACACGTGATCATATGAAAATGATGAAGGCATGGAAGATAGGCCAATTAAGAACAAACTAAGTTCTGGTGTTATTCCCCAAGGCAAATCACAGTTGCGACTAAACGACATCTAACTAGAGAACTTTAACAATGGCAGCTCAATTCCATGCACACTTGGAATTTTATTATGAACCCACCGTGAGGAGAATTACCATGTGACAAAAATTTTAAAGTAAAATACATGTGATCATATGAAAAGGAGGAAGGCAGTGAAGCTAGGCCAATTACGTTATTCCCCAAGGCAAATCACACTTGCGACTAAACGACATCTGACTAGAGAACTCTAACAATGGCAGCTCTAAAATTACATGCACACTTAGACAGCACACCTAGACGGTAGCAGCATAACCACCAAAACATAGAGCACCTCTGTTTGTCTGCAAAAGAATCAGTTATATACCAATCTAACATAAACATGACTCAGCTACACATATGCTGCCTTAAGCAGTAATGCTTGTCAACTGAAGGCTGTAGGTGGAAAAGATAAGTGAAATAATAAAGAGTGCACCCTCAATTAGATTACAGACAGCTACAGTGATGGATTGAGAATAACTTAAGAATTGGTGAGAGGAGAGGTGATGCAAGCCAATTGGGGTTTTATGTTAGGCCGCTAAATTTAGTAGGCCGATTAAATTGGTAATTGTTTAAATGAGGGAGTAGATTAAATTGGTAATTGTTTAAATGGGTGAGTAATGATAGGTCGATTAAATTGGTAATTGTTTAATATGAGGGGGTAGTTTGGTAATTTCGGTACCTAATTAGCGATGATTTTGTTATAAATAAGAGAGAGAAAGATCATTAGAGGAGGTGAATATTGTGAAAGATTATTAGTTTATTAGTAGCCAGTTAGCTAGTTTATGTTATTGGGAGCGAATTGGCCTTCCTCTTGAATTAGAGACCGTATTTTGTAAGATCTACTATAGTATGAATAAAAATCCCTCTTTTGCCCTAATTTTGCTTGATAAATCCTATCAAATTGGTATCAAAGCACTCGACTCTGAGATCAATGTCGGCGAAAAATGTGGATGCTTTGGAGGAGAAATTGAAGAACATGTGAAAACTCGCAAAAATACGATGGAGGAACGGTTCGCCACCGTTCAACAACTTTCATTGTTGGAAACTATGATGAAACAATTGATCGAGATGAACAGCCGTCCACCACGTTTCGACAGAGACAGAACAGGACGGGGGAGACGTCGGAGATGATGGCACAACGACGTAGAGAGCAAATCTCAAAGGAAAGGCCCTCATACAGGAGGGGGAAATTGGAAAAGATGAAGAGTGACCACGCACAGCGACGGGAAGGAACCTTGCCTCTGGATCCTCACATATCGACGGCAGATGGAGGATGATGGGACATCATGGCCCTTGGAGGGCCGGATCTGGCCGGATTTGGCTAGATTCGACGTCAACTGGGGACTTGAAGCAGTCACGGGCGAGCCCTGGGGTCGTGCGGGCTAGCGGCACCCTGGGGCAGCCCGATCTGGCCAGCTCTGGCCAAATCAGTGCTGGCAGGAGCCGAGGAAGACGCCAATGAGGGTGTCTGAATGGCACATCCCCGGAGTAGTGAAACCCCGCGAGTCTCGCGCGCTCGGGGTACGAAGCGGTGGCAGACTTGGGGGCCTTTTGGGCCTACAACGAGGCATGGGGGGTCGACTGGTAGTGGAGGGGGCCGTGGGCTTTTTGGAGAGACGACGAACCCCAAGGGTTGCCCGATAGTGAATGAGGGTCTGAGGCCTTTCAGGCAGCGACAAGCCCAGGGGGTCGGCCGGTAGCGAAGGAGGGCCCAAGGGCACATTGGAACAGCAACGAACTATGGAGACGCTCAAACCTGTGGAACGGCCCATTGGACTGGGGAAGCTGTAGCGAACTCTGAGGCCAAAAGGGCGTGACAGACAGCCCGGTGGGACCAATGGCAGCAGGATACTTTGGGGGCACGGCGATGAGGCCACATGGGCATGTTGGGGTGCAACGGGGGAAGGGGCCCCTGGGAAGACTACGACAGGGCCACAGGGGCCCGTTGGGGTGCGACAAGAGGCAGAACCCATTGGGAAGGCTTCGGTGAGGCCTCCTGGGCCCACGGGGTGCGACAGGGGACAGAACCCTTGTGGAGGCTACGACGACACAGCTGGAGCATGGCGAGGCCCTAGCGAGGGCTTAGGAGGCCCGCAGGGCCATGACGATGGCGGGGGAGGTTCAAGGGGCTTCGGTGAGACCGCTAGGACGTGACACTGCTTCAACAAGGGCAGAAGAGGCCCACGGGGCTTTGGAGGGTCTATGGGAGGCCGACGATGCTTCGACTAGGGCAGGGGAGGCCCGCGGGGCTTCAACGAGGCCGGGAGAGGTCGGGCAACTTTGACGGGATTGGGCGACCCTCGGGAGGTGACAGCATAGCCGTTGGAGCCCAATAAGGCTTCTATTAGGGCATGGGAGGCCAGTGGGGCTTCGGCAAGGCCAAGAGAGATCGATGATGCTTCAACAGAGGTTTGGTAAACAACGACACGACAAGGGTTCCAATGGGGGCTTTCGGGGGTCCCACATCTCTAAATTTGACTGGATACCAGTAATTTCATTACGAACAGCCCCCATTCAAAGGCGGACTGGAAATTTGGAGCTGATTCACGAATAAGAAAGCTGAAGATGTAAATCTTTCGGGAATGACGCCAATGAATGGGTATATCGCGTCGAACGATATTTCACAATGAACAGACTTAAAGAGGAAGCAAAGCTTTTTGTGAGGGCCTAATTTGGAAGGTAATGCGTTAACATTGTTCCAATGTAAAGGAGCAATGACAACCCGTGCGATCTTGAGAGGAGTTCAAAAATTGCCTTGGAACGTTTCCGTAATACTCATGGTGATAAAATGCACAAACAGCTATTCACACTCAAGTAATACGAGGGCAATCAATGAATATAAAGAGAGTTTCGAGTTGCTCTCAGACCGAGTGAGGGATATTGGAAGTGTTGGAATAAAATTTCATGAAATGGCTCAAGGCAAACAATTGAGCCGAACTACGCTTTTTGAGGCCGAGTGGGCTAGGTAAAATAATGGAGATGACACCGATAATCGAGAACAGGAACATAGCGGAGCGGCGTGCCTAGGGTGCATCGAGCTGCTTCACTTCACGTACCAATGCCATAATGAAGGGATAGAAAACACACCACGGGGAGTTCAGACAACCCAGGACCGGAACAATGTGACGTGACCCAAAACTAAATTCAAACACCTCACGGAGATAGAGATACAAAATAATCACGCGAAGGAGTTGTATTTTCTGTGTCGAGAAGTTTGCTAGAGGACATCGCTGGCGAGATTGCGCCCATCGGGTTTTAACTGTCGGTGATGACGAAGACGAGGGCATAGCAGATGACGAGAAAAAATGAGAGGGTAAACACCCTCGTTTGGAATAAGACGTGACGTGAGAGCCAATCAGCGCAATCTAGCGACAATTTCCAAATTTCAACTTGAGGACAATGTGTCAGTGAAAGGGGAGCAGTGGTAGGCCGATTAAATTGGTACGTTTAAATGGAGTAATAGATTAAATTGATAATTGTTTAAATGGAGGAGTAATGATAGGCCAAGCAAATTGGTAATTGTTTAATAAGAGGGGTAGTTTGGTAATTTCTGTTAATTAGCTCGTTTAGGTTATTGTGATAGAATTGACCTTCCTCTCGAATTGGAGACGGTATCTTTTGAGATCTACTTTATTATCAATAAAAACCCATCTTTTTGCCCTAATTTTTCCTTAAATCCTATCATTTTAGGGGTAAAAGGAGGCTCCATGTAGCAGCCTCATTTAGTTTTTTCTTTGCCCTTCTTCTTTTCCTTTTATGTCTTGTTCACACTTCATTCATGTAGCACCAAATTTAGGCATATTGCTTTCTTTCCATTTTTTCCCCCCTAAAATGGTACTTTTTTGCTCTCCTTATTATCTGTGATTATGTTTTGGAAAATTTTCAATTAGGATAAAATGGATTGAATTTACGGTGGATATGCATGGATCAATTGAGCATGCAATGTATTTGGTATTGTAATAGGGTTACTATTTCTTATAACAGTGTGCAATGCAGACAAACACTCAAACACAAAAGCTTATGCAAAGCATATAATGCAAAGCATCAAATGTATGAGAAATCATATACCTTTCATTCATGGTAATAATTACTTGAGATAGAGGCAATCAAATTATCCATGAGGAAAGCACATAACCGTAAATAGGAGGCTGACACAAAGTCAAGCTCCCACACCAGCCACAGCTGACGTAGGCTGTTGATTGTGGATTGAACAAAGCTAAACTAATGCTAATAGTGGACCCAGAGGTAGAGGTAAAACTACTGTAGGCAAAGACTAATTATTTGTCGAATGATGTCTCAAATTTCATCTTTCATAGCATCTCTCGTGGCCAACACGAAAATCCGGGTCCAATTCGGTCCGCAATATGCATGCATGCTCCCCACTTGCACCACCAAAGTGTATTTATCATCAATCACCAATTCAACCTGTGCGGCTGATGTTGGTTGTCTGGTACTCGGTTAAACAACTTTTGCCTAAATTTTTGGGTCAACAAGTTCTAGCCAACAAATTTCAAACCATACCATCAGGGTAAGTGAAAGGCTTTTGCAAATGTCTGGTACTGTCAAGCATGCAGATTAAACTCATATTTTGCGTTTTACTTATTCCAGAATGGTATACCTGATGTAAACTCACATATTTATCTATAAACAATTGAGCTTCAAAAAGCATTGTATGTCAACTTAATTAAATAAAAAATTCAATAATAAAAATAAATTTATATATAAATCCAATACATCTTTACAAATAAACTCCAAGTCAAGCAATATGCACAAAGAGATTAGGTGGAGGAGACCTATTAGCAGCTCAGGAAGAAGTTGATGTTTCTGGGTATCCTGAGTAATGTAAAATGTGACCAGTTCAGGCCGGGCCGATGACACCAGAAGACTGGCTGCAAATAGCGTATGCAATGTTAAATTTAATCATTGGGTTTGGTAGAGTAAGTAACAAATACTAACAAAAACAAGGAATAAACCTACCTTTGTCACTTTCAACTATAAACTCCACAGTGGCAGACAAAGATTTATGCAAGTATCCTCGTGTTATATCTGCAGTAATCAGATACTATGGTTGAAGAATTAGACACCAATCATCCCGCAAAACATTTGTATTCCTACAACCACTAGTAAACTATAAACAGGAGAACCTCAACCCTCACCGCAGCTTCACATTTTTGGAGCGGTGGGAGGACTTTAAGATAGTATGCAAGCAACCAGGCTCAAATCCCACCAGACGACTATTTAAAATAATCCGGTTTTTTGTTAATAAAAACGTTACCACTATGCAAGAATTCGGGTTTCAACTCGTACAATGAAGCTCGACTTGCAATGTTGTATAAGAATATATACATGCAATCCTCATCCTCGCCACATCTTCGGAGTTTCGGTGCAGTGAAAGGATGGATGGGTCGATTCGAGAGTCAGATTTGGATGATTCAGTAGCAGGTCAGGTTTGGTCAAGAGAACCCCTGGTGTTGGTCAGGCCGAAAGCGGAGGAAGGAAAAGAACAAGAAAGATAGTTTCAACTGTTTTTCGGTAAAGATGAAAGAAGAAAGAAAAGAAGCAAAAGAAGAGAAGGGGGAAGTGACTGTTAATGGTGGTGGTGGTGATTACAATGCCTTAGGTTGGCACTCTGAAACTATCTTAAATTCCCTCCTTCACTAAAACTCCAAAGCTACAAGATTTAAGGGTTATATGATTACAATGCCTTAGGTTGGCACTCTGAAACTATCTTAAATTCCCTCCTTCACTAAAACTCCAAAGCTACAAGATTTAAGGGTTAAATTCCCTCCATCATAAAAGTATGCACCAAAGGAAAAATTCCCTGGGACATGACTCTAGAAAATAAAATCTTTAACAGTGTATATATATTACCTGGATGCTAATATTTCCACCATGGTATGTCTCATAAATTCTTCCACGGTTGTCAATATCTTCTGAGCTCAAAATGAATGAAAATGGAACCTGGCATTGAAAATAAATGACCTTCTCTTAAAGGTGAGGAATGGCTTGAAATAAGTAGAAAAAAGTAGTGTGCAATAAAAACCATTTTCAATTGGCAAGCACATGCAAATAGTAACATCACAGGACCCCATATCCTAAATAGGATGAAGCCCCTAAAGGAACCAATCTCAATATATGCTACAAGTAAATGCAAGCCTAGATTCTAGAAGCTCAAAAGGTTATATTTAATGGATAACCTGGCCCTTCACTAGTTAAGGAGATGACTTCAAGCCCAAAAATATAGAGCAAAATATAGCACTTCCAGTGGGGAAGATGGAAAATAGCATATGCTGTGAACAAAAAAGCTGTAAATTGGTATTGTTGGATATTGGCCATTAAGCTCAATATGGTTTTGATAATGATCACCACATTATGTTAATACTAATGACTCTACATGTTCAAGTCACAGATTCATCTAAATTGGTTTTTGAAGATTCCGGCGTAAGAGCGAAATTTGGACGCTATTAGCATGTCTCGGTATCTTCATAGAGTCATTATGATGCTTAGGATAATGAATCCAAGATGGGTTGATGGACTTAAGGCATGAAGCAATGGAGTATTGAAGTCATGAAGAATCATGTATCTCGTTGAAAAATTTTTATGATTCTTTATGTATGCTCTTTCTTTAGTATAATATTTGTATGCCTTGATTAGATGCGCGCACACACACACTCGTCTGCATCATTTTCCATCATAGGGAACATTAGGATTATCCTAGAACACATCCCAATAGGTTCTTTAGCCAAAACACTCTTTAGTGAGTTTTCATCTGAAGACCAGACGTCTGGTTTACTTTCACCAGACGTCTGGCGTATCTGCTTTTTGTTTGGCCAAAACCCCTACCTCTGTCAGCAGTCTGAAGTTACCTTACCAGACGTCTGAACAGTTGCCCAGACGTCATGTAAGTGAACTCCAGACGCCCAAGCCAATGTGACTAGTTTTCTTGACTTTTTGTTTTTCTGTCCCACATTTGTCCAGCCATCTGAAGAAGACTTGACAGACGATTGATTAGTCCATCAGCCGTCTGACAAGTGTTCTTCAGACGTCTGTTGCTTGGAGATTGACTTTAAACTCTTTCTTATGTCATATCATGACAGCCGTCTGATGGAGGAGGACCAGACGACTGCAGAGTTTATCAGGTGTCTAGTCACCCTTCTTCAGACGTCTGATCGCTAAAAAATCTGCTCGTTTATAGCCGTTAGGTAGATTTTTCAAGGGGCCGTTTTCTTGGTTTTTGTGCACGAATGAGAGAGTATTTATACCCCTTTGTGAGAGTTTTTGGCAGCAATTCACACCTAATAGAGATTCATTCTTGAGTCAAAACAAAGAGAAAAGCTTTCACTTTCATCTCCTCTCTCATTTCCCTTCGAGCATCTTGATGTTAATTTGAACTCCAACCTTAAGGGACATCCACTAGTATATCAAGCTTACATTTAGAACTTGGACATCAATCTTCATTGCCTCTACACTTCATGTCTAACAAGTATATTTAATCAAGGCAATAGGGAGATTGTTTATTTTCTATTTCGTTTCATTTGGAAACATAGCTTCCAGGTTGTGGAAGTGTTCTCTCTGGAATGAGAGGTGATGCCCTTGGAATAGGGTTTGCAATCTTGGAAAAGATTGTTTGCTATCTTGGAAAAGATGTGCTCGTGGAAAAGAGTGGCTGTTAAAATAAAATAGCTCTTGGAAAAGTATGAGTTGTATTGGGTTGGCTTGGAAAAGCTTTTATAGTGGAAAGTTCACAAGACTTTGGAAAGAGTGTGAGACTGGAGTAGGCATTTGCCAAACTTCGTTGTCTTTGCAATTGTGGTGTTGTCTCTTATGGATTGCTAATTATTCTTGTTTTATAATTTCGCATTTGCAAGTATTTTTAATTAGCATTTTATATTGACATTACACTATTCACACCCCTACTGTGACTGTGTATTGCCTGGTAGTGCAGGTGTTTAGGCATCTCCTTAGATCCTGCAGGTATAACATACAACACTTGGATATCACTCCCTTTTGTGCAAGTGTCTAACTCCTTTTCTAAGATATGGTTTAAATCATATCTATACAAAATTAGAACCACCTTGAGACTCTCCAACCCAATGTATTAAATAGCATGCCCTTGGCGATGTGTAGTGCACTATGTTGGGTATTGCCAATTAGCTCACTTCTGTTTTGATGATGATCACCTCATTATGTAGTTGATAATAACTCGCATTGTTTTAGTCTCAGATTAACTTTTAATTATCTTGATGCGTAGACAAAACAATAGGTGATGGGATGATGGTGATTGATGGTTCAAGGCTTTGGAGCAATGGATTACATGAAGCTTGTAGATTTCTAGTGTATTTTTCATTTTATTTTTCATGTAATCTTACTTTTATTTCTTAGATTATATGTAGGCTTGAATAGATACACGCACACTTTCATTATGCTTCATTTCCATCATAAGGTTCCTTAGAAATCATGTAGAACTCATCACATTTGGTCCATTGCTCAAAACACTATTTATAGTGTATTTAGAGCTGGATCGGACGCCTAGTGTAGGGGCACCAGACGTCTACTGTGTCATCTTTTTGATCAGCTGACATACCCAAGGGTCAATCGCCCGATGGTTTATGACCATGTGTATGCACAGTGGTCCAGACGCCTGGTACATGAACTTCAGGCGTCTGTACAAAGTGAGCCGACCGTAGTGTGCTCTGTCTTTTTGGACCCTTAATTGCAGCCGTCTGAAGAAGGCTTGCCAGACGTCTGCACAGTAGATCAGACGTCTAGTAAGTGTTCTCCAGACGGCTGATGCATGGATTGGACTTTTGGTACTTATGTCCATCCCTTTCTACGAGACGACTGGAGTTGAGTTCACAGGCGTCTGAGTAGTTGATCAGGCGCATGGTAACCCTTCTCCAGATGTCTGGTGCTCTCAAATTTACCCGTTTATAGCCGTTGGATGAGTTTTTCAAGGAGCCGTTTTTTGTCTTTAATGCAGATTTGAGGGCTTATTTAAGCTCGGTTTGGAGGCAGTTTTTGGCACCAATGCTCACTGATATTGAACTCACTTAGAGCCAAAAACTAAGGGCATTTTCTTCTCTCTCATTTTCTTTTTCACTTTGGTTAAAAGTGTTCATGCATAGAGATTGCATCAAGAGAAAGTTTTCTGATAGGACTTCGACGCAACTGAAATTTAATGGAATAAAAACTGAATTTTTATTTGATAAATAGGCTACAAATAAGAGGCAACCTTCTCTCCCAAGACACCGATTGATAAGGGACGTCCACACCTTCCCCGCAGAATACGAAGAACTATCTTTCTCTCACACAATAATCAAATTAAGCATGCCACAAGGCCGGCGGCTAACCCTTGCTTAAATATTAACCCCTAATCTAATTACAAGTTTGCCATTATAATGAATAATTAGACAAGAGTATTGAGTAATTGCGAGAACGCCTCTTTTAGTCTTCGGCATGGGCCAGCCTCCCCTTTTGTGCGCCATCTCTTCCCTTGGTGCGCCGACAGTAGACTTTGAGCCCATCACTACTCCCTCCCCAAAGCGCCACATTGTCCTCAAAGTGTAAGTCAGGAAATTGTTGTGACATAACGTCCATGGACTCCCACATGGTCTTATGCTCTGGCAAGCCCTTCCAATGTAACAGACCCTTCCACTCTCCAGTGCTCCCTCTGCGTACCCCCTTCGGCTCCTCGAGCTCCAATATCACCTCCATATCTTCTGTCAACGTCTCCGGAAGTGGTCACCAATAGCCTGGCGAAGCTGAGACACATGGAATACCGGATGAATAATCGATCCTTGGGTTAACCTCAATCTGTAAGCAACTGGTCTCATTGTGGCCTCGACCTCGTAAGGTCCAAAATATCGATGGGCCAACTTCTCATTCCACCTGTGAGCCAAGGATATTTGCTTGTATGGTCTCAGCTTTAAGTTTACCATGTCACCCACAGCAAACTGCACGTCTCTACGGTGAAGGTCAGCCCTTGTCTTCATAATCTGCTGAGCTCTAGTCAGATTGAGCTTTAGCTCCTCCAAAATCCGATCCCTCTCAGCCAAATACTGCTCCACATCTGATACTGGTGTCGTCTCATACCCATAATGCAATAAATGTGGAGGATCACGGCCATATAGAATCCGAAAAGGCATCGTTTGGGATGCGGTGTGATATGACGTATTGTACCAATACTCTGCACATGCTAGCCAACGGGCCCACTCCTTGGGGCTCTCTGAAATAAAGCACCTCAAGTACGTCTCAATACTCCTATTGACGACCTCAGTCTGACCGTTTGTCTGGAGGTGATAAGCTGTGCTCCGTCTCAATACTGTACCATGCAGCCTTAAAAGCTCCTGCCAGAATCTGATCAAGAAAACCTTGTCCCTATCTGAGACAATGGACTTTGGCGGACCATGTAAGTGAATAACCTCCCTTAGAAATACGTCCGCCACTGACACTGCGCTGTAGGGATGCCGCAGTGGTATAAAGTGTACATACTTGCTGAGGCGGTCTACCACAACCAATATGACTGTGTACCCTCCTGACTTCGGCAATCCATCAATAAAATCCATGGAGAGATCCTCCCAGACCCGCTCGGGCAAGGATAAGGGCTGAAGCAATCCCCAGGGGGCCATGGTCTGGTACTTATGACGCTGGCAAACGTTACACTCTACAACCATTCTCGAGACATCTTTCTTCATCCACTTCCCGTAGACCTCCATCACCAGTCTCTGGTAAGTTTTTGAGGACCCCAGAATGTCCCCACACTGCACTGCTGTGAAACTCCTGGAGTATGGCTGGTATGTGTGTAGAGGTCCTCGGTAGTGCCAAGCGCCCCCAATATAATAGTCGTCCGTCCTGGATAGCATAGCCTGGATGCTCTGAAGACCCATGCAAAAGTGTTGCCAGTATGCCCGACAACTCCTGATCCTGTTCAACCTCCTGCTGCAACGGCTCCAAATCCTGTAGCACTGAGACTGACAAAGCTGCCAACTGTACATCCTCCCCCCACCGTGAAAGTGCGTCAGACGCCGTGTTCTCTAATCCTGGGCAATACTCGATCTTAAACATGTATCCCATCAGCTTCCGTAACCACTTCTGATGCTCCTCTGCCACCATGCGCTGCTCTAAAAGGTATTTGAGACTCCTCTGATCTGTGCGCACCAAGAAACTCCTTCCCAACAAATATGGCCTCCATTTCTAGATGGAGATGACAATGGCCATCAGCTCCCTCTCGTACACCGCCCGCAGTCTGGCTTTAGCTGTCAACACCTGACTGTAATATGATATGGGTCGCTGATCCTGCATCAAACCCGCCCCTAATCCGTGTCCCCAGGCGTCCACCTCCACAATGAATGGTCTGGAAAAGTCAAGTAACGCCAGGACTGGCACAGTAGTCATGGCCTTCTTCAAGGCCTCAAAAGCAATCGCCGCCTCCTCCTCCAAATGAATTGATCCTTCTTGAGTAGATCTGTGAGTGGCCAGGCGATCGTACCATAGCCCTGCATGAATCTGCGATAATAGCCCGTTAGACCCAGATATCCCCTCAGCCCCCTGAGAGTGGTAGGGCACGGCCAGTCCAGCATCGCCGCAGTCTTTGCTCTATCAGCTACCACCCCATCTGACAACACCATATAACCCAAGTACTCCCCATGTGGCCGTCCAAATAAGCACTTTTTTCTGTTTGCAAACAGCTGATGGTACTGCAACCCCTGGAAAACGACTTGTAGGTGGTCCAAGTGCTCCTCCAAGGAACGACAGTACACCAAGATATCATCGAAAAATACTAGTGCAAATCTTCGAAGGTAAGGACGGAATACCTTGTTCATAAGAGTCTGTAAAGTAGCAGGTGTGTTAGTCAAGCCAAAAGGCATGACTAAAACTCACAGTGGCCCACATGCGTCCTGAACGCAGTCTTGGGCACGTCCTCCGCGTGCATCCTGATCCGGTGGTAGCCTGATTTGAGATCTATCTTCGTGAATATGGCTGCACCGTGCAACTTATCCAAAAGCTCGTCGATCACTGGTATTGGGAACGTATCTAGCACTGTCTACTTATTTAATACTTTGTAGTCTACGCAGAAACATCAGCTCACATCCTTCTTCAGTAGCAGCACAGGACTGGAAAAAGGCTCACATTGGGCTGGATAACACACGCATGCGCCATCTCAACCACCCTCTCAATCTCGTCCTTCTATGCCTGTGGGTAGCGGTAGGGCCTCATGATGGGGACACCCCCTCCCGCAGAACTATGGCATGCTCGTGATCCCTTGGTGGTGGAAGGTCCCGTGGCTCCTGAAAGACCTCCTCGAACTGCTTCAACAGCTAATGTACCTCTCCTGAAATGGGATCCTCCTCTCTGGCCTCAGCACCACCCTCTCCTGCCAACGCATATAACTCCACCAAGTATCCACCCCCTCCGCCTGGATGGTCCTCACTATGGTCTTCAGCGAGACCAGTACTCTGCATAAGCTGGGTCCCCCTGTAGGATCACTGCTCTCACATCCTCCTGGAACTCCATCCTGAGCAGCTTCCCGTTCAAGATCATCTCCCCCAGCGTTTGTAACCAAGTAATGCCTAGCATGACATCTATACTCCCCAAGTCTAGACGCAGGAAGTCAGCTCTTACATGCACCTCCTATAGTGTCAGCATCAGCCCTCTACAGACTCCACGGATGATCGCATTCTTTCATGTTCCCATCATAATGCTGAAACTACCACTGTCTGTCAGCTGGAGCTCCTGCTAGGTCACCACTCTCCTGTAAATGAAATTGTGGGTCGCCCCACTATCAATAAGCACTGTCACCTCCTGGCCACCGATGTACCCCCTCAACTTCATAGTATGATTTGGTGTGAACCCTACCACAGAGTTAAGGAAAACCTCCGCCACATCTAGCTGATGATGCTCAGACTCCTCCACCTCAGCGGTCTCATCTCCACATCATCCTCGTCGTCCTCATCCTCAAGCAGCAACACCTGAAGTTTGTGCCCTGTGCACCAGTGGCCTGGCGTGAATCGCTCGTCGTACCTGAAACATAGACCCTTCTGGTGCTTCTCCATCATCTCTGCGTCAGTCATCCTCCTGAAGTGCCCCCAGCCTGTGATGCACTACTCTTCTCCCCACTTTTCTCCTTGCTAACAGGATCTGCTCCAGTAGTGGCCTTCTGCTCCCTCATGTCGATGTCTGGGTACGTGAAGCTGGTCCGCTCCAACCACCCCTCGCATTCCTCTTCTCAAACTGAAAGCCTTCCGCCATCTGAGCGTACTCCATGGCCTCCATTAGGCTATGAGGCTTCTGCATGCGGACTACTGCTCGAATAGTAACATGCAGCCCCTTCATGAAGGTGCTCTACATCATCTCGTCAGACACCCCGTGCACCTGCCTTGATAGGGCCGCAAACCTCTCCAGATAATCCACCACGGTGCCATCATGCCTGAGTGACAGCAGCTGCTCCATCACATTCCCCAAATGGGGGTCTCTAAACCTCTCCACCATCTGGTCAGTGTTCTCCCATGAGCGAAAAGGACGACTTGCATCCTTCCACTGGAACCAAGCAAGGACCTTCCCATCCAGACAAATTGCCGCTGCCTCCAGCTTCTGCTCCTCTGTCATGCGAGAGACCCTAAAAATCTCTCTGCCCTATGGATCCACGACACTGTGTCCTCACCCTCGAAGACAGGCATCTTCAGCTTTTGCAACATGTCCATATTGAATGTCTCCTGGTCTCCTCGTCCCCCGCCGTGCCTGTGCTGGTGGTAGTGCTGCCACCTCTCTTGGTGCCGCTCAAAGCCCCCTCGTGGGCCTCGTCCCCTGCCCCCACGTCCTCCCCCACCGTCGCCTCCAACCCTGCTCACGTGCTCCTCCTGAAAATCTCTGTAACCTCCCCCAAAGTCTCCAAGACGTTCCTCATGAGTGTGGAGTGGAGGTTGCCATCTGTCATCACCATACCAAGGGTTGAGAGGGTCCCGAAACCCTCCTCTATCATCACCATACTCCTGAAAACCCCACGGGTCATATCCATCGTCGAAACCGCGCGTCGGGTCCTCCGTAATGGGCTGAAAGTCACTGAGGGGCTAAAATACATCCTGTCGTGCACCCAAACCCCCGTGGGGGGGGTCGTCTCTGGTCGGCGGCCCCAGCGGCCCTGAAAAGGGGCCGCTGGTCCTTGCCGAAGTGTTTCGGGGCCACAGCGGCCCTGCCGCTGGTCGGCGGGGTTCGCTGCCACGGGCGACTCTGGGGTGCCGAGCCCCGCCAAGGCTCCAGGTGGCCCGCGGGAGAATAGGGAGGAGCCCCGGCCCCCCATACTTCTGACGCAGCTTGTGGGTGGGCAGCTAGGCTCGCCGGCCTCCCGTCTCGTCTCTTCCGCTTCCGGGTCGCTGCTATCAAGATCTGTGAGTCTTCCGTCCTCCGTATCCGCCGCCACATGCTTCCCCTTGTCCAAAGGTGGCACTTTTGTCGTTTTAGGATTCGTGTCCCCTCCTTTCAATTTCACCGAGATATCCCCAAGTTTGAAAATGATTTTGGCTAAGGCTTCGCCATGTTGATCCAACTTCGAATCCACCCTCGTAAATCGCGCATCGTGTGCTGTTAGGATTTCCTTCATGCTAGTGATTTATCCTGACAATTTCTCTTCCACACCATCGATCTGATCTTTAGATCTCGTAGCCACCGCCATGGATCGACGTGCTCTGGTACAAAAATGATATGACTTCGACGAAACTGAAATTTATTGGAATAAAAACTGAATTTTTATTAGATAAATAGGCTACAAATAAGAGATAACCTTCTCTCCCAAGACGCTGATTGATAAGAGACGTCCGCACCTTCCCCGAAGAACTATCTTTCTCTCACACAATAATCAAATTAAGCAAACCCCAAGGCCGTCGGCTAACCCTTGCTTAAATATTAACTCCCCTCTAATCTAATTACAAGTTTGCCATTATAATAAAGAATAATTAGAAAAGAGTATTGAGTACTTGCGAAAACGCCCCTTTTAATCTTCGGCATGGGCCGTCCTCCCCTTTTATGTGCCATCTCTTCCCTTGGTGCTGATTGATAAGGGACGTCCGCACATTCCCCGAAGAACACGAAGAACTATCTTTCTCTCACACAATAATCAAATTAAGCATACCCCAAGGCCGGCGGCTAACCCTTGCTTAAATATTAACTCCCTTGTAATCTAATTACAAGTTTGCCATTATAATAAAGAATAATTAGAAAAGAGTATTGAGTAATTGTGAAAACGTCCCTTTTAATCTTCGACATGGTCGGCCTCCCCTTTTATGTGCCATCTCTTCCCTTGGTGCGCTGGCGGTAGACTTTGAGCCCATCATTTTCCAAGTGCATCATTTTCTACATCAAGCACTTGGTGTTTTTCAATCTGCATGCCTTCACACACTGATGCGCTCCGGATTTAACCCCGAAAACTACCGCAAGTGCACGGTGTCAAAGCTTTGTAATATAAAAAGATATCGATCCACCGGGGAGGTGATGCTTATATAGTCTTGGATATTTTCTAGATCTCATAACAATGTTGGCAGGCGTATTCAAAAATGGTTGTCACGATTATCTCCTAACGGGATTATCAACAATATAAATAGACTAGGGCAATAGGAGTCATCACTAGGACCGTCAGACGTCAATGCTAGGTTAGAATTCTTACGTTGAATTGGCTTTATTAGGGAGAGATTGTCGAATCAAAAATGTAAAACTCATGGCCAACTATCGGCATGCCACTCGTCTAACGTATCCCGTGCTTAGCTCCACCATCGTGGATGGCCTCACACGCAATCTGTGCATTATGATCAACAACTATTCTCAATCTCTACTCACGCCACTATCGTTGATAGAGCTTTGATCTGTGTATTGGTGGCTCTCATTGACGGTACTATCGTAGTCATCACTTAGTAATATAGGATGTCGGTAATCCCATCAAAGTGTGTGCCACTATCGTGGTCACGAACCCTAATTGGATTCACTAACATACCTAATTAAGTCTATAGGATATCCGTCCAAGAAGTATGCGCCACTATCATGGTCACAACTCCTATATGGAATCTCATACAAACTTGGCTGGATCAACCAAAACACATCCCTTTTATACCAAGACAACATAAAAATCCTAACTTTACATCTAAATCCTAAGATCATAGGGCTAATTCATTAACCCTAGATAAGACTACTCATGGATCATAGAAATAACAATGGAGAATTCAATAAAAACAAGAGAGATCATCATCGCAATAGAAGACATTAAAGCAAGCAATATAAGATTAGAAATCGTTACCAAAACGTTGTAGATCAATAGACAATCGCAGAGAATTAAGATCGCAAGATTTCAAGCAAAAGCAATATATAAAAATCCAATCTTTGTCTTCTACAAACTCTCTCGGAAAACTAAACTAGAATTAAAACTAAGGAAAATAACAAACTCCCTAATCTAGGATAAAAAATGTGCTTATATATAATAGGGGTGGATCCCACAAAAATCTGAAGATATGGGCAATTTGGCCCACCAACTAGTCAGGTCGCGGCCTCCTACTCGGTCGAGTAGCGGCGCCGCTCGGTCGAGCTGGATATGCGGCTCCGCTTTGCTGCTTCTTTGGCGCTGGGCTGATACGGGCTACTCGGTCGAGTAGCCCCTCCGCTCGGTCGAGCTACAGTGGGCTGAAAGTCTATCCAAAACAATGCTCGGTTTGGTTCGTGCTCGGTCGAGTAGATGGTCTACTCGGTCGAGTGGTCTTGTCCGCTCGGTCGAGCTACACTGCTTGGAGAGTTGCTCAGAATAGTCGTTCTGCTTGAATTTAGCTCGGTCGAGTAGAAGCTCTACTCGATCGAGTCGGGCATGTCAGTCTGCTGGGGCTTCAAAAGTATCAGCTTGGTCGAGTGCTGATGCACTCGACCGAGCTGCCTGGGAAAACAGCCTCCAATGCCTCTAGAGCTCTAAAATCTTTCTTTTCTCCTACTCTCCTCCAATCTTCTTCTTCACCTTGCCGAACCCTTGTTGAAACTTGCCAATGATATTCTGGACAGCTCGGATGTGTCCATGTTCTATAATTGCTCCAATTCACTCCAAAGTTCCTGAAAATCCACAATCTATACGAAACTCGAATATAATGTTATAAGCGCGATAATATATGAAAATGTGAACTTTGGAAGGCGAAAATGATATGAAATGATGCAGTAAATGCATGGAATATGGACACATCACACACATTGGTAAAAACTATCAAGACATAAGTAAGATTGTATTTCGTTTCTTTTTTGTTATGAAACCTAGTACTCGGGTTGTGAGTATATAGTGAGGGTTTACTCCACTTGGAGACTTTTCTTCATATCCCGGTTTACGGATTATCCCGGTTTAGGGATTGTACTCGTGAAGAGTGATCTTGTGTGTCTCGGTTTATGGAGCACAAGTGGAAAACCACTGCTCCGGTTTAGGAGGGTGGGTCTAGAGTAGGAGTCCCGGTGTAGGGATCCAAATCAGGATAAAATTCTGCGTTTGCGATTCATTCTCTTTTTGTGATTGTTGTGTTGCAATTTATACTCTGCACTTGCTTAAATTGTTAATTAGCATGTTTAAATTGCCAATACACTATTCACCCCCCCAGTGTGTTGCTTAGTGGACAGGGACCCTACAGACTACATGGTGTAGCGCTCTCTTTGTGCCAAGTAGCCTACACTCGAACAGCATAGCGAAGCACGATTTGAGAATAGTGTATACAATGGAACACGATAGTGTAGCTATTGGGAAACAACAACATATATCTTGATCTCAATCAGATAAAAGGCAACGTACTTCGCTTGGGGCTAGAACTTGGAGCGACAACTCGTAAACAATGGGTGAAACTGTAATGCAATAGTGAATGTCATTTGCAGCAAGCTCTTTGGCGATCGTCAAAGTTGAGGTAATTATTCATGTCTCTCTCCTAAAGATAAGTGATTGATAACGAGCATAGTCCCTCCCTCCCTCCCCCCTCCCCCACCAACGATCTTGACAGTTAATGTAATTAAATCAATCTTTTCTTCCTTCCGTGGCGAGGTAATCGACGACGATCATAGTCTTTCTCTCGATCTCTTCTTCTCTCCCTTTCTATCCTCTTTCAACCTCCCTCCACCTCTATCTTCCCTCAATCTATGCCCCTTCCTTCTCAGTCACTTTCTCCCCACCGTTAGTAGGTCAATGGTAAACGCATGATGAAGGAGAGAATGGCTGAGAAGGGGGAAAGAAAGAGAGAGGAGAGGTCAAAAACGCAACAAAGACGTCGAAGGATAGACAATGAGGATGAGGGATAAAGAAACAGATGTTGAGACAACGGGATAGAGAAATTTAAATTTTAAAAATTAAAATAATAAAAACCATGTACTTACACTACTCATTACGCAATTTGCTATTCATGCTATTAGAAGGGTCTAGCGCTACGCCACGCACTATGCTATTTTCAAAATTCTTCAGCATGCCACAGCAAACTTGTTTGATTACAAAATCCAAACATGTCCCTAAATAAAGTTCTCTTATTTCTACAAACATATATTAATCAAACAAAACTTTAAGCAGCACATATGTCCATATGTCCAACCCAGCAAAGTTTCTATTGTACTTCTTTGCCACAATTCAACCCCCTAATTAATTAAATAAATCTGCCCCCACTCAGAAACAGAAGCGGGACAATAAAAATATGAGAGAATCTGGTAGCTTGGTACATGGTCTAGGAGAATGCTGGTGCATAAATCAAACAAGCAAAATTTACAGGGCATAATATATGCAAACATTTTGTTGTCCTAATTTTGTTTCCTTTTTTCCGTAAGAACAATACATGATTTACCAAGCATCAACCTATCTCCTAGTCTATAACAATTACAATGCATCTGTTACTACCCAAACTGGTCTATTATCTCACACCGTGACTACACTGTATGCCCAGTGTCACGTCAAACTCAAAGGACACAAACTGACGTTAGCAAGAATGTGAGTGGGTGGCTTATTGCAGTATCTTCGTTATGTGAATGATTCCTCACATAGGTATATATGTTTTTCCGACAAAATCGTCATCCTAGAACATAATATTCTAAGTGTCAGGGCCAATGTTAGCTAATTCATCTAGCCGCTTCGAACCACCAGTTCGTGCGTTCCGATTTTGGAAAGCGTTCTCAATCCAGATCCCCTATTCGGGATAAATATATCCGCCAATGATGTCAATATAAAGACAGTATTGCTGCCATGGGTCTTGAATGACAGGTCTTGTGGAAGCGTTAATCATGAGAAGGTTGAGTCTATACAATTATGGGAAACAATACAATGAATGATAAGAAAAGGGAATGCCACACTGGGTCAAAACCACCATAAAATCTTATATCATCGCTTAAACTCAAGATTCTACCTGCATTTATTGCACAATATTATCCAGTTTGATATGGAATTGAGCTTCTTAAATCAAGGTTTGAGGTCGTGATTTTGGTCTCGGTTTGGTTCTTTTGGAAATTTAGGTTTCGGCTTCGCCCGTTTCGGAGTTGAATTTAGTTTTGTCCATATCAGTAGTTTCAAATAATTAAAAACCTATCAATTAGTATCAAATACTCTCAAAAATTAAAGCATCAAATACTAAGAAAACAAAAGCATTAAACAAATACTATCGAATACTATCAAATTTAAATGACTAATATGTATAATTTTGTATAACACTATCAAAATTAAAAATACATTTTTATTGAATTAAGAGGAGCTTTGCTATTCACCTTACACATTATGCTAAATATATTATATTATGCTAAAAGAGAATGACAAACTTGTAAATAAACGGAAGCTGTTTAGCAAAATGTGTAAGTTTAATAGCATAAAAAATATGAAGATTGATTTGAGCACATAGTGCTTCTACTCAAATTAAACATTTGGACAAACATTTAACATTTATTTACAAGTTTGTCATTCCGTTTCGTTTTAACTTTTAAAATAGAATGGCAAACTTGTAAATAAATGTAAAAGGTTTAGCAAAATGTGTAATTTGAGCACAACACAGCTTCATTTAGGGCTCACTCGAGGCTCTCTCTCCCCCTTATCGACTTCTTTCTATCGATCAAAAGAAGGGCTCTCTCTCGCGAGTTGACTCCTTTCAATCGAGTAAAAAACAAACCACCGGATCTCGCAAATCGACCCCATCGATTCCTTTCAAACGAATGACTTTGCTCGTTGTTCATCAACACGGGCGGAGACGACGCAGGCGGCGGATCTCTCAGACCCGACAACGATGCAGGTGGCGGGGCTCTCCGACTCGATGACGACGACGACGACAAGATTTCTTTGTGATTAGAATCACAGAAGATAAAGAGGTAATAAATTTTTGAGTTCGCTTTTTTTGAATTTATTTGTGAATTTCATTTCTTTTTTTGAATTTTTTTCATTTTTATTATGGGGTTCGGCCGGGACGGTGCCGTTCCGGCCAAAACCGAGAAAAGGTGGACGTTTCGGTCTCGGTTGCCTCAGAAACCAAAACGAAACGACCGATACCAGTTGGAATCGGCCGATTCCTATATACTTGTCTTAAATGCTCTAATGCTCAATTGACTAAAATCTTAAACAGGATTCAAAATATGGAAACAATGACTATTCTATTATAAAGTTTTCCAAAAAAAATCAAGAATGTCTATCATATTATAAAGTTTTTCAAAAAAAGATTTTTAAAAAATCTAGAATCACTGAGAAAGCACCAATTGCTGCTGCAAACATGTGAGTGATCAAAAATATAGCATTGAAGACAACATCTAATGTATAGGTATAAAGTTTTACTATATTTATAACAGGTTTCATCAAAAGAGAAACCTTGATAACTCTGAAGATGAATATTTATTAATTTTTATGATTGTGAGAATCAGATTTCCTGCTAATGCAAGCAGGTGTTCAATACAATCAATGCTTTAGTCAAAAAAATTGATACCTTGGTGGCATTTACATGGCATCTCCATTTAAATATAAGGATGTCTCGAAACCCTAAATTGCGAGTAGCCTGACTTGACTGATTAGTTTAAGAACAATGAGGGATTGCTTGATCACAACGTACGGAAGTTAAGTGAAATTTGCTAATTATTAGTCAAGTCTGACTTCCAGTAATGCCAAACCTGAGCCTCATTCAAGCCTTTATTACAGAGCTGGGCATGTTGACCCTATGTTATTATTTGAATGATTAATGTGATGATAGACAACTGCATCAATATTAATTGTGCTAACATCTTGATAGATCCGTGTGTATACACGGAGGAGGGCCCGCGAGCAGCCACACGCGCAAGGGGAGGCCGCACCCTAGGGGCGTTTTCGACCCTCTATCTTTAATTATATTTTAATGGCAAACTAGTAATTAGATTAGACGGGAGTTTTATTCTTAAGCAAGGGCTAGCCGTCATTTATGTTTATGCTTATTATTGATATTTTGCGAGAGTTCTTCGAGAGATCTTAGGAGAGTGCGGACGTTCTCGCTTATCGGCGTCTTGGGAGGGTGGTTGCCCCTATAATTGACTAATTTGTAGCCAATTTATCTTTTATTCACTGTTTTGATCAATATAATTTCAGTTTTGCTTGATTCCTATCAATTGGGTATCAGAGCGCGTAACGATCCATGGCGGCGTTGACGAGGCAGAAGGACAAGTTCGAGGCATTGGAGGAGAAGTTCAATGGTGAGATCGATGGAATAAAAAAATCGTTGGCGAGCAACGAGGAATCCATGACGAGGTTGACGGCTTCCATTGACATATTGACGGCGAAGCAAGAGAAACAAGATGAACAATTTGCGCAATTGCTTTTTCAGTTGACGGTCAACGCGGGAAAAGATGAAAAAGGTGATAGAAACCCTAAATCAGCGACAAAGGTGTCACCTTTGGACAAGGGGAATGAAAAGATAGAGCAAGGTGATGCGGAAGCCGTCCACGAGGAGGAGGATTACGATGAGGAAGATGAAGGGCCGTGGAAAGATGATTATCGAGAAGCTATACGTCGGAAAGCGGAGGAAGCAAGGAGGGTGGCGGCGGACCTAGCCGCCTTCCCCATGAGACGCACCAAGGAGGCGGGGGGCCGCGAGCTCCTCCCCATGCCCCCGCGGGCCCCCAAGACGTCAGGCGGGGGGCGGCGCACCCCCAACTCGCTTGGGGCCAATGAAGGGCCCCGCCAACCAGCGACAGGGCCATCGGGGCCCCGAACATCCCCGACAGGGCCCCGCGGCCCCTCTGTTGGGCCGCTGGGGCCCCGAGAAGGTTCGACAAGGCCCGCGGGCCCTCTGTAGGGCCACGGGGGCCCGCCGACCCACGATGGACCCCCACGGCGGGTGGAAGGCAGGGCAGAGGCAGTGGCCACCTTTCGGGGATTTTCCGCCCTATTCAGGGGGCCCGACACGTGGATTCGACGACTATTTTGACCCGGGAGGTGGGCAGGAGTATTACGATGACGCATGAGGGTTTTGGGAACCTTCCGACCCTCGATATGGCGATGATAGATGGCGTCCTCCACCCCACCTATGAGGAGCGCCCCGGAGACGACGGAGGGTATAGAGACCACCACGAGGAGCATGAGGGACAGACAGGAGGCAACGGTGGGCGAGAGAGGCCCCGCGGGGGCCATGGAGATCGTTGGAGAGGACCGTTGGAAAGATATGAGACGAACCAGGAAAGGTGGCAGTACTATCATCAGCCTAAGTATGGCAGGGGACGAGGAGAACAGGGCACCTACAATATGGACCGACTGCGGAAGCTGAAAATGACGGTATTCGATGTGGTGGATCCAGTGTTGTGGATCAACAGAGCAGGGAGATTTTTTAGAGTCTCTCGCATGACTGAGGAGCAGAAGCTAGAGGCAGCTGGGATTGTTTGGATGGAAAGGCCCTCGCCTGGTTTCAGTGGAAGGATGTGAAACGTCCTTTTCGCTCATGGGAGGATATTAGAGACCATATGGTGGAGAGGTTCAGGGATCCCCACCTGAGGAATGTGAGGGAGCAGCTGCTATCTCTCAGGCAGGATGGCACAGTGCAAGATTACCTGGAGAGGTTTGAGGCCATATCAGGACAGGTGCACAGGGTGACTGATGAGACGATGGAGAGCACTTTCATGAAGGGGCTGAGTGCCATTATTCGAGCAGTGTTGCGCATGCAGAAGCCCCAGGGGGCTGATAGAGGTCATGGAGTACGCTCAGATGGCGGAGGACTGTCAAATGGCGGAGAGAAAGGCGAGAGGTGGTTGAAGTGGACCGGTTTCTCGCAGCTCGACCGCGACAAGAGAACAGAAGACAGCTACAGGGGTGGATCAGGCGAGTATTGGGAAGACTGTGGAGCAAAGCAGTGCACAGCCAGCAGGGGTCAGTTCAGGAGGATGACTGATGCCGAGATAATGGAGAAGAGGCAGAAAGGGCTCTGTTTTCGATGCGATGAGCGGTTCACCCCAGGACACCACTGTGGGGTGCGCCAACTGCAAGTGCTGATAGCAGGGGAAGACGAGGAGGATGACGTGGAGGATGAAGAGGTCGGCGTGGAAGACGACCCCCACTTGGAGTAGTACCGCCAGAAGATTCACGCACCACCTTGTGGACAATGTATATTTTTGGTGGCGGAGTAATGATAGAACCGCGTGTATACACGGAGGAGGTCCCGCGAGCAGCCGCGCGCACAAGGGGAGGCCGCACCCTAGGGGCGTTTTTGACCCTCTATCTTTAATTTTATTTTAATGGCAAACTAGTAATTAGATTAGAAGGGGTTTGTATTCTTAAGCTATAGCTAGCCGTCATTTATGTTTATGCTTATTATTGATATTTTGTGATAGTTCTTCGAGAGTTCTTCGATGGATCTTAGGAAAGTGTGGACGTCCTCGCTTATCGGCGTCTTGAGAGGGTGGTTGCCCCTAAAATTGTAGCCAATTTATCTTTTATTCGTTGTTTTGATCAATATAATTTCAGTTTTGCTTGATTCCTATCACAATTTGATGTTTGCAATTCAACATACCATATTTTTACTTTAGATTGGCGTATCATATTTTTACTTTAAATTGACATATCGTATTTTTACTTTAGATTAAACACAAGTGAGAGAGTAGATATACATTGTTGATTTTTTTTTAGTTCACCCGCATATATCTCATGATCAACTGTTGTAATCCCAATAATATCTTAATGAAATAAAATTTCAAACTTTCCCTCTTCATACCTATTTGATGGCTGTGCTTCCCACTCCTCTTTTAGCCTATAAATAGGACCCATAAAAGCCTTCTTTACCACGTCAATCAATCGGTATAAGATCCTTTCTTCTCTAGCTTGTACTCAGTTTTTCTTTGGTCTATTGCTAAAGTGCTTTAGTGTTTAGTTTCTATTTTATTTGAAGAGTCTGAACTTTCACTTTCATAATGATTAGGATCTTCAATGGATATCATCCTTTAATTACTAGTCAAAATTTCCAACCCCTCTTCATCTTATTTACATATGGATTAAGCGTTTATATTATCATTTCATATCTTGACTGCATTAGGGCCAAGCTTAATACTAATTCTATTTTTCTTAATAGAGCCTCATTTGTAATTCTAAACTTGTGAGATTTTGCGATTCATTATTCTCTCACTCTTGTATTCTCAAGAACACCCATTTCTATACCCAAAGGTTATTATACCTAAAAATCCAATCACTCAGGTGAATTGATGGTTGTGTAAATACAATTGTTAAGTGGATATGAGGACAATCTAAAAGTTTCTTTAAAAATCCAATCTCTAGAGACAGTGGGTTGGTGAAAAATCATATCACTTGAGCTAGTTGTAATTGTTGAAATTAATAAAACTTGGTTGAAAATTTTAAGGCCTTCAGGTAATGAAGTGGGAGTATTTTCACTGAGGAGCGTGAACCGCTTAATGCATTTGTGTAACTATAGATTTGATTTGATTTCTCTCAATTCTACTCATTTTCATTACTGCTTTCATATTTAATTGAGTATATATCTTTTCTACTTTGTATTTAGAATTGGTAAACCCTATTCACTCTTCCCTTAATAAGGTTGCTATATTGATTAACAGTGTCAAGTCCAAGGCCAAAACTTTCAACCCTACAAAAATTTGAACTTTTGGGTTAAATATGGACTATAATCACTAATTAAACGTGTCCAGTTCGAGAACAGCATATCGATAGGTAATGATAACCACTAGGGATAAAAGCAATCGAAAAATGGTAGTATTATCAAAAGTGAAAAATAGCAAAAGGCATTAAAAGATAGGAAAACAAGCTCATCAGGAAGTTGAATGTTAGAATCATAGTGAACTGGCAAACAAGGTCACAAGATGGAGAGGGATTGATGAGAAAACTCATATTAACTAGTAATTTTGAAGAATATGGCAGTGATGGCTTCCTATATGGTTATTAGCCACCCAACTAGGTAGGATCCCTCCCCCCCCCCCCCCCCCCCAACAAAAAAAAATTCCATACATCGTATTTGTGAGATGTTTAAGATGAGGATTAAATCTAGGTCAGAGAGCACTTTTCATATTAGTATTAAGTCGACAGCTTTTGAGTTATTTTCACTTAAATTTTAGTAGAAAATTAAGTCTTTTTGATATTTTTTATTTTAGTTTTTGTTCTATTATTTAATAATTTTTAGTCCCACATGCGTTGTGGAAGAATATTGAGTCTTGTAAGTATTTCAAAAGTCTTGACTATGTTGTATTTTCTATTAAATAAAAATTAATTAAAATTGGCGTAAACTTTTTTGTTTGCCAAATTATATTTTTCGCATTGGAATGTGAGAGTGTGATTGGTTGCCTGTGTATGAGGTTCGAAAACTCTCTGCATGCAAGGCATGCAGGTCATTGATTATTAGATCTCTAGGGTTCGAGGTCCCAACATCATCAAATTTTTCAATTTTTCCCTCAAATTCCGCTACTACTATCCCCTCTCTTCTGTCTGCATGATTATTAGAGCCAAATATTTAAAAAATATTTTTTTCTTGCATTCTTCATCATCCTCCTCTTCTTTTTCTTTTTAGTTAGGTTTTAGACTCAACAAAAAGAGAAACAATTTCAAAAAAGGAGAAAAACAAAACTAAAGAAACATAAAAAATTAAAAATTTATTGTTTATAAACCATAACCCTAAACGTCGCCGCCAACCACAACACTCGCCATCGCCATTGTTGTTGTCAGCAACCGCCATCGCCATTGTTGTTGTCAGCAACCACCATCGCCATCACCAACCCCAAATCCACTGTTACCGCCAGCAACCGCCGCCATCGGTGATTTCCTAGAAGAACATAGAAAACACTGCCATCTTCATGTCAGCAACGCCCACAGACCAACCCAAAAGATTTGCCATCTTAGGGAAAACTCGTAGCACCCAACTTTGTCAAGAATTAATAGTAAAATCGATTGAAAAGTCGATCAGCATTGGATTGCTACAGTATTGGTTCCGTCAAGCTGAACTCGAGTCCAAGCCAAGCCAAGCCAAGTCACGAGCCAATCTTGATATAATGATGCCAACTGTAAGCCACCTGAGTTAACTTGAACCGACTCATGCCGATAGTATTAATTGGCTCAACCAGATCCAACTGAGCTGAAGCGAAGCCAACCTGAACCGCAAAGTCGACCCAAGCTGATTCCAGCCAACCGAGCCATTAACCAATCCACGACTCAAGTTAGCCGTTGATTGAGTCGAGCCGAAGACCTGCACCAAGCTGCTTGACTAAATTTGGGGCATTTTCATAAAGCATTTTTAGTTATTTTCGCGCGCATTTTATTGTTTTAATGATTAAATTCATTTCAAGCCTAATTTACAATCCATTTGAGCCACATGTAAAAAATTCAAACCACTACATACCATAAAGCCACTACATATATTAAAGGTATTTCCAGTTATTTTAGTATATTTTAATAAATTTTACAATAAATATTCTCATCTGGTTGCTTGTAAATTTAAAAATTATGCTTCGAATGTATAGCGCTCTCCCAATTTTTGAGAAAATTGTAGATATTAAAGGTAAAAACCCTTGTTGGAAGGTTTCTTTTCTACTATACTTTGATCTAACTGATGAGAACAAGTTCTAATGTGCCAAGTATTAATTGAAGAGAAAAGCTCAATTTTGACTTAGACAGAAGCTTCATTATAGTTAGTCTTGGTTAAATATGCAACTTCGATAACAGTTTTAGTCACCTCCAACGCTATCAACTTCATGGGCTGAACGTGGTCGAAAATTTGATGAAACTTTTAAAGATATACATGAGATGTTCAGGAACACCAAATATTACAAGCAGAACCTAAGCTAGAGTCACATGTTAAGTATGAGTCACCGTTTGAGCCAGCATCTGAACCGAAGCTTGAGTCTATATATATGCATGTGATCAAGATTAAGCATGTAATCTTGAGTTTAAGCGTGACTGAACCTGAGCTGAATCATGAGTTACACGATGATCCGATGATCATATGTCAGAATTTAGCTTGGAGGTCCTACTTGAGCTAGATGTGCATATCGACTTCATCGTCCACGATTCTTCATACCCTACCAATAAATAGGTTCTATATTCTTTCCTATCTTTCATGATTTAAAAATATGATGTAGGACGGAATATCTAAAGAGAAAAATGTGAAAAAATTAGTAAAGCTAAGGTTCTAAATGGGAAATGTGGAAAATTAAGGAAGACCAAATTGGAAATTTTGGGAATTCTAAATAAATAAGGGTTAGTCAGAGTTTCTTAAATAGACCATCTGTTAGATCCGGCCCATTAGGGGCTTAATTTAGGTGTTTGTGTTATTTTAGTAGGGTATGGGCTTTTGAGTAATTAGACATTTAGTTGAATTATTATAAGTAGAAGGGGAGGCCAGCCGGCCCTAGGAATCGGATATTGATGTTGTGAGTGATTTTTAGGGAAGAGTACGGATGTCCTCTTAACGACGTCAGAGGAGGGTGGTTGCCCCTATCAATTGTAGCCAAATTTATCCTTTTATCTTTATTTTTCATCTATAAAGTTCAGATTTGCTTTCAGACCTATCATTTTAGTATCAGAGCGTTCAATCAATGGCGGCATCAACTAGGGCTAAAGATCGGAGCGAAGCAGTGGAGGAGAAGAATAATGGAGAGATCGAAGAGTTGAAAAAAACCGTGGCGGAGAACTGCGAGTCGATCGCAAAGTTAACGACTTCCGTGATCGGCTCGCAGCTAAACAAGACAACTGACGAAACCCTCGCACAGATCATCTTCCAACTTTTGATTCTCAATGAAAAGGTGGGGAACGATGGCACGAACCCTAGGTCTTCAAAAAAGGTCCTACATTTGGAGAAGGGGAAGGAAAAGGTAGAGTCCTTTGAAGAGGGTTTGCTCTCCGACGCCGATGAGTACTTCAAGGATGAGGAGGAAGAGTCTTAGAGGGACGAGGAAGTACAGGACCCCCACCAAAGCATAGGAATAGGCCGGCCGAACCCCCGGATGCAATCCAGGGGTCGGCCGACCCCTATCGGGGGGCGAGGGCTTCCACCCACCCCAAAATATGGCCGGCAGGGCCAGCCGAACCCTGTCGGCCATCAGCAGGGTCGGCCGACCCTGCCCGGCCCACCAGAGGGCCCGTCGAGCCTCCGACAGCCCCGGCAGGGCCTGCCAGGGGTCCGGCAGGCCGCAGCACCCCGGCAGCCGCCAGGGGTCTTCGACGACGGCGACGCCCCCCGAACGACCCCTTCCGGGCTTCTGTTGGTCCGTCAAGTGTACGATAAGCACTTTCAGGAGCCCCATGAGTTTTTTGGACATCTGCATGGGGATGGTTATCATTATGGGGATGAAGGTGCGGCAATCACATTGACGATGGCGGGGGACCTACGATGGAGACTTTGGTGCTGGTGAGGGCCGGGGAGACTGCGGGGGAAACGGAGAAGTTCCACGATGGGGCTATGGAGACCGTGGTAGAGGGCCGCGGGGGGACATGAGACACATCAAGAGGTGGTAGCATTATCACTAACACGGATGCACAGATGTTAGGTTCGACCAGGGACATTTTGGGGGTGATTGCAGTGTAAGGAAGTTGAAGATGCCTGTGTTCGAGAGGGAGGACCCGCATGAGTGGATTTTCAGGGCGAAGAGGTACTTCACTGCTTATCGCATGACAGAGGCACAGAAGATGGAGGCAACAGCCATATGTATGGAAGGGAGAGCCCTAGGCTGGTATCAGTGGAAGAAGAAGCATCACCATTTTCGCAGTTGAGAGGAGCTTAAAGATCTCATTTTGGAGAGGTTTTAAGATCCCCACCTGGGAAATCTTCACGAGCAGTTGTTTGCACTCAGGCAGGACGGACCAGTGTCTGGGCGAGTGCACGGGGTCACTGACGAGTCACTGGATGGCACATTCATGAAGGGCCTGAAGCCCATTATTCGCTCTGTGATTCGACCATACAAGCCCAAGGGGCTGGCGGAGGTCATGAAGATGGCACAGATGGTCGAGGACCACCAAGCCGAGGAGAGGAGAGCTAGGAGCGGGTATGATGGACAGGTGCAGCGTGGAGCCTCGGCAGTTACGGGAGGGGTGAAGGCTACCATAGGGACAGATCAGGCGAGTGAGGAGAAAATTGAGGAGAAGAGCAGCGCACCGCCAGCAGTGAGACAGTTCAGGCGGATGACTGACGCCGAGATGAGGGAGAAGAGACAAAAAGGGCTGTGTTTCAGATGCGATGAGAGGTTCACCTCAGGGCACCACTGTGGGGTGCGCAGGCTGTAAGTGCTGATGCCGGTGGTGACGAGGAAGATGTCGTGGAGGATGAAGAGCCAGGAGTGGATGACGATCACCACTTGGAGTAGGACCGTCATAGAATTCATGCACCACCTTGAGGACAAGGTGGTTTTCGAGGGGCGGAGTAATGTTAGATCTGGCCCATTAGGGGCTTAATTTAGGTGTTTTGTGTTATTTTAGTAGGATATTGGCTTTTGGGTAATTAGACATTTAGTTGAATTATTATAAGTAGAAGGGGAGACCAGCCGGCCCTGTAGGATCGCCTGTATACACAAATACACTAGAAGGGGGTTGAATATTGTATTATAAAAACTTGTTGCAAATAAAACGTTACCAAAATTTGCAAAGATGGAACAGAAATTAAATGACAAGTATTGAAAATAAACCAATCGCAAACACAAAGATGTATCCTGGTTCAGATCCTTTTGATCCTACTCCAGTACTTTACTCCCCGTAGAGATTTTCAATCCACTATAATCACTTGCCCCGCAAGCACGAACTTAAAAAATGACGACACTCCTCGTGTCCCAAACTTTGTACAATCTCTACAATTAGAGATTCAAACTTGGTTGAAGAAATAATGAAATAAGAAAACACATATAGGCTTGGTATGAATTTCAAGAATGAATTCAAAGGATGTTGAAAATGAGAACTTCAATGTTTCTAGATGTGGAATTGTGAAACACCATTGAAGTTCTTTAGTGCTCAAATGAAGAAAGAGATCAGAATTTTTTCTTACAAATGAGAACAATAAACAACTTTTCCAAATAGAATTAAAGCATTAATTTCCGCAGATGAAAACAAAGGAGAAAAAGTAGTGAATGAAAAGAGAGGGGGTACCCCTCCTTTTATAGTGCTCAGAATTAGTTATGGAGGAAGTTTCAACGTTTAGAAACTGTCCAGGAAGTTCTAACGCAAACGGTCACAAAAAATGGTTTAGTCGACTACAAAAAATTTTAGTCAACTAATTTTGAAACGGTCATAAACTGACTATTTGAAGATGGTGACGTGGATCAATCCACGAATAGATCCTTGTCAGAAATTTTCAGGTCAAAATTTGAAGAAAAATTTCTTAGTCGACTACGAAAAATCCTAGTCGACTAAATATCAAATTTGGGAATTTTGACTTAGGATCAAATGGGTTGGAAGATAATGTAATTTGAAGCTTAGGGATATATGATATGTTATAGCCAAGGCCCTAAAGCTATCTGAAAATAAAATTACATCATTCTGAAGATATGTCATCTGAACGTAATATGAGGAGCGGAGCTTCTTTCGCAGAAAGTCTTTATAAACTGTTCATATGCATAATGTGAATAGAATAGGATGTAAGTCTACACATCTGCATATATAGAGTTAGTAACAAAATATATTGATTGTCACATCAAAACCATATGGAATAGAATATGGAATATACCAAGTTCCAACAGGCCCTAGGAAGCGGATATTGATATTTTGAGTGATTTCTAGGGAAGAGTGCAAACATCCTCTTAACGGCGTCTTGGGAGGGTGGTTGCCCCTATCAATTATAGCCAAATTTATCCTTTTATCTTTATTTTTCATCTATAAAGTTCAGATTTGCTTTCAGACCTATCACCATCCTCCATCCACTCTAACAAATCATCATGCCAAATATTCAGAGATCTGGACCTCTGGCTAAAGCTCTCGTGCGCCCACCACTCCCTCACATCTCACAAGAAATATTTTAAAAAGAAACATATTTTCTCAAAGCAATTTCTTTCAATTCATTCACGGATTGCCAAATAAAACAAATTTTACAGCATATTTACAAGATATAATTGAAAACAAATTTTCTCACATTTGATTGGGAGTAAACCGATGTGGGAGTAAACAAAATGACTAAAATATCAACTAAAATCAACTAAAATCCTAATTGATAAAAACAAATAAAAACAAATAAAATCATAACTAAAATTCTAACTAAAAATCCTATCAGATAAAATCAAATAAAACACATAGAATTATAAGTAAGGTCCAAATAAAATCTCAATTAACTCCAACTAATTAAAACTTGATCATCATCATTCTCCTTAACTTTGAAAAAAAATCATCACCTAATGAACGGTGGTAAAAGAACATAAACCGATCGATAGCCAGTAATCTCTTGAAGTTGGAAAATACTTGTACAGACTTTGAACTGAACCAAAATAAAAACGAGTAAATGAGAATATTCAAGAGAATGTACCAAAATCACTAAAGAAAAGAGAACTCACAAAGCTTGTTGATTGAAATGCTATGGCGGATTGAAAAGAACAAAATCGATGTGCTTAATTAGATTCAACAACGCTTCTATTTACAGCTCTTATGCAAGATCAACAAATGGCTCAAGATAGGCTCTAGCTTGAATTGTGGTATTACATCAAGATTAAACTGAGACTCTGTTTCTGGATTTGGCTCCAATGCTGACTCGGGCTCCAATTTAGGCTCCGCCTCAAAATTTGTCTTAATCTCATATTCAAGTTTTAGCTCATGCTCATGCTCAGTCTCACACTCTATCTTGGGTTCTAGCTCAAGCTTTATCGTGGGCTCAGGCTTGGGTTTAAGCTCTTGCTTCCTCTTTAATTCTTCTAGTATTTTTAAAGTTTATTGTTACTCACATATAACTTTTCTAATGGACTTGAATTGTTGGGATGCCTGGTGGATTGATAAATACTTGTGAAGATAATGATATCAAAGAGCAATTTTGAACAGTGACTAACACTGGAAAGGAACCCGAAATTGTGTATACCAAGCTAGCATGTTTTTTCACTTAACTTGTGATACGTGTGCATATACTTCTTTTCATTCGGAAAATCAAAACGTGAGAAACAATCTTCTAAATGATACTCAATCATCATATCCATATATGTCATCGAAGCCATAAAAAAGTAGAACATGTCTAAACTTTGTATGCTCGTAATGTGTTAGAAAAGGATGGCCTATGTATAGTGATCATTGTAGTACCCTATAAATTTAATTTCAATTAATTAAAAACTGTTTATTAGGGAAGCTGACGGAGGTAGTGAATTTGATGGGTTTTGATTTGAGACTGTCGAGTATAAAGAATCATGATTTGGTTTTTTATACAAAGCAGAGATGTTCATATGAGTACGAAGAAAAAAGATAAATGATAGATTTGGAGATGTGGCGGGCAACCAATGGCATATCTATAATTTCTGAGCAAAAGAACGTTTTTATAATCTTGATGGTCCAAGACAGTTCTGTTATTTGGGCTGAGTAGGTCAGTGGTATTTTAATAATTTAGGGACGACTGCTCACTAGGAGAATTTATTATAAATAAGGGAAATGATAGGATGTTGATCATGCTAAATTTGGATAAGAATATTGAAAAGAGAAGAGATTCGGAGTAGATTAGATTAGATTGAGAAAGGTAGGGCTTTTTGCTCGAATCAAAAGTTAGGAGAGCGGTCCACATCCCGAGTTGAGGCCACCTATCTTCGTATTTCCGTTTGAAATCAAATAAAAATCCTATCTTTTTTCCAAAATCCACTACAAAGCCCTAAATGTATCCCCAATTTGCATCTCGATCGTATCAATAAACGATAGTCGTGGGAATTTTTTTGAACTTTTTAACAGAATTATTTAGCTTAACTCAATTTTTTAACTCTATTTTGAATTTTTCTTTTTTTTCTTGTCCCTTCTTTTATTTTTTTTCTCTTTTTTTCCTTTCTGTTTTATGTTTCTCTATTTTTAAAAAAAATTCCTCTTATTTTTCATTTTTCCTTTTGATTTTTTCCTTTTTTGAGAAAAAAGAACTAAGTTTTTGACACTAAAAATTAAAAAGAAAAGGATGAAAAAGATGTCAATTACGATTATGATGGAATTTTTTATTAACTATATTTTATAATAGATCAAGGATCAAAAAAATAAAAACTAGATTTCATCTCTAATACCAAATTTGACACATGACGAAAGATCGAAAGAGAAAAAATATGAAAAAAAAAGTAATAGATCTAGTGTTCTAAACGGGAAAATTAGGAAAATTAGGGAATAACAAATTGAAAATATTAAGGATCCTAAATAAATAAGGGACGTTGAGAGTTTTCCACACAGGACATCTTCCGTCATCTCCAACAAATCATCATACCAGTCGAGACCTCGCCAAGACTCTCGCATCACAAAAAAATTTTAGAAACCCTTTTTTCTCAAAGGAAGCAATCATTTTCATTCATTCACTGATTGCCAAATAAAATGAATTTTAGAGCCTATTTACATGCTACAACTAAAAACAAATATTCTCTCATCTAATGTAGGCAACCAAATAACTAAATTATCAAATATAATTAATTAAAATCCTAACAGATAAAATCAAATAAAATCCTAACTAAAATTTTAACTAAAATCCTAACAAATAAAATCAATTAAAAACAAATAAAATCCTAACTAAAATTTTAACTAAAAATCCTAACCGATAAAACCAAATAAAAACAAATAAAATCTTATGCAAAATTCAAATAAAATCTCATCTAGCTTCAACTAATTAAAACTTGATAATCATCAAAATATTTATCAACGATATCTGTCTGCAAATTTTCATACTGCTACACCTCAAAATTCACAAACGCGTATTTTCTAACTACAAGCAGCTTATTTCTACTTGGTTATAATATTCTTGTTGTCATTCACCCTGTGATGAAGTTCTCAAAACCAGAGAGTGATTAGGATCAAATCTACGCCAGGGTACACTTTCAGATTGGTAATTAGTTTTTGATTGTTTTCATTTGAATATTAATAGTAAATTGATTTTCTCTTGTTATTTTCTTATTTTAATTGTTATTTTCTTATTTTTAGTGGTTTTAATCCCACATCGATTACGAAAGGATATTGAGACTCTTATAGGCCTATTTAAAGACCTCGAATTTATTTTATTTTATATTGAATGTAAATTACGTAAACTAGTGTAAACTTTTTTGTTTGATAAATTAAATCTTTTTCATTGGCGAGAGTGTATTGGTTGCCTGAGCATGAGGTTCGAAAATCTTCGCGTGCAAGGCATTAGTCGATAATTGTTAGATCTCCGGGATGCAATGCCCGAACGTTATCAAATCCCTAAATGTTTTCCCCAAATTCTCACACCGCATCCTCCTTTCTCTTCCGTCCTGCATCAATTTACATAAAAGATGTGAATGCCGATAAGCCCTGTCACATTTTGTTTATATGATGCACAACCCCATGATTGAAATTTAATGGAATTTGTTATAAAAACAGTGTTTTGTATGTATATATACGGTGTGTTGTCGAATCGCACGCATAATGAAACTGTCTTTTAGTTTTCAGTTTTCGAAAACTGTTTAAATTTACCATAATTTTATCATAGTTGTTGCTATTAATAGTCAATATTTTTTGTTTCACTTATCAATGAATTTGCATATATCATTGATGATGAATGTACCATGAATTTGCATATATCATTGATGACGAATGTACCATCAGTTCGTCAAATTTTCAAATTTTCAGATCAGTTCAACTTTTTTAATGTTTTTCATTGTATTTATATTTGCTATCTGATAATTGTAAACTGTATTGTTGTTAAAAGTTTCTTGATTTCTTAATTTCTTCATTTGCTTATATGTAATTGAGATGTTTTACAAATATTCGTTGTAGTCCGTTATTACAACTATAATAATGTTTCAAGGTTTCTTTTCTTATTTTCCTGCATTATCATCATTTTCAGGAATTGTATTTAAAAATACCCTTGGCAAAAGTAAAAAATTTTAATACATCCCTAGGTAGCGCTATCGATTTACAAAACATTGGTCCGCATCATGCTACAGTTTTTCTCAGGCACACAGTGATTTTTTTCAGTGTTTTGAAAACAGAGAAACAGATAATAAGACTTTTATATTAAAAGTAAGCATGTAAATCCACCCCTACAGCACCTTCGGACTTTCTATGGGATGGTCATGAGAATGCAGGTGATAGTACCTCAGTTTATCGATTTTTTTTGTCAATTTTAACAAAACAAATTGATGGTTTCTTGCAGAACAGCAGATTCCTCAGATAAGCGCCCCATGAGTGAGAAGAATTACATATACCCCAAACAATGGTTAACCATCAAAAGTTATCAAGTAAAACTAACATTCCACAATTATGACATGCAACCCCTAAAACGATCACCATTATATGCTATTCAATATATAAAATTTGATGAATGAGATGTAACTAAAACTTCAATGTAGAAAAGTAGCAGACATACATTAAACAATTAAGGTAAACAAGGAACTAGATGAAAAGAAAAATATACCGCTTGAAAGTATTGCCCTTATCATCCAGCCATTATTGCAGAAAAACTGACAGATCTAATGAAGTTTTACCTCTGTCCGACCAGGGCCTAATCTTCCAGCTGGTGCTGCAATTTCAACGCTCTTTTTCCTGGTAAGCAAAGCAAGCTGATGAGAAGAGCTAAAGTAAATCTGATTTCAGTAACAACATAGAAGAGTGCAGACTCTTTAGGTTACCTAAACAAATTACTATAAGCAGTTAGCACCGAGTACCATTCAGCAAATTCTTATTATCTAGAACCAAAAAAGCAATAACATTGTCTGCAAATCATGACATTGATTTCAAAGGTAAAACTCTAAAACAGTTAAACGATGCAGCTTCACCAAGACCCAATATTGGTAATGTAGGTTGTAGCATCTCATGTTCTGCATGATTGCATTTATTTGTTAAAACATGAAGCAAAAAGTTGAAGGTTGTAGCATCTCATGCTCTGCATGATTGCATTTATTTGTTAAAAACATGAAGCAAAAAGTTGAACAAAATAGTTGAGCATATATATATATATATATATATATATAGAGGTTAATGGGCCAATGATGACAGCGCTGGAAATTTTTCCAGCGCTGTCCGCATTTTGGGCGAGGTAAAAATATTTTTTTTGAAATTTTTTTTTTGCAGTAGTTAGATATACGTGTTAGGAAGCTCCCCACAAAATTTCAGCTCGATCCGACACCGTTTGAGCCTCCGTTCATCGATTTCAAAAACGTTACGCAAATCTGTCCACAGTTTTGCGTAACGTTTTTGAAATCGATGAACGGAGGCTCAAACGGTGTCGGATCGAGCTGAAATTTTGTGGGGAGCTTCCTAACACGTATATCTAACTACTGCAAAAAAATTTCAAAAAAAAATACTTTTAGGTCGCCCAAAATGCGGACAGCGCTGGAAAAATTTCCAGCGCTGTCAGCTCTTCTCCATTTTTCACACACACACACACACACACACACACACACACACATATATACTAGGATCTATTCAGATGGATCAAACATGCGGATCCATTCGGATGGATCAAACACACACACACACACACACAGATATATATATATAGGGCAATCTTCCATTGCGAAAAAGTGGTGCGAAAGGCCGTGCGAAAACATTTTTTTTATTTTTTTTGAAATTTTTTTTTCAAAAATTCTTTTTTTGATGTTTAATCCATACAATTATATACCCCAGGGAAAATAATGGGTGAACCCGTTGGGCATTAGAGCACCCATCCACCCGTTACAAATTTAACGGTCTCAAAACGTGCGAATTTGATGAAATGCCTTGATCGAAGGCCAAATGACATTATTTCTCAACCATTATTTTTTGAGAGGGGTATAACAACATATAATGAGAGTGGAAAAAAAAATTTTGAAAAAAAAATTTCAAAAAAAACTAAAAACATTTTCGCACCGTGCGAAATGTTCTCATTTGAAGATTTACCTACATATATATATATATGTGTGTGTGTGTGTGTGTGTGTGTGTGTTGACTAGGATCTATTCGGATGGATCAAACATGCGGATCCATTCGGATGGATCAAACATGCGGATCTATTCGGTGGAATTTAATATTGGGCAACCTAAATGGATAATCCGCTCCGTTGGATGTGATCTAACGTGTCTAAACTACCTACAAACAAAATTTCAAGTGATTTGAACATGTTTTGCTTATCCATCAAATGGTTGCAAAATCAATGTTTTTGAATAGTCAAAATCGACGAATTTTGCATCTACTTGATTAATGGGCAAAACATGTCCAAATCACTTGAAAATTTATTTGTATGTAGTTTAAACATGTTAGATCACATCCAACAAAGCGGATTATCCATTTAGGTTGCCCAATATTAAATTCCACTTGGATGGATCCGCATGTTTGATCCATCCATGTATGTGTGCGAGGAATATGGGCATGTGCTGTCAGCACAGGTTCAGTTTTCCTGTGCTAACAGCGATTTGGGGGTCTTAAAAATTTATTTTTTATTTTTTGCAGTGTATTCTACAACTTGTTGATCACCACACCAAATTTCAGATGAATCCAACACTTTTTGACTCTCCATCCATCCATTTCAAAAAGATTGCGCTGACAGACCTAGTTTTGGAGCGGGTTTTTTTGAAATGGATGGATGGAGCGTCAAAAAGTGTTGAAATTCACATGAAATTTGATGTAGTGATCAACAAGTTGTAAAAAATAAACAAAACTTTTTAGACCCCTAAATCGCTAACAGCAACAGGAAAATTTCATGTGCTGTCAGCACACATCCATATTCCACTATATATATAGGAATATGGGCATGTGCTGTCAGCACAGGTTCGGTTTTCCTGTGCTGACAGCAATTTAGGGGTCTAAAAATATTTTATTTAATTTTTTTTGCAGTTTGTTCTACAACTTGTTTGCTATCACCACACCAAATTTCAAGTGAATCCAACACTTTTGGACCATCCATCCCTCCATTTCAAAAAGATTGCGCTAACAGATCCAGTTTTTGAGCGGTGTTTTTGAAATGAATGGATGGAGGGTCAAAAAGAGTTGGATTCGCTTGAAATTGGTGTGGAGATCAAGTTGTAGAACACAATGCAAAAAAATTCAAAAACTTTCTTTTTAGCCCCCAAATTGCTAACAATACATGAATTTTTCATGTGCTATCAGCACACATCCATATTCCTTATATATATTTATATACATAGCAATTTTCGGGTGAAGAAACATTTTATTTTTTTAGAAATTTTTTTCCAACAAATTTTTTTGATGTTTCATACAATTATATACCTCATGGAAAATAATGGGTGAACCTTAGGGGGATTTGAGCATCGATCAACTCGTTACAAATTTAACGGTTTCAGAAATTTAACTGTTTCAGGCTTTCAGCACAGACAGAAAAACTTTTTGTAATGCTTTGATCGAATGTCAAATCACATTATTTTTCAACCATTATTTCTTATGGGTGTATAATAACATGAAGTGAGGGTGGAAAAAAATTTGAAAAAAAATTCAAAAAAATTAAAAACATTTTCGCACCGTGCGAAATGTTTACGTTTGAATATTTTCCTATACATACATACATGATCTTTGACAACGATAATTTTATATCTAGGGTAGCTCATGTGCATTGTCAAACTCAGATACACATGCATATAGCATGCTTTTTAACATTTGATAAAATTTTAAGGGGGGTTCTCCATGAATTCCTTGACTACATTGTGCTCCCGTAGGGTGCATATGTTTTGTTAAAAAAGCACCTGACTTTGTAATGATTCATTTCATATAGATTTAGCAATCTTTATGCTGGTTGACAGCTAGCTAATGGAAATGTCCACATTTATGATATATTAAGGGTATGACCGGCATTGAATGTCTAGGATATTAAGCACAGGACAGATAGTTACAAAATACAAACCTAAAGAAAATGAAGTGTCAATCAAAGTATGACTATCAAATATGGATTTGTCCAGACTAGACTACAGAGTCAATATAGAAGTAAATATACACCTTACCCGGAAAAAACAGCATGTTATCCGTTCGACTTCACATATGTCATGAAAATTTATACTCATTCTTTCTGCTAAATCATTAAAGGAGTGAACTTTCAAGACTGTATGCTTAAACCTTTTTTTATGTAGGAACATGTCTTGCTGGAAACCCTTCGACATAACTCATATAGGCCCAATCAAATGTTTTAATTGAAAAGTAATTTCAAAAAAATGTCTAGACTCAAGTTCAAGTCCAAAAACCAAACAATATTACCTCAAACTTCAAATGAATTACAGTAGGTGTGGCAACGGATATGGATAAAGCCTGAGTATCACCACCCATTTGCCATGCATTTGAGGGTGAGGATATGATTGACCTACTCGTTTATCTAAAAGGTTAAGTTCAACCTTCAAGGTTCATATACAACTATATTTTCTTCAATGATAGACAATAGTGGTGGCAGTGGGTATAGTAAACCCAATTTCTATAATTTTTGGGGTAAGAGTAAGATTATCTTACCCCTTATCTCAACACGTGAGGGGAGGGGTAAGAGTAAGATTTTCTTACCCGTTTATCTAGTAGAGTAAAGAACTATATTTAGACACCCGATTTACCTGTGTAACTGTTAAAAATAAGTAAATGATATCAATATTACCAATAGACTATAATATCTCAAAAATCCACACTTACAAATGCCTAACAGTAATGCATCTTTACAGTAGACGTTACCCGCATTCTTAGTAATATGAAGGAAAAGAAAAAAATCTACATTTCACTTTCCTAACCTTCTCAAATAAGCAAGCGATAGTGACGCTACTTGATGTAGCCCTAAAAGTTGCCCCTCAAACCTTGTTCATGCTTCTCTCTGGCCAAACCTCATTACCTTAGGCCTCTATATCCTCCCTTGACATCTTTCTTTGTAACACGAGCAATAGCCCAGAATCTCATTGACGCCTTATTCCAACTAACCCATCAGATCTTCAGAATTGCTAATGAGCACTGCTCATTTAGATTGATACAAAAGAAGATAAGTATATTGTTTTTGAGGGTTTTTTTCTCTAGGATATTGCGAGAATAGTTGAAATGTTTTGATCACATGTTGCAAATATCGACCAATGCATCGGGGGCGGATATATCATTAATGAACATATGCAGATACGAATCATATTGGTTTGCTTCTTAAAACTAGTTCTGGTTTAAAGTTGAAATCAAGCACCATATACTTGCTACAAATCAAATCTAATGTGCACTATGTTTTTTAAGTCATATACCTGATGTCGAACAAGTCTATCAATTTTTCTCCAAAGTTGTTGACTTAGTGTTCATGTTCTCTTCTATGTGCCCAAGTCTGGTGCCAATGACTATGTCGAACACACGATGAATCACCAATTATGAAGTCGACGTACTCAAATAAATAAGATTAAATAGTCCTAATCGAAGACAAGAATGAACATTCTAATGAATATTTCATCACTTAAATTACTTAGAGGCCTAATGAAAGTGGGGAATTAGCCTAATCGAAAGGTTTTTTTATTATTTTTTTCAGATAGGCAAAACCTCTTATTTTTACTTTTGAACGCAAAAGGTATTTAGCATTATTTCTAGTAAGTTATCAGGCCTATAATTATTTATTTGTACTCCTAATTTTTTCATGATCTACAAGGCCCATGATTCTGGTCATGAATGCAAAAGGCATTTCATATTTTTTGAATTTTTCCATGAATTCACTGTAATATCATGGCTGATTGAAAAACAAAAGTAATGGACAACATTTTAATACCAAAACAACACATATATGCACTAGTTGCTTTGCGAGACAGCGAGAGTCCCTTGTAGTTTTCTCAACTTTAGAAATTTGGCAGTGAAAACAAGATTTGGGTTTAGGGCATTATGAAAGATATTAAATGGTATCAACCAATAGCGTGCCATTAGATGCTAAACGACGTCATATTGCTATATCGCCGGTATCATCTTGAGTAACTCAAAATGCAATATAACATTTCTATATGTATCCGACTTGGCATTTGTATTCTTGATGACCAAACAACTCAGTCCCTTTGCATTACCCTTTTTATACACTTTTATACGCATTTTCTCTCACTTATTTTTCCTTTCACTTCTTACAAAAGTCAGGTCTAGATCCTTGATCTCACCCTCGGTCATTGGACAAAGGTGAAATTAGGATGAAAGGAAGAATAGAAATAGAGTAAGATAGGTAGACAGGGAGACAGATTGCAGAGTGGAATTATTTTTCATTATAATCTTAAGATTCAAGTTACAATCCTCATTACACATAGTTCAATTGTATGGTAGCCGAATCTTCCAATACAGGTGTCATCTTCTCAGTTGTCTTGCTCTAAAAGAATTGTCAGGCTCCCAACTACCTTTTAACAAAATTATTCCTCAAATGTCTCTTCATCCAATCCTTCACAACTTTGACCCATTTGGAAAGGATATGCAAGGGCAAACTACTGTCAGCGGTGTGCAATATGGGCTTGACTCTAACATATCCCCTTCATTGCATTGGCCTTGTCATCGAGGCCTAACCATGGATTACGGCTCTTGAAGGCATAATATTCTTCCTAAGTGGCATCTTCCTCTACTCCCCTCCACTAGACTAGCACAAATATGACTGCTATATTCCCTCCTTTTTTGAATTCACCTCTCCAGCATTGTCCCAGAGGAGTTGTCATCATCACTGGAAGAATATGATGAAATATTCAGGGAATCAAATGTTCTTCTGCCGACAAGGGTGTAATCATCGCATTCCCTTGTTAGACAGGAACTTAAGACTCAAAATAAAACTAAAATAAAATTACAAATTCTGATCCCTATCATTCTCCTCCTCTTGAGAACTTCACCTCCTGGTGAAGGGAGGCAGAAGTAGCACACCTGCACGGAAATCAATAGTCCTCGGCAGTTGGAAAAGACGCGCCCACGAATTCTAAAGTGTATAATGATGCAGATTGGTAGAAGCACGTTCTCTAATAATTTCTCACCATTAACGAATGATAGAAAGATATTCAGCATATGTCTGTTGGCTAGGAGAGAAGAATCTGGGATCACGAACTCGATGTGCTCAATCGGATCCAATGGTGCTTCTATTAACAGCTCTGGTACACGCTTCACAGATGGCTCTAGATGAGGCTCAGGCTGTAGAACTGGATCAAGTTCTATCTCTAGCTCAGAATGCACTGGATCAAATTCTGGTTCGGGCTCGTGCTCTTGTTGTGGCCCCAATACTGCCTGAGTTTCCAAATCGTGCTCGGGCGTCAACTTGGGCTCATACTCCAAGTCAGGTTCAGGCTCAAGCTGTGTATCAATATATGGATCATGATCTGATTTGATGTTGCTCTTTTGTTCTCTCTCCAATTGTTCGCAAAGGGTGCGGAGCTCACGTATCAGTTCGATTGGATCATCCTTTACTTTCAAGCTTGAAACCTAGTGGGGTGCCTGTGGAATATACTGATACTTGGTTGAATATCGATCTTGAAGACGGAGTTTGAATACCGACCATCGTTGACTATGACGTGGAAGTCGACTATACCAGTATCCTGCTTCTCCTTTGATTCTTGAATGTATGATATGCATACGTGAATTTCTGTTCTTCTGAAAAATAAAATTTGGAGAAGAAATAATCTAGGTGGGATTCCCCGTCATCATAACCATACATGTCTTCGAAACCATAAAAATATGGGACACGATCATACCTTGTGCGTGGAGAATAAGGCTTGTAGTAATTATTCTCGTAGTCATCATAATATCCCATAATTTAGAAAAGATTTGCTTATTTGGAAAGTACCTATGCGTAGTCGGCTGAGTCAGCTATTCGCTGATGTGAACGGCACTGAATTAGGGCTTCAAACAGACCTGAAATCGTCAAAATACTGAGGCTGCGCAGAAAATTCAGAAAATCCAGCCGAAAATACTCAAAAAATAGAAACTGGCACTGTTTGAGCCACGGCTCCTGCGGAGCCGTTGACTGGGTCAACGGCTTGGATGAGCCGTTGACCTGGTCAACGGCTTGGACTGAGCCGAGCTCGGCTTGGCGGCTCAGCCAAGCTGATGCACAGTGTCGACGGCTCGGCTCGGCTCGGCGCAGCTCAGCGGCTCGGCTCATGGTCGGGACCGGCTCGATCGAGCCGTTACTGTAGCCCTTCGTTGTTGATTGCGCCGACACCTTTTCCAACGTGATTTCGCGGCGGTTCGCTGCCTTCTTCGTCCCTGTGGGTTCGCCTGGAGTTGGTGCACCTAGCGATGCGGTCGCCGGCTCAGTGGTCACCGGTGGTGGCACCGGCGAACTCCGAAAGCGTGGAAAACGACGATTTCGACGAGGTTTCGCGGTTTGGTTTATTCCTGCAGCGTCGCTTGAGGATTCCGAACCCTTCCGTAGGGTCGTCTACACAGGTCGGCACCGGCAGAGGCGTCGGCGGCTTCGAAACCCTTGGGGGCTGAGATTCGACGGGTTTTGACTGACGACGTCGCCGCCCTAAGCTGCGAAGGAACTCGCAGCCGCCGTGGAAACCTCGGGGAAGAGTCGGCGTCGATCGAAAACCATGCTGGAGGCGACGACGTGGATCTATGCCTTAGGGTTTGATGTAGCTGTCGGCAGTAGAAGACGGCGGCAAGGAAGATTCGGGTTTTTTTTTCTTGGTTTTTTTGGAAAATCTGAAATCGAAAAAGAGCGAAGATTGGATCTTCGGCTCTGATACCAAGTTGATGTAGGACAATGTAGGATTTAGGAATTTGGAGGAGGATTTTATGGCTTTAATGGATGATTTGGGAAAGAAGAGGATAAATTAGGGTTCTTGGCTTCGCACCAAGAATTCCAAGGCTTCGCGTCAAGGAAGAGGGGACCTTTCAGAGGCAAGGGGAACCTTTCACAGGCTTTGAGAAAATTCTCGTTTCCTTTCTTCCTTGAATACCTTAAATAACAAGTCTAGTAGCCTTTATATAGGCTTACAACCCAACGCTTCTTCTAACTCATCCAATGTAGGACTAAACACACCCAGACAACTCAAGACACCTAAACACTCAAAATTAACTTAAGACTCAAAATAAAACTAAAATAAAATTACAAATTCTGATCCCTATCAATTATGTTAAAGCAAGATAAATGAGAAGATGACATTTATCTTGTAAGATTCGGTTGCTATGCAATTGACAGTTATATATGTAATGAGGAATGTAACTTGATTCCTAATATTATAATGAAAAAATTCCTCTATTAAATCTTTCTCTCTCTTTCTCTTCTTCCGATTCTCCGAATTACACCTCTATTTTGTAGAAATCATGTTCGCAAGAATCTAGGGTGAAGTCAAAGATCTGGACCAAACAACTTGATATAAGGCTATGATGGTTAAGGCTATATTAAGGGGCTAAAGATGCAGGAAACATATATCAAATAGTGCCTCCAGAGCAATAGGCATTGGGTTGAAGGGAGTATGAGATCAGATGGATGGCTTAACCCATGTGATGGTCACCATCTCGACCCAAGTCTCTAGCTTGATGGAGCGGATTAGCGAGTTGGCTGATAGGCTGGTAAAGTGATCGCCTTGCAATGGGGGATCTTCGATGTTAGGAGCTCTGCATTTTGTCATTTATGTTGGATATTGAGTCACTCCAACATATATTTTGATGCTGAGCAAGCATACTTGTCATAATAACACTATGAATAAAGATTTAAAAAGAATAATAATAAAGCTAAGTAAAGATGCTCAATGTTAAGGACTAAAACAAGAGAAGAATCAAGACAGGAACTTGAAGATCACAAGCTTACATCAATGGAGAATCAAAGTAAAAATTGTATTCTTTTTTATGTACTTTTCTGCTTGTCTTAGATTCTATATTAAAGCCTTGATGAAGACCTTCACACACTTAAAAAAATCCTTTAAAAAGTTTTGAATGGTTTTGAAAACATCTCTTATCTTTTTTTTTAAGTTTTAAAGGACAAAACAATACATTTCTCTGTCTATTAGTTGACCAATAGCTGACCTTAGTCGACTAATTAAACCTTAAAACAATGGCTTGTTAGAATGTCAGATTAGTCGACAAATGTTACCCAATTTGTCGACTAATAGCATGATTAGTCGACTAACTGATGAACACTGGTGGACTAATATAAAACATAGACTTGACTTCTTGATAGGATTTTTCTAGGGTTTTGATTGATAAAAAGAGGATTTTTGAGGGAAAATGTGATTTTTAGGGTAAAGAAGTGATTTTTTGGGCAAGAAGGTGGATTTGGGGGAAAGTTGACAATTTTATTAATAATAAACTGAGATAAAAAGGAATACAAGGATAAATTGAGTTCTTTAGGATGAACTCGCTCTCCCTAGCCACCAATTCGAGAGGGGTGGCCGCACTCTCCAGCAAATAAGGAATTCCTCAACCTCTACAAGTTTTCTCTCTAGATTCAAAACACCCTCTCTAATTCTCATAGCCTCATATAAATACTAATCAGAATTTAACAAAATTACAGAAATACACCTAGACACTGAAAATTACGAAAATATCCCCTGAAAGAACATTACGAAAACACCCCCATAGCTCCAAAATTTCAAATCTATCCTTTCAGGTTGCGGCCTCATCATTACTCCCCCAAAGAACCACTGTGTCCTCAAGGTGTTGTTATGAAAACCATGGACATGCAACTCCAAGTGGGGGGGTGCTCGTCTCCCCTTGGCTCCTCATCCTCAACCAAATCATCCTCCTCCACCATCAACAACTGAAGTGTGCGATCACGACACTGATGTCCAAGAGTGAATTTCTTATCGCAACGAAAGCACAATCCAGTAGCACGTTTGTCACGCACCTCAGCCTCCATCATTTTCTTGAGTTGTCCCACCGACAATGGTTCGTTGTTCTGTCTCTTGCTGAACTAGACCCCCTGACAGTGTCTTCTACCCGAAGTAGATCTGCTACAGGCTCGATGGACCTCTGCTCCTTTGTGAGATAATCATCTACCATCTAAGCCAAGTACATCGTCTCCGTTAATCACATAGGCCTCTGAATGTATAGTTCGGCATGCCTTAAGCCCCTTCATGAAGCTTCTTTGTAAAGTCTCGCCGGTATTCCTCTCACACGTCCTGAAAGCGCCTCAAACTTCTCCATGTATTTCCTGACAATCACATCATGCCTAAGTGCTAGCAGCTGCTCCTATAAGTTTCCGCCAAGGGTGTCCCTAAACTTGTACACCAAGCAATTCTTGAGCTCCTCTCATAAACGGAAACGGTGTCGTGGTTCCCTCCACAGGAACCAAGAAAGTGCATTCTCTTCGAAACAAATGACAGTCGCCTCAAATTTTTGCCTCCGTCAAATGTGTCACTGCAAAGAACCGCTCAGCTCTTAGATCCAACCATAAAGATCATCCCCCTCGAACAGTGACATCTTCAGCTTCCTTACCCAACCATCAATCCCAAGTCTCTATTGGCCCACTCGCCATCCTGCATGTCTATAATAAGGGATGAAAATTGTTGCATCGTACCTCCCTGCGTCGCACATAGTTCCTCAACAGGTCGTCGCCTCTGTCTCCATTGTCACTCCAGTCATCCTCATCTCCTCATCTCAAACGTAATCGTCAACATCCTCCTTAAGACACGGGTCCTCGTCATAATCATCCTGAAATTCCTCCTTGTAGGCTGAAAATACTCGACGTCTTCGCCTCTGCCGCAAACCGAGGTCCACGAAGCCACTTGATCTCTTCCAAGCCTTCCTCAAGATCTTGAGGCAGCCCAAAATAATCGGGATCTCAACGGGTCGCCAAGAAGTCGTGTGGGCCTTGGCGGGCCAGTCGATGCCCTGCATGGCTCATGGCCTTACAATGGCTTCAGCAGAGCCCTGTCGACCTTGCAAGGCTTCAGCATGGCCCTATAGGGCTCCAGCCTTGCAAGGACGCTGGGGGCCGCGAGGCCCCCTGTGGCCCTGACAGGGCTCTCCAGCCCTAGGCAGGGTTGCCCAGGGGTCGGCGAGCCCCTGAGGCTAGTAGACAGGCACATCCCCTTCCTCCTTGTTGTACATCGCTTCCTCGAATACTTGGTCTGTGTCGGAAAGCAATCCTTCGATGAATTCTCCTTTTTGCCTTCCCTTTCTTTAAAGTTTTCGCATTTCACCCTAGATCGGGATGGCCATCCAACTCTGAAGTCTTTGCCGCTTTTAGATCGGAAAGTTGTTGTGTTAGGGTTTGCATGAAAGCTCCCAACTTCGCATCCCACTTCGCCTCCACCCTTGCCTCTGACGCACTCAATCCTTCTTCGATCGATGCCCTAACCTCATATCTAAATGACGTTAGGGTTTCTTCCATACATTTCTTTAGATCCGTCACCTCGACATCGAGTTTCACCCCCAAAAGTTTCATCTTTTTCACTGCCACCGCCGTCATGGTGCTCTGATACCACTTGATAGTATTTTTCTAGTGCTTTGATGGATAAAAGGATGGTTTTTTAGGATAGATGGGATTTTTCGGGTAAAGAATGGATTTTTAGTGCTAGAAGGTGGATGTGAGTAAACTGAGGTAAAAAGGAATACAATGATAAATTGAATTCTTTCAAGAAGAACTCGCTCTCTCAAGCCGCCGATTCGAGAGGATTGTCGCGCTATCCAACAAAGAGGGAATTCCTCAACCTCTATCAAGTTCTCTCAAAATTCGACACACCATCTCTTATTCCCCTAGCCGCATATAAATACTATTTAACAAAATTACAGAAATATCCCTGGACACTAAAAATTACGAAAATTCCATTGAAAACTGAAAATTACAAAAACGCTCCCAAAGCTTCAAATTTAAATATCTGCCCTTTCAGGATGCGACCTCGTCGCTTTTGTAGTTTTCTGACATGACGACATGACTGATTGGTCGACTATAGGCAAATGATTGGTTGACTAATAGCCATTAGTCAACTAACTAATATACACTAGTTGATTAATGATATATTACCATTCTCCAAAACAAAATTTACGTAACTAGTCGTTTCTAGCCGCTTTGAGGGCTTTTAAGGAATCTGTTTTATACGTTTTTTGATTTATAAATTGAGAATTATTCTTAGGATTTGAAAATAAGAAAGATTATTATTTTTCTGAAGAAAAATTGTTTTGTGCAAAAATCTTTCAAAGAAAATCCCTTATTTTGGCATTTATACTCCAAAGCTTAAATCATGTTTTCTTGGCCAACCACTTAATCTCTATACCCTAAATTCTCCATCTTAAAATAGAGATCACAGCCTTATAGCCTCATATCTACATGTGTGCTTCATCGCAAGGCTATAGGCAAATTGTACTCCAATAAAGGTTGTAAGTATTTCTATCTTTAGTTGTAATGATGAAAGGATTTACTTTCGTGTTATCGAAAAGGTTACGCTCACTTGTGATAGGGGTTACATTTAAGGTTTGTTTGAATGGGTTTCTGATGTAGAACACGAACGATTTTAGGGTTTTGGGGAAGAAAATAACTTGGTTCAACACCAAGGATCTGAGGCTTCACACCAAGGAGTGGACCTTTCACAGGTTTGAGGGAAAATTTGATCTCAAACTTTCATTGACTAAAAACATCTCAATACATGGCTTTAAAAAGGTTTACAATCCCTCAACCCTCACATTTTACCCAATGTGGGACTAAACCGAAGAAATAGATAAAGTTACACAATTCAGATCTCAAGTGGGCTTGGGCCCATACATAACGAACTAGGCTGGGATCACAATATCATCTATGCGTGTAAATCCTGATGTCCCCATCAACTCTCCCCAGGTGGAGAACTCGGCTTTGACGAGTGTAGGACCTGCTGGTTATCATAGTACTCAAGCAAATCTGGGTCTAGCCTCTGGAGTTCTGTTCTGGTAATCCAAGTACAGTATATTCTGGCCGGCCTTTCCAACTCACCAAGTAATGATGATAACTACCCTACCTGGTTGATATAACATGTTCATCTAATATGCGATCAATCTGCTCGTTATGTGGATGTATGGGTGGTAAAGGAATAGGAGGAGGAATAGCAGGGACACTCAAGTCATCTTGGGAAGGCTCGAAGGATGGGTCTGTGGGTATAGCTGATGAACCCTTATAAGCCATTATATCTTCAATATTAAAAGTTGAGCTAATCCCATAATCTGCAGGGAGATCTACCACATATGCATTAGAACCAATTTTCTTTAAGATTTTGAACGGACCAACACTACAAGCTTGTAGTTTCTTTAAGATTGCAGGAGGAAACCTCTCAGATTTAATTCGCACCATAACATAATCACCTTCATTAAATTCTTTGAAGCGCTTGTGAATATCTGCAATAACCTTATATTTTTCATTACTAGAATGAATTCTCCTGCTGATCTCTTTATGCAAGTCGTGATGTATTGTGCAAATGACTCAGCTGACTCAGATGCTCTATGATGATGCGACATGGGAATGAGGTATATAGGATTTCTAGGTTTGTAGCCATGAAGTACCTCAAATGGACTTTTGCCAATGGACCTATTTATTGACCCATTATATGCAAACTCAGCAGTAGACAATATCACATCCCAACTCCTAGGATTTTCACCCATTAAGCGTCTGACAAGATTCCATAAACTACGGTTCACTACCTCAGTTTGGCCATCAGTCTGGGGGTGGTAAGCAGTGGAGAACTTAAGCTTAGTGCCCATCATATGCCATAGTGTTTTCCAGAAGTAGCTCATGAACTTTACATCCTTATAAGACACTATACTCTTAGGTAGACCATGGAGACGAACAACCACATCAAAATAAAGCTTGGCAATGTGTGATGCATCTGATATTTTGGAACAAGTGATGAAGTTGATGCGACGCGGCTAGGTGAAGAGGCGGGCCGGCTAGGTGAAGGGACGGACCGCACGGACATCGAGAGGGCACCGGTTCGGGTCTATCAACGGAGGAGGCGACTTGAGTCCACCACGGACCCGGTCCCAAACTTGTAATTTCGCAAGAGAATGGAAGGGCTAATCGGTAATTGGAGAATTGCTAATCCCTCCCCTAATAAGGGGCCGGTCGGCTCTAGCCATGGGTTTTATCGAAGAATTGATGAGGTATTTTATTTTCCCTAGAACCCTAGTTTAATTCCTATTGCTAATTAGTTGTTCTTGAGTTTAGTTCTATTATTCTAGGAATTAATTAGTATTTTCAGATCAGTTCTTCATCATTAAACCCTAGATTAGGAAGTCTAAAGCCATAAAAATCCCACCTTTGATCCCCACAAAAAGCCCTAGTCGTATCAAATTGGTATCAGAGCGGTCGATCTATGGCAAGCATACGATCCATGGAGCGGGTTGAAGTTTTGGAAGAGAAGGTTGAACGGATGGAAGCCCAAATTAGCAAGGGTTTCATCGACGTGAGAAGGGAAGACGACGAGATAGCAGCGGAGATCCGGGAAGAGATGAAAGAGAACCAAGAGAAAACGGAGGCGAAATTGACGGAATTAACGAAGGCTATAGCGGTGTTGACCGCACATCTCGTACCGAAGGGGGATCCAAGCAAAAAGGAGCCACCTTTGGCGAAGGACAAGAGCAAAAAGACGATTTTTTTCGAAGGCGGGTCGAAACGAGATGAAGATGAAGGCGTCGATCTAGGAGATAAGGAGTGTGGGACTCATCACGACCATGCGCCGCCGCGCCAAGAAGACAGGGGCACCGGAGGGGGTTTTCCGCCCCTCCGGCAGCCCTCCGGTTGGCCGCCGCACCCCCAGGAATCTCTGGGGGGCCGGCAAACCCCCAGAGAGGCGGCAGAGGGCCGCCAGGCCCCCAGGAGGGGCGGTCGCACCTGACGCCCCTCTCTGCGCCTGTAGTGAACCCAGGCGGGCCCGCCTGGGGGTCGTCGGCCCAAATCCAGGGCCGGCCGCCCCCGGTGAACCCCTGTGGGGCTTCGGCCGACCCCAGGGGAGGCTTCCGAGGTCCGGCGGACCCCTGGGGGCCCCGCCGGCCTTCCAGGACGTCCGACAGACTTTTCTGATCACATCCGGGCCCCCCGGGGCCCGCCCGAGGTCCGAGGAGCACAATTTCCAGGTTTTCAGCCTTTTGGGGATCTGGCGGAGGTTTTCAGCAGTCGGGAGGCCACCACCAGATCACGAGTGGTTCGTCGACTCAGCCCCCACCCTTCGGAGGAGTGACGGGTGCCTGGAGAGCATACCATGGCACATCGGGAGGTCACCAGACAGAGTACGGGCATCCACAGGGTGACTGGCACGGACATGGCGCAGAGGGAGGAGTCCGAGATCGAGCTGAGGCATATTTTCCAGACGGGCGACAGGGGTACCAGCAGAGGGGAGGATTTCACCACCAGGAGAGAGGTGGATTCACTGGCGAGAGACGTCTGAGGAAGCTCGAGGTGCCCATCTTTGAGGGAGGAGACCCAGATGACTGGTTGTACCAGGTGGACAGGTACTTGGAGGTGTCAGCAGTTCCAAGAGAGGAGTGGCTTCGGGCGATAGGTGTCTGTTTGGAGGGGGAGGCCTTAGGCTGGTTTCGTTGGACTGATCAGCAGCAGCCATTTCAGACGTGTGCGGAGTTTACGTCGCTCTTGATGGAGTGATTTGGGGCAGGGCAGTCTGGTGGCGTGTTCGAGAGACTATATTCTCTGAAGCAGGAGGGGAGCGTTGGGGACTATATCAGGAAGTTTGAGTCGCTCTGCCACCGAGTTCGGGGAGTATCTGAGGAATCTTTGGAGGGCTGCTTTATGAAGGGGCTGAAGCCTACGGTGAGGACAGGGTTGAGGTAGTTCGAGCTAGTTGGTCTGCGCAGGATGATGATTGGCGAGGAAGGTGGAGGACCATCAGGAGACAGAGTGGAGAGCCCGCGGGACGTGGGGAGGCGCCACGTTCAGGAGTCAGGCAGCTACCACAGGACAGAGGACTGTACCTTCTTCGGGGACCACGTCTGGTCAGGGAGCTACAGCCGTTGCTGGGGGCAGCAGAGACATGAGGCAGGAGCCCTGAGCTGGGGGAGAGGTGCGGAGGATGACAGGTGCCGAGATACGGGAGAAGCGGGTGAAGGGATTGTGCTTCTGATGTGATGAGAATTTCACCCCAGGACACCGATGCGCTGATCGGACTCTCCAGATACTGATAGCTGGCGATGAGGAGTGAGAGGACGAGGTTGTCATCCTAGAGGCAGGAGAGGAAGAGGAGGTAGAGCACCAGCACTTGGACTTTGCGGAGGTGTCCCTCAATTCCGTGGTAGGGTTCACACCGAACCATACCATGAAATTGGTGGGACAGGTGGGCAGTCAGGAGGTGATAGTGTTGGTCGACGGTGGGGCCACCCACAACTTCATTTCCAGCAGGTTGGTGGGGGCACAGGGATTGCAGATGAGTGGCACGGGGCGGTATGGAGTGATGCTGGGCACGGGACAGGTGACACACAGCACAGGTGTCTGCCGCGGGATGATTTTGACAATTCAGGGAGTGCAGATTGTCACAGACTTTCTTCCCTTGGAGCTAGGGAGTACCGATATCATCCTGGGGATGAAGTGGATACAGACCCTCCGGGAGACCAGAACAAATTGGAAGATGCTGAGGATAGAGTACCAGGATGGGGGAGGACAGTGATATTGCAGGGGGATCCCAGCCTCTGCCGTTCGTTGGTGTCTTATAAGGCCATGTCCAGAGCGATCCACACGACGGGAGGAGATTTCTTGGTGGAGCTACAAGCTGTGACAGCATCAGTGCAGAGTGAGGACCAGACACAGGTGGCGGTACCGGAGGTTGAGCAGCTGCTGGCTCAGTATGAGGAGGTTTTCCAGACACCCCAGGGCCTGCCACCACACAGAGATCATGAGCACGCCATCGTCTTGAGGGAGGGCGTGTCTCACATCAGTGTGCGACCCTACAGGTACCCACAGGTACAGAAGGACGATATAGAGAGGCTGGTGGAGGACATGCTGCAGGCAGGAGTGATTGAGCCGAGTACTAGCCCCTTCTCCAGTCCGGTTTTGTTAGTGAAAAAGAAGGATAGCAGCTGGAGATTCTGCGTGGATTACAGGACCCTAAATAAGGAGACGGTTGCAGATAAATTCCACATCCCTGTGATTAACGAGTTGCTGGATGAGCTCCACAGGGCAGCTTGCTTTTCCAAGATTGATCTGAAGTCCGGGTACCATCAGATACGGATGAGGGCGGACGACGTGCCCAAGACTGCTTTCAGGACTCATGAGGGGCACTATGAGTTCCTGGTCATGCCCTTCGGCCTGACGAATGCCCCTGCGACGTTCCAGGCCTTGATGAACAAGGTTTTCCGACCCTTCCTCCGGAGGTTTGTGCTGGTATTTTTTGACGACATCCTGGTGTACAGTCGCAGCATGGAGGAGCATGTGGGGCACCTGCGAGCAGTGCTGCATGAGTTACAGGAGCAGCGGCTGTGTGCTAATAAGAAGAAATGTTTGTTTGGGCAGCTGCAGGTTGAGTACTTGGGGCACGTGGTGTTAGCGGAGGGAGTGGCAGCAGATAGGGCCAAGATTGCAGCCAGGTTAGACTGGCCGATACCTACCACCTTACGGGGTTTGCGGGGCTTCTTGGGCCTGACAGGGTACTACAGAAAGTTTGTCCAGGGATACAGTACGATTGCTTGACCACTTACTAAGCAGCTCAAGAAGGATAACTTCCACTGGGGCGAAGAGGCGACCAAGGCGTTCGAGGCCTTAAAGCAGGCGATAACGACGGTGCCTGTTTTAGCACTTCTAGATTTCAGCAGACCATTGTGATAGACACCGACGCGTCAGGATATGGGTTGAGCGTAGTGTTGATGCAGGACCAGAGGCCGATTGCTTTCTTCAGCCAGACTCTGTCGGCACGAGCAAGGCTGAAGTCAGTATATGAGCGAAAGTTGACGGCGATTGTCCTGTCTGTTCAGAAGTGGAGACCCTACTTATTGGGAAGGAAGTTCATAGTGAGGACCGACCAGCGGAGTTTAAATTATCTGTTGGAGCAGCGCATGATTACCGAGGAGCATCAGAAGTGGCTCTCCAAATTGGTCCATTTCACTTTCGAGATACAGTACCGCCCAGGCCAGGAGAACAAGGCGGCCGACGCCTTGTCGCGTCGCGAGGTCGCTGAGGTGGCGGCCATTTCAGCACCCGTCCTTCTGGACTGGGAGCCGTTGAGCAGGGAGATTGAGGCGGATGAGGACCTGGCGAAGATACGTGAGACACTGCAGCAAGGATCCGCTGATTTTCCAGGATACACCATGAGCGGCCAGAGACTTCTATACCACGGCAGACTGGTGATTCCCAGAGGGTCCGCCCATATTCCGATGATTTTTCAGGAGTTCCACGGCAGCGCTATCGGAGGGTACTCCGGTATACAGCAGACTTACAGGAGGATGATGAGAGAGTTATACTGGCCAGGGATAAAGAAAGACATTACCCAGCGGATAGCGGAGTGTGACGTGTGCCAGCGTCACAAGTACATGGCAATGGCACTAGCTGGGCTATTACAGCCGTTGGCCTAACCGGAGAGAATCTGGGAGATCAGCATGGATTTCATCGAGGAGTTGCCGCGATCAGAGGGTTACAATTCTATACTGGTGGTGGTCGATCGGCTCAGCAAATATGCTCATTTTATACCTCTCAGGCATCCACACATTGCAGTCACAGTGGCAGTAGCCTTTATGAAGGAAGTGGTCTTGCACGGGTTTCCCGCCTCCATAGTGTCAGACTGTGATAAGGTGTTCATCAGCAATTTCTGGCTGAAGTTGTTCAAGGTGCAGGAGACCAAGTTTAGGAGGAGCACTGCCTATCACCCACAAACGGATGGACAGACAGAAGTGGTGAATAGGAGTGTGGAAACCTACTTGAGGTGTTTTGCATCAGAGGCGCCGAATCAATGGACCAGATGGTTAGCCTGTGCAGAATATTGGTACAACACCTCGTACCACTCGACAGCGCAGAGCACCCCCTTTCGGATCTTATACGGTCGAGACCCGCCCCCGTTGATTTACTACAGCAGAGGAGCCACACATGTGTCACATGTAGAGGAGCATTTGGGGGAGAGGGACAAATATCTGGAGGAGTTGAAAAAACACCTGTTGAGAGCCCAACAGATTATGAAGACCAGGGCAGATGCACACCGGCGAGATGAGCAGTTTGTGGTGGGAGATCGGGTTTACCTGAAGCTCCGACCTTACAGACAGAAGACCTTGGCCCGCCGAAGCAATGAGAAGCTAGCGGCCCGCTACTATGGGCCCTTCGAGGTGGCAGCTCAGATCGGGAAGGTGGTCTATCGTCTGCAGTTGCCGGCCACTTCCACCATTCACCCAGTGTTTCACGTCTCGCAGTTGAGGAGGGCCATTGGGAATCACACACTATCACCGACTTTACCACCCACCTTGACAGATGACATGGAGGTGCTGCTTGAGCCTCAGGAGCTGACAGGGATCCGACAGGCGACAGATGGGACACAGGAGGTGCGTATTCGATGGAGGGGCCTACCAGACCACGATGCTACATGGGAGTCTGCCGCAGTGATACGCAACCAATTTCCGGAATTCCACCTTGAGGGCAAGGTGGCACTTTTGAGGGAGTAATGATGCGACGTGGCTAGGTGAAGAGGCGGGCCGGCTAGGTGAAGGGGCGGGCCGCACGGACATCGAGAGGGGTTCGGGTCTATCAACGGAGGAGGCGACTTAGGTCCACCACGGACCCGGTCCCAAACTTGTAATTCCGCAAGAGAAGGGAAGGGATAATCGGTAATTGGAGAATTGCTAATCCCTCCCCTAATAAGGGGCCAGCCAGCCCTAGCCATGGGTTTTACCGAAGAATTGATGATGTATTTTATTTTCCCTAGAACCCTAGTTTAATTCCTATTGCTAATTAGTTGTTCTTGAGTTTAGATCTATTATTCTAGGAATTAATTAGTATTTTCAGATCAGTTCTTCATCATTAAACACTAGATTAGGAAGTCCAAAGCCATAAAAATCTCACCTTTGACCCCACAAAAAGCCCTAATCGTATCAGAAGTGTGCCATCTTAGAGAATCGATCCACAATGACAAAACTGAATCATACTTCTTAGGTGTGCGTGGAAGTCCTAGCACGAAATCCATACTAACGTCTTGCCATAGACAGTCTGGCACAGGTAAAGGTGTGTAGAGGCCAGTAATCTGCCTTCTATGCTTAGCCATCTGACAGACTCGACATTGACCCACCAGTGTGGCAACATCTCTCTTTAGGCTCAGCCTATAGAACTGACTTTATACAGACGCAATCGTCTTATCTCTCCCAAAGTGTCCTGATAAACCTCAGCATGTATCTCCCAGACAATAAAATCTCTCACCGAAGTACGTGGAATGCATAGCTGGGTGGCCCTAAAAAGATACATATCTTGCAGGAAATAACTATCTCACTCTCGTACTAACTCATCCTGAAGGATGGCAAAAATCTCACTAAAGTCTGGGCACGACACGTAATCCTCATTAATCTTCTCGAATCCTATTACCTGAACACTTATAGCAAATTGTAGAGCAACGCTGCGACTAAGTGCGTCAGCGGCCTTATTCTCAACCCCCGCCTTATGCTTGAGGACAAAAGTATAATCCTGAAGAAATCCAACCCACCGAGCATGTTTAGAGTTTAGTTTCTTCTGGGAATTAAGATATTTCAAGGCATCATGATCCGAGTACAATACGAACAATTGCGATAGGAGATAATGTCTCCAATATCGTAAGGCATTTACTACCGCATAGAATTCTTAATCGTAGGTGGAGTAGCGTAGTTTGGCATCATTAAATTTCTCACTAAAGTATGCCACAGGATGTACTTCTTGACTTAAAACTCCACCTATACCTATACTTGAAGCATCACATGTTACCTCAAATTCTTTCATGAAATCCGGGAGGCGCATAACATGCGCATTAATCATACTTCTCTTTATATCCTCAAACGCCTTAGCAGCAGATTTAGTCCACATGATGTCCCCATTTTTCATATAGTTAGTGATTGGGGACATGATAGTGTTGAACCCCACTATAAATCGACGATAGAATGTGGCTACCCCATGAAAACTTCTAACCTCGTGTAGGTTGCGGGATTCGGGCCAATCTACTATCGCTTGGATGCCTCATTACCAGATGAACCCTACTAAGCATGCTGAGTTGAAAAGGCAGGTTGACGAATTGTTTGCCAATGGTTTTATCAGGGAAAGTTTGAGCCCATGTGTAGTGCCGGCTCTCCTCACACCCAAAAAGGATGGATCATGGAGAATATGTGTGGATAGCCGTGCCATTAACAGGATAACGATCAAGTATCGTTTTCATATCCCTAGGCTCGATGACATGCTTGCTATGATGACTGTTCGTCACAATTTTTTCAAAGATTGATCTTAAGAGTAGCTATCATCAGATTAGAGTCCGTCCAGGGGACGAATGGAGAACGGACTTCAAAATGAAGGAGGGTTTATACGAGTGGATGGTCACATCTTTTGGCTTATCCAATGCCCCTATCACATTCATAAGAGTGATGACTCAAGTACTACAATCATTCATGGGGAAATTTCTAGTCGTATACTTTGATGACATCAAATCTCCAAAAATACGAAGGTTGTGCAGAAAATACCCTGAAAATAGCAGAAAATAGGCTGAAAATGACGGGATGTGCTGTAGCAGTTGCGAATTCAATGTCACGGGGATGATTTCCGGTGATTTTGACACCGTTTTGCTTGGAAGCTTGTTACTAAAGACTCGCCAGGGGCTGGTGAGTGTTCCTTAGAGTTCGAAGGCACTATTCGACGGTGGAGGCGACAGCGGTAAAGTCCGGCGACGGTTTCCAGCAGATCTGGCATCGATTCGCAGCGTGGCTTGTTGATATGGAGTCCCCCGAGGGAGAGAAAGGGGGTGAAGGCGCTTCCGGTCCTGGTGGTGGCCGGAGACGGCGCCTGCGTGCGAACAAAGGGGGTGGCGGCAGGAACTGCAGGCGTCTTCGAAGGAATGCGACGAACGGGCTTCGCAGCGAAGGGAGGCTGCGTGAGGGCTTCGCAGCAAGAGGACAGCACGCCTCCGTGCGAATTAGAATTTAGGGTTTTTTTGAAGTGATCGGAGGAAAGGATAGGAGGCCTTCGGCGTTGGTGCGGGAGAACTACGGTTTTTTGGGGGTATTTTTTTATTCGAAAATTTTGGTGGATGAAAGGCGACGGCTGAGGGTAGGTTGGGCGTGGGAAAGTTGGTTTAGGGTTTTTATCAAGGAGATGGCTGCTAGGGAAAAGATTAGGGTTCGGAAAAAGAATTTTTGTGGAGATAATTGGACAAAAAGAATCGTTCGGCTCTGATATCAATTTGATGTAGAACACGAATGATCTTAGAGTTTTGGGGAAGAAAATAACTTGGTTTCACACCAAGGATCCGAGGCTTCACACCAAGGAGAGAACCTTTCACAGGTTGGAGGAAAAATTTGATCTCAAGCTTTTTCATTGACTAAAAACATCCCAATACATGGCTTTAAATAAGTTTACAATCCCTCAACCCTCACATTTTACCCAATGTGGAACTAAACCGAAGAAATAGATAAAGTTACACAATTCGGGTCTCAAGTGGGCTTGGGCCCATCCATAACGAACTAGGCTGGGGATCACGATGTTGTCTGTGCGTGTAAACCCTGATGTCCCCCTCGATTTCATTGCATCAGGTTGTGGTGTAGAGAGATGTACTATTCTTCCGGTTTGAAAGTTATAGTGGAAATCTCAAGCGGGATTTGCTTGGGGGCTGGAGATAGGTCAGGGTTGACCGAACCAACATAAAATAATGTGTTTGTGATTGCTTGTGTGCTTGTTCTCTTAGTCTTACAACTTGTGTTTATTTCCGTTGTTTATTTCATACTTGCAAGATTTGCCATCAATTAAGAATCCTTTTGGTAACCCAAAATGATCTCTTAAATAGAAATTTTATAAGATTCTTTAAACACTATGCATATATCCTCTAATATTTTTCTACTTACCATCTCAGTATCCCCAACACTTGGTATCAGAGAGATCAAGTGTCCTCACATTTTATGGTCAAGGCAGTGAGCATGTGCATCAACACTACTCCATTCCTTCAATGATCCTTGAGACATCCCTGAGGCAAGGAGGTAGGTAGTTAACACAAGGCTAAACTACCCGCCCAAGTGCCCGTCAAAGCTCCTAATCTTCACTAAAACCAACATTCATGACGTGACATTAGGTCTGTCAACTTCCTGAGTTCTACGCCATAGAAACGATCAAAAAGTTCAACATGCTTCCATTTTCTTAGATGAAGACCTCCTTCAATGGTTTGATAAGTGAAAGGAAGCAACCAATAGGTTTGGAAGAGTTTGAACATGTCTTACTGGTTACGTTTGGCCCAAATAAGCTCATGGATCATAGGATTTTCCTAAATTATAACAAAATGAACCTCTTAACATAATCTCAATCAAGTTGATGGATAAAGTGAAGATTATTTAATAAGTTGTTATATTAGTGAGCTCGGGGCGGAGATCAAATATGATGTGATGATAAGGCGGTCCAACATCTTAAAGAAGACGATGAAACTGGCCCATTTATAGGAGACAAATGCTGCTAACACGCAAGTTTTAGAATCAATCCAACCCAAACTTAATTCTCCAACCTATACTCCAAGCCGCACCTCTTCTAAAACAACTAGATCTGCTCCAACTTTTAGTCCATCTGTCGTCATAGGTGTTCAATGAATTCCTTCATAAGTAAAGGCGATAGAAAGAAGTGTGCTACCATTGCGATAAGAAGTACGTTTAAAACGCAAATGAAAACTCTCATCAAGGGTGTTGTGTTCGAAGGAAAGAGTGAATGAGAAAAGACTTGGGCTTTGATAACTTAGAGTTGCATGGCACCAAAGACCAAGCTCTAACATCGACATTCAATAGCCTGGCAGGCTTGGGCAGGGTTCGAACCATGAGATCTGTTAGAAAGTTGAAGTGGAAATATGTTCCCATGCTGGTAGGTATCAACGCTACCCGCAACTTTGTGGATCATATTCTTGCAAAAAGGGTGTGACTAGAGATATTAAAGAACGCATACTTCAAAGTGAAGGTTGAAGATGGCATTAAGGTTGAAGCAGTATAAGCAAGTCCAATCATGGAAATCGAGATTCAAGGCATTATTATTGCACCAATTTATTGGTAGTTGTGATGGGTGAACCGCAAGTGGTCCTAGGCACTCTGGAGCTAAGTCCCTTGGGCCAGAGCTCTGGGATTTTGTGGAAATAACTCTTAAGCTTCAGAGGAAGGGTTACAGGAAAATAGGAAAATACTGTGTGTGGAAAAGGGTGGCAAAGGTAACTGAATTATATATGATTGACTGCTAGGTGCTCGATAGAATGCTCAACTCAACGTGCTATGCTTATATCATCCAATTAAACTCGGATACCAAGTTGTTAAGTTTATATCCTTGACCTCACCATTAGCCATGGCTAGCATGATGCCTATAAGAACAAAGACGAAATTGTGAGGAAAGGAAGAAGAAAATGATCGAAAGAGATAGATTGCAGAAGAAATTGCTTTCCACTATAATCTTGAGAATTGAATTACAATCCTCATTAAATATATAGCTATCAAGCAACTAAATCTTCTAATACACAAGTCGTCTTCTTAATTGTCTCACTCTAACGGAACTGGCATGCTCTCATATGCCTTCTAAACCGATCCATTCCTTTGATGCATCTTCATTTCATTCCTTCACATCTCACGCCCACTTGGAGAGGATTGGCAAGGGCCTGCTACTCTCAATGGGTAGTAATGTGTACTTGACTCTAGCAACAATCCCATCCAACACGACTGAAAATAGAAATTTCACTATGTTCTCACATCTCAAAATCCACAAAGGCAAAAAAAACTTGCTTCCATTTATCATGTACCCTGTCCACACATCTAAAATGATTTGGCAGTTAAATGTAATTGCTCCATATCACAAAGTGTGAACTACAGAGCTGCAACTATAGAATTCAGAAAACTTGCAAGCATTTATCTTTATACGCATCCACAGTTAGGTATCACATGTAACTTCATCTACCCCGTTATTAAGTAATAATTGGTAGACAAAGCAACGGACACTCACAGGATGCAGATGGGCTTCACTACGGTGTACAATGACTCGATCACGCCGCTAACTCCACCTCGGACCTTTTTCCATCGAGCCCGTTTAACTGGTTCAGTAAATTATAAATAAAAAAGGCAAGAGTTTTGATTGCGATTTTACCTGCAAATTTGTGGTTCCTGTTGCGGTGACGATAATTTTGTGGTAAGAGATGGATGAGGAGGATGATGCGATGATCTTGCCCTCAATTGATTCCTGCAAAGATTTGGGTATAAAAAATTTTCGAAAGCGTAAAAAACTGAGATTGAACATTGAAAGAGGTTTCGATGAAGGGCTTACGCCTCGGCGATAGATGCGATTTGGACGGGAGAGCTTCACTTCGATCGACATAAGGAGTCTCGATGTGATGCAGGACGGGAAAGAGAAGGGCGGGTCGAGTTACCACAAGATTGAAGAAACCACCTAACTTACTTGGGGCATGTTTCTTTGTGTGAATTTGGGTTCGGATTTAGCCTTGTCAATAGTAAATCCATGAGAGAAGTATTGTTTTGTATTCCTTTTGGCGGAAAGTTGGTTGGAAAGTTGGTTTGGGATTTGTTTGTGTGTCCCACACTAAAGTAGTGTGTTTCTTTGGGTTAAAGTGGGTTTGGGATTGTTGAATAAGAAAAGTTGGAAGCTGGTTATGGTGTTATGAGGTGATATTACCCCACATCCACATATGAGGTAGAAAAATATGAAACCAATGATTTAATTAACTATTAGTTAACTAACTATTAACTATTAAATAACTAACTATTAAATACGCATAATTAAATCCCACTACTCAAAAATAAATATTAAAATACCGAATTTAATAATAAAAAAGAATTAATTAATTGCATTTTACCTATTAAATATAAACGAAGGTAAGCCAGGCAACGCAAGCAACAGAACTAGGTAGACCATTTCATATCCAACATTCATAAATTATTAAAATATTAAATGCAAGGCATAGAACGCATGCAACCGATATCACAATCCCATTTAACATACCACATTAATCCAGCATATACAAAATACATATAGTATCCATAATATAATCTCATTATGCATAACCAACAAACAGCAATAAAGTGTTACATTGTAGCAAGCCTAACATCAAACAATCTTGTTTATAATCAACAATAACAAAACTAACATCAAACCTAGGAGGGTAAACAAAACCAACTTCATGGTCTCCATTTTCACCGTGGTCCGCTCAAATCGCCCCACGAGCGTGGCCAACCGCCCCTATATCTCTAAAAGCCGCCGATCAGAGAACGCTGAGGAAGAGCAAGCACGGGTGGGGCCTCTTTCAATCTCATCCAGCAACTGCAGTATCACATATGTGGACTGGTCCGAGTGTGGTGGATCCTTCCATTCGTAGAATTTGCATTTATTCACGCGCGATGGACAGCTCCAAAATCGCCTGCTGGGATTTTTTTCGGGTCCATGATGTCCTCTTGGCAACCCTCAGCCCACAGTTGCAAAACTTGATGTCATCTTCATCTGTAGCCAACTCACCACATGCAGCAACTCTAGGTCTGGATTGAAAAGAAGAGCTGGACCCGGTGCTCATTTCAACCTAGCATGAAATAAAGATGGACAACGAAGGCAGGCAAAAGATATACATAGCCATATAACTAATAAAAACAATGAATCTAATACATTACCCAAGTCAACAAGCAGAAGATGATACAGAAGTTAATTTCGACAACAATTCCAACCTTACACATATACAGTCACAAGGAAACAAGCCAAAAAAAATTGAAACTGAAGTAGTGACCCAAGGAAATTAACTAGCTGAAAATGTTACATAAGCTTATTTTCCAACACAAATCCAACATTTCCCAATAACAAGACCAAAGGAACAAAGGAAAAAAATTGAAACTGATACATCTCCCATGATTTGAATATGAAACTGATACAGAAGCATATTTTCCAACACTAATCCAACATTTCACAAACACAGCCAGACCCAAGGAAACAAGTCAAAAAATTGTAACTGAAACATCTCCCAAGTCCAAAATCAAAAAATGCGACACAAGCTTATTTTTCCAACATATATCCAACATTCCACATTTACAAACACAAGAAAAATAGCCAAAAATATTTTTCCCAGCATATTTCCACCATTCCACCTCAATTTCAAAATTTCACATAAACAGGCCCATGGAAACAATCCAAAAAAAATTTCACACAGACATGACCCAAGTCCAAAATCTGCTAATGATACAGAAGATTATTTTCAAACACAAATCCAAAAAAAAAATGAAACTGATTCATCTCCCAAGTCCAAATTCAGACAAGGAGACAGCAGCTTAATTTCCAACACATATCCAACAGTCCACATACACAGACACAAGGAAAATAACCAAAAAATTGAAACTGAAGTAGTGCCCCAAGTCCAAAATCAGAAAATGTAACAGAAACTTATTTTCCACCTCAAATACAATATGCAGACCAAAAAATCCTAGAAAATTGACACACATACATGACCCAAGTCCACAATTTGAAATTGATACATCAGATTATTTTCCAAACCAAATCCAACATTACACATAAACAGACCCAAGAAACCAAGCCAAAAAATTGAATTATAGTTCATAGCCCTCAGATACTCATGAATTTTATCATGAAATTAAGTTGATAAAAGGCAGTTGCTCCATGCAGGAACCTTCCAGCCATATTCCAACTATTTCTTACTCTCTTAGGGACAAAGTGCTCATTAGATGTTCATCATCGTAGGGCTATAGGAACAAATATCATCATAGGGCTTGGTTCATGGGTCTGTAAATGTGTAAAGTTGGATTTGTGTTGGAAAATAAGCTTATGTAGCATTTTCAGATTGTGGATTTGGGTCAAGTAGCAGTAGCAAATTTTTTTGGCTTGTTGCAGTGTGTTTGTAACAGCAAGAACAAAAAATTGCATAAGAATCCAAAACCAGTCACATGAAACTTATCCAAGAAAAAGTGTAATTTAGTTATAGCCCTCAGAAAAACTGATACATCTCCCAAGAATTGAATATGAAACTTATACATAAGAATATTTTTCACCACTAAGCCAACATTTTATATACACAGACAGACCCATGAACCAAGAATTTTTTTTTGAAAGTGATACATCAACCAAGTCCAAAATCATAAAATGAGACAGAAGCTTATTTTCCAACACATTTCCAACAATCCACATATACAGACACAAGGAAAATAGCCAAAAATATTGAAACTGACGTAGTGACCCAAGTCCAAAAGTAGAAAATGAGACAGAAGCTTATTTTCCACTACAAATCCAAAATTTCACCTAAACAGTCCCAAGGAAAAAATCCAAATAAAATGCCACACAAACCTGAACCAATTCCATAATCTGAAAATGATACAGAGGATTATTTTCCAACACAAATCCAACATTTCACATACACATACACAAGGAACCAAGCCAAAAAAATTGAACCTGATACATCTCCTAATTCCACATTCTAAAACTGATAAAGAAGCTTATTTTCCAACCCAAATCCAAAATTACACATTTACAGACACAAGGAAAAAAGCCATACATATTGAAACTTATAAAGGACCCAAGTGAAAAATCTGAAATTGATACTGAAGCTTACTTTCCACCACAAATCCAAAATTACACATAAACAGACACAAGTATAAATGCCCAAAAAATTGAAACTGATACATGAACCAAGTCCAAAAGCGGAAAATGATACAGATGCAACTTTTCCACCACAAATCCAACAGTACACATAAAAAGACCCAAGGAAACAAGCCCAAAAAAATGAAATATATACATGAACCAAGTCCTCATTATGAAAAATGTCCCAACTTCTTATTTTGCAACACATATACAACTTTTCACATAAACAGACCTAAGGAAACAAGCCAAAAATAGCTGAAACTGATACATTAACATAGTCAACAATGTGAAAATGAAACAGCAGGAAATTTTGAAACACAAATCCAACTTTACACATATATAGAACCAATGAAACAAGACAAAATAATTGAAACTGATACAGCTCACAAGTCCACAAGAAGCCAATGATACAGAAGATTCTTTTCCAACGCAGGTCCAACTTAATTCACATCAACTGACCTAAGGAAACAAGCCCAAAAAATGAATCATATACATCTCCCAATTCCACAGTGTGAACATATTACTTCAGCCAATACATGGTTATTAAAATAATTAATAATTATAGCCCTCAGGTAAACCTGTATTGTTTCATGAACAGAAGTAGGTAAAAGGCAGTTGCTCATTATAAATGAACCTTCAAGCCAATTACCACCTATTTCATCATAACTTAGGGACAAATTGCTCATTATATGTTCATCATCATTGGGCTATAGGAACAAATCCCCCGCATTTGTGTTGGAATGTTGGCTTTGTGTTGGAAAATCAACTTATGTATCATTGTTAGATTATGGAATTGGGTGATGTATCAGTTGCAGATTTTTTTGGCTTGGGTCATTGTATTAGATTCTGTCATTTTGGTCTTTATTTTATCAGACTAGTGTTTCAACAAGAACACATGTCGTAATAATATAAGAACAGCTTTCTAGGCTAATATAGACTTGGGTCTGAATACATCCGTATATACAAGACCGTGAGTTCTCCAACTCATTCTCCCACTGTCTCACAGAAGGTATTGGGCCAACATTCCTATGAGACAAGATTCACAAGTGTCCGTAGACTTCATAATACGAGAGGTCAGACCCCTCTTTATGTGACTTGTGAAGCTTAGTCTATTTGGTATGGCCTAGTCTATTTTGTCATATAAGTTTTGTTATTACCTTTTGTATTCATGTATTAACATTTAATACATTATCATTATACAAATTTCTTACATAAAACATTGCTTCAGAAGCAAGGTGAAGACATTCGTCAAAAATGTGTTTGACGTCCTACATGGGTCCAAGAAACAACAATTGTTCCTTTTTCCAACACGTAGACAATCTATTTCTTTTGTATAACGGTTATCCTGAAACCGTGACATGAAAAATGTCACATTTTCAGTTCCTCCTACTTATGCATTTACTAATGATAAATAAAACTATCTTTCTTAATTGCCTTTCCTTAGTGCTTTCTTCCTTTTCTAAATCTCATTTAGATATTGTATGACCCAACAAAATTATTTGTTGTGCACGCACCTAACGTATCCAAACACTTGAGCTTCACAACCTTAAGTTGACTTAACAAATTGTTTGACTCAAGAGCTGATTTGGATACCTGGTCTTGTACCGCTCGTGCACTCATCTTCGAATCAAACAGTTTGATCGAAGTTTCAAACCCTGTGGATCGAAACCGTTTTCCATACAACCTTGAGTTGACTCAACAAATTGTATGGAGAAACATGCTTTTGAACATCAATATGTTCGAGCTGCCCTTTATAGAGGCGAGTGACATGTAGCGTGCATTTATTTGTTGGACCCAGAACTTAAGGAAATCATTGTCCTTAAGCCTGCGCTTTATGAAGGTCATTTAATGTCAATGAGAATATAGTTTAGTCTAGCAATTAGAATTTGAGTTGACATTCCATTAACCAACTATTTTGACCAGTTAACTTATTTTCTTAGAATATTATGTTTTGATTCCATCGGAAAACATATAACTACCCTAGTTTAGCATATGTTCAATATTAAATATAGATAGAATGGATTTTATCTAACTATATCCTCCCACTATTTTTGCGATCATTTAAGCCATAATAAATGAACGATTTAATTAAATTAAATTAATGGGTAAGAGATCCAACCATCCTGAGCCTCACAACCTTGAGTGTGCTCAACAAATTGCTTGACTCTGCGATTGGTAGATGACTCTTCATCAATCATATCATATATGATTCCCTTATTGGTTTTTACCACTAGCCACTTATGATCATGAGTGTGCACATCCAAATCATACTGACTAGCCTAGCCGGACCCTTGTTTTCGTGTCCAGCTTAACTTACACCGGCGCTCGGTGTATTCACGACACGACAGTTTGGGTCAAGTCTAGACTACATCTCATGTATTGAGAAGTTGATTTCCATAAAGTGTCTATGACATGGCTTGAGTGTGCTCAACAACTATATCAGAGAACCTATAGTTGCCAACCTCTAAAACAAGGAGAGCTACGGCTAATTTTGAAAAAGATTATTAACGTATTAGACTTAGGTATAGTTCATGGTGTCATATAATCATGATTCGCGTCATTGCGGTCCAGCGGAACACTGCCATGGAATTGACTAAGCCAAGATCACTTATCCCTTAGACTAGCTAGGGTGATCCAACAAACTTAGCCAAGCATATTGACCGGATCATGGTCCATTGAATGAAACTTATCATTTTAATATGCATAACATAGACCAAAAGGCTTTTTTTAGAACTAGTTAATCCTATCAACTAGTGAATCCTAAAATTCAAAATTAATTAGGATTTGTTAATAACTTTTATTAAGTCCTTATCAACTATAAGGAATGATTTATAGAGGTGCTATCCTAATCGTCTATTAGGCATTTAAAACAATTTTAAATCATAGCGGAAGCAATCTAAAAATTATCTTATAATTATTAGACGGCTTTTAATGGCTAACCTAAAAGGGTTTTACTTGTGTTATCGAATAAGCAAGAATAAAACATAGCCATTAAAATTACAACTTAATAACATCACATGAATAAGTTCATAATTATCACATAATTAATATTATGTTTCTAACAAACATAACATGCAAATTTATCACATAAATTTAAAGCATAATTTTAAAACATAAAAAAATTTATCTAATAAAATTAATGCTTCATGTTCAAAAATTATCGCATAATACTATTACATAAACTTTATGTTTTAAAAAATTATCAAATTAAAATTTTAAGCATAATTCAAACATACAAAATTTTATCTGATAAAATTTTACAGCTTTCATGTTCAAAAGTTATCATATAATTTTATTGCATGAACACAAGTTAAGAATTATCAAATTAAAATTTGTATGCAAAAAATATTTATCACATAAAATTTAAAGCATCTGAAAAACTTGTTTGTGTTGTGAGTTGAGGTGACTGCATATCTATATGGCGATATAGATAAAAATATCTATATGAGACTTCCTGATGGGTTTAATCTACCCCCAGAGATGAAAGAGATGCCTCGGGACGTATTCTCTGTAAGGCTACATAGATCATTATATGGTCTAAAACAATCGGGCAAGATGTGGTATAACAGACTAAGTGATTTTCTTGCACAGCAAGGATTCACGAATAACGAAGTCTGCCCGTGTATCTTTATCAAAAGAACGGGAACAGGATTTATCATCATAGCTGTATATGTAGATGACTTAAATCTCATAGGATCTCCTGCAGAGATCAAAGAGATATCTGAAAGCCTTAAACATACTTTTGAAATGAAAGACCTAGGCAAAACAAAGTATTGTCTTGGCTTACAGATAGAACACCTAAGAGGTGGAATCCTATTACACCAATCTAATTATACAAAGAAACTTCTACGCAAGTTTCATATGGATAAATGTCATCCTTTAGGTACTCCTATGGTCGTAAGATCACTAGATGTACATAAGGACCCCTTCCGGCCACTGGAAGAGGGGGAGGAGATACTGGGTCCTGAAGTACCCTACCTCAGTGCCATTGGAGCACTTCTATATCTGGCTAACTGTACGCGTCCCGATATAGCGTTTACAGTTAATCTACTAGCCAGACACAGTGCTGCGCCCACAAAGCGCCACTGGAACGGAGTAAAGCATCTTCTGCGATACCTTCAGGGTTCCATTGATCTTGGACTTTACTACCAGAGAGGTGCCTCCCCCAAATTGTTTGGTTATGCTGATGCAGGTTATCTCTCTGATCCGCACACGGCAAAATCTCAAACAGGTTTTGTATTTACCTACTGAGGTACTGCTATCTCTTGGAGATCGGTAAAACAAACCACTACTGCTACATCTTCCAACCATGCAGAGCTCATTGCGATCCATGAGGCGAGGCGCCGGCGGCTCCTGCAAGTTTACGTAGATAGGGGAGAGGAGGGGGCATGATATGGAAGATAAGGGGTTGGGGGCTTTTCACATTCCCTTGATATCCTAAAAGATTGTTTTTAGGGATTGTGTAAAATTTACTCTTAAAAATACAGCTCATGTGCCTGCAGCCAAAATCTTATTATTAAATTAGTTTGGCTGTTTTTTGGGCCAGAAGCCCAGTTGATAACATTGACTATTAAAATGATTATTATTTCGCTTATGGGCTTGCAGCCCAAATCAGAGTAAAATTTAATTTCGTCTGTTTTAATTTGGGCCAGAAGCCCTGTTAATCAAATTGCAAATTAATATGATTATTATTGCTATCGGGCATGCTGCCCGCCTCTAGCCCACTAGAATTGCGGATTATGATATTTTATCTGCTACTTTTAAATAAATATCTTAAGCATTTGATAAAACATTTATTTAAGTTAAATTGATTAAAAGGATCCTGAGACCGCTCTGTCTTTAGTAAACTAACCTAAAGATGAATGACGTTTCCCCGTGGTCCAACTAATCCTTTTAACTTAAATTAAATTATTTTATCCAATATTTGTGCTTGATTATTTTTGTAATGTTTGTTTGCTGCGCTATTATTATTTGCTTGTTACATATATAACTGTGTGGATGTTTAAATAAGTCAAAATGCGTTTTTTGGGATCGGCCAGTTTTTGATACCCTATTATTGTATTCCTTCTCTTTGTAATTTCTTTTTCTTTTCTGAGAGAAATTTGTAGTGAGGAATTAATGTATTATGCCAAAGACCGGTGTTACTACCTATGAAGATGGAGGAGATTGCATTTATCTGGGACCCAAATAGGGTTTCCAAATTGTATTTTTCTTTATCTTCTTTATGGACTGTAATTTGGACTTTGGACATTTTATGTTTTGGGTATCTGGCCGATCCCCGCATTTTTTCTTATTTTAAAGCATGATGTTTAATTATTAATACATGCATATTTAAATTGCATAAATTAAGATGGCAAAATTGGCAAGCGTCGATTTTGAGGTTCTTGATGCAGCAGGAAAGAACTACCTCAGCTGGCAAGTGGACCTGGAGTTCCATTTGCGTTCGATGGCACTTCTCCACTCGATTCTGGCCCCCGCAGTGGCCGAGACACCTGCTAGCAGTGCCCCTGAAGTGGCACAAGCATCTAGCAGTTCTCCAACCGTTGTCTCTGACATAGATAAGGCGAAAGCCATTATCCATATCAGAATACACATAGATCGGACCTTAAAGGCCGAATACTTAACAGTGGAAGACCCATTGGAGTTGTGGCAAGCGCTGGAGGCACGTTATAAACATCAAATCGATGTAATACTACCACGTGCCAGTTATGAGTGGGAAAACCTCAGACTTCAGGACTATAAGTCCGTTGCTGAGTATAACTCTGCACTTCATAATATCACCTCACGCCTGAAGTTGTGCGGTGAAGAAGTGACTGAGCATCGCATGTTGAAAAAAAAAACATTTACCTCGTTTCACGAGAAAGATGCAATCCTCATGCAACAGTATCGTGAACGCAACTTCACGAAGATATCTGATCTGATCTCTTGCCTTCTTAGGGCAGAGCAGAATAGAGATATATTGCGTGCCACTCATAATTTGCGCCTTGCTGGTACTGCCCCTATCCCTGAAGCCCACCATGTTTCACCCCAGAAGTGGAAAAACAAGAAGAAGGCTAATAATAACAAAGGGAAAGCTGTGATGAAGAATGGACGAGGAGCAGCACCCCCGTCCAATAACAACAATACAGGAAAGAGTAACTTCACATGGAAGCAAAAGAACACTGACCAAGTGTCACTTCCTAAGAAGAACTGGGAGGATAAATGCCATAGATGCGGCATGACTGGCCATTGGTCCAGAATCTGTCGCACTCCTCGCCACCTCCAGGCACTATATCAGGCGAGCCAGAAGTCTCTGCCTGAAACAAACTTGGCGGCTGTTCAGCCACCAACGATGTTCACTGCAAAAGACTTCGAGAACGACGACCTGCTCGATTAAGCTTCATCTTTTATCTATGCATTTAAAATTCAATGTTACTTCATCTTTAATTTGCTTAAGTTCGTCTTTTTCATTGACTTAAATAAAATTTCGTTTTAATTATAGATGAAGTATGAAATATTGTGGACAGTGCCTCGTTGCACTGATGTAGCATTGATATTGCTCCCACATACAACTGGACTATAAGATGCAAATTCTCCTCATAAACATATAGGAAACCTCCAATTTTCAAGGATATTTCTTTTAAAGAAATTAACTTGAAAATTGTGGATAATATATATTGAATATCAATATGTAACTCGTCAATAAAATGGCCAGAAGACCATCTACTTACGATTTCATTGGACCCCCGTCGGGCCCCTATAATTACAGATATTCATCCTATAGAAAGCCAACTTGACTAAGCACCAGAAGTGCCTTTCATTGCCATAGTTTTTAACTCTGGCAAAATGGACTTGGTCATCCTGGATCAGCGATGATGGACGCATCGTCAAATGAATCCATTGGAGAACCTGAAGATTCTTCAAAAGGTTGAGTTTCCTTGTCCCCCTTTGTCATAAGGAAAAACTTAGAGAGAGACCTTCCCTCCTGAAAGTGGGTTTAGAGTCTCCTGGCTTCATTGAGAGAATACATGGTGACCTTTTGCGGGCCTATTCACCCCGCAAATGGACCATTTTCGGTACTTCATTACTGTACTGATATATGCATCTACTAGATGGTCTTCTGTGTGCCTTCATATTCACTCGCAACATAGCTTTCTCAAAGCTAATAATGAGGGTGAATTCACTACTCATATCATTCAAGACTTCTACCAAGCAACTGGCATTGAAATTGAACATCCTGTAGCATGTTCATACTCAGAATGGGTTATCAGAGTCTCTAGTAAAGAGACTCCAATGGATTTCACGTCCATTGTTAGATTCCAGTTGCATGTTGATATTTAGGGACCAACAAGCTGCACTCCGCATCGCTTATCACGATACGGCCCGCTTGTGGCCATATCTTATTGCTGATGCCGCTTCCTTATGGTTTACCACCAAGTCTGGATAAATGTGAATTTGATGAGTAAAGTCTCATTGTAATAGGCACGTAGTCTAAAGAAGCCTGAAGCTTCTGTGACCATATCATGTGACACATAAGTCCTCATCTCGTTATGATCCGCATACTTTTTCTGTGTGACGTTGAGATCCAGAAGATCCTTCACATTCAGACTAAAGTACATCAATTGACGGATAAAATTGCGGACAACCAGAAGATTGTTCGTTCACACGTCCCTGCAGCCAACACGCCAGCTAGGATTGACATTCCCAAAGATGGATGCAATCCACCGGCAGCAGAATTGGCTGTACCTCATTTGAAAAGAGGACGCCTGCCAGGTTCAAAATAAAAATTTCCTCATAATAGGAAAATTCCTGGATATATAAAAATGATCCAACCACAGGATGCTGAGCTCAGACCAGCAACCTCTCCCCTCCTAATTTCCCATGCAGAGGAAACAACAGGAGAAACAGCATTATATTACGTACGTACTGGAGAGGCACTGGACAGATATAGCACAGTCGTCGACGACGGTTTTGCTTTCGCTATTGCCATTCACGTCGCTGAATACGACGATGATGTCTACCCACTTTTCTATAGCGTAAACGCATAGAATGGCCAAAGTGGGACGAGACAATAAGAGTAGAGCTGGACTCACTCTTGAAAAGCAAAGTCTTTGGACCAGTAGTTCATACACCTGAATGTGTAAAAACCTGTGGAATATAATTCGAATTTCATAAAGAAATTGAAATGAAGGAAATGTGATCATTTTCCTACTAAGCCTACACTTCTCTGTAAAAGCCAATACATGCAGCTCATGGACGTTGTGACTGCATATATATACGGTAATATAGATATAGAGATCTATATAAAACTTCCAGAAGGGTATACTCTACCCCCAGAGATGAAAGAGAAACGTAGAAACGTCTTCTCCATAAAGGCTACAAAGATCATTAGTTGATCTTAAGCAATATTCTGCCATTGTATCTTTTTCGAAAGATCGTTGACATGATTTGTTATATTTGCCTTACATATGGTCGACTTAAAGCTAATAGGATCTCCAGCAGAGACCATTGAGATTTCAGATAGCTTTAAAGCGTACCTTGGAAATGAAAAACCTAGGTATAACGATCATCCTGACGATGACATTAATCATCCTGAAGATGGCAATAATCATCCTGAAGATGAACTATCATCCTGAAGATGACATTAATCATCCTGAAGATGAACTATCATCCTGGAGATGAACCATCATCCTGGAGATGAATCATCATCCTGAAGATGACATTAATCATCCTGAAGATGAACTATCATCCTGGAGATGAACTATCATCCTGAAGATGACATTAATCATCCTGAAGATGACATTAATCATCCTGAAGATGAACTATTATTAATCATGCCGAAGATGTCTCGACTTACATATTAAACACCTTCGTGGTGGAACCCTTTCATATTCTTCATACACCTGGAGTTTATGAAGAATGATGTCCTTTTGCAACCTATTAAAAATGGACACTTATTCATGACACCTTTCAGTAGCTGAAAGAGGGGGAGGACATCCTAGGTCCCGAAGAGCCTAGCTCTAGTGTATTATCTGGCCAACTGCACGTATCTTTGATAGAACGTCTCCAGTAAAGTTGTTAACCAGATACAGTGTTGTCCTGGAGAGCAACACTAGACCAAGGATAAGCTGCTTTTACGCAACATCCAAGGGTCAATGAATATATATTGCATATGCAGGTTTAAAGATCATCACGATGACTGAAACACAATAGGCCGGCCACCTCCTAAATATATACACATCATCATCCAATGTCTACATCTTCTGAAAAGCTCATCATCCAAGAAGCAAGTATTGAAAACGCTCAGCCAGGTCTAGCAGTACCTTGCAGAAACCCTGAAGACTGATTCAAAGAATACTTTAGTGGAGTCATCTACCAACTTCGAAGAGCATTACACTCCAGAGCGACGCTGCCTTCCAATAGCCGCTAGATGAGTGAAACTTGTGTAGATGAGTGATAATTGTATTTTCTTTCAGAACATGATGGATGTATAGACGAATAGGAGATGATTGTATAGATACATAGGAGATCTGCAAGCCTGAAGCTTGTACATATCAGGGGGAGTCCCTCGATAGTTGTACTCTTTTCCCTTAAGCTGCTGGTTTTTCCCACTGGGTTTTCCACAGCTACGGTTTTAACGAGGCAACCACAGTGGCTCTGGATCCAGAAGTATCCACTCCATTGGCATACTGAATCCTGAATTATTCATATGCTTAACCCAAGGTAATGGAGAGATGAGGGGGAGTGTTGTGAATTGAGGGAGGCCTTTGGCCTCCCTCCCCTCATCACTCTCCATTACTCCCCACTAAGTTAGTGGGGAGGCCCTTGGACTCCCAACTCTACATGAGAGTTTTATAAATATAGTACCATGGCTATTTGCCATGGTTAATCCTCTTCTAACAGTTTGTTACATTTTTAACATTTATCACATAAAGTTAAAACAGATCTTTTATGTATTTAAAAGCATACATGAGCAGTTATAAATTGCAGCCCCTAGATCAGATGCAGACCTAGGCTCTGATACCACTAATGGGTTTTGAGGGACCCTTATGGCACATTTCTATGCCGTCCTATGTCGGACGGATGATAGAGGCAAAAGAAAATCATGCGGCGGAAAAATGTTAAACTATTTAACATGCAACCCTAAGTATATCAAGACCCTAGCCATGATCTCTACTATCTTGAGGTGGGTCTGACCACCCCAAGATCCATCTAAGCTACTGCAATATTATAAATACTATGCTTAATTAAACTACATGCCCAGAACCTTGCTTGCTCCAACAAGGTGTACCGAACCGCGACCCGAGCCGCTCCCCGTCCCGAGCTGAATCTACTTCCCAAGCCGCTCCTGGTCCGGAGCCGAACCGCTTCCTGAACCGCACCGCGTCCCGATGCGAGCAACCCCCTTGTCGCTGAGCCAACACGCACCGAAGAAAGTTTCACTTGAGTGGATCCTCGGTTAAGACTTTGGATCCGATCCGAGCTCCTTCATGGCTTTGCTAGAGCCATTCAGGAGCAAGGCAAAAATTTAGGGAGAGGAGAAAAATATTTATTTTAAGCTTAGATTCGAGAGTGCTCCAAACTTTTGGGAGCCGTTCAGATCTAGAGCTTGGGACGAGTTTAGAGGAAGAGGGTAGACCCCTATTTATATAGGCGGCTGACCCCTCCCCTTTACTCCACTTTCGATGTGGGACTAAAGTTTTGGAGTTAATAATTCAAGTTAGTTTGCCTTTCATAAAGGCCAAACTTCCATAAATTTTAACTCCCTCATCGTTGAGCTTCACATTTGATACAACCTATCAAATCAAAGAGCACTGAACGGCGAATGCATAGGAAAAAACGGAACGTCAATCTGAGTCCGTTTGACTACCGAAATGTGTGTCCAAAGATCAACCCAAACTGATTTTTTGTCCAAAAAACAGCCGTCACAATCTGCACGCTGCCCTAGGGTTTCTGCACCCAGATCTGGGGCCCACCATATGGGCCCCACTGCACCAGGCAGGCTGGCTGGGCACTGCCCAGGCCTGGGTAAGGCACCCAGGGTGCCTGGGCCCGGGGCCGGGTGCCCAGGCGCCTGGCGCCCAGGGTGCCCAGGCCCTGGCCGCCTGGGCCAGGCGGGCCGGGTGCCCAGGGAGCCCTAGGCCCAGCGAATTCTGGGCTGACCCATACCCAGTTTGGGCAAGGATAAGGCCTATTGTGCTTTCTTGACATTTTTGGGCATAGCTTGTGCATTTGGCGTCCGTTTTGGACGCCGTTCGAACCCGTGTTTAGAATGGGACATTCCCGTCTTATAGGTAAACTTTTCTTCACGTTTATCTCATTAAATATGGTCGTAAACAATTTACGACACATTTAACTTTGTTTGCATCATATGCAAAATAGTCCATATCTAAGCTTAAAATCTCCCACTTGCACTCAGGATCATTTATCCTGAATGCAGAGGCTAACTGCAAACTCTTTGCAGTTTTCTATCCCTTGCATCAAATGCTTATTCTCCCTAATTTCTACCTATTACTAGACGAAGTTCGCACTCTGTGTAAGACCTTACAGCCTGCCCCTACTACTGGTGGGGCTCGAAGCCCCAGACGACAGTAACCGCGAGCAGCACGTGCCGTCCTTGTTTCAGTATCATACTTATGTGATTAACTCATTGACATGAGTGTTGTCGGGACCACCCTGACTGTATCTGTGATGAATACCACAGTTATAGTCTCTTCGTCTAAACTATGTCATTTATCCTCAAGCCTAAGGTATGGTCAAACTGTCAACCCCAATTGCTCGAAGCCGGTTAGTCTCCATCGATCTTTAGTCAAATAATATTGGACATCTTCCAACATACACTGGCCAGAGTTTTCATTAAAGACCAAACTAACACTACGATACTAACTCCCATCGACCAGGGAGAGACGAATCATATCTTGGTCATTACTCTCCTCGCACGTTTCAAATGTCACCCAACCAAAGATCTTTCGACAGGCCTTGCCTCGAAACTAGGTCAGAGATATAAGTGACACCGTTCACGTGCAGGGTCGTACAATGACCTCAAGTTAAAAGACCAACTCGCCTATCATCACTAAGAGTTATCATTGATAGATTGGTTAATCATAACCATATGATAACTCTTGTTGGGTCGTTGATGAACTCATTCTCCAATGAGCATCTGTGTCTCGTCTCTGACTTTGCCAAGTCGAACGACCATGAAATCATCATCACCGCTACATGGTGAAGACAAAGACACAATGGTTTATCCGATGTTTCGATATCATTTTCTCGAAACATCTACGACCACGAACGTTTCTAGACTTATGCTACAGATGGTCAAGCACTTCTACATGATCGAGATCCTCATCTCGATATATGTTTGACCTTGCATTAAGTCTCAGGACTTTACCTAAATTTCTAATGATTACTACATTATGAATTAACTTAGATAAATTACTTGCCATACAGCTTACTGTAATTTTGAACAAGATGTTTATACAATTACAAATAGATAAATTGCCTCGAGGGCATACATCTCCCAACACCGGCTTCATCCCTAGCTGTCTCTGGCCTTCATGCATGACTCGTCTCTGCACCTTCACTCCTATGTCGTGTACCGCGGAGCACCTGTCTGATCATATCCCTAATTGTAAGGTTGTGGGTTGGGTCCTATGCTTCGTAAGCACGTGTCGTTATATCCTCTATGAGTCTGAATACGTCGGTCTGCAAAACTAATGGATAAACAATATAGTAAATACACCAAGCATAAAATAAACACACAAAAATTGATCTGATATACTACTATTTACCATTTGCCGCTTGATGGGCCCACGAGGCATATACCCATATGGGGGATCTTGCCTACTATATATCAACCGCCTTGTGATCCTCCAATACCACACCATATACTCGTCTAAACTTACGACATTTCCCTGTGTAACAACATTGTCCACCATGCTGTACCACTTTATAAGATGCTCCGTTGTGGCTTCATTCCATTGTCGATGGGTCATGCCGGTGACCGGCATGACTGGAATCGCTATTAGAATATGCTATGGGATACCAAATTGGCGCAAAACATGATCTGAGACATGCATCTCCAAGGTATCGAAGCAAACTATAGGCACACGCGCACGTCGGCTCTGGGTTTCTGCTACACAAAAATCTGAAAGACGCTGATATCGCTCAAGATATGGCTCCCAGATTACCTAATGGGAATGAAAAATATAAATTACATATCGGAATCCATAATATGAATCCATCATTAATTCACATCAATGTATAAAATTTACAACTTCATACCTGTGTAGGCTCTAACGTGTTAAGCTTGTTTCTATAAAAATCTAGTTGCCGCCGAGGGGTACTCCAGAATGTTTTCGGCACATTCCACCTGCACCCTAAAGGGAGGGTGCCATCCAATAAGTTTTGGGAGAATGTCGGCCTTTCTATATGCAACCTCTCCCATGACCATACCTATGAATAGGAATTTGTCAGCGACTGTTATTATATAAAAAAATATTACAATATAACTTAAGTCTCAAATTGTATACTTGCAATAACGTGGAGCATGCGTATAACCCAGATGTTTCCCTTCTTGCCACCTTACTTAGCTTTGAGTACATGTGTGCAAGCACAGCACTACCCCATGAATACTCTCTAGTTGCGCACATTCTGTTAAACTGTTTTAAAAAGTAACAAAACGGCAGTTTAAAAACCCCAGAAATAACCTTGCTAAAATTCTAGTTGTGCGTGAAGAGTAAAAAGAGTTTAACTCACCAAAATTTCTCACCGTGCACAACATGCAAACTTAGTTTGATTTACCTGTTGTGTGCGTTGAGAAATTTTTGTCATTTTATCCATTTTTACTTGTGGTTAGTAGTTTTGTTGAATGAATCAATTTTTTCTCACCGCGCACAACATGCAAAAATTTTGCATGATGTGCGCGATGAGTAATTTTGTTGAATGAATCAATTTTTTCTCACCGCGCACACGCAAACTTTTGCATGTTGTGCACGATGAGTAAAACTTGATTCACTCACTAATATTACTCACACCGCACACTACAATGAGCAACCAGAACTTTGTATTGACTTTTTGCAATTACAAATGAGAAGAATTTGATTCAGAGCTTGTAGTGCGTGGGCTTGAGCTCTAATTACATTCTCTCGTTATTAAGATAACTTATATACTCAAAAACTACAATCTAAGTCTTACCAAATGATTAACAGAGCAGAGCTCCATTTTGAATACATCGTGAACAATTTCTTTAAAAAAATGCTACAATGAACATGGGATGTTTGTTCCTCAAACACGCATAAATTTTGCTTACATAGGAATTTGATTAAGGCGGCCATTTTCTCAATGAACATGGGACAAATAGGCAAAAAATTGTTCTATTCGCAAATTGTTCTATTCTTAAGGTGTGCCCAAAATTGTTCTATTCTCTTAAAAATTGTTCTATTATCTTAAAATGCTACAATGAACATGTGGGACGAACGCGAACACATTTTTCTCAACGCGGACAACATGCAAATTTTTGCATGTTGTGCATGTTGAGAAAAAAATGAAATAATATAAAGAGTTGAGAATTATGGGAAAACGTTAAGTTTTCTCATTATGATCAGTGAGCTTTTATACAGCAGGATTACAACAGATTTCCTAAACTAACGCGTGAGGTTACAACCGAATACAGATAGGATTCTCTAAACTAATGCATGAGGTTACAACCGAATACAACTAGGATTCCTAAAATCATGGTCAGAATATATGCAGGTGATAACTACTAAGACAAAGTCATACAAAGACAAAGTCAATAGCTTAATACCGTCCTGCAAGCTCACGATCGGGTACGAATGAGAAGCTTGGACCTCAAGTTTTGAAACCGAGAGGAGCCAACAGCCTTGGTGAAGATGTCTGCGATTTGATCAGCAGATTTGACATGATGAACGATCAAGTCTCCAGCTTGGACTTGTTCCCGGACAAAGTGATAGTCAATCTTGATGTGCTTCGATCGCTGATGAAAGACCGGATTCGCACTGAGGAAAGTGGCACTGAGATTATCACAAAGAAGAATAGGGGGACCAGGAGACGTGGCGGCCATTTTCGTCAAGAGCTGTTGAAGCCAGATGAGTTCAGCTGAAGCAAAGGCAATGGCTCTATACTCAGCTTCAGTGCTAGAACGAGCTACCACGTTCTGTTTCCGTGAGACCAACTCACCAAGTTACCCCTAAAATAAATAGAGAACCCGTGTTGAGAACGACAATCCTCCGGGTCGGAAGCCCAACCAGCGTCAGTGAAGCATACAAGCCGAGTATCATGGGTAGGGTGAAAAAAGAGGCCAGCATCAAGGGAACCTCTGAGGTATCGTAGGATTCGTTTTACCGCGACCCAGTGATGTTCGGAAGGTTGATGCATGAACTGGCAAACACGATTGACGGAGTAGGAAATCTCGGGACGGGTGATAGTAGCATACTGAAGAGCACCCACAATGCTACGATAATTATGCACATCAAAAAAGGCATCCCCGCCGGAGATCAGGCGTGAACCGGGTACAACTGGAGAGGCAATAGGTTTGGCGCCCATCATTTTGCTGCGATTAAGGAGGTCCAGGTTATATTTACGTTGGGAGAGCAGAAGTCCCGACGAGCCATGATGAACTTCAATTCCCAAGAAAAAGTTGAGAGCACCCAAGGCCTTCAAGGAGAACACCGAGTTGAGATACTTGACAAAGTCATCAATGAAAGAGGAATTGGAGCCAGTGATGATGAGATCATCCACATAAACAAGCACATACACAACATCCGAGCTGTGATGCTTGATAAAAAGAGACGTGTCAGAGATACATTGTTGGAACCCATGACGAAGCAGAGCCTGATTTAATTTCTGAAACCAAGCTCGTGGAGCTTGCTTTAGGCCATAGAGCGCCTTCTTAAGCTTGCAGACATACAAGGGACGATCAGAAGAAACGAAGCCCGGTGCCTGCTCCATATAGACTGCCTCTGCCAAATCACCATTGAGGAAGGCATTATTTATGTCAACCTGTCGGAGAGGCCAATTTCAAGTGACGGCGATGCTCAAAACCACTCGAATTGTAGTAGGCTTAATGACTGGACTGAAAGTGTCGAAGTAGTCAACGCCCTCCTCTTGATTGAATCCCTTGGCTACCAAACGTGCCTTGTACCGATCAACAGATCCATCTGGCTTCTTTTTGATCCTGAAAAACCACTTACAACCCATAATATTAGAAGAAGGGGGCCTAGGAACTAAGTCCCATGTCCCATTAGCCAGTAAGGCATCAAACTCTAGCTGCATAGCATGTTGCCAATTAGGGTTCTTTTTAGCTTGTAAAAATGTTTTAGGTTCAAAGTCAAATGGATCACAGGCAATGGGATGTTTAGTAGCAGTGTAAGATTTAGGTTTAAGGGAATTAGTAGAGGCTCGAGTAACCATACCGTGTTCCGAGGTGCTTGAGGGGCGGAAATACGAGGGAGCGTGTTGATAGGTGACAATTGGCGAAGGAACCGGTGGTGAGGATGGTTCCACCACCGTGGGAGAAGCTGGCATGGGGCCGGAGGGAGACAGGGATGGGGATGGATCAGGTTGAGGATGAACATGAGCTGGTGGAGGTGGACTGGTCGAGAGGGGAGTGGTGAAGGCATATTGAAGTATAAGATGGGAAGGGTCGGAAACTGGAGTGTCGGACTAACGGGATTGAGAGCTATGCTCGGGAAAAGGGAAAGTGGACTCATCGAAAATGACATGGAGAGCAATATAGGTGCGAGACGAAGGAACATGATAGCACAGATAACCCTTGTGTTTAGCAATGTTCCCTAAGAAGATGCATGCCACAGAACGGAATTCCAACTTGCTACTATTGTGGGGGCGAAGGTAAGGAAAACACAAACAACGAAATGATTTTAAAAAATTATAATCAGGTTGACGGTGATACAGACATGCATAAGGGGACTTGTTTTTAAGAACAGGGGTTATAGTTCTATTATTCAAATATATGGCAGTGTGGAAGGCATGTTCCCAAAATTCGATAGGAAGATGGAAATGAGCCAAAAGAGCCTATCCTTTTTCAACAACAATTCGATTACGTCTTTAAGAAGCACCATTTTGCTCAGGAGTGTGAGGGCAAGAAACACGATGTATTATACCATGGTTTTGAAGAAAAGAGGAAACATTACGATACTCACCACCCCAATCAGATTGAAAAGCCTTAATTTTAGTGGAAAACTGTGTTTCAACCATGGTTTTAAGTAGTGTAAAAGCGGAATAAACCTGAGACTTAGTGGCCAAGAAATAAACCCAAATAAACTTGGTGCAATCATCAATGAAAAATACAAAGTAGCGATGAGCATTTAAAGACGGTACAGAAGCAGCACCCCAAACATCGGAATAAATCAAATCAAAGGGACGTTCAGAGGGAACATGACAAGAGGGTAAATGATGTCTATGACTCTTGCCCAATTGACAAGCACTAAACAAAGGTAATGACTTATTTGCAAAGACATGCAAATTAAAATCAACCAATTGACGACGCAAAATAGACTCGTGAGGATGAGCCAAGCGACGATGCCAGCAAGCAACAGAGGCTCGTTCACCAACAAAGATGCTAGGACTAGAAGACGGTGGGTGGTCAGGAAGCATGTACAAGCCATTTTCAACTATTCCCTTGAGTATTGTTCTGCCATGAAAAGTCTTAACATAACAATGAGTAGGGTGAATTTCCACAAAAACATTATTATCTTTGCACAATTGAGAGACACTAATTAGGTTTTTGGAGATTTTAGGGACAACAAGAACATCTTTAAGGGCAAGGGAATTAGCAGCAAGCTTGGCAGATAAAGAATGATAGCCTGTATGAGTAATGAAAAGAGACTTACCGTTTCCAACTACCAGGTTGTCATTGCCGGTGTACTCGGATTGGAGAGTGAGGCTGTTTCGGTCCCTAGTGACATGGTTCGTCGTTCCAGAGTCGATTATCCACAGATCAGTGATGGCCAATGGACTGTCTGTGTAGACCACAAAATCCTGCTTGCCCGAGTATTGATGCTGGCAGTGACGATCAGCGACACGACGGTTGGTTGCTGGAAAAGCCATGAGGTTGAGTCTTTGGTGACAGTTGCGAGCATCATGGAAAGGTTTGGTGCAGATTTGGCAGACTGATCGGGGACGATCACTAGTCGGGGAGGAGTCAGGCAGGGCCGTGCGAGTGGGTGCGTTCCTCCCGTGCGCAATATTGGCAGTCGGCAATGTCGAAGTAGTGCACGAGTCCAGAATGCGCTGCTCCTCCTGGAGAAGAAGGTCGAGCAGCTCATTCGTCGAGATCGGCTCTAGCCGCATGCTCAAGGCTGTTTGGAAAGCGCTGTACTCAGCCCCCAACCCGAACAGAATGAAGGATACAAAATCCTCGTCGGAGACGACGGTGAGGCACTCAGCCAGAGAATCAGAGATGGCCGCTTCTTTTCAACGTATTCCAAAATAGACAGAGAACCTTTGGAGAGAGATTGAAGTTGCTGTTTGAGGTGCATCTACATTGCACAGGTCCGGGATTGAAACATCTGCCCCAACATAGTCCAGACCTCAGAGGTGGTGACCGCTCGAGCAACGTGGCCGAGCTTCGGAGTTGTAAGAGTTGAGCGCAGGCAGAGCAGGACAAGTCTGTCCTTGCGCTTCTAGGTTGCAAAAGTTGGGTTCGGAGCACCAGCAGAACAGCCTTCAGCAGGCGGTAAAGTCGTCGGGGGAACATTGCCGGCGGCAAGGAAGCTTTCAAGCTCATAAGCTTCAAGGGCCGAGCAGACGGTGCCTTGCCAGAGATAATAATTGGTGCGATCGAGATGGACTGCAAGGGCCGGGATTGTAGGTTGGCCGCGGCGCTGCCAGAAGCCGTAAACAGGATCTGAGTAGTGGAAGTAATAGCTTGAGAATTCGAAAGACATAGCTTTGGATCGGTAGGCTAGTCTGTTACCATATAAAGAGTTGTGAATTATGGGAAAGGGTTAAGTTTTCTCATTATGATCAGTGAGCTTTTATACAGTATAATTACAACATATTTCCTAAACTAATGCCTGAGGTTACAACCGAATACAGATAAGATTCCTTAAACTAATGCGTGAGGTTACAACCGAATACAACTAGGATTCCTAAAATCATGGTCAGAATATATGCAGGTGATAACTACTAAGACAAATTCATACAAAGACAAAGTCAATAGCTTAATAAACAATGAACAAATTTTTCTCAACGCGCACAACAGGCAAAATTTTTACCGATTGTGCTATTTGAGAAAAATTTGTTCATTGTTTTGATTTTTTCTCATCGCGCACAATAGGCAAAATTTTTGCATGTTGTGCGCGTTGAGAAGAATTTGTTCATTGTTTCATTTTTCTCAACGGGCACAATAGGCAAACCTATTGTGCCCGTTGAGAAAAATGAAACAATGAACAAATTCTTCTCAACGTGAACAACATGCAAAAATTTTGCATGTTGTTTCCGTTGAGTAATTTTAGCGTTCATTGTCCAGATTTGCTCAATGTGCACAGCATGCACAAATTTTTCTTGTTGTTTGCGTTGAGTAAAAATTGTTCCACACACCAAATTTTTTCTGCGAGCACAATAAGCAAATTTTTTTGCCCGTTGTGTGCAGCTAGTAAAAATTCCATTCGCAAAAATCGATCGTGCCCTAACATTTTTCTTCGCGATCTACATAAAATTGTTCGATTAACTTTTATCACGATTCAGATCCTCCTTCAGTGGATAAATATATGTCTAAACTTTGTTTTATAACTGTACTAGTCATAAACCGTGCCCGCGGGCACAGTTCATTTAAGATTTCCCCCCCAAAAAATTATTTTCACAACCAAAATTACGCGGAACAACAAATTAGCATAAAAATATTTAGCGGCACGGGTGCCTTCGGTGCGGAACAACAAATTCGGCGCGGGCGCCTTTGACACGTAACAACAAATTAGCGTAAAAAAATCGGCGCGGGCGCTTTAGGCGCGGAACAACAAAGTAGCATAAAACAATTTAGATGGGCGCCTTCGACGCGGGCGCCTCTTTGCCCCATGAGTCGAAGAGACTGTGTGCCCCGCGTTGAGGGAGATATCATTCGATCTGCAGCAGCATTCAATCTGCAGCATTAAGTGCAAGTTTATGTTTTTTCCCAAATGCATTAATTGCGTGCACTCTGCTATTCCCAAAAAACTTTCATTCCCTATAAAGTTTTATTTTCCCAGAAACTTTCATTCCCAATAAAGTTTCATTCCCCGTAAACTTTCATTTCCCTAGAGATGTTTTTCCCTCCAAAACTTTTTACAAAATCTCATCTCAACCATTCATTCCTCAAGATTAAATCCAAGCCGTCTTTGCATCAACCTGTTTGTCCTAGTCAGCTTGTCCTAGTCAGCCCTAGAATTCAAAAACAATTGAGTTTTAATGTATAGATTGACTTTTTTAGGGTGTTTTGGATTATGTGTATTTTCAGTATTCCCAGTTGTTCGCGGAGCAAAAAATTAAATAATAATATTTTATTTGTATGTGCCCCGAGTAAATACTATAGCGGTATGTGCGCGAAGAAAAACGGTGGGTGCACAAAGAAGTTCCCTTCCCAAAAATTCAACGTCTCCTCCGTTGAGAATTCTTGCATCTTTCAACAAAGGGAATTGCTATTGGGACATACCTAATTGCTGAGTTCACAGACCTCCTAATTTTTCAAAAAATGCCAAAACTACCATTTACCAAATCTTTTTAAAAAAACCCCAAAACCCCTGCAGATCTTGGTGAGGGTTTTAGCCCAGAATCTATAGCCAATCCGCCATAAGATCGCCTGAGTCGATGCCTTTCATCAACCACCTGCATAATTATCGTCGTCGTTGTCGTCGTCGTCGTCTTTTGTGATATCATTGTTGTGCCCTTCATCATCATTCCTCCTCGCATCATTTTACTGGCTCTGCGATTTCACAAAAGCAGACAAATTTTAAAGGGTGTACATTAAAACATTAAAATAAAATGCAAGTGTCTTGATTCAGTTACCTTTGATGATGGATCCAATTCGTAATTTGAAAGTTTCAGAGCTTCAATCCATCTCCTTTGCGAGAGGAAGGAGTGCGAAGCGTTACCAGCAACCGAGATGTCTAAAGGGTAATTTCGTCATTCCTGGTCTATATACTTAGCAAAAATGAAATTTCAGTCTGTGCATATCAGCAAAAAATAGGAGGTCTGTGAACTCAGCAATTAGGTCTGTCTCAATAGCAATTCCCTTCAACAGAAACCAACGTCCAAATCCCCCACCGACTCAGTTCTTTCATCAAAATCTGAGCCCAGACTTGAATCGAAACCAAAACCAAAACCATATTCCAATCTTTTCTCCAAAAGATGCAAGAATTTGTTACGAGGTTTTGAGTATTTTTTGGAGAAAAAATGCACAGACTCTTTTGGACAGTGCATGAGGAGATGAAGGTTTTGACTCTCTCTCCCGCTCCGCCCCCTCTGCCTCCCCCTCCGGCTTGCCCCCCCTCCTCCTCGGCCCTCCACCTCCCCCTCCGCACTCTCCTCAGTCACACCCTGCCTTAATTAAGATTAAGCCAAAAATTAAGAGGTCTGTGCATACCGGTAAAAAGTTAAAGTCTATGGGTGAGGGTATAGTTGATATCCACTGGGGTAAAGTCTGTGCACTGTAGTAAAAAGGTCTTTGCATGGTAGAAAAAAATTAAGTGGTTTGTGAACTCAGCAAATAGGTCTGTCCCAATAGCAATTCCCTTGCAATTTTTATAAGTTGTTTTTAAATAAAGAAATGGGAACCTCTTTCCACACTTACCGTTTACTCGTGGCACATACCAATAAAATATTATTATTTGTTATGAATATGGCCCATTGGGCCTATTGGGTATCCACCCATTACGTTACTTTTCTATAAATATAGGGCCACAGGTTCAGCAACCGTCACCTTCATAACACATTATCAACACGCTCGTCAGCTGAGCCGAATCTTTGTCGACGGACGAATCGCGAGGACGCGGATTGGGATTTCTTCTCCAAACTTCGCTAGATACGGCGGGTAGGATCTAGATGTAATCACTTTTATTCCCTAGATCTGATATTTCATGACTATTAGATCTACTAGAAATCTCTTTTTCTGCTTAGATCTTTAAGAAAAATCCTATTTTTAAAACACAAATCTCTTTTAAAAACAGGTTTTAAATCATTTTTGGACCACAATTCAATGTTTAAGCGTTAAAAATCAAATTTTTACGATAAAGAACGTTGATTCAAAGATTTAAAATTTTATTTTTACAATAAAAATCCATTTTCCCTCTGAAATCTATGGATCTAGAGGGATTGGCACCCCCCCACGCGCGTGCCCTCATGCGGCCAGTCGCCGCCCCCGCGCGCCTGCCGCACGCGCCTGTAGTGCGGCCTATCGCCACCCCTGCGCGCCCGCCTGTGGCCCGTCGCCACCTCCCACGTGCGCCACCGCCTGCGGCCTGCAGCCGCTCACCGCGCGAGCTACCGCCCACGTGCCCCGCCTGCGGCATGTCGTCGCAAAACCCTAATTAGGGGGTTTCCGATTTTTTTTTAACGAAGGGCTATTACGAAAATTAATCAGGGGCTTACAGTAAATTCTTGATCCATTTTTCAAATTAAATTTTGTCCATTCTATGTGTAATTCATCATCTAGGCCTTTTTCCATATTGGATTAGATTATTTTTTCATGTTTAATAATTATGGGGATTCTGAGACCACTTTGTCGTTAGTCAACTAACCTAACGGGTAATGACGTTTCCACGTGGTCCAATTAATTATTAAACATAAATATTTTATTTCATTAAAATGCCTGTGATGTTACATATTTTCATTGATCGTAGCATGAATTTATTTGCGATTAATAATACTACATGCCTGTGATGAAAACATTATATGCCTGCTGCATATCCTATGTTCTGTGATGCACATTTTATTTAGCATGCTAAAATCTCTATGATATATTTTTAATGCCTGTAGCATAACTATATGTCTGCGATGAATTTTTTTTGAATGCCTGCAGTATATAAATAACATGTGTATACATCACATATGTTTCAATTTATGTTTACTGAGCATACATTTATAGCTCACATGCTTGATATTGTTTGCATGGATAATTTAGTTTCTTTCAACTATTTTATTGAGCATACCTTTTTAGCTTACAAGCTTTATATTTTGTGCATGATAAATCATTAAATGTTACATATTGCACACTTTTACGCTCATCCCATACTTATGCTTATGCTCATGATATGACATTGTTTTATGACAACAAACCAACAATAATTTCAAAAAGTTTAACATCATATCCACTTTGACAAATTGAACTTGAATTTCAAATCAAATCAAAAGTCAACACCCTTTTACTCAAATGAAATAAAAATTACCAAATACGATGGATTATGCAAAAACCATTTATGCGATCTTTTAGAGATACACATTTTGCGGTAAATAGATCTCTTAGATCCATAGTGTTTATAAACCAATATTAACACCAGCAGTTGTCATAACACCGCTAAACTCTTTTAGAGTAATATCACTATACAAGGTATGATTCTTGAATCTAGCCTTAATTTTAAGCATACGCCTGAAGTCGTGGCTTAATAGATAAGTGAGAAATTATAAATTTCGCAGCCACGTATCTGTTTCCCCTTAAGCATGATTCTCTATCCACATAATACTTGAATGACTCAATAAAAATGGCCTAGAGACCATACTTGAGTATTCAAATAGACTTTTAAAAGTCTCTCATAAATTAGAAAAGTGAAAATATAGATACTAACTCATTTCCCTTGTATATGTCTACTTAGTAAGACTAATATTCATTCTTCCTTATAAATGACTATAAGGAAGACTGAAAATAGGGGATGTCCTGAACAAAATGAGAAAGTGAAGATATGATATACCTCGACATGGAGTAAGCAATGGCAAACTAATATCAGACCATAAGTTCTGCTAAGACCCATAATTCTTTTGCAACATGAATGAGCATTAACTTATGCCATATAAAAATATATACATACCTAGTCCAAACGACGAAAGTCAATTGACCTTGTATATATCTAGCTACTCCCCGAGTACAAATAAAATTTGAAAACAAATTTAATTTGTTGTCATAACATAATTCTTAATGAGTATAGTTACAGACGTATGCTTTCAAAAACATTTAACCCTAATAATAGTCCACTTGAAAATTTTTTTGGACGTCTACTTGAGATTTAGGCTTTGCAAACGTGAATACTCTAAATAAGGATGCCCAGTACTCTTAAAAATCAATAAAAGAAACTTACCAAGTTTCGATGGATATTCATCAAAACGAAATCCCTAATTAATGACTCAAGAAATCAATGAAGCCTGAAGCTTTGTCCCACTATGATCCGCATAATAGTCAATGTGAAGATGTAATCCTTCACATTTAGAACACAGTTCGCCTATTATCGGATAAAATTAAATTTAGCATTTTAATGGACTTTCAAAAGTACCACATAAATTCGAAAAGAGGAATTAATTTGGAACACCAGAAGTGTCCAGAATCGACCAACTTTAGAAGGATGTCACACTGGATTAATGATGCAAGACATTATTAACCAATCCTATAAATCTGACGAACCCAAAGATTCTTCAACAAGGGTGAAACTTTCATTATCCCATTCAAAAGGGAAAAATGATTACGAGATCATCTCCATTCACGTGGACATTGACTCTCTTCACTTCCTCAAAAGAATTTAAGATGATAAATTTACTATCATCATTAACATAATAAGACCATTAGGTCTCTTGAGAGTATTTGAGGGATAAAAGTGGACTTATCCACTCCCTACATAGGGCTGATAATGTAATTTAGAGTACTCATCCATATATCCTCTAAAAATGGTCATTATCAAACCTATTATCCAACCGCAGTCCAGTTTTTAACAAGCATATAGCACATGTTAATAAATGGCGGATAACATTGGGAAATAAAATAATATTTACAACCGAAATAATGTCGAACACCCTGAAGTTTGTGTTCACACCCAAAAATGGGTTAAATAAATAAATCATTAAAATGATTTAAACGGATTACTTATCCATAAAAAATCCAGTTGTAGGAGACTACATGGGAACATGCAATTACAATGCAAACCATCAAAACCCCTCCTTAGAACCTATTTATATGAGCCTGATCATCTCATATAAACAGTTTCCGAGAACCCCCAATGGGGGAAGCGTTTAGAGCACATCTTATAGATTGTGCCATGATGTGTACACATCCCCATATCACCACTAAAAACCATCAAAATGCACTCCAAACATGGGAAGCATTTAAATTCACTTCTCCTAAGATGTGCCTTGATGGACCCTCCTTTAAAGATTCGATGAGATCCTGAAGATATTTCACATTCAGAAATCTTTAATTTCCCAGTATAAGGTTGAACATAAATATTATAATCATCCATAAGCCTGAAGCTCAATTCGACCATTTCAAACAGTAATACATATGATTTGATTATCATGAATTGTGATGAGATCCTGAAGATCCACACTTATGAAACTGTTAAACAGTTATCTGACATAGTTACTGACAATATAAATATTGTCAAATTCACACATCCCTGCTGCTAAAAATCCAGCTAGGATTGACATACCAAATATAATAGATGCAATCCACCAGTAGCAGAAGTGGATGTCCTCAATGGATGAGAGGACATACCACGAGGCTCCAAAGCGAGAAATAACTCCTGGAGACCCTAAAGCAATACCACCACAAGAAAGTGAGCTCATCTCCATATCCTCTCCCTTTCCAGAACCTCTAGAAGAGATGAATCTGGAATAAATTGAAATATTATTGAATAATGTACATACAGGGGGAGGTGTTTGGATAAAAAACACACTTATCGACAATTACTCACATTTTATTTTGCCATTTAAATGATAAATATCGTTCCACACTCTGTTTCCTGAAGCAAACGTAGAGATTGGCCAATAATGTGGAACGAGGCAATAATAAGTTGAGCTGAACTCACTTATGAAATGTGAAGTGTTTGTACCTGAAGTCCTAATATCAAAAGATACCAAACCTGTGGGTTAACCGAGTATTGTATAAACATAAACATAAATAAATAAAATCGTATGCTATAAGCAATACGCTATAGCTTAGAGGTTTATTTCACTGAAACCAGGAAGTAATCAAGTAAGATGAGCTTGACTCACTTACAAAATTATATAAACTGATGCATCAGGCTCCCTGGTCATAATTGCGAAACCATGTGATTGGCAAAGGAAATTTTGGGCTATGTTGCTATGGATGATGTTACAACATACCCTTACGGATTTCCTCCTTATTTTCCTCAATAGATTTTTGGGACATCTATCCTATGAAATTATCATCCTGAAGATGATACCATCATCTAGAAGATGAAATTATCATCCTGAAGATGAATAATCATCCAGAAGATGAAAACATCATTTAGAAGATGAATTATCATCCAGAAGATGAAATTATCATCCCGAAGATGAATACCATGTGACATTAAACTTCATACACCCGAAGTTGATGGAGAAACAAGGACAATTGCTATATACTAATACACCTACTGGTTGTATGAATGCACATTTAGTCCCCTTCCGTTCGCTGGAAGAGGGGAAGGATATCCTAGTTCCTAAAGTGCCTTACTTGAGTGTTTTTGGTACACTCCTTTATCTGGCCAACTACACGCGACTCTAGATAGCATTGGTAGTAAATATGTTAGCCAGATACAGTGCAATGCTTGCAGCGCACCACTGGACCAAAGATACGTAGCTTCTACGCTACCTCTAAGGGTCAATGATCATTGTACATGTTAAATATATTTGCAGATACAGGTTACAGATCATCGTGAGGACTACAATAAAGGAACGACCAACTCCTGGAGACCAGCAAAGCATGCTTCCAAGGCAACATCAATCCCACCATCCCGAGAGGCTCATCATCCAAGAAGCAAATCATGAGTATGCACAACCAGGTCCTGTAGTACCTCGCAGACACAGTGACGACTGAGTCAGAGACGTGGAGCTACCTACCGAGTCTACAGACCACTTCTCTTCAGAAGAGCTCCCTCAGATTCAGTAGCTGACATCTATGAATGATACATGTATAGATGAGCCATACTTGTATAGATGAATGATGTCTTGAACTTTGTACTTATTCCCGAAATATTGTAAGAGATTGATGTATAGTTGCCTAGGAGATCTGCAAGCCTACAGCTTGTACAGATCAGGAGGAGTCAAATGATTGTTGTACTCTTTTTCCTTGGCTATTGGTTTTTCCCACTGGGTTTTCCATAGCTAAAGGTTTTAACGAGGCAACCTCATTGACTCTGGATCCAGAAGTATCCACCCTTAAATACTCCTACTAATCAGGGGAAGTTATGGAAAACTGTACTCTTTTTCCTTGACAATTGGTTTTTCCCACTGGGTTTTCCATAGCTAAAGGTTTTAAAGAGGCAGTTATCCATAACTTAGGATCTAGTAGTATCCACCACTTATGATACTCATAAGCACTATGGGTCATGCAGTATATATATGTTGAGTATTCAACGATGGTTGGATAATGAGAAGTGTTATGAATAGGGCCCATTGGGCCTATTGGGTATCCACCCATTACGTTACTTTCCTTTAAATATAGGGCTACAGGTTCAGTAGCAGTCACCTTCATAACATTATTTAAGTTTTTGCTCTGTGAACAACCGGGAATAACGAAAATACCGATAATCCAAAACACTCTAAAATCAGTTAATAAAATCAAAAAAATGTTTAGACATATATTTATTGACTGAAGAGGATCCGATGTGTGATAAAAGTTTGCAAAATTTTTATGAAGATCACGAAGAACTATGTAGATAGTGAAGAGAAATCTTAGGGCACATACGATTTTTTACAAAGGGAATTTTACAAGTGCACCCAACGGGTCAAAAAATTTTGCTTTTTGAGCCAAATTTTTTTGCTTTTTGTGCTCGGATTAAAAATTTAGGTTGTAGAGCATTGTTTACTCAACACGCACAACATGCTAAATTTTTGCATGTTGTGCGCATTAAGTAAAAACTGAAACACTTAACAATTTTTCTCAATACGCACAACTGGCAAAAAGTTTTGCCAGTTGTATGCGATGAGTAAAATTGTTCAATGTTTCGGTTTTTTCTCAGCGCGCACAACATGAAATTTTTTTGCATGTTCCGCGCGTTGAGAAAAATTATTTATTGTTGCAGTTTTTATTCAACTCGCACAACAAGCTAAATTTTTGCATGTTGTACATGTTTAGTAAAAACTAAAACACTTAACAATTTTTCTCAACGCACACAACTGGCAAAAATTTTGCCCGTTGTGTGCATTGAGAAAAAAATTGTTGAAGCAATTTTCTCTCATATGTTGCTTCACGGGCACTCAACTGTTGATTCACGGGCATTTCTGTATGTTCACTGGCTAACTTACATCCTCTTCTATAAAGGGTTACCCACGATCCATTCTCTACTCACAACTAAAATCTACTCTTCCTTTGTTACTAAATCTACTCGTCGGTGGGTTCATTATTGACTCTTCTTCTACCAACACAATATTTATGCAGCATTCTTCGTTGAGATTCGTTAATGAATCATATTCATTTGTATTGCAAATGGGTTCTGATTAATCGATGATCTCAACGGATAATTTGTTGTATAGATTTAATTCATCTTCTTATACTAACACAATTGTTATGACACTTTCTTCGTTGGGGAGAGCATGAATCTGCTAACACATTCTTCATTTGTATTGTATTGCAAATGTGTTCAGCTTCAGTTATGACCCCAACAGAAAGTGTGGCAAAAATATTCTGTCAGGTGAATTTTGAACATCAGGGAAGTCAAGTCATACAATTTTTTGTTGTCTATCATATTTGTTATTGTTGATGGATGGGTTCCGACAACTAGTAATGTGGAGCTGACGTGGCCGCCTATATGACGTGGTGCTCTGTCAGATGATGGATGGGACCCTCGTCAACTGGGGCCTGATTCGGAGTGACAAGTGTATATTTATACCACCTAACTACCCCCATTTTGTGCTAAGAATTATACTTAATCTTGCTCTTTTTGGGCATATTTTCATTTCATGTCATTTTAGGAGCTTACTCTCATTCTTGGCACAAAATATAGATTTTATCGTCCTTACTGGCTTCCTACTATTTTTCATATGCTCCTGGTATTATTGTGATCATATTGCCAGTTTTTGAGAACTATTTGAGCAATGGATTATTTTATATGAATTTTGAGAGGTTAATATTAATTTATAATAGTCATTATATTAATTTTCTCATCAATTGGAATAATTTCTCCTTCTCCTATTTTTCAGGTACTCCTGGGAGTTTTGAAGATTTTCCAGAATTTTCTGGGATTTTTCTAAGATTTCTAGGTATTTTTTTGGAATTATTTGGAGGAGAAATAGGAGGGAAAAGCAGAAAAAAGGATTTACTGGGGGCGCCATGTGGCGCGATCTGGTGGCGCCACGTGGCGTCGGGCTGCTCATTTCCGCAGGCCGCTGAGTTGTTAAAATAATAAAAAAAAGAACTAAACCCAGCGGCCCGCTCTTGAACATTTAAAAAAAATTAAACTAATAAAAAAACACATACACGGATGCGGGCCGGCCCAGCGGCCAGCCCGCCTCCGTTTTCTTTGCCAGCAGCAGGCGCGCGTAAAGCTATTGGCGGGCGGGTCGGGCATGATTTCCCCGACCTGCAAGCCCGATTGCAAGCCCAGATGCGTGAATTGGGTATTTTTTCGCCTGTAGGTTCATTTCTAGTGGGCTTCTTCTCTTTTTGATTTTTATAGGGCTTGAGGGTGCGGGGGAGGATGATGAAGCTTGGAGCTTGGAGGAGCATTTGGAAGAGGAAGAATTTCCTCTTGGAGTGACACTTGGGTGAAATTTCTCTAATCTCTTGTGTATTTGTTTTAGGTTTTTTTGTTGTAATTTGGATGATAATTTTGAGTAAAGATTTCTCCTTTTTCATCATGATTTTCTAAATATTGCTTGTGTGGTTGTGTTGTGTGATTGTTGTTGTTGGGTTGTGAATTTCATCTTTAGCATGTGTTTATCTATTAAATTGGTGGATGAAACTTGAGTTGGTTTGTTTATTGGAACCCTAAGGGGAAATCCAAAGAGAGGATCATCCTAGCGGACCCTCTCTAATGTGCTCATTGTCTATTACTCGCATGGGTTTCATTCATTGCTTATTGCACCCCACTCGTTCGCATTGGTGAAGGTTGAAACGTATTTTCGTTTTCACCAAGAATTCTCCCACTCGAATGAGGTAATCCTTCTTGATCTTAAATCTCAAATAGAGATAAGTCCTGACTTATCTTGCCATGTCTTGGAAACTCGTTTTCCAAGAAAGTGACATCCCTCGACTCAAACTCAATTAGCCCACCATTGTCTTCTTGACTAACAAAAACATAACCTTTGGAGTTTTCTGCGTATCGTATAAAGATACATTTCCTTCCCCTTGGCCCAAGTTTGCCATACTTATGGGAGGAAATATGTGCGTAGGATGCACAACCCCAAGGTTTCAAAATGTTTAAGTCAGGAGACCTTTGGTTCCACTACTCATAAGGAGTGGAGCTCACTGATTTCGAGGGTACGCGATTTAAAATGAAAGCGGCCGTCAATAATGCATCATCCCAAAAGGTGATTTGGCAAGTTAGCTTGTGCCATCATTGAACAGACCATTTTCATTAAAGTCCTATTTCTCCTTTCTGCAACACCGTTTTGTTGAGGAGTATAAGGCATAGTTACCTGATGTACTATGCCTTTTTCATCACAAAGTTCCTTAAAACTTGTTGATTGATATTCACCGCCCCTATCGGTTCGCAAGACCTTAATCTTGCGATCTAATTGATTCTCCACTTAACTCATATAGTTTTTAAAGTTAGCCAATGCTTCACTTTTGTGGGATATCAAATAGATATGTCCGAATCGGGTGAAATCATCAATAAAAGTGATGAAATAGGACTTCTCGCGTCTTGTCTTGACATTCATCGGACCACATATGTCCGAATGGATAAGCTGTAATGGAACCTCGGCCTTTGTGCCGGTTCCAAACGGCTTGCGACAAGATTTCCCCACTAGGCAATGTTCGCAGGTCGACATTTTAACCTTTGAAACATTGGATAGAAGGCCACGTTTGGCAAGTCTATCCATACGCGTTGGTCCAATATGACCAAGCTTTGCGTGCCAACAAATCACATCAGACTCATAAGTCTTAGAATTTGTAATAAGGAAATTTTCATTACACGAGGAATCATACATTGTACTTATTACAATAAATCCTTTAAATACAAACCCAGTACCAATAAAGGAATTATTACAAAACAAGTCCACTTTACAATTTTGAAAGAACCAGCTATAACCAAGACCCATCAACACGACCACAGATATAATATTCCTTCGAATATCTGGAGCGAAGAGGACATCATGAAGTAGGAGACTGCGGCCGTTGTCCAAGACTAGCTTGCAAGTCCCAACGCCTTTCACTTCAACACGTGTGTTGTTTCCTACATAGATCCACTTCGTTCCTTGGGGTATCCGGTGATACTCCACGAAAGACCGTCTGTCCCTTGCTATGTGGTCGGTGGCACCTGAATCAATTATCCAAAATGGATTAGATTCCACAAGAAATATTGAACTAGAAACACATATGTAACTAGTATATTTACAAGTTACCTCGTTGCCTCCACTCGTACATGAACGAGCATAGTGACCGAGCTTGTTGCACTTGAAGCACTTGATCCTCTTCAAGTCTTTCTTCTTGTGCCATTTCTTGTGCCCACCCTTATGTTTGGGTTTCTTGGTAGACTCAGGTTGCTTATTACGTTCATTAGTGAACTTTGAACGATCTTTCCGTTTCTTTCCCCCGTGTGAGGAACTAGCAACCATGTGCACTTCTGCACTTGGCTTGGCAACCGCAAGCCGCTCTTCCTCTAATTCGAGGTGCTTAGAAACATCGCTGAAAGTCTTGATGCTCTCATTGTGAGTGAGATACATCTTCATTTGGTCCCACCCATTTGGTAGGGAACGTATGACTGCTTGGATTTGTTGCTCATCAGTGAGCACATGACCTGCGTCCTTTAACTCCGAGATAAGATTCGCCATATGTCGCAGATGTTTCCCCATGGAATGATCTGGACGTTTCTTATATGAATCGAACCATATAGTTAAGGCGCGAAGTTTGGACACCGATGTGCCACCGAACTTCTCTTCTAGCTTGGACCATATGTCCATGGCTAGGTCATGTTCTCGGAAGATGCGCATTATGTCATCAGCCATACTGCTTAATAACGTAATGCGTGCTATCTTGTTCTTCCGAGACCAAGCATCAAAAGCTTCCTTGTCTCGTCTGTGTTGAGCCGTAGTGCCCAACTCGGGTTTAATCATTACGTTCTTTAGAGTTTTGAGCACTTCTTGCTCCTCTAAAACGTATTGTATCTTGATGGACCAAAGTTTGTAATTATCGCCGTTGAGTTTTTCACCTTTGTTTAACTCAGCGACGATATTCTTTGACGCGGAAGACATTTTACTTTTAAAATACTGCAAAAGACACAAAACCGAAGGTTTGATCAAAACATTGCATAAAAATTCTTAAAATATAACTCCCACTTGAAAATATAATAGAATATCCCATTTGGATAGTTCTAAAAATTCAAATCCCACTTGGAATTATATTATATATGATAAGTTACTTTCGAAAAATATTGAAGATGTTGTTCTAGAATCGAAAAGGTCTCTACGATTCCAATCACCATCTAGAACAACCTTCAATATTCCCCCATCACTTATTAAACAATAGTACTCTTATAGTACTAGCAGCGGAAAAACGAGTTTGAAAATGTATTTTTCAGATATAATTCCCACTTGAAATGACAATAGAATATCCCATATGGATAGTTCTAAAATCAACTCCCACTTGGAATGATATTCATAATTTGATAAGTTACTTTCGAAAAATATTGAAGATGTTACTCTAGAATCGGAAAAGTCACTACGTTTCCAATCACCATCTAGAGCAACTTTCAATATTTCCCCATCACTTTATCAAATAATCGTACTCTTATAGTACTTCGCAGCGGAAAAGCGTTTTTGAAAATGTATTTTTCAAAACGTATGAAAACGTATTTTTCAAAAATATATTTCAACATAGTACCCTTATGATACTAGTGAAATATTCGGCAATCCCTGGCCATTGCCGGGTTTAAGCCGTTGCCGTGCCAAGGTCGGATCCCCATTTTGGGGATTTTTCTGCAAACTATCGTCGCCGGCTCCCGTATGGATCCAGGCATTTTCCCCCTTATTGGAGAATTTTTGCCGCAGACGACTGCCGTCGGCCCCGTATGGGCTAGGCTTGTAGGTTGCCGGGGCCGAAACCATTGTCAAGGCCTCTGGCTAAATTGGTCGACCAATAATCCCGAATTGGTCGACCAATACCGACCAATCAGTTATTTGGCACCCCCTTGGCCAGGGCCTCTGCCCTGGCCGGGGCTGGCCAAGGGCCTCTGCCCTTGCCGGCCAGGGGCCCTGGCCCCTCGACCAGGGCCTCTGCCCTGGCCGAGGCCGACCAGGGCCTGTCCCTGGCCTCTACCAGGGCCGACCATGGCCCTGGCAGAGGCCAGGGCCGGCCATGCCCTGGCCTGAGTCCAGGGCATTGGCCCTGGCCTCTGCCAGGGCCGGCCAGGCCCTAGCAGAGGCCAGGGCGCCGGCCCTGGCCTTGGCCGAGGCCGGCCAGGGCCCCCTGGCCCTGGCCTGGTCTCGGCCAGGCCTGGCCTTGGCCACGGCCAGGGCCCCCTGGCCCTGGCCGGGGCCGGGGCCGGCCGGCCATGGCCCGGCCATGGCCTATTGGCCTAGGCCGGCCATGGTCCTTTGGCCATGGCCGGTCTCCCCCCTTGCATGGGGTGGCCGCATGCACTCCTCCCCCTTGACGGGGTGGTCGTGGTGGTAATTGGCCGTAGCCAACCCCCTCCGCATGGGAAGGGGGGTGCGTTGCCTTCATAGCCCATTTGGCCATGGTGATCATGCACCAAAAGTCATCTTCTCCGATGTAGATAACTACCATTATCTTCCTCGATGAAGCACCCGTTCGTCGAGAAAGTAGTTATTCTCTAATGGCCGTGTGCCAAAAATGAAAAATAACACACTTTAAAGTTCGTAAACTACGCGCTCCACATGAAGAGAGTTCACATTCCCTATGAATGGAGACTCAGCATCCATGAAGAGAGCGAGCTTGACGATATGAACGGTCGGTTCTTCCCGTCACGGAGAGTTCCTACCATATCCGTAATGGTAGAAGACCCTAATGTGAAAAGAACAACCGCTGCGTTCTCTCCGTCACGAAGCGTTCCTACCATATCCGTAATGGTAGGATACCCATTCGTGAAAAAGACAACGCCTCGTTCATCGGTTTGACGGGGCGGCGGTTTGACTGGGGCGAACCCGTATGGCTCTGATACCAATGTAGGATCCTGTCAAAACAATGTTAGGATCGATAAATGAAGTTGAGACTTACGCTTGCATACGCAGCACGGTAATCTCCGAACTTCGCCCTCGGATTCGCCACAACGGTCGATACTTCGTCACGGAGGATCGAATCAGATTTTCACCGCCTAAATCTCTAACTAGAAGAGGATTTTAATGGAAGGGAGAAGAAGAACATAAGATGCCTTATGCAAACTTATGGCATGGAAAAGTGTGAATGAATGCCTTACCCTTGTGTCCTATTTATAGGCTTTTGGGGTGGTTATTGTAGGAAATAACCAATTATAAGCTTATTAGCCTATATTAGCACATTCATTTATCTTCTTCTTTATCCACTTATCAAGTTCCATTTTGCACTCATAAAGTGGCTTTTTCCACTTATCGAGTGGCTTTTTCCACTTATCGAGTGGTCCTTTTCACACGAGAAAAGGTTCCCTTCGCGCACGCCTTCGTGCACGCGACATCTGAGTCCGTATACCCTCATACATCCCCTCATGGGTGTATTTATGTCGTCCATATCCAACAGTTCGATGAAATGCCGATGGAGTTTCCTTAGCCGGATAATCAATTGAGTTATATTTGGGATGATTTCTTGCGCCCACGACCTCATTCACATGCACGCCACATGAGTCCTCCTCGTTACTTGCCGATTCAGTTCTCTAACCCTAGCCACTTAGGATAGAATCGTAGTTCCACCTCACGTTTTCTCCACACTTTTCCACCGTTAGTTGAGGTTGTTGTAACACGCTTTATTTTTCTTTATCGATCAAACTTGCAAATGTAGAACGACTTGTCCCCGTGATCTGACCCAGTACTCATCGATTATTTTTTATTGCATTGACACTCCTACGCTTGGGAGTGGAAGACGTGCTCCTTGCGCGTCCTCCGGTTCAACCAGGGCCCGGGTCAAGGTGAGCCAATTCTAAGATACGGGGATGATGCTCGTCCTAACCCTGACTGTTCCGGACGAAGCTCGACTTAACTCTGGGTAGTTGTGAACGACCCTCCTAGCTACTTGCAAAGTCGACCTTTGAGCTATCTGTAATACAGACAATTTGTCAGGGGGTCAGATCTAGGTTCCGACCCAAATCCCCTCTGATGCTTAAGTCAGTATGTGACTTAAGATGGCTCAGGGCAGTCAAGATCGACATAAAGGGAAATCGACTTGGTGCTGTCTCGTTGAGCTGTAAGAGGACGAAATATAAGTGGGAAGTGAAGAGAGGAGTTGTCAGATTACCTAGTACTTAGTAACTCTGGAATCTATCCTTAGTCATGTTGTTGTTAGAACTACTTATATGCAAAGGTGTCTTCTCAGTGTTGGTGGATAACGACACTACTGTAATGGTGGCATGACCATCCCTGAAGAATAGGCATAACCGCTGTCCACATACCCCGCCATTAACGAGACCGTTATTTACTATCTCCTTAAGGCTCGGAAGCTCAACGGGCAAAATATGGTCTGCCTTTGACCGGGCAAGCAGTTAGTCTCCCACGTGGATTTTGTGGGCTTGATGGGCCACAACTTCTCCTTTGTGGGCTCCTTTAAGCTGATGGGAATATTCCTCCCCCCTTCGGGGCCGGCCCAATGCTGTAACGATGGCCCCCATCACTCGGACTCAGACAAAATGTCAGTTAAGGTCGAGTGATGTGATACCTCATTAATTGGGCATGACAGTCGAAGCGAGAGTGTTTGATTTCGAGCACCAAAATTTCCTTTCCTTTGATTCAGCCGTTGCGCCTGTGTGAGGCTCGGGATACGGAAGCCTATAGATCATCGATGTGTGCCCTCAGATGAGAGGGTTGGTCTCGATCGTAATAGGATATTCTACCACTTAAATAAGGAGAAGGGTGAGATGATGCAAACTTTACTGTTTGAGCATTTGAGAAGAAACCATTCACCTCTCCTCCATCCTCCTAGAAGGTTCTATACATGGCTTCTTCTCCAACATTCAGAGCTGCTGAGTAATGGGATGATATGGAACGAGCTTTGCAGACTTCGACCCAATTCTCTCCTCTCAAGGATGCTCCGATTGGTGAGGAGGCTCGAACGAGCATTGATCCTTCAAGACGAGTCAGGGAAGAAGGAGAAAGCTTGCTCCTTGATTTCGTCGATCCTGCGGCTTCTGCTCCTCAAGGTGATGATGGGAAGCCTGAAGTGTCGGATGTAGTTGCTAACCAAGCTTCTCAGGTAATATTTGATCAACTCCTGGGTCTTTAAAGGAAGTATGTACAACATCATTACCAAGTCTGGCTGCCTCTGGTGAATGAGAGGGTTTGTTTCCCTGGTGAATGCGAGGTGGGAGTGTATACGAGAGCTTTCCAACTTGGACTATGCTTCCCCATGCACCCTTTCATGCTTTATGTACTATACACGTTGGGGATTTCCCTCTGCCAGTTGATGCCAAACTCATTGGCCAATTTGGTTGGCTTCATCGTGCTCTGTATGTTGAGCGATGTGGAACTGACCATGTGGCTGTTCAATCATTTCTTTAAATTACTCCCCCTGTCCTCCTGCTGGTACCTTATCACCACCCGAAGAGGCAGACAATTAGTTAAAGATCTTCCTAGCTTCAACCCATGGTGGAAGGGACAATTTTCGTTTATGGCATTCCCCAGTATGGCGGTCTTTCTGACTCAGCAGGGGCGTTCAGAGCTTACTGCGAATGAAGAAAGGCCCTTCACACAAGAAGAGAGAAAAGTCAGTGCATGTCTGCTAACACTATTGGAGAAGGATATATCATTGAATTTTTTTCTTTCCGACAAGATATTACGTGGAACCGTCTGGGCCAAAGTTAAATCTTTTCTCGTGCTTCGCCCATTCTTGTTCTTCCTTGACTCCTTTTCCAATTTTGTAGGCGTAACTGGGTAAGAATATCAGGTTAAGCCTGATCTGCAAGAGTCTCTCCAAGCTTCCCTTCAGGGGGTTGAAGGCAACTTGACACACCGTCAGGTGACTCCTCTCAAAGATAACTCAAATAGAGCGAACCCATGTTCATCTCCGGTGGCTCAAGTATACCTCAATCGAGCCAGCGCTCCAAACAGAAAAGACTTCGAACCATGGCAGAGGTTGAAAGGGCCAAAGCCCAGGAAAAGAAGCAGAAAAGGATGGTCATCATTACGGGTTCGGGTTCATCAGACACGATTGTCTCAGCTGCTTTGACCATGGCCCCTAAGCAATCGTGGGCCATAACCCTGGAGGAGTCTTTGAAGGGCCTGATAACATCGGAGAAGCCATGCCTCCATGAGTATTACTGGCCATGGGGCGCTCTCCTACCTCAGGAACCATTGGCAGATGACATCCCTCTAGAGTATAGGCCGATCTTCTTGGAAGATAGGTCGTCTTAAACCCAAATAGAGTGCCCCGAGGGAGGGCTTCATCAACCCACTTACCGAGTGGGGAAGGGCGAGTCAGTCTTCTTGAGTTGTGGGATTGCTTCTCGGCTCACTAAGAATTCAACCCTTCCCCAAGACAGGGCCATCCTGGAGAGGATCAACCATGAAAGGATGACCACTTATGTGGTTCGACAGAGCATCCATATGAGTAATCCCCTTACCTTTCGATCAACATCGGGCATCATCTTAACTATTCTCTTTGTCTACAGGAAGGTTTAACGACCGTTGAGTTACGATGGCGCTCGTTGGCTATGGCCAATTATGAGGCCAATTTGGCCAGCAAATTAAAGTGTATTGCCTTGTCCCAGAAAGTCATTGACCAGGCAAAAACAAAGTTCAAGAGGTCGAAGCTTCACAGGGTCGAACTCGCCTCTCAAGTGAAGGACGTTGAACAAGAGTTAACTGAGGTCTGGACGAGGATGGATGGTGAGGAAACTGTTGTCCTAGATAGCCCACTAACTAGGTCACACTTTTAATTCTGATGATGACAAATAAGTTATGTGGTACTAATGTTTTCATTAAGTGATTTCAGGGCCAATTGTGCGAAAGAAATTGTTTGTGTAAAAGAGAAATAATGGGTGGACAATTGTGCAAAAAGAAATTCAAAAAGAGTCCGACATCATAAACAATTATCCATGCACCATGAAGATAAAAATTTGATTAGTCAATGATTGAAGATTTGATTGGATTCAAAAGGGGTTTTATCAAATGAGGAGTCCTATCTTCAATAGGATTTGACTAAGTCAAAGATGGAAGATTTGATTGGATTTTAAAGAGGAAATCTAATTCAAAAGAAGTTTTATCTTAAGATGAATCCTATCTTGAATACGATTGAATACTCTCCTATTTAAACACCCCTTCATGTACCATGACGATTTGATTGAAGGTTTGATTAAAGATTTGATTAAAGATTTGAAGACCAAGTGTCCTAATTGAAGAGAAACTCCTTTCTATATAAAAGGAGAAGACCCCTCCCTTGGAGAACTACCCCCAAGCATCCAATTGAGCCAAAATATTCAAAGATTAACCATCCTCCTCTCTTGGCCAAATTCCTCAATCCAAGCTTCAAAGAGATCATCAAAGTTCACAGGAAGAAGAAGGAGTTCGACAGATGACGCTATACAATGCATAACTTTCGATCCAGAACTCCGATTAACGAACTGTTTATACCTAGACGACCACAACTTCATGCTCTATGTAACAGTGATATTCATCTTCTGCTCAGCCATCAAGCACTAATCCAGATTTGGCAGTTTATTAGAACAGTCCCTATAAATTTTAGAATTGTGCAACGAACTTCAGAGGAGCATAACTTTTGATCCAGACGTCAGATTGTTGAGCCGTTTTCACCCACATGACTATGATCTCACGAAACACATCACCGTGATATCTCTCTGGTTTTTTATTGTGGTATCAAATCAATTTGATTTTGTTTTTGTGAGATTGTGTTGTGAATAACTTTACCCAACATCTATCTTCGTGCTGAAGCATTTGAACATTATCTTGTACGGTGTGATCACTACTCGGAAGTGTGATCAGGGTTGTTTTTTCTTTTGGTTATAAAAGAGGGTGAAATCCTCATAGGTTTTGGGGTCAGAGTAGAGGCAGTGAGCCACTCCGTTAAACACACTTGTGCTTGCATCTTTGATCGGTGATTGTGTGATTTGCATTATTCTGCTGTGCTAAATTTTTAATTTGTGCGGTACACCCTAATCACCCCATCTAGGGTAATTTTTAGCAACTTTCAAGATGGAAGCTAAACATCAGTTGATTGATGAAATTGCCTTGAGGAAGCAGGCTGAGGAACGACTGCTTGAGGGGATCACCCTGAGGAGGCATGCCGAGGAACCACTGCTTGAAGAGATCACCCTGAGGAGGAAGGTCAAGGAACTGCTGCTTGAAGGGGAAAAGAAGTTTGAGGCAAAGGAGGTCGAATTTCAAGTTCAGCTGCTTGTTACCCTGCAGGGACTCGACCCTACAAAAATTACTGGGAAGGCCGTCGAGGAGTATAAATACAGTTTTGACGATCTCGACGCATTATACAGGGCAGCTTCTGAGCAATGCCGAATTGAAGTCAAGCAACAGTTCTTTGCTTTGGGGATTGATTTTGATAAGCTAACAGTGCCATCGGATGACGATGAACTCGAAAGCTTATCAGAAGATATCGACCATGCTTCAAGTGAGGGAGCCGCCAATTTGGTCGAGGGGGTCGTCACTTCAGCCGTGGGGGAACAAGAGCCGCACCATCGGGAGATCAGGGAGCCGCCGTGCCTGTTGAGGGAGTTATAGGAGCTGTGCTTTTCAGAAGTCATCATCAGGATTCCGTGGTCCCATAAGCCCCCCACTTGTTTTAGGGTGTAAAATCCGCCGTTTTTGTACTTTATGAACAAAAGTTGGAAAATTTATGATAATAAATATATTTTCGTTTTGTTATGGAATACCTTATTGTCAGTGTGGTATTGTATTATTTGTCCCCCCCGCTCAATAGGTTAGACTCGTGTATGGGAAGAGTGCAGAGGGTGAGCTGTTAAACAACGAGCCTTTCTCTCAGTTTGAAGGTCTCCCACTCTAGGTTATAGGAAGTTTCCCCCTTAGTGAACCAGCTTCGTTAGCTTGGGGAGGGGGTGCCCCCCTTCGTTCGAATAGTTCGGTTGGCGTGCAATGGGTTAGCTCACGAGAGGAGTGGCTCCTCGATTTACGTTCGATGAGACTCGTTAAATTACGAGTGGAATGGCCCATCAACTTACGTCTGACGAGGATCGTTTGGTGGCGAGGAGAGTTGCCCCTCGACTTACGTCCGACAAGAGTCGCTCGGTGGCGAGGGGAATGGCCCCTCGACTTTCGTCCGACAAGAGTCGCTCGGTGGCAATGGTAATGGCCCCTCGAATTACGTTTGATCAGTGGCAAGGAGAGTGGCCCCTTGACTTACGTCCGACGAGGATCGTTTGGTGGCGAGGGGAGTGGCCCATCAGCTTACGTCCAACAAGGATCGCTCGGTGGTGAGGGGAGTGGCCCATCAGCTTACGTCTGATGAGGATCCCTCTGTGGCAAGGGGAGTGGCCCATCAGTTTACGTTTGACGAGAGTTTGAATGGTTTGGTTAGCCCGCGAAGGGGAGGCCCCAATGATCGTATAGCTGAGCAGTTTGCGAAGGCAAAAGTAAGTCATCCCCATTTGTATGGCTTAGTCGACCCACGAAGGGTTGGCCCTTTGTTCGTATAGCAGAGCGGCCCGTGACGGTAAGGATAGCTTATCCTCGATTAGATAACTTGGTCGGCCCGCAAAGGGTTTTGGACATGATCACTTGGAAAACTTTTAGGTCGAAAAAAATGGACCTCGCAAAAGTACATTGGTCGCATACGTGATCAAATCAAGGGAATGGAAGTTTTTGTTCGAAATAACTTTTATTCATTGACTCAAAAGGGTAGATTTAATAATAAAAAATTCGTAGAGGTGTTTATTTTCATGTGCAGCTGGAGGTGTCGCCTTGCACCTTCCGAGCTGTCCACCTACTGGATCCTCCTCACGTGTCAGTCGACAACTTTGGTAACGTGTGAATCAGTCATGTGATTCTTCCCTTTGTCTTTCTGCTTTGAGGACCCTTCATTCACTTGTGTGTTATCGACAAACTTATTTAGATGGCCACGCTTGATCAACGCTTTGATATCTTTCTTTAAAGTCCAACAATCGTCCGTGTCGTGGCCATTATCATGATGGTACTTGTAATATTTGAGGTCATCTCTTTTATCATACCTATTTTTCTGCTTGGGAGGAGGTCAATCAAAGAGTCCTTCGCCTTTTGCATAGGCCAAGACTTCGACCATAATGGCATTCAGTTTGGTAAAGGCCTCGTCGGTTACACGTGCACACCCTCTAGAACTTCTTTCTCTTCACTGCTGCTCTCTTGGCTCTTGGCGGTAGCAATCGTGGGGTCGAACTTCCCTCCTTGTTTCTGCACAGGGCTTGGAGGAGCTCTTCCTCTGGGTGGTGAGTGCTTCCTCCGACAACATGAACCGGTCCGTTCTAGTGAGTAGGTGATGGAGGTCATGCGGCGGCCTCTGGTGCAGTGACTTCACCAGATCTTCACAACGAATGCCTTGAGTGAGGGTTACAATGACTGTATTGTTAGTGCAGATTTCAACGTTCAGCCTCTCATTGTTGAATCATCCGAAGAAGGCCCACAATGTTTCCCCCTCTCCTTGCTCCAAAGTAAATGGATGGGCTGGCTTTCACTTCTGCCTACATCCCGCCATAAACCGTTGGCAGAAAGCTGAGGATAAGCTTTTAAAAGACCCAATACTGCGAGTGGGTAACATGTTGCACCACTCATCCGCTTCTTTGGTCAACGATGTGGGGAAGGCACGACATAGGAATGGTTCATCTGCTCAGTGTATCTCCATCACTCTTTTGTACTTGCAGACATGCTCGTGATGATCGCTTTTACTGTCATACTGACTCAATGGAGGCAGCTTAAACTTCGACAGTCGATGAGCCGAAGTGATGTTCCTTATCAGAGGATTACGATCATCCTCTGAGCCAGAAGAAGGAGATTTAGGACGTCACTCCTCGCCACGACGCCTGGTCTGTCGTCAAGTGGAGGTATTGGAGGAATCGATAGGGTTCCTTCCTGAACGATTAGGAGAGTTCGAGCGAAGAGGATTGCCCCCTCGAATCTTTTGCGACATCTACCCTAGCACCCATCTACCATGAGTTTGCATGCAAACTTAATGCATCCATCGTATCCCTATCAACCATAGGATCTCTATGGGTATGCATTGTATATGACAAATTCATGTGGTCCATGTAGCGAGTTGGAATTTTTATGGTACGTCATTCACCCTGATAGTAATTGAGTCATCCATAATAGTTCTACGATCTCCACCTCAACTAGGACTCACACTACAACCTTCTTCATCACTGCCAGTAGTAGTATCCTGATGTGGACTTTTACTATCAATCGTCACTCCTTTGCCAATACCTATATCAAACCTACGGTTCGGAATAAGAACATTCACAGTGTCTGGCACCTTCTTACCTCTACCTGTTTCGCTACGTTTTGAAGCCATTCCATGTAGCATCATCGACTTATCAAAGGTCACATGTTGACTAACTAAGACTCTCTTTATATCTGGACTCTAAACTTTGTAGCCTTCCTCACCATCCATGTATCTCAGCATGACATATTTCTTTTCCTTGGCACCAAACTTGTCACTATCCGCATGAATGTAAACCGAACATCCAAACCACTTGCTTCCTTGTTCAAACCTCCTTTGAAATTTTCCTGCCAATAGCTGATGAAGGAATTCGGTTTACAAGTAAGCTACGATCGATATTGATTTAGCACAAAACCCCTTTGATAATCAAATCTCAGACACATTGCCTTCTCTAGAAATGTCATGTTCATCCTCTCTATAACTTAATTCAACCATGGATCTCCTAGTGTGGTGAAATATATTTTTACTCCATGCTTCCCATAGAATTCCTTAAACTCAACAGAGGTAAAGTTACCACCATTATTGGATCTTCGTACCTTTAGCTTGTTTTCCGGATGACTATCCACAAGGGACTTACAAGCCTTGAACTTTTCAAATGCCTCTGACTTCTCTATCATCATATACATACTTTCCTATAGAAATTATCGATAAATGACATGAAGTAATGAGCTTCATCTAAAGATTGAACTGATGTAAGACCCCAAACATGGTATAAACATACTTAAAAATTTCTATTGTATTATATTTCTCCTTATCGAAACTAATCTTCGTTCGTGTACCGTAGATGCAATCATTACAAAACTCCTTAAAGTTCTTCCCTTTGATTAAATCATGATTTCTCAAAGCTTCCAATATATTCTCCATGCACATATGCAAGTCTGATAGTCCATAGACTGGTCGAATCAATCTCTTGTGAACTCTCAACTCCAATGATGAAATCTCCAATGATCATCGTCTCCTTCAATAGATATAAGTCATTAACTTTTTCTCCTCTCATAACTACAATCGATCCCTTCGAGATCTTTAGAGCTTCCTTCTCTATCATAACATTGCAAGCCTATGAAATCTAATGCTCCCAAAGAAATCAATAACTTCCTTAGCACTGGATTATGCCACACATTAATAACTGTGCGCACTAAGCCATCAAATATTCTGATTCTCACTAAACCAAATCCAATAACATTGCATGTGTTATTATTTTTGAGTATTAGATACCCCATTACAGGTTTTGATGATGGACAAACATTATTTAGTGGTCTAATGAATTTCATTGAGTACGCCAGGTTTAATTAAACCAAGTGTTTTTGCTTAAGATTGTTCAAGCACAAAAGTCAATGATCTCATAACAAGGCTTGGCTAATGGTGATGGTATGACTCCAAGCCATCAAGAGGAGTTGGAGAACTCTAAGGTAAGAGCATGGAGCTAAAGCTACAACAAATCAAAAGCTTGAAGACATATTCTTTATGTATTTGTTGTAAGATTTCGTTGCGTGTCTTAGATATCATGTAATGCCTTGAAGATGTCTGACCGGCGCCCCGCGCGATATGCGGCGGCGCGGTGTCGTTTACCGCAAGTTTCACGGTTAGTGTAGGGTGCGGGAATATCGAACTCAGGGAGGCGAGGTTGTGCTTGAGTCAGGTAGGACCTAAATCACCCCGAGGGGCGAGCTAGCCCGAATCGGTGGATGGTTGTCACGAAAGGAAATAAAAGCGTAAGAACGAAAAGAAAGTAAACCCGGGACTTTGGTTTCCAACCCGACAAGAGACTCTCGCCGACGCGGCCTACGGGTATGGATAGCGATCGGGATTAGGGTCTAATGGTGGGACGTTGCCTCTGAAAGTGGTACCGGCGTCCCATGGACCCGATATTCCGGTCGGTGCCCAGGATGATACACCGGACTTCCCGGATTCGATCAGTGGGCACTCCCGTGTCCATAAACACTGATCGATCCCGGGAGCACTAAGCCCGCAACGATAACTCCCAACATCTCGTCCTGCTGCTCCCGCGTGCTAGGATTCGACGTCAACGCTAAGGGTGTGAGCTATGGCTAGGGAGTCAACCGCCAAGTTTATTCCCCCTTGGCCCGACGGTCAAAGGCGGTCTTTTTCCCGCCGATGACAATGAAACACCCCGCGTAACCGTTAGATTCCTACTCCCTATCGATTTCCTAACCCTACGGACGCATCGGGAAGAGCCCCCGAAGGGGTTTCCACCAAAATCCCAGATTTGGGAACTACTCACAAAAATTCATGAAAAAGCGATCTAAATGAAATTTAACCGTTGGCATCATAATCAAGCAATTGCAATGCAGAAGTAATAGAGTAATAAAGACAATACTAAAATATTAGAAAGATCTGAAAACTTACAAAAGAGTAACAATTACAGCCGTCACAAGGAAATAAAACAGTAGAAAAACAGCAACTCTCCGTTTCTGGAACCCTAGGGATTCTATATATTGGCCGTCGCATCAACCGATCGGTTGAAAAGTCAACCGATCGGTTGATCCGTTACAAATAAATATCAGAAAACGGCGAGTTTTCACCCGATCACATGAACCGATCGGGTGAGTTCTTGAGCGACCGGTTGGATCTTGGAGCGGTCGGGTGAATCGGCCGGTTGAACGCCCGTGTCTTCAGCTTATCTTCTTCAGCTACAGATGAACCGATCGGGTGAGAATCACCCGATCGGTTGGAATTCTGCTCGAGAAAACAGAGAACAGCCGCCCGCAGAACCGGTCTGTGAACCGGTCGGGTGACTTCTTCGTGAGCTACGGCAGCGACCGGTTGGTGCACGCGTGCATCACCCGATCGGTTGGAGATGACCAACCGACCGGGTGAGGGGCTGAAAGATGAATACTTCGCCGTTTGACCCCCCGGATCACGCGTGACCTCTCCCGTTGCTCCGGGGACTTGGGATATCATCATTAAACGTCCCCTACATGGTCAATCCCCTGCAATCATGGACAAACAAAGAAAAGTGAAAGAAAACGGGAAAACATACGAAAACGAATAAGAGATGGCGGAAAAACACGGAGAAAAACAAAGGAAAACGTGCGTGAATATATGAAATATAGACGCACGTCAAAATCCCCCAAGCTGAACTCTTCCTCGTCCTCGAGGAAGACGAGTGAGAGTAGGAGCTCGGAAGGGAAAAATAGAGAGGAAGAAAGAAAAAGAAAACTCTAAGCCCTAGATCGTCCATCAGAGCCATCAAAATCAAAAACGACACACCAAGCAAGCAAACGCCAAATCACACCACTAAACCTAGGAAAGCGAGTCCAAATAAGTGTCGTGGGTCCACGCAGTGAAGCGCGAGTGAGCGTGGTCGTGTGCTAGCAAATGGTGAAGCTTTCTACGATGTGCATGAGGCTCGATATACACAAATCCAGGATATGACCCAAAATATCGATCCGAATTGAATTAAGCGGCGAATATAAGCTTAAGCATGCATGAGAGGAGTGGGAATAGAAGCGTATCATGCATCGGGGACTCCACAACTAGGGTTAAGGAAATCACGCCACTATAGCCTAGATACTAGCTAAATAGCTCCTACGCCAAGTGTTTTTGATAACGACGGGGGTTGAGATGATGTGGAGAAGAACACTCGGTGCAAATTCTCGCCTTCCCTTTATTCTCGGCAAGTAGGAAAATATTCACACGGGAATTTTTTTGGGTTTTGGGTATTTGCATATTTTTTTCTTTTTGGCTTTTTGGCTATACAATCTTTTTCTTTTCTTTTTGGGTTTTTCATTTCTTTTCTCCCATTTTTTTGGATTTTTGGGTTTTTGGCTATACACTTGTGTACTCCCCCAAGTGGGAGAACGGTACACGACGAGGGGATTTGCACCAAGTAAAACAAAAAAGAAGTCGAAATCTAGACACTTGGGCAAATGAAACTATTTTCGCTAAATAGAGCGTAGGCTAAATGGGTTATCCTAGTCCTTAGTTGTGGAATCCCGACACATGCGAAATGAAGTATACGATATATATAGCATGCATATAGAAGCAGACATTAGAAGCAAATACCGCATATTCAATATCGAAGCATGATAATCTAGGGGTCATTCCTGGACAGGTATATAAAGTAAAATCACAAAGCAAAAGCACACCAAATGCTAGTCACGACACACGACTCACAAAAAGCTAAGTGGACCCACGATGCGTGAAATGCAAGAGGACTTGAAATCCTAGGGTTAGTGAGTGTGATTATCGGTGCAGTGCTAGGTGTGTGTGTGTGACTTTGTGGCGATTCATCATAGGATTCATCTCCAGGAGAAAGAGCTAAAGAAAGAAGGGAAAAGAAAAAAAAGAAAAACACGATGGAAAACGACTCAAATAAACGACAAGAAGGACTCAAACGACGCATACAGTGCGACTCCCCCAAGCTGAAGTTTGCATTGCCCTCAATGCAATATCAGTGAGTACGGGAGGGCAATGAAAATGGGGGGGGGGGGGGAATACGCACTGACACAAAAAGAAATGAAAACGAAGAAAAACACATAGATGAAAATGAAAAAGAAAGAAAGATTGAGAACAAAATCAAACAATACGAAAAGAAAAGTAAAGATAAAATCACACGACACGACACTCAAAAAGTGAAAAACAAGCACACACACAAAAATGAGAAAAACAAACAAAACACGACAGCACACAAAACAGACGTCCCCCAAGCTAGACCAGAAAGTGCTAGCGAAATGATGTGACCAATGAAATATGGAAATATGCAAAGGGGAGTCAAAAACAAAAGAGGGAAAATCAGAAAGCAGCAGAAGGTGAGTCCTCGTCCTCCTCGGAAGAGGGTGGGGATGGGTGGTCGGGGGAGGCTGGGGGTGTGCTGAGAAGTGGGGAATGAGGTGAAGGAATAGGGGCAGTGGTGGTGTGAATGATGGGAGGAGTGTCGGTGGTGGTGGGTGGTGGTGGTAGGAAGGCGATCAAGGCTGTGGTGAGAGGAATGGAAATGGAGGAAGTAGATGTGGTGGTGACGGTAGTGGGAGGTGGTGGGAGGGATCTGGAGCGTACCGGTAATTTCCTCCGATGCACGTATGGAGTGACGGAGGAAGAGGGAGGTAGCGTGGGTGCGGTGGAAGTGGTCGGGAGGGGTGAAGTGGATGCCGGGATGGGATGTGGAGGTGGAGAAGATGAGTGTGGAGAGGGGGGTGATGGATGTGGGGAAGTGTGGGTGGGTGGAGGAGAAGATCGCCGGGGTGGTGAAGGTGGGGGTGGTCCGTGGATATGAGTAAGAAGTCGGAGAATGGCGGCCACGTTCCTCTCAAGTGCGAGGAAACGTGGGTGAGTAAGAAAGGAGGATGGCGATGGGTCCGAGGAAGCAGAGGACATCGCGAGCTCACGAAGGGCAGCGACCTCCCTCTCAAGTCCCAGACGGGCAGATACCTGACGGCGACCAAAAGATGTAGACCGACGCGAGGCAGAGGTGGTGCCGCCAGGTAAGGTCGAAGAGGTGCCAGCGGCAGTGGTCATGCTGGCACACGAGACAAGGCCAGAAATGGCCGCAATGAGGTGCTCAGACGTGATCGGTCCTAGAGCAGAAACAGGACGACTCGGGCCAGCCCCTAAATCTCCCACAGACGCAGGGATATCCTGCTCGCCTAAGTGGGCGGCAGGGGACGGTGATCTGCGGGCGTCTGCGGGAAAGAAAGGAAGATTCAACTCAGCTAAGAAGTCGGGATCTGGAGGAAAAGTCCAATCTCCCACGAGGGCAAGGGTCATGCGAGCGGGGTTGGGCAGGATGGTGTAAGGGGCTGGGGGATGGCCATAATGAAATGTGAAGCGGCCATCGGAGCGGGGCTTGATCATGTGGATGTGCCGCAGGACATCAATATCGAGATGTGAGGGTCCTGCGGCAGCTGGAAGATTGCTGGGGATGGTTATATTGAATTGGGTGTGAGAGCATATGATCGTGATGATGCCCCCACAACAGAATTTCCCCTTCCCGGCCCGGCTGATCTCGAGTAGCTTGTAAACAAGCCAATCGCTGCCATGGATGGGGACGGTAGGGGCCCTGAAGCTGACTCCATCATCATCCCGGACATAAGGAAAAGTCATGGCCCAAAGGATAAAGAGGTCAGGGATAGTCACAGTACCAGACTCGTCCCTAGGAAAGAATGCAGATGAAATGATCCTGTGGGCCAAACGAAACACGGGATGAATGATGGAGGAGGCCTTGGCCCTACCTCGGGGGTAATCACGGATCAAAGTGAGGCGGAACCAGAATTGATCGACATCAAACTCGGGCGGGTACCCGTAGTGTCAGATGGAATCGTCCCCGAGATTGGGGAAACCAAATATATCGTTGATCGTGCTCAGATCCGTGGTGACACTACGGTTACGCACCCTGAATTTAATGATCGACCCGGACTCCCAAGTAAGTGTGGAGAGGAACTCGAGTGTGAGTGCCGGGAAGGATATTGCATGAGCACTAAGAAAGGCCAACCATCCTAAGTTAGCAAAAAGAGATTCGACCTCGGTGAAGACACCGAGATCGACAAGTGTACGTGCGTGCGGGAACTTAGTGGATAGATGCCCTCGAGCATCAAGCCTACGGTAAAAATCTTTGTGCTCCTGGTTCCGAAAAATATACCCGTGTGGGCCCAACATTGGGTCCACAGGGGGGACAACAGGCGGAGGAGGGCCAAGTGTAAGTGCTCGTGTACGGGAAGGGGGGCGTGTTTGTTTTCGTCTCTTTCGAGACGGCTCCTCTTCCCGCATGATACCCTTCCCCTTATCCTTATCTTTAGCCATGTGTGTGTGAGAGCAAGAATTAGTGCAAAAATCGTGGATGCACACTAACACAAGCAAATGAGCAAGCTCGACAAATAGGGCAAGTATATAAATATAAGCTTAGGAGCGAGTTTACCCAAGCGGAATGGCGGAGCTTGCTCGTAGATGTCCCCACACTGTTCAGCGAGAGTAGCTTGGAGCCGCGGCGAACTCCTTCGGCAAAAATTTTCGAAACGGGGGTGGTTTGGGGGAAAATTAGGTCAAAATCTCGGAATGGGAGGAGAGAGAGGGTGTAGATGACGGAGGAATAGATGGAGGAGGTGGAGAGAGAGAGTAATGGAGGAGTAGGGGACGTGGGGGAGTGGTGGTCGGTTGTTGGAGAAGAGAGGAAGGCGAAACGACGGTGAGATTTGCGATCGGGCGAGGGCGGAAACGAGCGGATGTCGGGGGGGTATTTATAGGGTTTTAAGTCGAACCGATCGGGTGACTTGTCACCCGATCGGTTGACGGTTAGGTCGAAAATTTTTGCCGAAGAAATGCTACAGGCGAACCGATCGGTTGAGTTGTCAACCGATCGGTTGGCCGCTCCGCACATTTTCCCGAGAACTTAGGGCTGCTCACCCGGTCTCTTCAACCGATGGCGCATGAACTCAACCGATCGGTTGATACTTCCCCAAAAATTTCCGAGAGCTCTCTCCCGCTCACCCGGTCTTCCACCCGGTCTCTTCATTATTCAACCGACCGGTTCATTCTGGGGCAGATCTCGGCATGTATCTGATACATCCCAACCGATCAGATGAGTTATCACCCGATCGGTTGGGGCTTGTTTCCTGCAAAAACCAAGAAATTTGATTAAGTCCCCGAACGGATGTTCTCGCGGCTGACTTTATTTACAGAAATAGATAAAATAAAGTAAAAAAATAACGCTAAAAATTCGAGAAAAAGTTTAGAACATGGGTTGCCTCCCATGAAGCGCACTTGTTTAACGTCGTTGGCTCGACGCCCGCAAGAGATGCTCATGGTGGCTGATACGGGTGATGCCCAAACTTAGGCATCTCTTCCTTGTTGGAGCTGAAGGCGCTCGGGGTAGTCAGCGGCTGGAAAAATACTTGCTCGACCACCCTCCCTTCGTTCTTGAGATCCGGGGGCTTTTCCTTGGTGTTGGCGCTTCCCGCCATCTTCTTCAGGATTCGGACCTCGTTTTTAGTGAGGTCCGTGAGCTCTTTCCCCGTTCTCCTCACAGAAGGAACCTTGGGGAACCCGGGAGGGGTCGTTCTCGCTGCACTCGGTCTTCCAGCAGCTTCTTTGTCTTCGGGGCCTTCTTCATCTTCAGAATTCCCCAAATCATCAGGGGGGGGGGGGGGGGGGGGGTTTCTCAGGAGAATCTCCCAGGAGCTCTTCTCTACAGCCTTTTCTTCTTCTATCTCAAGCAAATTACACCGGAGGTCATCAGGAGGGTCGGGGTGCTTCATGGATAGTCCCAGGTCAAACTCAACTTTCTCTCCGCTGACGTTCAAGGAGAGTTTTCCGTTCTTCACATCTATAAGAACGCCAGCAGTGGCCATGAAAGGCCGTCCCAGTATAATGGGGGTGTGTGCGTCTTCGGGCATGTCCATGACTACAAAGTCCACAGGCACATGCACCCCTCTCACATTCACGGGGAGATCATCAACAATTCCCACTGGATATTTGACCGAACGGTCAGCTAGTTGTAGCGTCATCCCGGTGGGCTCCAAATCACCCATTCCTATTCTTCTGTACATCGACAAGGGCATCAGGCTAACACTCGCTCCTAGATCGACGAGTGCACGATTAATCTTCACAGCCCCGATTGTGCAAGGAATAGAGAAGCTCCCCGGGTCCTTGAGCTTCGGTGGGTTATCCCGCTGAATAAGAGCACTACATTCTGCCGTCAGCACCACTTTCTCTTTTCTTGACCATTTGGTCACCAAATCTTTCAAAAATTTTGCATAGGAGGGGATTGTCTCGATTGCTTCCAAGAAGGGGATTTGCAGGCTTAGGTCCTTGACCATGGCAAAGAACTTCCCATATTTCTCATCAATTTTTGCTTGAGCCAACCGTTGGGGAAATGGCACAATGGGTTTATAAACTTTTGGGCTCTCCTCCTCCTTCTTCTTCTCTTCTTCAGACACTCCCTCCGGAGTCATGGAATTTGATGACGAAGCACCGACGTCATTTGATTTTTCAATCGGCCTCTCAACGACCAATGGTGCTTCTGGGTTGCTAGGGGGCACTCTAGTGGGAATTTGTGTCCCGCTTCTCAGAACGATAGCAGACACATTTGCGTGCTCATGCATGAGTGCCGATGTTTGCGTTGCTCCCCTTGGGTTCACCTCCGGTTGTGGCGGTATTTGGCTTTGTGCCCTTGCAATGTTCGCCACTTGTAACCCCAGCTGGGTTACTTGGTCCGTGAGGGTCCGCTGGCCCATTTCCAGCTTTTGGTTGATCCTCTCCTGGTTGGTAATATATTGAGTCAAGAGAGACTCAACTGGAGAGACGGCCCTCTGTTGGCCATACTGCTGCTGCTGGAACGGCTGCTGATTCCTGGGAGCGTACGTTTGTTGCTGAGGTTGCTGCTGAAACGGTTGCAGCTGGCCCTGATTCTGCGGTGGTCTAGCCGGCTGATAAATTTGTTGCTGCGGCTGCTGAGGCGGCGAGGGCTGAAATGGTGGCCGGTAACTGAAATTCGGGTGGTTCCGGTTGTTGGGAGAGTAGGCCGGGTTGGAATTTGTCCTTGGCGGATATGGCGCATTCCCCGTGGGGTTGTAAAATAGTGCGCTCGCCTGATCCAATGGTGGTGAGATGTCACCACCGTCGAATTCCCCAAGGAATTCGGACTCTACTGCAGAAACTTGCTGTGTACCGGCTCCACCGGCTCCTACCATCAATGCGGAGATCTGGGTCGAAAGCAAGTCAAACTTGCTTGAAAGTTTGTCGACGTCCTCGACTCTGTGTATACCCCCAGTTCTTGGTGTGGCTCTCTCGTCACACCACCGCTCATTGTTGGATGCCATGTTCTCCAGAATATTCCCGGCATCTTCCTCGCTTCTGGACATGAAGGAACTCCCAGCCGCGGCGTCCATAGAAGATTTAAGGTCATCCCTCAGCCCATTGTAGAACAGATTGATAATCTGCCACTTCGAAAGCTCATGGTGAGGGCATCTTCTTTGCATCTCTTTATATCTCGTCCAAGCTTCATGCAAGGACTCGTGGCTGGCCTGGGAGAAGGAGGAGATCTCACTCCTCAACTTCATGGTCTTCTCCGGAGGAAAGAACTTGGTCAGAAAAGCATTGGAGAGCTTCTCCCAGGTGTTGAAAGTATTGGGGTCCTTCCCCCTTAACCACTGCTTGGCCTTGTCCCGCAAAGAGAAAGGGAACAGCTTCAGACGGATAGCCTCTGCAGTGACACCATTGATTCGGAAGGTGTCACACTTCTCCAAGAAGGAGTCCAGGTGCTCTATCGGGCTCTCCATGGGCGCACCCGCAAACTGGTCCTATTGGATCCATGTCACTAGAGACGGCTTCAGCTCAAAGCTTTGGGCCGCAATAGCTGGAGATCGGATGGCAGAAGTCGACTCGATGGATGGCATCGAGTACTCCAGCAGAGACTTGTGAGGTGGGGTGTTCTCCTCCATGGATTCGGGATCTTCTCTTCTTCGCTTCTCGGCGGCCAAACGCCTAAGGGTGGCGTTAATCTCTGGATCGAGGGGAATCAAGTCGTCAAGACTCCTTGAACTCCTGCGCATGAAAACAACAAACACCCGTGAAGCGACAAGTGGGAAAGAAACAGATAAAATAAGAAGTAAAAATAAGAAAAACAAAAAGAAAAAGAAAACAGGAGAATGCGAAAATAATCGCGAGGTAGGGATGTGAGCTAGACACGAGGGTTCAAGAGATCCTAAAATATCAAGCACGTTGCCTCCCCGGCAACGGCGCCATAAACTTGACCGGCGCCCCGCGCGATATGCGGCGACGCGGTGTCGTTTACCGCAAGTTTCACAGTTAGTGTAGGGTGCGGGAATATCGAACTCAGGGAGGCGAGGTTGTGCTTGAGTCAGGTAGGACCTAAATCACCCCGAGGGGCGAGCTAGCCCGAATCGGTGGATGGTTGTCACGAAAGGAAATAAAAGCGTAAGAACGAAAAGAAAGTAAACCCGGGACTTTGGTTTCCAACCCGACGAGAGACTCTCACCGACGCGACCTACGAGTATGGATAGCGATCGGGATTAGGGTCTAATGGTGGGACGTTGCCTCTGAAAGTGGTACCGGCGTCCCATGGACCCGATATTCCGGTCGGTGCCCAGGATGATACACCGGACTTCCCGGATTCGATCAGTGGGCACTCCCGTGTCCATAAACACTGATCGATCCCGGGAGCACTAAGCCCGCAACGATAACTCCCAACATCTCGTCCTGCCGCTCCCGCGTGCTAGGATTCGACGTCAACGCTAAGGGTGTGAGCTATGGCTAGGGAGTCAACCGCCAAGTTTATTCCCCCTTGGCCCGACGGTCAAAGGCGGTCTTTTTCCCGCCGATGACAATGAAACACCCCGCGTAACCGTTAGATTCCTACTCCCTATCGATTTCCTAACCCTACGGACGCATCGGGAAGAGCCCCCGAAGGGGTTTCCACCAAAATCCCAGATTTGGGAACTACTCACAAAAATTCATGAAAAAGCGATCTAAATGAAATTTAACCGTTGGCATCATAATCAAGCAATTGCAATGCAGAAGTAATAGAGTAATAAAGACAATACTAAAATATTAGAAAGATCTGAAAACTTACAAAAGAGTAACAATTACAGCCGTCACAAGGAAATAAAACAGTAGAAAAACAGCAACTCTCCGTTTCTGGAACCCTAGGGGTTCTATATATAGGCCGTCGCATCAACCGATCGGTTGAAAAGTCAACCGATCGGTTGATCCGTTACAAATAAATATCAGAAAACGGCGAGTTTTCACCCGATCACATGAACCGATCGGGTGAGTTCTTGAGCGACCGGTTGGATCTTGGAGCGGTCGGGTGAATCGGCCGGTTGAACGCCCGTGTCTTCAGCTTATCTTCTTCAGCTACAGATGAACCGATCGGGTGAGAATCACCCGATCGGTTGGAATTCTGCTCGAGAAAACAGAGAACAGCAGCCTGCAGAACCGGTCTGTGAACCGGTCGGGTGGCTTCTTCGTGAGCTGCGGCAGCGACCGGTTGGTGCACGCGTGCATCACCCGATCAGTTGGAGATGACCAACCGACCGGGTGAGGGGCTGAAAGATGAATACTTCGCCGTTTGACCCCCTGGATCACGCGTGACCTCTCCCGTTGCTCCGGGGACTTGGGATATCATCATTAAACGTCCCCTACATGGTCAATCCCCTGCAATCATGGACAAACAAAGAAAAGTGAAAGAAAACGGGAAAACATACGAAAACGAATAAGAGACGGCGGAAAAACACGGAGAAAAACAAAGGAAAACGTGCGTGAATATATGAAATATAGACGCACGTCAATGTCACACACACACACACACACACACACACTCTCTCTCTCTCTCTCTCTCAAATACATTAAATTTTTTTAAAATGATTTAAATTGATTAGAATATTGTATTCCTTAGTTTCTGATACAAAATTGTGTATCAGAATAGTAGTCAACTACTAGTGTTATAGGCGTCGATTACTGGGCTACAAGCTGCTCTAAGGACTTACTGGACTGTGCTAGTAGTCAACTACTGTTGTTCTAGTAATCGACTACAAATGTACAGTAGTCAACTGCTGCCCTGTTGGCAGCCTACAACGTCCAAAATTCTGTCCGTTTTTTCGACCGTTGGTGTCATGCCCTATTTTGCATTATACGGGTATTCTACTGAACACGCGTGATATTTGTACCTGCGGTGCATACGTAGGCATGAAATAAACGTAGATATTGATGTATGTGACGTAGTGCAAGGGGGATTAGGCCGTAATACATGGATAAGGGAAGAGAATGTGAAATGTGAATGCGGGAGAAGTGCAAAAGACGTCGTGGGTGCAAAACAACAGGAATGTGTTGACGTGTGTGTGTGTGGTGCATGTATGCATGTGTAGGCATGCATGGTTGAGTGTAGGGATGCCAAGCAAGTGTGAAAGGGGTTAGGGGCCAAGGCAACCCCCGTAAATTTTTAGAAAGGTCAGGGGCAAAACGGTCTTTTTGACTAAAACTACTGTGCGTACATACTAATGTTGTATGTGCATAAAGTAATGGCAAACTTGTAAATAACTGAAAGTTTAGGGGAATTTGTGGGAGCGTATTTTGGTCATTTAACATGATTCATGCTTATCCTAAGGAGGCTTCTAGTTATAGATATTTTTGGAGAAAGATCTCCTTCCTTCTTCACTTTTCTTTTCTCTTCCATTTTCATTTTTCTTTCTTCCTTTTCTTTCCTAATTAGGCCGGCCACCCTACCCTTATTTCCCCCCTATTTCATCAAATGAAAACCCTAATTTTCATGCCCTAATGGAAGGAATTCAAGCTTGCTTCAATGGAGAAAGAAGTAGAGAAGAAAAGGAGAGGAGGAGGAAAAATTCAAGTTTTGAGGTAGGAACCCTCTTGGTTTGGAATTCCATGAAATAATTTTTGTGATTATGTTTTTATAGCATGTTTACTTAATTTTAATTAGGGATGGTGAAATTTCATGAGCTATGTTTCAATTTCACAAAATATTCCATGAAATTCTTAGTAAAACCAACCCCCTTGAAATCCTGAATTTCTGTTGTGTGTTTTTGCTTTGATTCTGATTACTCTAGCTTGAATTAGGGTTTGAAAAAAATATGAGCTTGTAGATCTTAAAGTTCTACCCCAAAATCATGTAAATTTTGACATAGGTTCAATTCAGAAATTAGGATAAATAAATCCATCTTTACAACATCTCTGTTTGATTTTTAGTGTTGACACAGTTTAGCAAAATTGGACGAGACACCTGCACACACAATGGAATTTCATGTTCTGGGTCTTGTTGGAAAGTTCACAAGTTTTTCTAAAAATTTATCTGAGTGCTTATATGTTGAATTTCTGGCTGCAACATGCCCAAAATTGGATTTCAATACAGACCCTGAAATCTGTCTGAAAAACAGCTTTGATACACCTTACCAAATAATTCACTATAAATCATATACTTAATATTTTTCCCTAAAATTTTATCCGTGCTTCCAGAAATAGTATATCTATAACTTTCATTTGGGACAATTTGTCAAATTCTCAAGGTAAACTGATGTTATATGGCCATGTATTGTCACTTCCTGCAATTTCATCAAGCTGTATTAATTAAGTGTTGTTCTTATTCATTAATTGTGGTTAATTGGCCATCATTATTCTTGCTTATTATGGTTGTGTGGTAGAATGAATGTTCATGCCCTTGACACATGTAAATGATATTGTGTTGTCTTGATATGAATTACGCCCGTCATGTGTTCGCTGAAATGCCTCAATGAAACAAAAGTTGAGAAATATGCGGAACGGGCATGTATATATTTGTAATATGAGAAATGATGTGAATGGGCAATGTTTTAGGACACGGATGGCACTACATGGAGTGAGAGCCACAGTAGGAGGCGGGGGAATTCACTGTGGACCGTGACCGTTTAGGCACCTCTTGACTCCATCGGTAGTTGCCACAGTTGAGAACGGAGTAGATCACGATACACTTGCACGCCGGCACATTCATATGATCTCATTGCATTGCATTACATTGCATCTCATGTTGCATCATGTGCATCATTATATCCATTGTGTGTGATGTGTTACATATATGCAATGTATGCGTGTTGTGTGTTGTGCATTGTATGTAAATTTATATGTTTGTGCCTTTTATGTGTATTTGTGTATGTGGTTGTATAAATATTTGTATTACTATTCGTGCTAACCCTTTCTTGCAGTAACTCGACATTGGACCGCAGGTATGATCCTCTTACTTGGCTATTTACTCTTCGCTATATATTTAGTTACATGTTTTATTTTCACCGCCTTGCCTTGTGGTTTAATAACCTTAAAACGGTGTTCCAAATCCAAGTTGGTTCCTACTGGGGCCCGCATTGACGTGCTCCTCCCTATTTTTCAGGTAGCAGGGTTATCATGGTTGGCGGTGACTTGAAGTTGGGTTCAGGGGTAGCACTTGGTGTGAGCTGTAGTTGTGGTGGGATATGGTTGTTTTGGGAGGTGGGGAATGGCGGTGTATATGTAGTGGTGTATTTGAATTATGTATGTAAATGAAGGATGTTATATAAATGGGTTATTGTTGTCCTATGTTATCTGTGATGTTGCTTTAATATCATTCTGGAGCTTCACTTGTACTATCCCAGCATGTGCGCAGTGACCTGCAAGTTCTGCTTCTCATTTTTCTCTCTTTTCCTCTCTCACCACCCTCACTCTTCAGGATACTTGGAAAAAAAATTTGAAGCTTCGGGTATTCTGGGGAACGGGGCGTAACAGTTGGGAGGGGCTTTAAGGGTTTTTTTCTTGACCGGTTTTCATCCCATATATAAGTGAATGATCCCAGATCATTAGGTAACAATTCTAGATGAAAAATAAAAGGGAAAAGAAGAATAAAAATCATAAACCCTTCTACGGCTCTTGTTTTCTTCCTCAATCATTTAGAGCTTTCTTCTACTCTTTCAAAACCAAATTGTTGTAGAGTAGAACCCATATCCTTAGCCACACAAATACACATTGTGCTTCATCTTCAAAGCTTAGAAAAGGTTGTAAAATTTGAGCTTCATTGTAAACCTTATTGTGGAGGTAATGCTCTCATTAGAGAGGTGGTCTTGTTGGAGATGTGTTGGTCCATTCACCGGCTTGTGATGAAGTGGACGTGTTATTCCGTTTGGAATGTGTATCCATATTTGAGGAATAGTGGATTTGTCCCGAGAGAGGACGTGAGGCTGGATGTAGGGGAAAGTGCCGCAGGTCCTCACATGCTTACTTAAGAAAACAGCCTGAATAACATTATTACAAATCAAAGCATCCAGAAATAAAATAAAATCTTAGGCCTAGCATAACAACATCACACACGAATTATAATATTACAACTTAAGTCCACTGACACGAATAAGTATGTCTCCCTTGTCTTCAGTAGGTTGGAGCTCCACATAATTCTTGAGCACTAGGTCTATCTCTGCAACAGGGTCCTAAGTAAACTCGCCCTCAAACCCTGACAGGCATTTCATAAGACAACACAAAATGAAATGATCGTCAGCGATGGTAGCCCGGTAAGTATTTCCCATGATTGGAAGGAAGAAGCATATATATAGAAGATATATAAGGAAAAACATGAAATATGCATGGTATAAGCAGGACAAGCATGATATGTAAGGGCATGGAACGATACTAGCTAGCAGTTAGAACATTTAATAGCATTTACTACATGTGATGAAAAGAATGCATAAGATATTGGCGACAATCCTTTAATAACCACATGTTTAAGTGCCAAGTTCATGTCCGAGGGCATAATATGTGACTAAAATGTAACTACCATCGGAAGCTCTCCGTGGCACTACTTACCGACCCCTTCCCTTGGGTGACGGTCAAGTTTCTTTCCTCCACTTAGTGTGAGTAGAGGTAAAGCCGTAATGTGGATCCAGTCACTCCCATGGCCTCTGTGATAATTGGACTACCCCAGTCACATGTGTCAAGTCAAGTGCCAGGTCAACAGTACATGTTACATCAACTGATAAGTATGTATATCCACGTGGCCCCATCAGTCATACGATCATTTCCGTACAGTTGTATCATAACATATGCATATGCCATGTCCACAGTGTCTCACGAGTCCATGCAGCAGTTCAATAAAATTTATGGCGAGTAACATGTTTATACAAAATTTATGGCAAGTGACGTGTCTCCATGTCATGATATACCTATTTTACAATATTTCAATAGGGTATTTATCATATAAAACATACCAAAATGTTAACATTGAAGCATATGAATTGATCTAAGCAGTAAATAATTTTCTGAGACTAACAAATATTTTTCATTATTTTGACCAATCAATAACAAATTTTCTAAATTTAAAATTGTTAGATATTATGTCACCCCACATAGTTTTGATGATTAGCAAACATGCCATCTAACTTGAATGCAAGAGTTCAAAGCATATCATAAAAACAGTCAAGAGGGTTGGTGATATAAACCAATGCCAAAGAACCAAGGAAGCTTGGCAAGTGGCTTGAAGCATGAAAATGCATCCTTGGACTTCAATGTAAATTATATGATTTTTGATGTATTTTTATTTAGCATGTTAAAGCCTAAATAAAAGCTCACACACACTTAGGAACACACTAAACATAGTTTTAAAATGTTTAAAAATGTTTTCACAAAGTTTTCCTAAGTTTTCAAAGGTAAAACCCACATATCCGTAAAGAAGTCGACTAATTTTGAATGTGAGAAGAGTTTTGCTCTTTGGACCCGAAAATAGTCGACCTCTGTTATAGAAGAAGTCGACTACCGTTATAATAGTAGTCGGCTACCTTTAACATATTGGTCGACTACTTTGAACTATCGTTATAAAAGTAGCCGACTACCTTTAACACATCGGTCACATACCAGAAAACACAGTTCCACGATTTTCGCAATGCTGTTTTCTAGCCGTTTGAAGGGTATTTTTGAAAATATTTACAACCGTTGTCACCCCTTTATAATTGGATTTTTACTGAGGGTTTGGTAGAGAATTAATTGCCAAAATATTAAAGAGAAAAACATTTTCTTCTCCAAAGCTTTTAAGCATTAAACCCTCATCTCTTAGCCAAGCTTTTAAAAGTCTGCAGTTTCTCTTGGGCCAATATTCTTGATCTCTCCTAAGCTTCACTTACATTTATTGGAGATCAAGATTCGTCACATATAGCATCACTTTAACACAAGAGCTTCATCCAAAGCTATAGGTATTTGTAAACTCTTCATATCTTTGTAAGTATTTCTCACTTGGGTTGGTGAGTGTAAATCCTTGTTGGAGGCAAGATGTTTTGTAAAAGCCCTCTTGGAGGGAGGAAATGAAAATTCCTCATTGTAGGTGAGGTGTTTTGGGGAACATTGATGAATAGCTATTTGTTGAAATAGTGGATTCAAATCCCAACGAAGTTTTGGGGACTGGACGTAACCCAAAAGGGGTGAACCAGGATAATATTTGTGTGTTTGCATATTGTGTCATTGTCTCTCTTTACTTGCATTTTATTTTTGCTGCATATCTTTATCATTGCAAGTGATTTTTGGTTGGTTAAGAAAAATTGGGTAACACTCATTTTGATCTTAAGGAGATATTACTAGATAAGTTTTAATATTATCTTAGACACTATTCACCCCCCTCTAGCATCTCCTTGCCATCTCAGGATCCAACACATGATATTAGATCAAAGTAAATTATGGAATCAACTTACAGCAAGTTCCCCGAAGGCACATCCACCACTCATCCACTATTCCATATTGGTTCTAATTATGGAAGTTGGAAAAATCGTATGAAGGTGTACTTTCTCTCCAACACCTATACACTTTGGAAGGTAATGGAGAACCCATACGTAGCACCAACCCTAGAAGAAGAGAAATGGACCCCAAATGAGACAGACATGATTGCACTCACCGCCAAAGCCATGTCAACGCTTTATTGTACACTTGACACAACCGAGTACGACCGACTTGTCACGCCATGTTATCCAAAATACCCAAAAATACGAAACTCTCCAAGCCGTATGTAGAGAACGGAAGGTGACAAGGCTACATCAGTATTTAGACCCAAGGATTTGACCTCTTGACTCTAAATACTACCCATCGTAAATGTGATATAATAATAAAAATACCACATTCCACTACAAATGCTAGAACAGTATAGATAACAAATAAAAGAATTAATACAAATGATCCAATACAGAAAGACTGCATGATCACATCACATAGTCACCAAAAGAAAATATTTACATATATTTATGTCTGAACGATACAAAGGTACATACGATAATTATACAAGGTACATGAGGGGACAGAATATGTAAGACTCATAACCCTCAACCCAGTGTCAACAACACATGTACAACTCACTCCCGACTCTAATCTTTAAGTAGCCAACTCCACGAAAGCACACTCAGAGGGCTCGACCTCTTGTTCGAAGTTTTGGATAGTCTCATGGGGGAGAACCTGCTCTGAAGTCTCTGGCCCTAGACCGAGGGAAAAAGGGGATGGACACGTCAATGCGTGCCCAGTAGGAACTAAACAACTCTTGGAATGGAACACCATTCTTAAAATTGTTCTATCCATCTAAGTGTCAGGTAACATGTGATGATAAAGGGGCAATCTAACTAACTTCATAATTTACAACAAATGTGGGAGCATGTAAATTTCTTGATTATAAATGTAAATAAAGTAGAAATTGAGCACAAGATGAAATTCAGGCAGAGAAGTAATTAGCTAATTAATGAAGGAGTTATTGAATAGAATTTTTCATAATTATTCTAGTTATGTTTACTATTTGGAAACTCATGTAGAAGGTAAAACATAAGGCTCTGGACCTCACCCAGGGTGGGTGGAAAGTGGTACACTTCTAATGGAACACGAGCAATGTGAAACGGGGTCTCTCGTAAGTCCCATGTTTCGGGATTGAGAATATCATATCATACACTTCATATACCCGTGGTGCATCACGAGTACACCCATGTGCCTCTCCAACTCTGCCCACTCCCCCTGCCAGCTGTCGGAAGTGCGAGTGAGATACAATCAATCTAGTCCAGTCCTTATGTATGCACTCTACCCAGATTTTACCCAAAACTCCGTGTCTGTAATTCTCACCAACCTCGGGTTAGATCGAGGCATCCGGGTTGTTATAATACTCTTGAGTGCTCACTCTCTTAATAGTGACAATGTCCACTATCTCAACATTCGCACAGTCACATTTACTGCTAATCAACATCTCATTTCAACGATCATTACATCAATGTCATGATTAGGCGATCACCATCGCATAACAAAATCTCATGTAAAGAGCATTACAATATTAACTTGAGATAAAGCGTCATCACCATAGCCTCATTACTGGACTTAAACATCACAATAAGGAACATTCTAACATGAAGTCTAATAGCATGATAATCTCCATGACATAAGGGACATAACATAACGTAATATGTAACATGGTGAGCTCCATGTCATAAGAGACATGACATAACGTAATATGTAACATGGTGAGCTCCATGGTATAAGAGACATGACATAACATAATATGTAACATGGTGAGCTCAAGGCATAAGAAACATACATAACATAATATGTAACCTGAGCTCCATGGCATAGGAAACATACAAAACATAATATGTAACATGAGCTCCATGTCATAAGAAACCTACATAACGTAATATATGTGACAGACTGTATCCATCAGTACGCGTATATTCGTATTCTACGTATTTTCATAAATTAAACGTATTTTATAATGGTTGGTAAGGAGTTTAATATCAAATTGGTTTCAAAATCATTTATAAAAAACAAATTTTGTAGTATTAATATAGTTATAACGTATTTTAGTAAATTCGAGTGCCATCCAATACTCCTAAATAATTTATATAATAATTTATATTTAATTATTACCGATATAGCCGTATCAATTAATTTTCTATATAACCGTTATCAAAACAATTTCAAACTTCTACTATGTGATTCTATGATCATTTAGTGCTCCCCATTTTATTCTCGTAATTTTCTGAAGTCAAATAGATATAGAACCTGCAAACCCGTGACCTAAACGTTTTGCCCAAAACTCGTATCTCCGTAGCTCAAACTTCGAAATGGACATTGTAGTCACGATCCTCGCGACAATACGAACCCGTGACTATGTTTTCGTAATTTTTCAGAGTCATATGTGATTAATGGGTATTTAGTATTATATTGCTAATTCCCTTACTAATCACTTTTTACTATCACTAATTACCATTTTTTAAACCCTAATTACCACCACCAACCCCCTAATCATAGCTGCCAATGTGTTAACCGTTTAGACAACTTTTTAAATTAGTCAAAAGGTTAACCTAACCTAAGTAATGACATTGACTAAATATTAATTACACTTAGTATTTTATTATATAAGATTACTTATATAAACCCCCCTAAAACTCTCTTCCTCGCTCAATTTGCTCAGCCCAAAACCCAAAGACAGCTGCCCACTCTCTTCCCCTTTGTGACAAACCTCGAACCCTCTCCCACCGCTGCATCCACGCCTCCATGGCGAGCTCGATGCCGCCCCTCTGACCCCTCTCCGAGCGCTACTCGAAGCACCCATCGCCGACGCCCGATGCCGCTCCACCGCCCTTGCCGTCGCCACACCGGCTCCGACCGAGTCGCCGACCACCTAGGCGACCACCGTCGAGCCGCATCCCCCTCAGTCGCCGTCGGCGGCCTTTGCCGAACGCGAAATCCCCCACTGCTGTTCTCGCAGGAAAACACGAAGAGGTAATGGGTTATGGTTTTTATACGTATTTGTCTACGTAAATACGTATACGTATATACATTATATTAATGACTGATCATAATAACTTCGCAATAAATGATACAGGCCTCAGAAAAATACCAGATAAGGCCCAGAAAATCAGAAACGACGAAACTGACTTATTGGCACTGGTTTCATCTCTAAAAGGGAAGTACATCTCCCACAATAATTTTTCAAAGATAAAACCCAATAAAGCTACTTTAGATTTAAAATTCAAATCACCTGATTTTCACGTACACTGACGTACGAGAAAAATATATATTGTAGTACTAGTTAATACAGTCGTTTGACCCGTTGTTGAAAGAATTCCGACGTACGGTTTGCCCTAAATAAATCTTTGAACATATGTCGTAAAAATGATTTCTTGATTTAAAATTAGTTTTTGGCCCTTTTAAATTGTTTAAAAATACTTAATAATTGTTAAAAAATCTTGAAAACTACCTGAAAAATATTTTAAGCTTAATTAAACTCATTTGTTTAGTTAAAATCATTTCTGTGCTCATTCTCTTATACTATTACATATTTCCACGTTTTCGTTTAATTGTTAAATTGAGTCTTGAAGTCGTGAACTTTTATGAGACTATTATACGGACTATTGAGACACCATGGAACCATTGTACACATCTAATATGATGTAAATGAACTCAATATAAATGAATGGAAGATGGAACTTCAATATAAGTGAATGGAAGATGGAACTTCAATATAAATAGATAGTACACGTCCTTTTAACCCGACACTTGAGTTGACCGTGGGATTTGGATAGTCTATGATCACAAGTGTTACAGAGTGACTGGATGCACCCAACCGAATACCTCCAACACATTACGGAGCTTAGAGCTTGACCGTCGCCCTATGGGGTTGGTGAGCAGCGTCATGGATTGGCTCCCGTCACATGGCGCATGTTAGTCATCTTTCGTAGACGTGGACATAGACTTATCACTAGAATAGATTGGTTATTAAATATTGCTATAACCTCTTTTTCTACAGGTTGCTACAACGTCACAGTTTTGTTATCAAATGCTAAATTGTTACATGTTGCTAATAGTATTGCAAATTGTTATTAAATGATTAAATTGCTGCAGGTTGCAAATTGCTGTGAATGCTTAACTGCTATAACTCTTTTCTATTAAACTTATTGCTTGTCTCTTCAGCTTGGTTTAATTAAAATGCCTAACGTTTTGGTTTTGGAGATTATCTTGCCAAGTAAACCTCGCTGACAGACATATCACTTTGTTGTTTTACGAAATGTCCGTCTGGTATCGATAGTGTGTTCTCTGAAGACATTGCTGCAGAAGTCAAGCCAGCACTCGAGGAATACGTGGAGTACCTACCCGTGGAAGACTAGACGTTTACCTTCGAGACTGCACCTTTAGATATTTGAAATAATGTAATTTGTGTACTTTGTTGATTCGGCCATACTAGGCCTATATTGTACTTTACTTTCAGACGCTTTGGTATTGTAATAATGTCATTTGTACTATTTCTTATAAGCATGCAAGATCCTGCCGTTTATTTCACAGATGCGTTATCATGTTTAAGCCAATGAGGAAAAAAATAAAAGAAAAGAAAAAAGTACTCCTCCTTGGTTTAAGCACATCGCGGGCCCGTTCGCGTTCTCGCTCCTGGTAGAATGGGAAGCGGGGCGTGACAATATGTAGCATGACATGAATGGAACCACATCCTCCTAAAACAATTCTAAGCATGGTAACCTAACTAACATGAGCTCCATGACATAAGAAATATACATAACATAATATGGAACATGGTGAGCTCCATGGCATAAAAACATACATAACAGAATATGTAACATGAGCATCATGTCATACGAAGCATTCATAACATAATATGTAACATGCCATGAATGAAACCACATCCTCCTAAAACAATTCTAAGCATGGTAATCCTTACTAAAGTTGTTAATTCCTACCTTAGTGAAGCCTCTTCTATTCCAAACTTTGCCTCCTACTCTTTGTGATCCTTCTACCTCAAACAAGTGTATAGTATGGTGGTGATTTTGGCCAAGGGGAGTAGGAGAGAAAGGGTGGTAATGGAGGCGGTGGTTCGGCCGGAGGAGGAGGAAGGGGGGGGGGGGGGGGGGTTGTGTGTGTGTGTGTGTGTGTGTGTGTGTGTGTGTGTGTGTGTGTGTGTGTGTGTGTGTGTGTGTGTGTGTGTGTGTGTGTGTGTGTGTGTGTGTGTGTGTGTGTGTGTGTGACCGGCCCAAAGCAAAAGAGGGAGAGGAGAAGAAAGAGAGATGACAACTAGCTTCTTTATTTGCCTTTCTCTTTTTCCTTAATTTCCTTTTTGTACTTTCTCATCCATGAATCCCCATGTAATTAACACAAAGATGACAAGTGGGTGTTTAGGTGGCAAACTAAGGATGCAGAGTAACTAACAAATGACACATATGATGTGAGGTGTCATCATAGGAAAATTAGGATTTCTTTTTTAGGAAAAATCTAAATACACATCATTATACTTTATGCCATAAAATGTACTATGTAATCTAATGAATACTACATACTATGTTTATCTAAAATATTGTTTTAATGCATGAAAATAGATTATTATATTATTATAATAATGTAAAATTTATAGAAAAATCCCCAAATACATGAAAAATACATGTGTATTAAATATGATGAAAAATACATAGTACAATACTTCCTATATTTAAAACAGGGGGTTACATCCTATCCTCCATAAAACAAATTCCTTCCCCGGAATTTCAAAACAAACTAGGAGAAAACGATATCTATATACATCAAACCAAAACATCTGTACAAGAAATAAAATCCACTATATAAACAGATGAGGGTATCTCTCTCGTATTTTGTCCTCGAGTTCATATGTGGACTCTTCTAGAAACTCTCGGTGCCACTTGACCCTCTTAAGGTTAATGGCCTTCTTCCTCAGCCACTTCTGCCTCCGGTCTAGAATAGCTACTGGCTGCTATCAAATCCAGACGTACATCGATCTCTGAAAAATCTACGACGAGACTGGGGTCTCCCACATACTTCCTACGTTGCGATATGTGGAATACGTCGTGTATACTCTCGAGGGATAGTGGCAAATCAAGCCTATAAGCAACCTCACCAATGCGATCCAAGACATCAAACGGACCAATGTATCTAGGGCTTAACTTCCCGTGCCCGTCGAAACGAATCAGTCCACACATATGTGAGATTTCAAGAACACACAGTCACTTGGCAGGAACTCCAAGTGTCGTCTCTTTGTATATGTCCAATGCTCATAGAGATCCTGGGTAATACAAAGATTGTTCCTAACAGTCCACACCATATCAACTGCTTCGACGATCATCTCAGGCCCCAGAAGCTCACGGTCCACAACATCATCCCAGCTTAGAGGGGAGCAACACTTCCTCCCATACAGTGCAGCAAACGATGTCATGCCAATACTCGCTTGGTAACTATTGTTGTATGCAAACTCTACAAGATGTAAATGGTCATCCCATGAATCATTGAAGTCTAGCGTACACATTCTCAATATGTCCTCCAGGGTCTGTATGGTACACTTCAACTGACCATCCGTCTGAGGATGGTATGCAGTACTAAAACTAAGTTGAGTCCCAAAGCTAGCCTATAAGCTCCTCAGAAATGAGATGTGAATATGGTGTCATGGTTGGAGACTATGCATATAGGTACTCCATGGAGTCTCACGATCTCCTGTACATAAGATTCATATCAAAACTTATCAATAGGGAATCAATAGCTATATGGAAAAGAAAGAACTTTACCTTCATATATCTCTTAGCTAGCTGCTCTGTGGACTGAACAAACCAAAAAGGAATGAAATGTGATGATTTAGTTTTTCAGTCAATGATCACCCAAATAGCGTCATTTTCTCTGGGAGTGCGGGGTAGACCATTCACGAAATCTATTGTCACATGCTGCCACTTCCACTCTAGAATGGGAAGAGGCTGTAGCAGTCCTGCAACTCTCTGGTACTCGGCATTCACTTGTTAACAACCCATCATGATGCCACACTCTTGGCCATACTACGCTTCATCCCATGCCACCAGTAATGCTGCCGAACATCAGGATACATCTTTATGCCTCCTGGGTGAATATAATAAGGAGAGTTGTGGGCCTCCCTCAATAGCTCATCCCGAATGGAACCAGCTGGCATGCATATCCTACTACTGAAACATAGAGAACTGTCCACATGAATAAGGAAATCCGTACGGAGTCCAGGCTCTACTTGGTCCCGAATCTTCCCCGGCCTTTCATCTCCTGACTGTGCAGCTTTGATCTTATCTACAAGATTAGACTGGATCTGGAAACCCATCATAGCTACAGTGACACCTGGGAGGATGACCTCAATCTCCATCTGACGCACTGCCCTACGAAATTCCCTCTGAGTAGTCAACATCATCACATCTGGCAGTCGACTGAGAGCATCTAGTATAAATTAACCTTCTCAATGTGATACTGAAGGTCAACGTCGTAATCCTCCATCAACTCGATCCATCGATGCTGCCTCATATTGAGCTCCTTCTGGGTGAAGACATTCTTCAGGCTCTTGTGATCAATGTATATCTGCACATGTTTGCCTAACAAGAAATGCCTCCAAAACTTCAAAGAAAAGACCACAGTTGCCAACTCCAGGTTATGTGTATGATTATTCCGCTCAGGCACCTTCAATAATCTGGAGGCATAGGCTACAATACGATCATGATAATGAAGAACACATCCAAGCCTCTTGCTAGATGCATCACAGAATATATCAAAGCCTCCCGATCGATCTGGAATCGTCAAGACATGTGCAGTTGTCAATCTCCACTTTAACTCCTTAAATGCTCGATGACACTCCTCAGACCAAACATAATCAACATCCTTCTTGGTGAGGTGAGTCAGTGGTGTAGCAATCTTGGAGAAATCTTTGATGAACTTCCTGTAATAGCCAGCCAACCCCAGAAAACTCCTGATCTCTGTAACTGATCGAGGGACCGGCAATTTCTCCACCGCAGCAACCTTCTCTGGATCAATAGATATCCCATCTCTGGATATTACATGCCTAAGGAAAGCCACCATATGTAACCAAAACTGACACTGACATATAATTGATGCTGCCTCAGGGTCTCCAAGGTAATCTACACATGCTCGGCATACTCCTCATCATCATTCGAATACACCAAGATGTCATCGATGAAGACTACCACAAACTTATCCAGATACTTATAGAAGACTTGGTTCATCAACCTCATGAAGGTGGCAGGTGCATTGGTTACACTAAAGGGCATAACCAAGAACTCATAATGACGATAACGAGTCCGGAAAGCTGTCTTAGGAACATCTGACTCTCTCACTTTCACTTGATGGTACCCGCTCCGCAAATCCAGCTTCGAGTATACTCAGGATCCACCAAGTTGGTTAAAGATATCATCAATTTGAGGGAGAAGATACTTGTTTTTCACTGTCACCTTATTCAACTCCCTATAGTCAATGCACATCCTCCGAGACCCATCCTTCTTGTTGACTAATAGCATTGATGATTCTCATAGAGATACACCGAAGCGTATCAGTCCTGTCTGTGATAGATCCTTCAACTAAGTGCGGATATAGGCTAACTCTGGTGGGGGCATGCGATACAGGGCTTTAGCAATGGGCTGCGTGCCTGATATCTGGTCGATGGTGAACTCTGGGCATCTATCTGGAGGAAGTCCATAGATATCATCGGGAAGACATCAGGAAAATATCAAACAACCCTCAGCATATCAGACTCAGTCTCCATCGCCATCGCCATGACTTCTATCGGCTTGGCCCTGAACTTCACCGATTCGAGTGTGCTGCTACCATTAACAAAATCGAACTCTGGATGGTGTAGGATCTGAAAGACTACCCTCCTCTATCTGAGGTCAATCATGGCATGAAACATACCCAACCAATGCATCTCAAACACGGCCTCAAAGCTAGGTCTCTATCACTAGGAAGTCAGCATATAACTCCCGCCCACAAATCTCCATGGGAAAATGGATTCAACTAAGAGAGCTAAGGAGCACTCTCTTCCCTGTGTTGATATTCCAATTAGTGGGAAGGGGATCCACTGGTATCGAATGCTCGTTCACGAATATTTGGGACAAGAAACAATGGGAAGCCCCAGAATTGAAGAGTGATAAAACATGAAAAGAGGCGACCATAATAATACCTAAGGAAAGACAATTCAGAGCAAATACAACAAGAAACAATCATAACAAGGAAATTAAAATGGGGAAATCCAAAATAAGGACATGAACACACATATATATAACACGCATAATTCAAGGAAATATTGGAGATATATAAGTGATAACCTGACCAGTGTTCTCCGTCACTACTACAGACATAATAAAAGCCCGACACCTCTGGGGAGTCAGGGCTGTCCTATGGAAAGCATGCTGCTAACCAGATAGATGACGTCCTCTAAGAGCTGGAGGACTCGGTACTGATGGTGCTGGGAGTGGTAGCCTCTATAGAGCAGGTGGAATAGTCCTTTACTGTGTAGGCCTAACTGCCACAAGTGCCACTGGCACTAGAGAGTGGCTCTGATGTGGGCAAATCTGTTGATATGTCCTGACTCTCCACATGTAAAGTATCGCCTGACTAAGGATCTGCAATCCTTCTTATCATGCCCATGCTTGCCATAAAACTGGCAAGGCGGGTGTCTGTGGGGAAATGGTGTGGCTCCCGACCTCCTAAACTGGACAGTCTGCATCGGCCAAGGAAATTTCTTCTGCTATTTAGCAGGACGCCGATCAGCAATCACTAGAGTCTTCCCCGTGCTCCTTAGATAAGTCTTATGCATCCTCGCCGCTTTAAGCACTTCCTCATGAGTGGGTAAGTCAAGTGTAGACATGGCTCCTCTATACTCAGGATTGAGGTCCACGCAGAAATGGTGAGCCCATAAAGCAGGAGATGTAACTAGCTCTAGAGCAAACTTGCTCAGCAGGAAAAACTCGGCATCATATGCGTCAATACTCTAACGGCCCTGGGTCAAGTGCTCGAATCGCTACCTCAACTCATCCTTCATAGTATCTGGAAGGAACTTGGCCTCAAAGCACTCCTTGAACTTCTCCCAAGAAACATGCTTAGTCAAATGACGCTCATCTATATCCCACCAATATTGAGCCTAACAAGTTAGCTGTCTCCGTGCAGTATCCACCCAACAATCATGTGGATATCCAACTATGACTAGATCATCCTCTGTGACCTTAGCCACTCATCGACCACCAGGGGGCTCTCATTGCCTGAGAAGAACCTCAGACGCATCTCCCTGAACTGCTTGAAGCTGGGAGTTTTCTAAGTTTGGACCTTGGTTAACATCTCTGTCTGCTGATTTAGATTCTCCTGAACTCCTAATAAAATCTTCTTCAACAGAGAAGGCTTAGGATGCACCATTTTGGAAGAAGATGTCTCGTTCCCACTGCCCATTCTGTGGAAAGAAAATGAAACAGCACGGATTAATACCAAATAAAATAAGATAGTATCGGATGATCATCTGTACCATCCTTATGCATATCGCAGTGTGAGATAACCTGTATGGGCCACCACAAAAACCATGTCACACACTGCTCTCCAAAATACCCGGAAATATGAAACTTTCCCAGCCGTATATAGAGAACAGAAGGTGACAAGGCCGCGACAGTATTTAGACCCAAGGATTTGACCCATTGACTATAAATACTACATTGCATAAATGTGATATAATAAAAAAATCTTACAGGCCACTGCGAATGCCAGAATAGTACAGATGACTGATAAAAGAATTAATATTTATGCTTAAATACAAAAGGACTGCATTTATTTAGGTTTGAAAGATACAACGGTACATACGATAATTATACAAGGTACATACGGGGACATAATATGAAAGACTCCCAACCCTCAACACAGTGTCCACAACACATGTACAACTGACTCCATACTCTAATCTTGAGTAGCCAACTCCACGAAATCGCCCTTAGAGAGCTCGACCTCTAGCTTGAAGTTCTGGACAGTCTCATGGGGGAGAACCTGCTCTAAAGTCTCAGGCCCTAGACCTGGGAAAAAGGGGGATGGACACGTCACTGCATACCGAGTAAAAACTAAACAACTTTAGGTATGGAACATCATTATTAAAATTGTTCTATCTAGATAAGTGTCAGGTAACATGTGATGATAAAGGGGCAATCTAACTAACTTCATAATTTACAACAAAAGTGGGAACATGCAAAGTTCTTTATGATAAATGTAAATAAAGTAGAAATGGACCACATGATGAAATTAAAGCAGAGAGGTAATTAACTAATTAATTAAGGAGTTATTGAACAACATTTTCGATAAGTATTCTTGTTATGGTTACTATTTGGAAACTCAAGTAGATGGTAAAATACAAGGCTCTGGACCTCACCCAGGGTGTGTGGAAAGTGGTACCCCACCAGTGGAACACCAGCACTGTGAAACGGTGCCTCTCGTAACTCCCACGTTTCGGGAGTGAGAATATCATATCATACACATCCTATACCTCATGGTGCATAACGAGTACACCCATGGGCCTCTCCAACTCTGCCCACTCCCCGTGCTGGCTGTCAGGAGTGCGAGTGAGATAGAATCAATCTAGTCTAGTCCTTATGTATACACTCTACCTGGATTTCACCCAATACCCCATGTCTGGAATTCTCACCTACCTCGGGGTAGATCGAGGCATCTAAGTTGTTATAATACTCTTGAGTGCTCACTTTCTTAAATGTGATAATGTCCACTATCTCAACATTCGTGTGGTCACATCTACCGCTAACCTGTAAAACAAAGTAATATTTTTCAACGATAATTACATCAATATAGAAGTAACTACGATAATTTCAACGATACTTTCAACGATGAGTGGTCTCATTTCAACCTTCATTACATCAATGTCATGATTAAGCGATCACCATCGCATAACAAAATCTCAAGTAAAGAGCATCACAACATTAACTTGAGATAAAGCGTCATCACCATAGCCTCATAAGTGGACATAAACATAACATTAAGGAACATTCTAACATGAAGTCTAATAGCGTGATGATCTCCATAGCATAAGGGACATAACATAACGTAATATATAACATGTTGAGCTCCATGGCATCATAATATATAACATGGTGAGTCCATGGCATAAGAGACATAACATAACATAATATGTAACATGGTAGCTCCATGTCATAAGCGACATTACATAACATAATGGTGAGCTCCATGGTATAAGAAACATACATAACATAATATGTAACATGAGCTCTATAGCATAGGAAACATACATAATATAATATGTAACAAGTGCTCTATGACATATGAAACATACATAACATAATATGTAGCATGACATGAATGGAATCACATCCTCCTAAAACAATTCTAAGCATGGTAATCCTAACTAAATGAGCTCCATGGCATAAGAAACATACATAACATAACATGGAACATGGTCAGCTCCATGGCAAAAGAAACATATATAACATAATATGTAACATGATCTCTATGGCATAAGAAACATACATAACATAATATGTAACATGAGATCCTTGGCATAAGAAGCATACATAACATAATATGTAACATGACATGAATGAAACCACATCCTCCTAAAACATTTCTAAGCATGGTAATCCTAACTAAAGTTGCTAATTCCTACCTTAGTGAAGCCTCTTCTATTCCAAACTTAGCCTCCTTCTATTTGTGATCGTTCTTCCTCAAACAAGTGTATGGTATGGTGGTGATTTTGGCCAAGGGGAGTAGGAGAGAAATGGTGGCGATGGAGGTGGTGGTCCGGTCCTAGGAGTAGGAAGGGGGGGGGGGGGGGGGGGGGTGTGGCCGGCCCAAAGCAAGAGAGGGACATGAGAGGAGAGAGAGATGACACCTTGCTTCTTTCTTCCCTTTCTCTTTTTCCTAAATTTCCCTTTCGTATTTTCTCATTCATGAACCCCCATGTAATTAACACAAAGATGACAAGTGGGTGTTTAGGTGGCAACCTAAGGATGAGGATTAACTAATAAATGACACATGTCGTCTGAGCTGTCATGCATAGGAAAATTAGGATTTCTTTTTAGGAAAAATATAAATACACTTCATTATACTTTATGCCAGACAATGTACTATGTATTCTAATGAATACTACATGATATGTTTATCTAAAATATTGTTTAAATGCATGAAAATATATTATTATATTTGTATAATTTATAAAATTTATGGAAAATCCCCAAATACATGAAAAATACATGTGTATAAATACGATCAAAAATACATAGTACAATACTTCGTATGTAAAAAATAGGGGGTTACACGAGTCTCCATGGCCACCTCCACACATCAAATTTGGAAAATGCTTGAGGTGACTCATGAAGGTAACAAAAAGGTAAAAACTTCCAAATCGTCTCTTTACTCTGGCAGGTATGAACAATTTTCAATGGAGAATTGAGAATCCATTAAGAACATGTACTCACGATTAACCGAGATTATCAACATGCTTACGGGCCGAGGAAAGAACATCTACACACAAAAGGACCATGCATGCATGATCCTTCGATCCCTCACCCCCGAATGATAATCAAAGGCATGGAATATAGAAGAAGGTAACGATCTATCCAAGCTTTCATTGGAAGAGCTCATTGGTAGTCTTATGGCATACGAGCTCTAAATGAAAGAGAGGAAGGAAAAGAGGCAAAGTAAAAATGAAGACCCTTGCATTCAAAGAAGCTCCTACATCCAAAACATCCGAGGATAAAGTTGAGGACCAACTTGCCCTCATAACAAACGGCTTCAAAAAATGATCAAGTCAGGTAAGCTTTAATTTCACAATAAAAAATTATCTAACAAAACTGGAGTTCATTATGAATGTCACAAGCTAGGGCATATAAAGTAGGATTGCCCATTAAGAAAGAACAAAGGGAATAGCAAAATGATACCATATCAGGGAGCAAAGCCAAAGAGAGAAGCTTTTACCGCTTGGGATAGAAGTGATGATGAAAGCTCATCCTCCTTCGAAGAAGAAGAAGCAGAAAAGAATGAGAGAGCCTACTCATGCTTCATGGCTAGAAGTAACAATGAGGTAAATTCTAATTCCGACTCTAGTGATGAGGATAGTGATGATGACGAATATGATTGAAAGGAGGAGTTTCAAATGTTGTATGCTAAATATGAGGACACTTTGAGAGAGCTTTTGACTCTTAAAAAGAAGCATAGAACGCGTGAAACTATTTCTCCCAATCTTGAGCTAGAAAAGATTAAGAAAGAAAATTTAAAATTGATTAGCAGTAATAATGATTTGATTGAAAAGAATAGATTACTTAGTAATGATTTGATTGAAAAGAATAGATTACTTAGTATTGAACTTAAAGACTTAGGAGATAGGTTTAGTGACCTAGAGAAGACCATGACCGCCATTAAGGCAAAGCACGATGACTTATGTAGACATGTTGATATATATAATAAGGGTAAGGAAAAATAGATAGCTTGGTTAGCTCACAAAAACCATCCACTAGCAAATTTGGTCTAGGTTATAATGTGACCACTCAAAAAGCTAAGGTCACTCATCATCACAATATGGTTCATAAAGCTAAGAATGTGTTTATTAAAGTTTGGATACATAGGAATGTAACTATCCAAATCCAAATGAAGGATAAATACATTGATAGTTTCATGAACAATGTTCAACATAATGTTAATTATAGATTTGTTCATGATGGAAAATTTAAATCCAAGTGGGTTTGGTTCCCCATTGATTGAGCCTATTATGTATGACTAATCCCATGGACTCGAAAGAAAAGAGTAAAAAATCTTGATTTTTGTAGGTACTCACAAATTTGAAGGGATTAAATTGCTTTCCCTAAGATTCCTAAGAATATGCAATTTTGCAGGGTGAGAATAATTGCTAACGCATTACTAAAACATGTAGTTCTTCCTGCGTATCTTAACTTTTATGTTTTTTTTTCAACACATGGTTTATGTGTTGATATTGTGTCACCATTCACTTTAGATTATTTTTGACACACATATAGATTGAGAGTTATTAGTTTGGGAAGAATATATTTAAACTTGCATATTTTTCAAAGGGGATAGAGATAATTTACTTGAAAAATCCTTTTTACTGATAACAAAAGGGGAGAAAGATTAGATGACCATGCATACATAATATGAATTGCAACACTTAGTTTTTAGTGTATTTCATTTGCACTAACAAGTTGTGTTGTATGAAAGGTAAGATTTATCTTAAATTCATATAATTTTGCAATCATGTTTATAATCATCAAAAAGGAGGATACTGTTAGATATTGTGTCACCCAACATAGTTTTGATGATTAGAAAACATGTCATCTAACTTGAGTGTAGGAATTCAATATTATAGAAGCACTCAAGATGATGGGTGAGCTAAACCAAAGCCAAAGAACCAAGGAAGCTAGGCAAGGGGCTTGAAGCATGGAAATGCATCATTGGACTTCAATGTAAATTATTTGATTTTTGATGTATTTTTATTTAGTATGTTAAGGCCTTGATAGAAGCTCACACATACTCAGAAAAACACTAAAAATAGTTTTAAAATGGTTTAAAATGTTTTCGTTGTTATGAATGGGAGACCTTTGGTCTACACCCACTAACCATCCACCATTACACCCACTTAGCAGTGGGTGTTCCTTGGGATTCATATGAATGTAAATCCTATATGAAAGTATATTAGTATGGCTATAGTTTACACCATAAGCTAGTTCTTCCAATTCTAACACGTTATCATGCACGATTACCTCTAGATAATTTTTCTCTTCAAAAATTCTGTCTAGCTAAGGAATCTTATATTTGTTGGCGGATCGTTTGCCAACATCACGAGGAGTTTTGATTGTTTCCATAGCCGTCGATTTTCTCGAGGAGCGGGATTGTTTTCTGCGGATTTTTCGCTCTCCGATCTTCCCCAGATCTAACGGATCTAGAGGTAAATACTAAAACTCCTAGATCTAAACATAGTTTATATATATTCATTATGTTTAGATCAAATTACATGGACCAATTACATTGTGTTTATACATATTCTAATTACATAACAAATAAAAAAATAAATAAAAACTCAAATCATTCACCGCCTGAAGCAGTTCTCCTTCCCGGCCTTATCCCCAAAACCCCTCCTGAAGGGGGGGCTTGATCCGGCTCACCAACCCTCCGAAGGGGATTTTTTATCAGGCGCAAACCCCCCGTCAGGTGGCCCAGCTACAGTGCCACTGCCCCCAGTCAGGGGATGGTCTCTTTTGCGTCGGCCCCAGTCGGGGGCCTTCAGATGCGCCGCCCCAGTCGGGGGGCCTTCGGATGCGCCGCCCCACAGTCGGGGGGCCTTAGATGCGCCGCCCCCCCTGTCGGGGGGCCTCCTAGCACCGCCCACCCCCAGTCGGGGGGGGGGTTCTGAAGCGCCGCCCCCCTGTCGGGTTGGGGGGCTCCTCTCTACGCCCCCAGTCGGGAGCCCTCTTGAAGCGTCGCCCCCCCACTTCGGGGGTGCTTCCTTGCCGCGTCACCCCGCCAGTTGGGGGGGGCTTGCCTTGGCCGCCACCTCCCCCCAGTCCGTGGGGTCTTCCCCTGCGCTGTCAAATGGACCTTATATATAATATTCGGAGGGGGGCATTCGCCGGATCTCCACCTCCCCGAAGGGGGTCTCACTATGACGGCAGCCTCCCTGAAGGGGGTGGCCTCTTTATCTTTTGGGGCTGGACCAAATCCTAAACCTTAGGGTTAGAGTTAGTGTAATATAAGGCTGCACTTAACATATGGGCTAGTGGCCCATTAACCCCTTTATTAAAAAAACAATATAAAAAAGATTTTTGGCTGTTGGACCTGAAGCCCGCAGCAAGCCTAAAGGGTTTCAGGCCCATAGGCTTTTAATAAATAAATGGGGTATATCATAACTCTGGTTTAAATATATATATATTTAAATCAAAAAAATCAATTAAATCTGGATAAATATCAGAAAATACTAGAAAATTACTGGAAAATTACTGGAAAATTCTGGATAATTGAGATAATAATGTGTGGCATTAATATATTACTTTAGGGATGGTTTTTGTTAATAATATTAATTATTGGTCCATATTCTGTTAATTTCAACATCTTGCGATTTATAATAATTGGATTAAAGTTATTATTATGTCACGATTTAATAATTACAAGGATCCTGAGACTGCTCTGTCGTTAGTTACCCAACCTAACGGGTAGTGACGTTCTCCCGTGGTCCAAGTAATTATTAAACGTAAATTTAATATATTTCTCCAATAAAATTGCTTGCGATGTTGAATAAATTAAATTGTTTATGCCTGTGATGTTGCATGATTATTTGTATGTTATATAAACTACCTGGAATGTTAGTAAGACTGTGTATTGGTTTTTGGATCGGCCGTTTTTAGTCACCACTATTTATTTTCCTCGCATTTTTTTCTTTTGAGTGAAAATGTAGTGAGGAATTAATTGTAAAAGCCAAAGCCCGGATATACTTACCCTAAAGACAGAGGCAAAATTGCTAATGCTGGGACCCCCCAAGGGTTTCCAAATTTTAATTTTAAAATTTTCGTACTTCGGATTGTATAATGGACTTTGGACTTTTATTCTTTTTGGTGGTGACCGGCCGATCCCTATAACTATTTTTGTTTTACTACTATGCATGTTTTAATTTTTTAAAAAATAATTAATTCAGATTGCGAGCGTCTATTTTGATGTTCTCGATGCGGCTGGCAAAAAGTACTTGAGCTGGCAGCTGGACCTAAAGTTCCACCTGCGCTCACAGGGCCTTAGTCACACAATTCAAGCTCCAGCTATGCTTGTGACATCTGGTGAATGGATTTCTACTGTTAGAGTCTCCGATATAGAGAAGGCAAAAGCCATTATCTATATCAGGAGACATATTGATCAGACCCCGAAGGCCGAATATCTAACAGTGGAAGGCCCTCATGAACTATGTGTTGAGTATTGGTGTTTCATACCAATGTTATTTTGATGATGATCACAACATTATGTTGTTGCTAATGACTCTCTTATTTTAGTCTCTTAGTTAATTTTCAAGAATATAATTTTTGGAGACTAAACACTTGGTGCAAGAATGGACATCAAGTGGAGAAGGGCCAAGGCTTGGACTCAAGGGGTGCCAAAGCTTGAAGATGATGGAGAGCATCAAGGCATCAAGATTGAAGCCATAGACTCTAAGGAAAGCAATGTAATCCATGTAATATTTCCTTTATTGCTTTCTCTCTCATTTGAGTCTAGGTTTATGTAATGCCTTGATAGATGGTCTACTCATACATGCATATGCATTTAACCATCTTAGTGAGCCTTAGGATTATCATAGAATCCAACCCAATAGGCTCATCATGACCAAAGACTCATTTGGAGTCTCTGGTTCTCCAACAGTCGCCTGCTGAAGAGTTCACAGTCGACTGGGTGATTTCTAGTCGCCTGTCGAGCCTTCTACAGTCAACTGTGATGCACGGCTCAAGTCAACATTTCTATTGACTCTACTTGAGCTGTTCGCATCAGTCGACTGATGCTCAGTTTACAGTCACATGTATATTTACAATCGCCTGTGAAATGGTCAACAGTCGTCTGAGTAGTGTAAGTGCAAATTCGGCCTCTCTCTGTTTTTCTCCATCTCCTGCACCAGTCAATTGATGAAGGATTTACAGTCGCCTGATTATTTTATAGTCGACTGTATCCTTGTCATCAGTCGCCTGTATGCTTTCTGAAGAAAGAGTGTAGCTCTCTATTTTATTCCATCTCATGCAACAGTCGCTTGCTGAAGGTTTTACAGCACCTGTCCTGTTTATAGTCGACTGTATTTACTTCATCAGTCGACTGTCGAGGCTCAGATTATAGCCGTTGGATATTTTCTAGCCGTTGGACAGTCGACTGTCATTTGTGCATCAGTCGACTGTCAGTGACGTTTCTGCCCAAAAACTAGCCATTGCAGCCTTTTGTTTTTCGCTGTTTTCTTGGGTTTTGAGGGTTGATATAGGGTTCCTATATATATGAGAGGGCTGAGTTCATAGGAACTTCTTGATGCTATTGCAAATCATTAGAGATTTATTAAGCCACTCTCAAACTCTCTCATTTCCCTCTTTGAGCTCTCATTCCTCTTCATGCATTGAAGTCCAGCTCAAGGGAAATCATCTAAGTGCTTTCAAGCAAATCTCAACACTTAGAAATCCTCTTCTATGCCTTGCATTCATCTATGAGTAAGCATCTCAAGGTATAGGTAAGAGTATTTATTTTACTTGGTGTTTCTTTGTAACACTAATTCTCTTTGTGGGAATTAGTCTTTCTCTCATTATGGGATTAGGATATTCTCTTAGTGGAAATAACTCTCTTTGTGGGAGTAACTCTCTTAGTGGGAGTTTGGTGTCCTAGTGTAGGGATAACCTTAATTCTCTTGGTGGGAGTTAGTAATTCTTTTGGTGGGAGTTTGACCCCTGTGTAGGGTTGGTTGGGTCCTTGTATAGGGCAAAATCCTCTTGGTGAGGTATCTCTTTGTGGGATTTGTATTCACTTCTCTTTGTGAGATTATAGTGAATATTGGTGTGGCTGGACGTACCCAGGTTTGGGGAACCAGGGTAAAATCTTGTGTTTGCGTTTGGTTTGATTGTGTCAATTATTTCCTCTTGCATTTATTATTCAGCATTTGCAAGTTTAATTTTAATTGGACAATTTATTGCCATTACACTTTACACCCACCTCTAGTGTGTTGTTGTTAGTATTGCAAGGGTAAGGTGATCCTTACAATTGTTATCAGAGCGAGGTTATAGAATACTGCAACGATGGCATTCAACGCTACATTCGCGTCTTATGAAGAAGGTCATTCTACCGATCGACCCCCGCTCTACAACGGAACCAACTACCCTAGTTGGAAGATCAGGATGATGGTCTACATGAAGGGTCAAGACCATTGGGACATCACGGAGTTGCCTTTTGAGGAGCCTACTTCTCCTGCGGCTTCTAGAACTAAGGCAGAGAAGGACTCGATCAGAGTCAATGCAAGGGCTATGTATGCATTCCATTGCGACCTCACTCCGAATGAGTTCAACCGCATCTCTATGTGCAAATTGGCCAACAGAATTTGGCATACAATGGAGATTTCTCATGAAGTGCTACTTCCACATAAGAAAGAGGTTCAACCAACCAAGCCCGAGAAGGAAAAGGGGGTTGCACTCCATGTCGAGAAGAAGTCATTCAAGTGGAGAAAGAAGTTCCAACGGGAAGCTTCGAGTGAAGAAGAAGAAGAAGAAGATGTTAGTGATGATTACATCGATCTTGCCAAGCAATTCAAGAAATTCAAGGCATTCCTCAAGGACAAGCAAGGTAAATCTTTGTCAAAGTTTGCCTCCAAGTCTAACAATTCTAGTTGTTTCAATTGTAGAGGAAAAGGTCATCTTTCTACCGAATGCCCTTCCAGATCCACCAAAGATACCTATAAGGGCAAAGGGAAGAAGAATTGGAAAGTCAAGTCCAAGTTCAAGAACCAAAAGAAGGGATTTATTGGCACATTTGATGATTTCGATGTGGACACATCTAGTGATGAAGAAGAGAATGACAAGGAGCAAGATCACATGTGCTTCGCGGCTTTTGATGATTCTTCACCAATCTCCTCTAGCTCAAGCAATGAAGAGATAGAGGCGTGGCTCAACTCCAAAGAAGAAATGTGCTTCATGGCTAATGGAAAGAGTCTTCGTCAAGCTCTAGCGAGGAGGAAAACGATGAGGAAGTCAAGGAGGAAAGTGATGAGGAAGTTGAGGATGAAAAGCTATCCTACGAGAAGCTCGAATATCGCTTCAATGTGGCCTCCAACTTGGCAAGTAAGTGCATCGACTCATATGATAAATTGAAAGCTAAATTTAATAATGCTATGAGTAGGGTGCATGCTTTAGAATCGGCTACTGTAATCCATGATGAAATGCATGATTGTGACACTAGTGAGAGAGACACACTTCTCTCTCAAGTTAAGGAATTGAGTTTGTCTAATGATAATCTTGTTACTCAAAACCTTAGCTTAGAAACTCGCATTCAATAATAACTTATGTTGAAATGTGAAGAGGAATCCCGTAAGCTCAAAGCTTTGGTATTCTAGGGATTCACTCCACGATTTGCTTGAAAAACAACATCCGGCAAATCATAAATGAGGTTTGGGGTATATTCAAAATGTGGTATCCAAACCCACCTCTAATTCCTCTTATGGTGCAAATACAAGAAATATTGCTAAAGCACCTAAGAAGAATCACCATGCATTCTTCTATAACAATAACACCAACAAGAAGCATGTAAATCACGAGGTAATGAGGAAGAATGAAAACTCTTCATTTTTTGCTAAGAAGCAAAATCCTCATTCTATGCATGCCAAGAAATTCATTTCTACACCTAAGCATGCCACATCTACCCCTCTTGCAAAGGCAAAACCCTTCCTTAGGAAATCCTTGAGTTTATGGATTCCCACTAAGGTTAGTGTGCAAGAGAGGGATAGTTACATCAACTCTCTAGTTAGGGATGTGATCACCTCATGTGATTACATTAGAAAATCAAACTCCTCTTGGGTTGGGTTCCCTAATGTTTAGGTTCCTCACACGTATATTGCATGGGTATTATGCTTAAATGTTTATTTTTAGCATACCCATTGTTTGTGTGTGTGTTTCATGATTTTGAAAATATTTTCAAACTTATTTTTCATGAAAATGAGGACCTTGGGGAAGACATTGACATACATGCATTTGTTGACCCATATGTATGTCAATGGGGGAGTTAATATGTTGCATGTTTAAAATATCATAAAACATATTTTGACTCTCATTTCGGGGAGTGTTTGAGATCATTGTTTACAATTGGTTATTTTTGGTCTCAAACTAAACCCCTTAGATATTGCCAACATGTTTCATGTTTTATTTTGTTTTGGCAAAATCATTGTGTGTCATTGAAGCTTGATTTTTCTATATCTACTGCTTTGATACACCTTTAGGCCCATGGCTGCAATATATGTATATCAATTGGTAAAGAGGATTATTCCAAAATTCATTGCCTACAATTGGTAGTACCTCAATTGTTAGGGATTGTTTATCTTCTACTTTACAATTGGTATTAGATCCTAAAAGTCAAAACTTGACAATTTCTATGATCTAGGGGGAGCACAGGATAGTGATTGATACCCACTAAATTTTACAAATTTGGTATCATACATCTCCTTATATCTTGCATATTGTCACATCTTTGATTAAGATGACAAAGAGTGATATTTATGATGTCCACCTTTTTGACGATGTCAAGGGGGAGAGAGATATGCATTATGTGAATATAATTCTTGTATTTCATACATATGCAATTGGGGAGACATATATCTATGGGGAGAGATATATGGGATTGTATAAACCATTCATGTTTGCATGATATTGTCTATTGCTATTGGTTTATGTAATCCATGTCTACCTATTAAATATCACCATGTTATCTCATTATTTCGTTTGGTATAATGAGTATTTACTATTGTTTATCTCATTTTACACTTGGTGCATATAAGTAGGGGGAGTTCATTAGCATTGTGCTTTATTTCTTTATGTTTTACATAATGTGTGTCATCATCAAAAAGGGGGAGATTGTTGAGTATTGGTGTTTCATACCAATGTTATTTTGATGATGATCACAACATTATGTTGTTGCTAATGACTCTCTTGTTTTAGTCTCTTAGTTAATTTTCAAGAATATCATTTTTGGAGACTAAACACTTGGTGCAAGAATGGACATCAAGTGGAGTGATTTGGGTTCAATATTACATATTTAACCCCCCATTTAGCCCTATTTTGTGCTCATGTGATGCTACATTGTTCTCTAATTCATACGTATTTTCTACACATTTATTTATTAGAGAAAACACACTATTTGAGCACAAAACAGCAATTAACGAAGTATTTATACAATTTTTATATTTTTCCTAGCACCGTCTCGATCTCACGATTCCAACGACTATTTATTTGTATTTTTCTGAGATCTGTGCTAATTACTGTGTATTTTTGAATGCAGAATACTATTTAAATGGAGAAATACGCACGAAAATACGCAAATACGGCGTAATACGGACACATGGCATGCATCCACGCATCCACGCTCAAATCCGACAGCAGCAGAAAATTAACGACGGGGATTTATAGAAGCCGTTGGATCGAGATCCAACGGCCCGCATTCGAACGAGGACGCAATCTCTGGGAGATGACGTGGCACATTCTGCACCCTCGATGCTTGATCAAACGGCTGTACGCAGTTCAACTCGAAGCACTTCGTAGAGGGCGACGCGGTCAGATCTTGACCGCTAATCGACGATCCGATGGCCAGTAAGCGGCACATTTGAGCGGCAATGCGGCGTCGTACCAACCGTTCGATCACGATCCTACGGTGCCAATCATCCCCGCGTTTTGAGTTTGAATCCATTAGCGTAAGAATTTGGCGGACGACGTGGCGACATCTGCACCACACATCGTCGATCCAACGGGCCACATTCACCCCGCATCGAAATCGATCGAAGAGCGCAACGACCGTAGATCCACGCAGCAGCGGTCGACGTGGCCCGCTTGCACTTGAGAGAGAGCACCTTTCCGGTCCCACCAAGTTTTTGGCGCCGTTGCCGGGGAGGAATGGTTTGTGACTACGGTTTATTTCATTCAGAAGACCTTCGGTGAGATCTTTCCACTTTACTGTACATAAATTTTTTTATTATTTTATTTTAAATTTTTTTTCAAAATGGAATATCTGAACTTCTATTGCGCAAACAATCTTTATGATGCACGATATGCTAATGCACACAAACATAGAATGGAGAAGCTCAAAATTGTTAATTTTAATCAAACTGACTGTGAAACTTTCTTTCAGGCCTGGAGGAGGTTCACAGACATTATATCGAGCTATCCACAGCATGGGTACATAAATGAAGAGCTTATGGCGTTCTTCCTAGAAGGACTACAACCTCAGCTGCAGGAATTATTGGGAGGCATGACGCCGACAGTGGTGTGGGAATACATGGAGTCTCTGCAAGAAAACGGAGAAACCGTGGAAGAGACTTCAGAGAGCGATTCAACGGAGCCTTCGTGCCTCGATCAAGAAGAGCAAAGCGTAGACGTACCATTGCAATCCTTGAAAGAGGAAGCTTACCAGACTATTCAGACACAGGAGGCCACATCCCATCAATTCCAGGAGAATTTCCTTGCTCGGAGTCGGCAGATTCAAAAATCTATTGAAGATCTTAATTTGATTGCCGCTTGCTTAGAAGAAAGTAATTATTTTGAAACTCAATTTAAAGAAACTAATACGAGTTCATCTTCTATTGTAGGAATATCGAGCGAGCCATGTCACGTTATTGACACAAATAAAAATATCCACATGGCAGAAAGTGTGCGCAAAAGAGAGGACGAGCTAGCAATTTTGGATGAACGAGAGGAGGAGACAGCTAGGGAAAAGGGTTTTGAGATTATCGCCATGGAGTCAGAACCATGCCCTCCTCCAGTTTTGTCCCAAAATCATTTATCCCTCTCTCCAACGATCGAGCATCGTACAGAGAGTAGTGCAAATCTTTCAGGGAGTAGTCGTCAACTTGCTTTAATTTCTTTCACTTATTTTGATGACTATATTTGGAATATTTTTATTACGAAGAATCTTAAATTAATTTGGACTAACATAACTCATCTCTCGCAGGACATTGGCAAACAGCTTATAGAGATGCTTGGAGTTGTGTTGCTGGGGTCCAAATTAGTTTTTGGAGGAAGAATAATCGCCGAGGAGCGCAAGGAGCAAATTGAACAACTTCCTCCACAATTAAAGATTCGGGATCCGCCATTTGATCATGGTGTGTTCTTTCCAGTAGTGTAGTTTTTTATATGCTTTCTAGGTTGCTTGCTTGAATAAACTCGTACCTCTTCCGACATTGAGGACAATGTCCATCTTTAGTTGGGGGGTGTGTATGAGACCTTAGGATTTTTTTTGAGAAGAATAAATCACCAAATCTCATCATTTTAAAACTCATTCATATGCCTCTAATGCGGATGATTATACATTAATTGTGTTCTAAAAATTGTTTATGGCTTGATTAATTATTTTTCCTTCATGGAATTACCATTAATATACTATTCAAGAAAATTTTCAATTTCCATGATTAATATCTCGAAATAGTTTGAATATATTTCATGCGTGCTAATGTGATGAAAAAGCTTAAGTATACACGATTTATTAGAAAGTTTTCAAGTTGAAGAGGGATTTGGCCTCTGTTATTAATGTTTATATTCATGTTGATGGGTTTTGAGTTGCTTACAAAGAAAGAAAAGAAAAGAAAAGAATGAAAAATGATGAATGAAGAAAATGAATGAATAAGTATGTCACTACTAAATAACTTGGTTGGCTCGAGTAGTACAGTCCGAGGGGTCCTTCTTGGCCTAATGCCCTATGATCGTCTGATTTGGGAGCCATTGACCGGAAACTCACTCATTTGATGGAGCGATCCAAGTTATACCTTTTTCTGCGAATTTTGCTTGATGCACGTTACGCGGAACGAATAAAAGAAAAGAATGGTGAATATACTAAGCAACTTCAATACCCATAATTTGAGTGATTGTTTTGATAGGCCAATTCCTTGGAAACAAGAAAACTAGGATATAACGACATGTTATACTTTCGCTTGCGCGAAACGATGCTTGCATGTTATTTATTCATACTAGATTAGAGAAAATATCATGTGATTGATTTTGTTCATGGATGTGTATATTAATGGTCAAGACCATGTTGGAATGCGTATTATTGAGCCATGCCATGAGCGATTTGAAAGAACTTATTGTTTTATTACTCATCCGTATTTATCGCTATTTTTGCTAGAGACTAGCAAATCGCTAGTTGGGGGGGTGTGATTCGGGTTCAATATTACATATTTAACCCCCCATTTAGCCCTATTTTGTGCTCATGTGATGCTACATTGTTCTTTAATTCATACGTATTTTCTACACATTTATTTATTAGAGAAAACACACTATTTGAGCACAAAACAGAAATTAACGAAGTATTTATACACTTTTTATATTTTTCCTAGCACCTTCTCGATCTCACGATTCCAACGACTATTTATTTGTATTTTTCTGAGATCTGTGCTAATTACTGTGTATTTTTGAATGTAGAATACTATTTAAATGGAGAAATACGCACGAAAATACGCAAATACGGCGTAATACGGACAAGTGGCGCGCATCCACACATCCCCGCTCAAATCCGACAGCAGCAGAAAATTAACGACGGGGATTTATAGAAGCCGTTGGATCGAGATCCAACGGCCCGCATTCGAACGAGGACGCAATCTCTGGGAGATGACGTGGCACATTCTGCACCCTCGATGCTTGATCAAACGGCTGTACGCAGTTCAACTCGAAGCGCTTCGTAGAGGGCGACGCGGTCAGATCTTGACCGCTAATCGACGATCCGACGGCCAGTAAGCGGCACATTTGAGCGGCAATGCGGCGTCGTACCAACCGTTCGATCACGATCCTACGGTGCCAATCATCCCCGCGTTTTGAGTTTGAATCCATTAGCGGAAGAATTTGGCAGACGACATGGCGACATCTGCACCGCACGTCGTCGATCCAACGGGCCACATTCACCCTGCATCGAAATCGATCGAAGAGCGCAACGACCGTAGATCCACGATTGAACGGTCATGATTGAGGGCGAGCGAAGCGCATCAGCGGTCGACGTGGCTTCTTCTGCCCCGTCCGATGGGAGATTGAATGGACGGGATTTAATCTGAGCTGAAGTCGGAGATATCAACGCGGATGCGGGTGCGCACAGTTTTTAAAGCACACGTGTCGCGTACAGATTCAATCCCGCATTTGATGAGCGGTTGACGTTTGATCCGCTTTAGATCTACGGTCAGGATTGATTCGGGTGCGAAATGGATGCGGGTTTAGACCCGTTAGCAATCCCAAACCCGCAATCTTATTATATAAGCGTATTTAGGGTTTTTTGGGCGTATTCAAGCAGATTGGGGCGTATTTTGGGCGTATTGGAGGCTCTAGGAGCCGTATTCTCCCCCTGAAAAATTCTGTAAAATTCCAGAGGCTTGTTTTCTTATTTCCAGAGAGTTTGAAGACTTTTCAGAGAGAATTGGTGATATTTTCTTCAACTTCTATCCCGTATTTTGGTGTTTTCTATTGTATTTTGCTATGAACTTGAAGTATTTTGTTATGAAACTTGTTTATTATTGCACGATGAGTAGCTAGAACTTATTTGTGCATGGTATGGAGTAGTTAGGGGATATTATTCGTGTTTATTTGGTTGAAATTTCCTTGTGCTAAATCGTTTAACGTCGCTAAAATTGTAATCGTTGTTCGTAAATCGACTTTTTAGATTCCAAAAGAGTTAATTTAGTTGATGATCGCCCCAAAAGGGTGAGTTTTGATCTCCCCAAAAGGGAGTTTCATACCGTAGTTTTGATCTCTCCAAAAGAGAGTTTCATATCGTATTATAACTTTAGCGACGATCTTTTTGAATATTGTGTTTGAACCCCCAAAAGGGCATCTTCCGATGAGTTGCTCCCAAAAGGAGAATTCATTGAGTTATCTTGGGTATTTTCCGGTGAATTGCTCCCAAAAGGAGAATTCATTGCGTTATACCTATCTACCAAATTAATACGAATCGTTGAACCTAGCGAACCCATACCATGTGCACACTTTTTATAGATATTTTCAGACACGATTTTCTATGTTTATATTGTTCACGTGTTCACATCACCATCACCGTCATCATTTGTTGAAGTGGTTAGTTTCTTTTCATAGGATTTCTATTTGATTTGAATTGTGGTTGCAACAGATTTCTTCCCGTGGATTCGACATCTGGACTCCCAGATTTTACTACTTGTACGGACTCTTGCACTTGAGAGAGAGCACCTTTCTGGTCCCACCATGGAGAAGGGCCAAAGCTTGGACTCAAGGGGTGCCAAAGCTTGGAGATGATGAAGAGCATCAAGGCATCAAGATTGAAGCCATAGACTCTAAGGAAAGTAATGTAATCCATGTAATATTTCCTTTATTGCTTTCTCTCTCATTTGAGTCTAGGTTTATGTAATGCCTTGATAGATGGTCTGCTCATACATGCATATGCATTTAACCATCTTAGTAAGCCTTATGATTATCATAGAATCCAACCCAATAGGCTCATCATGACCAAAGACTCATTTGGAGTCTCTGGTTCTCCAACAGTCGCCTGCTGAAGAGTTCACAGTCGACTGAGTGATTTCCAGTCGCCTGTCGAGCCTTCTACAGTCGACTATGATGCACGGCTCAAGTCAACATTTCTATTGACTCTACCTGAGCTTTTTGCATCAGTCGACTGATGCTCAGTTTACAGTCGCCTGTATATTTACAGTCGCTTGTGAATTGGTCAACAGTCGTTTGAGTAGCGTAAGTGCAAATTCTGCCTCTCTCTGTTTTTCTCCATCTCCTGCAGCAGTCGACTGATGAAGGATTTATAGTCGCCTTATTATTTTACAGTCGACTGTATCATTGTCATCAGTCGCCTGTATGCTTTCTGGAGAAAGAGTGCAGCTCTCTGTTTTATTCCATCCCATGCAGCAGTCGCCTGCTGAAGGTTTTACAAGCGCTTATCCTATTTACAGTTGACTGTATTTACTTCATCAGTCGACTGTCGAGGCTCAGATTGTAGCCGTTGGATATTTTCTAGCCGTTGGACAGTCGACTGTCATTTGTGCATCAGTCGACTGTTAGTGACGTTTCTGCCCAGAAACTAGCCTTTGCAGCCTTTTGTTTTTAGCTGTTTTCTTGGGTTTTGAGGGTTGATATAGGGTTCCTATATATATGAGAAGGCTGAGTTCATAGGAACTTCTTGATGCTATTGCAAATCATTAGAGATTGATTAAGCCACTCTCAAACTCTCTCATTTCCCTCTTTGAGCTCTCATTCCTCTTCATGCATTGAAGTCCAGCTTAAGGGAAATCATCCAAGTGCTTTCATGAAAATCTCAATACTTGGAGATTCTCTTCCATGCCTTGCATTCATCTATGAGTAGGCATCTTAAGGCATAAGTAAGAGTATTTATTTTACTTGGTGTTTCTTTGTAACACTAATTCTCTTTGTGGGAATTAGTCTTTCTCTCTTTGTGGGAGTTTATCTCTTTATGAGATTAGGATATTCTCTTAGTGGGAATAACTCTCTTTGTGGGAGTAACTCTCTTAGTGGGAGTAACTCTCTTAGTGGGAGTTTGGTGTCCTAGTGTATGGCTAACCCTAATTCTCTGAGTGGGAGTTAGTAATTCTCTTGGTGGGAGTTTGACCCCTGTGTAGGGTTGGTTGGGTCCTTGTGTAGGACAAAATCCTCTTGGTAAGGTATCTCTTTGTGGGATTTGTATTCACTTCTCTTTTTGGAATTATAGTGAATATTGGTGTGGCTGGACGTACCCAAGTTTGGGGAACCAGGGTAAAATCTTGTGTTTGCGTTTGGTTTGATTGTGTCAATTGTTTCCTCTTGCATTTATTATTCCGCATTTGCAAGTTTAATTTTAATTGGACAATTTATTGCCATTACACTATTCACTCCCTTTAGTGTGTTGTTGTTAGTATTGCAAGGATAAGGCGATCCTTACACTATGGACAACACTTGAGGACAGATACAAACATCAGAAAGATGTGATCCTCCCTCGTGCACGTTATGAGTGGTAAAATCTCCGACTTCAGGACTTCAAGTTCATAGCTGCGTATAACTCAGCTCTCCATAACATCACCTCACACCTGAAGTTGTATGGTGAACATGTCTCGGATACCCGCATGCTTGAGAAGACATATACATCCTTCCATGAGAAGGATGCTATTCTCATGCAACAGTTTCGTGAACGCAAGTTCACAAGGTACTCTGATTTACTCTTCTGCCTTCTTATGGTAGAGTACAACAGATACCTCATATTGGCCACTCATAACCTACGCCCTACTAGCTCTGCTCCTCTCCCCGATGCTCACAAAGTTTCTTCCCAGAAGATGAAGAACAAGCACAAAGGCAGATTCAACAAGGGGAAAGCTGCGAAGAAGCAGACCAGAGCTCCTCCCCATAACAACAATAATGATGGGAAGAAAAAGAATACGTGGAAGAGGAATACCTCTGGCCATACGTCTGCTCCCAAGAAAAACTGGGAAGACAAATGCCACAGATGTGGCATGACTGGACATTGGTCCAGGGTTTATCGTACTCTACGCCACCTCCAAGATTTGTATATGGCAAGCCTGAAGCCTTCCGCTGAGACAAATTTGGTGGATATATAGCCTCCTACTCGGTTCACCACCGAGGATTTCGAGAATAACGACCTCCTTGACTGAAGCAGATTTAGTTATCTTTAAAGCCTTTTTCATTAATGTATGATGTATCTTTAATTATGTCCTTCTTTATCTTAATTATGAATCGAATGTAGTTTTCCTTTTCATAAAATTATTTTTACATTCTTTTCTGGAGATGAAGTGTGACTGCCTAGTGGACAGTGCCTCCATGCACACGATCCTTCGAGACAGATGCTATTTTAATAGCATCATTAATTATCATGGTCCCGTCACACAATTTCGGGACTATATAACATAATAGAAGGATCAGGTGAAGCAATTTTATTGCTCCCAAACCAAACGCAAGTTATAATAAAAGATGCTTTATTTTCTCCAAAATCAAACAAAAATCTACTAAGTTTCAAGGACATCCGTTTAAACGGATATCACTTGGAAACTGATGATTTCAATAGTATTGAATATTTGTATGTTACTCGTCATAAGGATGGTATTAAGACCATCCTAGAACATTTTAAAGGACTCCCGTCGGGCCTTTATCAAACATACATCCAACCTATAGAAGCTAATCTGATGGTGCACCAGCAGTGTTCTACATCACCAGAATTCAGTCTCTGGCATTATAGACTAGGTCACCCAGGATCGGTTATGATGCACCGCATCATAACCGAATCCAGTGGACATAATTTGAAGAACATGAAGATTCTTTAAAAGGATGATTTTTCTTGTCCCTCCCCTGTTATAAGGGTAAACTAATCACGAGACCGTCCCACCTGAAAGTGGGGTTTGAGTCTCCTAGCTTCTTGAAGAGAATACATGAAGACATTTGTGGGCCAATTCACCCATCAAGTGGTCCATTTCGGTACTTTATGGTACTAATAGATGCATCTTTAAAATGGTCGTTTGTGTGCCTTTTGTCCACCCGCAACCTAGCTTTTCCAAAGCTATTGGCATAAATAATAAAGTTGCGGGCACATTTTCCCGATAATCAGATTAAAAAAATCCGTCTAGACAACGCTGGGAAATTCACTTCACAAGTCTTTCAAGACTATTATCAAGCAACTGGCATTGAAGTTGAAGATTCAATAGCTCATGTTCACACCCAGAATGGGTTGGCTGAGTCTCTTATAAAGAGACTGCAATGGATTGCTCGTCCATTGCTAATGCAATCACAGTTGCCTGTGGATGCATGAGGATATGCCATTTTGCATGCTGCTTCGCTTATCAGATTACGACCCTCTGGTGGTCATATTTTATTGCCGATGCAGCTTGCATATGGTGTACCTCCCAATATTTCTCACTTGAAAGTATTCGGTTGTGCAGTTTATGTTTCCATAGCACCTCCACAGAGGACTAAAATAGGTCCTCAACGACGTCTTGGTATCTACATAGGGTATGATTCACCCTCCATTATTAGATACCTTGAGCCCCTAACGGGCGACGTGTTTAAGGCTAGCCTTGAAGATTGTGAGTTTGACGAAAATTCTTTTCCCAAACTTGGCTCACAACCCAAGAAGCCTGAAGCTTCAGAGACCATTTCTTGGGACACTAAGACTTTGTCTCATTATGATCCGCGTACTAATCTGTGTGAAGATAAGATCCTAAAGATCCTTCACATTAAGAATACCGTACATTTACTCCCGGATAAATTCACTGATAACTAGAAGATTATCAGATCACACGTCCCTACTGCCAATACGCCAGCTAGGATTGACATCCCCAAAGATGGGTGCAATCCACTGGCAGCGGAATCGACCATACCTCAAATAAAAAGAGGACGACCGCCTGGCTCCAAGGATAAATTCCCTCGTAAGAGGAAAATACCTGGAGAAATAATGAATATCCCACCACAGGATGCTAAGATCAGACCAGTAACATGTGCCCTCCTTCAGTCCCCTGAAGAGGACAATACATAAGAAATATCATTAAATTTTGTACGTACTGGGGAGGTACTGACAGAAAAAGCACTGTTGTCGTCATCGACTTCGCGTTCGATATTGTTGTTCATGTCGCTCAATGCGACGATGATATCGATCCACGATCTATAGCTGAATGCAAACGTAGAGATGATTGGCCAAAGTGGAACGAGGCAATAGGAGTAGAGCTGGACTCACTCTTGAAACGCAAAGTCTTTGGACCAGTAGTCCAAACACTAAGAGGTGTAAGACCTGTGGGATACAAGTGGGTATTCATAAGGAAAAGAAATAAGAATAATCAGATTGTACGCTACAAAGCATGACTTTTAGCTCAGGGATTTTCCCAACGATCGGGGATAGATTATGGAGATACATATTCCCCGGTTATGGATGCGATCACATTCCGAGTCATAATATGCTTAACATCAATGGAAGGCCTAGAAATATAGCTCATGGACGTTGTAACTGCATATCTATATGGCAATATAGATAAATATATCTATATGAAACTTCCAGATGGTTTCAAAATACCAACAGAAATAAAAGATAGACCTCAGGATGTCTATTCTGTTAAGCTTCAAAGATCATTATATGGTCTTAAGCAATCGAGAAAAATGTGGTATCACAGGATGAGTGAATTCCTTGTTCAACAAGGTTTCACCAATAATGAAGTTTGCCCGTGTATTTTCATTAAAACCACAGGAACATGATTCGTATTAATAGCCGTCTATGTAGACGACTTAAACCTCATCGGATCTCCTGCAAAGATTGATGATATATCTGCAAGTCTCAAACTACCGTTTGAAATGAAAGACCTAGGCAAGACTAATTATTGTCTTGGCTTACAGATAGAACACCTCAACGGAGGAATTCTGTTACACCAATCCACATACACAAGAAAATTACTCAAAAATTTCCATATGGATAAGAGCCATCCTCTAAGTACACCAATGGTCATTAAATCTTTGGATGTACATAAGGACCCTTTCCAGCCGCTGGAAGAGGGGGAGGAAACATTAGGTCCTGAAGTACCTTACCTAAGTGCCATTAGAGCACTTCTATATCTGGCAAACTGCATGCGTCCCGACATAGCGTTCGTAGTCAATCTACTACCTAGATAGAGTTTAGCGCCCACAAAGCGCCACCAGAGCGGAATTAAGCAGCTTCTGTGCTACCTCCAAGGGTTGATTGACCTAGGATTATACTTTTCGAAAGGTGGATCTTCCATTTTGATTGGTTATGTAGATGCATGTTACAGCTCTGATCCACACACCGAGAAATCACAGACTGGTTTCGTGTTCACCTATGGTGGTACGACCATCTCCTAGAAATCTGTGAAACAGACCACCACAGCAATCGTATCCAACCACTCAGAGCTCCTGGCGATCCATGAAGCTAGCAGAGAATGTGTTTGGTTTCGTTCAGTCATTCATCACATTCTAGTGACGACCGACCTAAAGACGGACGACCTTGAGCCAACTATTTTATTTGAAGATAATGCAGCTTGTATATCTCAACTACAAGCTGGTTACATCAAGGGCGACATGACGAAGCACATCTTTCCCAAGTTCTTCTGGACACATGAGCTACAAGAGCAGAAGCAGATTGAAGTACGACAGATTCAGTCTTGTAATAATTTAGCGGATCTGTTGACTAAGGCATTGTCTAGATGTACTTTTAGAAAGCTTGTAAAAGATATAGGGATGAGACAGCTGAAAGACCTACAAGCATAAAGCTTGTACGGATCAGGGGGAGTCACTTGTGTATTGTACTCTTTTTCCTTAAGCTGCTGGTTTTCCCACTGGGTTTTCCACAACTAAGGTTTTAACGAAGCAAACACAGTAACTCTGGATCCAGCAGTATCCACCCCACATTGGCGTATTGGATCCTGAAGAATTCATATGCTAAGAATGGATGGATGTGGAGGGGAGTGTTATGAATGGGAGACCTTTGGTCTCCACCCACTAACCATCCACCATTACACCCACTTAGTAGTGGGTGTCCCTTGGGATTCATATGAATGTAACTCCTATATGAAAGTATATTAGTATGGATATGGTTTACACCATAAGCTAGTTCTTCCAATTCTAACATTCGCAAAGTTTTCTTAAGTTTTCAAAGCTAAAACCCCCATATCCGTAAAGGAGTCGACTAATTTTTGATTATAGTTGACTATTTTGAATGTGAGAAGAGTTTGGCTCTTTGGACCCCAAAGTAGTCGACTTCTATTCTAGAAGTAGTCAACTACCGTTATAATAACAGTCGACTACATTTGACTCAACAGTCGACTACTTTGAACTATCGTTATAAAAGTAGTCGACTACCTTTAACACAACAATCAAATACTTTACTATTCACAGCCCAGAAAACAAGTTCTGTGATTTTTGCAATGCTGTTTTTTCTAGCCATTTGAAGGGTATTTTTGGAAAGATTTACAACCATTTTCACCCCTTTATAAGTGGATTTTTGTTGAGGGTTTGGTAGAGAATTAATTTCCAAAATCTTAAAGAGAAAGAAATTTTCTTCTCCAAAGCTTTTAAGCATTTAACCTTCATCTCTTGTCCAAGCTTTTAAAAGTCTTCAGTTTCTATTGGGCCAAATTTTTGATCTCTCCTAAGCTTCACTTACATTTATTGGAGATCGAGATTCATCACCTATATCATCACTTCAACACAAGAGCTTCATTCAAAGCTAAGTGTTTCTCTCTCGAGTTGGTGAGTGTAAATCCTTGTTGGAGGCAAGATGTTTTGTAAAAGCCCTCTTGTAGGGAGGCAAGAGAAATTTCTCATTGTAGGTGAGGTGTAGTAGCTATTTGTTGAAATAGTGGATTCAAAGACCAACAGAGTTTTGTGGACTAAAAGTAGCCCTGAAGGGGTAAACCAGGATAATATTTGTGTGTTTGCATATTGTGCCATTGTCTCTCTTTACTTGCATTTTATTTTCGCTGCATATCTTTATCATTGCAAGTGAATTTTGGTTGATTAAGATAAATTGGGTAACACTAATTTTGATCTTAGGGAGATATTACTAGAGAAGTTTTAATATTATCTTACACACTATTCACCACCCTCTAGTGTCTCATTGCAATCTCAGGATCTAACAAAAATAACCAAAAATTAATTTTGACATTAAAAATAAACTACTAACAATGTTCAACAATTTATACAGAGAAAGTTACACGTCACAATTTTATGCGCAATATGTCAAAATATTTCTCTTAACTAGCAGATTCATAGTCTATTTTATGACTCTAAGTTTACGTAAAATTCGATGGCAATAAATTATTTAGCTAAATTATAACATAATTAGAAATAATTTTGAAAAAATATATATATGGGCAAAATACTTGCCTGAAAATCACGACTCAGGTGTCTACGCGATCCAGGCGACGTGTACGATTTATCGGTGCTCTCTTTGTATTTTTCGAGTACCTATACCATTTTAAAAATTTTAAACTAGTTTTTCTCTTTATTTTTATATTTTATTAATTATTAATTTTATAATCTCTCTCTTCCCGTTACTCTCTCACATTATATAAGTCACGCCCCGTTCCCCAGAATACACGTCATATAAATTTTTTTCCCAAGTATTCTGAGGAGTGAGGGTGATGAGAGAGGAAAAGAAAGAGAAAGAAGAACTGAACAAGCAGGCCACTGCGCACATGCTGGGATAGTACAAGTGAAGATTCACAATAACATCAAAACAACCTCATAAATAACATAGATCAACAACAACATATCATATATATAACAACTTCCATTAATATACATACTCAAGTACACCACTACATATACACCATCACTCTCCACCTCTCAGGACAACTATGTCATACCACAACCTACAGCTCACACCAAGTGCTATAACTGAAACCCAACTCCAAGTCACCAATAACCATGCTGCCATTGCTACCTGAAAAATAGGGAGGAGCACGTCAATGCATGCCCCAGTAGGAATCCACTTGGATTTGGAACACCAGTTTAAGGTTATCAACCACTAAGCAAGGCATGAGAAATAAGACGTGTAAACTAAATAATATGACGGAAAGTAAACAGCTAGGTGAGGGATCATACCTGCGACTTGATGTCGAGTTACTGCAAGAAAAGGGTTAGCACGAATAAAATACAAATATTCAAGCCAACATTATCTAATAAGATAAGTACAAGTGCTAGAGGTATGTAAGAACGTCACAAGCAAGCAGGTGAAAGAAAGAGGGAAGGTGCCCCAACAGGAGAAGGTAACATGAGCAATTCTTATTTTTATGATTGAGTTAATTAATTGAATTAATTGGGAACTTGGGTAAACTGTGTGATACCAGGACATGGACTTCACCCCAAATTTGGGGTGAATATAGCACACGGCGCAGTGAACACGAGCACTGTACGACACCGGGCCTCTCAGCTCCCCCGTCCCTGGCAGGAGTGAGGCTCTCCCGCAATAGCACAACCTCTGTAGGTCCCCTTCACTCTGGGTAAAGGCGAGCGGGTATAAATATCACAAATCACATAATCATTTCCCCCAACTTCTCAGTCCGGGCCTCATATCCACAATTTACTCAAATCCCACATAAAACCCGGGTTTTACTAACTCACCCTCATTATATAGGACTGAGACATTCAAGAGTTTCATTTTATCAGTTTAGTGGTGAAGGAGTCATGTTGTATGGCGTCACGTACCACATTCATACCAACGTGGGTCATGCACCGAAGTGTCATGCCCTCCATCATAGCCATATCAACCCATCATCACATCACATAGGGTACCATGCATGACATGCTCCTAACATCATATATTTATATCAAATCTCATATCGTAACCATAGAATTGAGTATTTCACACATTTCTGGTATTTGCCTTCACTTAGGCATTTTTACAAACACATGGTATGCATCATGTTCCACATATCAATCACATTAGCAATTTAATAGTATATTACACCAATCAACTTTATTTTAGGTAATAACAGCAATCATGGACAATAGGATTATAAATGGCAATAAAACACAATTCATATCACCATACAAAAGCTTCAGCTTGCAGGAAACGTACATGCTGTCATAAAGAGTGGCTGATATCATCCATTTATATACAGAATTTAGCAAAACTTCCTGAATGAAACTTGTAGATATGATAGTTATGGATTTACAGATAACTTTTCATGCAAAAATATTAAGTGGGTGATTTATGGTGAATTATTTGGTGAAGTGTGTCAAAAATGTTTTTCAGACAGATTTCAGGGTCTGTATTGAAAGCCAATTTTGGGCATGTTACAGCCCGAAATTCGACATATAAGCACTGTGATGAAATTTTAGAAAAACTTGGTAACTCTCCAACAAGACCAAGATCATAAAATTCCATTGTGTGTGCAGGTGTTTAGGTCAATTTTGCTAAACTGTGTCAAAACTGAAAATCAAACAGACATGCTGTAAAGTTGGAATTTTTGTTCCTAATTTCTGAATTGAACATATATCAAAATTTATATGATTTTGGGGTATAACTTCAAGATCTACAAGCATATTTTTTTTCGAAACCTAATTCAATCTACAGTATCCATAATTCAAGAATTAACACACAACATAATTTCAGGTTCCCAAAAAGGCAGGTTTTGCATGGAATTCCGAGGGGTGATTAGTGAAATTAAATCATGGAACTTAAATTTGGCTACTCCTACTTCGTATTAAGTGAAACATGATATAAAACATGGTAACAAGAACTCTTAATTATAATTCAACATCCAAGTTAGAATCCTACCTCAAAATTTACTTTTTCCTTCTCTCCTTCTCTTTCTCTTCATTCCATCTCTTTTCTCCTTGAAGCAAGCTTGAATTCCTTCCATTAGGGCATGGAAATTAGGGGTTTCATTTGATGGAGGAGGGGAAAAAGAGGAGAGGGGTGGCCGGCCATGGTAGGAGGGAGAGGGAGAAGATGGAAAAGAAGAAAGGAGAAGAAAGAATTAGAAATGAAAAGAAAAGTGTAGAAAGAAGATAATTACAATTGTAGTTTCCTTCTCTTGCAAGAATGGAATATTCCAAGGGAATATTCCATGGGGGCAATGACTAAAATACCCCTCCACCTTCTTGGTAATTACAAGTTTGCCATTACTTTATGTACACACCATTTATAGTATGTACACATAGCACTTTTGGCCAAATGACCGTTTTGTCCATAACCTCTCTAAAAATTTACGGGGGTTGCCATTGACCTCCTAACCCCTTTTCACACTTGCATGGCTTCCCTACACACACCCATGCATGCCTACACATGCATACATGTACCACGCACACACGTCCAACACATTCCTGTTGTTTTGCACCCATGATGTCTTTCACTCTTCTCTCGCACTCAATCTCGCTTTCTCGTCTCTTAGCCACACATTACGGCCCAATCCCCCTTGCACTACGTTTCTTACATCGATATCCATGTTTATTTCATGCCTACGTATGCACCGTAGGTAGAAATACCACGTGTATACAATAGAATGCATGTAAAATTCAAAACAGGGCATTACATCCTACCTACCTTAAAATAAAGTCCGCCCTCGGACTTTCTAGGGCGTGAACTCTGCCCAAGGTCACCTCGGTATGATGGTCTCACTACCCATGAAGTACGAGCAAAATTACATGCTTACGCCACACATATATACACCATATACTTCACTGTCATCCATACACATCTGAATCACATACATATCACAGATACGTCCTAATATTCGTCTAATAGCACTTCCACATAGCCATGTGCTCTCATTGGGTACACATACATATATGTCTTTCACATAAACATCTAGACACACATATTCACACACTAATATATTCATCACACACCACAATAAGTCTCTATACGTATTATTACACGTATTTAGATCACTACTCATATCCATGTGCATACGACATCACATCGTATCCATTTCACGGTACCTTCAAGTATAACGACTTATATTCTACCTGCTTATATATATACATATATGTTTATATCCATGCACAATCACACAACAATACACATTAATCTACACACCATTTCTTGATAGACAGGGTCACTATCACGGTGCCACACCGTATGTATACCTGATCCTTATACACCCAATACTTAGTCATATGGACTCACTCCAATGTATATGCATATAAATATCTATATACACACATTATTTAGTCGCATCCATACATAAATTCACGTGCACGTACTAACATATGCATGTTCAAGTCACATAAGGTTCACAATCATGCTTTAAATAATTATTCACATAACCTCACATCCATAGCAGTGCACCTACTGCCTCACACAGATAGGCACATGCACCACACGCAATACACACAAGAGTGCACAAACATAATACATTCTCCGCCCTATGCTATATATGTAACTATCTTTGCACATCCTACACACACAGACATAATAGTCGAATAATTATAAACATACATCTACACCCCACACACGTGTATACATATAAATATGCAAATAAACACACACACATTCCAATACCCACATATCAAACAGTTTCATTCACTTATATTCTTCATATATATATATACACACACACCTATATTTCATACTCATCACATTCATACCCACACTGCATATGACTATACATACACATATGCTCTAGTACAGACCTACGCATACATGCATACATACCGGGATACGCTTCTCCCAGATACACATAGATAGGCAACCATGTCAGAAAAATTCACAGATAAACAAACAAGGATATATATATATATATATATATATATATATATATATATAAGTATATATTTATTCAACCAATATACACACAACCATATATTGCCTCTACTACAACTGCACATGCATGAACACATCCCTACACTCCATCGTAACACGTATAATAGAAATCCATACAACCATAATACATATTCACATATACACATCAACCAATACACTACACGGATACTCTATATGACCCAATTATATGTACATACGCATTATGTACACGAAGAGGTATACATATCAATTCCATATATAGATATCTAAGCCTACACATAGCCAAATACACATTTGCTCATACTCACCAGATTATTATTCTAATAGTAGGTATGCACACAAACATGCACATATATACGTACTAGGACCCATGCACCATGCACATACATTCCCATGTATGGACACACACCCATACACACATACCATACATATCCTATACAGTCAAGCTACTCAAACTATACTAGCAGGTAGTCGATAGCTACCGGTATCACTATATACATAACATCCAATATATCCACACTTTTACTAGCACACTAGTACATGCACAAATAAGTGTATTTCAATATTCGTACATATTCATTGTCACACCCCATATACGTACACATTCATATACTGATACATGCATATCAGGATAGGGATCATTCACATACATATACATATAACCATTCATAAGACATACACCAATACACATTCAATAATAACAACATGTATACACAGTCACACCACACAGCTATACCTATATACATACAGGTATCTCATATACCAATACACAATCCCCCTCATGCCACTATATACGGAAGGGTACATGCACTACATATACATCCAAATGGTCATATATGCACCATTCTACAAGTAAATGTATGCACACATATATCTACATATACCATAACTCCACTTAACCGTGCAAACCCATAACCACCCCACTTATACATGCACTGTATAATCTCAAATCTTCACATTCATCACGTTCTACATATGATACACGTCACACTTATATCCCTATACCATATTAGGCACGGTATGGGGCTAAGAGTCTAAACTTAGGGTGGACATGTTTAAAGCACCCCTACCCACCTTAGGATACATCTACTCCAAACACCCTGGGGGCATTACTCCTACTATCCATACGTTCCTTACTTATCTATATCGCTATATACACACCATGTATGGCCATTGCACAACACCTATATTCACGCAATAATACAACTCACGACCATATACCAAATTAAGACAATATATCGGTTCATATAGGCACATAGGCAGCATATACACATACTCACAGTTATTCAAATCTTACACATGAGGAATTCATACACTAGCAATGCAACACTAGCGATATATATACACCGATATCCCAACCTATATCTACACCACCTAGCCATACAAGCACACATATATTCTCACGCATGCACTTTTCCACATATGTCCAAAGACAATGTGGACATCCCACTACTTTATCCATACAAGGGTAGATGTACGCACATTGGTGTACTCCTCACATGAAACACAACTATAATTTAGGAGATAGTGAACCGCATACATGCACTCACATCACATACGTACACACCCTCGCCCACATCTCTGCAAACATATAATATCCCCGCTAGCTGATATGTATCCACCAGTACACATCCACTAATAAACATATACCTTTCACCTATACCTCAGAGTCACACAAGTATAACACATACCTTCTCACATAACCGTATCATGTATCTATGTATAAACGCACATACATATCCATATACCACTATAACCATTCAAGGTACATGTAACTTTCATGTCATTCAAATATAAATACATATACTGACTACAAGTATACCACAACATATATAATTCTAATATCCAAGCACAACAAATGCACTTATACACGCGGATTCACACAATTATAAATACACACGTATATCCACAAATACTCATCTATAATATAATACAGCGCAGAAAGTTCATCCCCGAACTCCCAAAAGCAAAGGGTGCAAGTGTGGATCACTTAAGGCTCAAAGGTCACTACACACCTTAGGGCTAATCTATCCCGGTCACATACTGAAGCATCACATGTACTATCCTTACGCACATCGCAGTGCGGTGACCTGCATGGGCCACCAAAAACTGTCACACCCCGTTCCCCAGAATACCCGGCATTTAAATTTTTTTCCAAGTATTCTGAGGATTGAGGCCGATGAGAGAGGAAAAGAAAGAGAAAAAAGAACTGAACAAGCAAGCCACTGTGCACATGCTGGGATAGTACAAGTGAAGCTTCACAATAACATCAAAACAACCTCATAAATAACATAGATCAACAACAACATATCATATATATAACAACTTCCATTAATATACATACTTCAAGTACACCACTACATATACACCATCACTCTCCACCTCCTAGGACAACCATGTCATACCACAACCTACAGCTCACACCAAGTGCTATAACTGAAACCCAACTCCAAGTCACCAATAACCATGCTTCCACTGCTACCTGGAAAATAGAGAGGAGCACGTTAATATTTGCCCCAGTAGGAATCCACTTGGATTTGGAACACCAGTTTAAGGTTATCAACCACTAAGCAAGGCATGAGAAATAAGACGTGTAAACTAAATAATGTGGCGGAAAGTAAACAGCTAGGTGAGGGATCATACCTGCGGCTTGATGTCGAGTTACTGCAAGAAAAGGGTTAGCACGAATAATAAGACAGATATTCAAGCCAAAATTATCTAATAAGATAAGTACAAGTGCTATAGGTATGTCACAACGTCACAAGCAAGCGGGTGAAAGAAAGAGGGAATGTGCCCCCAACAAAAGAAGGTAACATGAGCAATTCTTATTTTTATGATTGAGTTAATTAATTGAATTAATTAGGAACTTGGGTAAACTGTGTGATACCAGGACCTGGACTTCACCCCAAATTTGGGGTGAATATAGCACACGGCGCAGTGGACATGGGCATTGTACGATACCGGGCCTCTCAGCTCCCCCGTCCCTAGTAGGAGTGAGGCTCTCCCATAATAGCACAACCTCCGTATGTCCCCTCCACTCCCGATAAAGGCGAGTGGGTATAAATATCACAAATCACATAATCATTTCCCCCAACTTCTCAGTCCAGGCCTCATATCCACAATTTACTCAAATCCCACCTAAAACCCGGGGTTTACTAACTCACACTCATTATAGAGGACTGAGACATTCAAGAGTTTCATTTTATCAGTTTAATGGTGAAGGAGTCATGTTGCATGGCGTCACGTGCCACATTCATACCAACGTGGGTCATGCACCGAAGTGTCATGCCCTCCGTCATAGCCATATAAACCCATCATCACATCATATAGGGTACCATGCATGTCATGCTCCCAACATCACATGTTTATATCAAATCTCATATCGTAACCATAGAATTGAGTATTTCACACATTTCTGGTATTTGCCTTCACTTAGGCATTTTTACAAACACATGGTATGCATCATGTTCCACATATCAATCACATTAGCAATTTAATAGTATATTACACCAATCAACTTTATTTTAGGTAATAATAGCAATCATGGACAATATGATTATAAATGGCAATAAAACACAATTCATATCACCATACAAAAGCTTCAGCTTGCAGGAAACATACATGCTGTCATAAAGAGTGGCTGATATCATCCATTTATATACATAATTTAGCAAAACTTCCTGAATGAAACTTGTAGATATGATAGTTATTGATTTCATGCAAAAATATTAAGTGGGTGATTTATGGTGAATTATTTGGTGAAGTGTGTCAAATCTATTTTTCAGACAGATTTCAGGGTCTTTATTGAAAGCCAATTTTGGGCATGTTGCAGCCAGAAATTCGACATATAAGCACTGTGATGAAATTTTAGAAAAACTTGGTAACTTTCCAACAAGACCAAGATTATAAAATTTCATTGTGTGTGCAGGTGTTTAGGTCAATTTTACTAAACTGTGTCAAAATTGAAAATCAAACATACATGCTGTAAAGTTGGAATTTTTGCTCCTAATGTCTGAATTAAACATATATCAAAATTTATATGATTTTGGGATAGAACTTCAAGATCTACAAGCACATATTTTTTTCGAAACCTAATTCAATCTACAGTAGCCATAATTCAAGAATTAACACACAACATAATTTCAGGTTCCCAAAAAGGCAGGTTTTGCATGGAATTCCAAGGGGTGATTAGTGAAATTAAATCATGGAACTTAAATTTGGCTACTCCTACTTCATATTAAGTGAAACATTATATAAAACATGGTAACAAGAACCCTTAATTAGAATTCCACATCCAAGTTAGAATCCTACCTCAAAATTTACTCTTTCCTTCTCTCCTTCTCTTTCTCTTCATTCCATCTCTTTTCTCCTTGAAGCAAGCTTGAATTCCTTCCATTAGGGCATGGAAATTAGGGTTTTCATTTGATGGAGGAGGGGAAAAAGAGGAGAGGGGTGGCCGGCCATGGTAGGAGGGAGAGGGAGAAGATGGAAAAGAAGAAAGGAGAAGAAAGAATTAGAAATGAAAAGAAAAGTGTAGAAAGAAGATAATTACAATTGTAGTTTTCTTCTCTTGCAAGAATGGAATATTTCAAGGGAATATTCCATGTGGGAAATGACTAAAATACCCCTCCATCTTCTTGGTAATTACAAGTTTTCCATTACTTTATTCACACACAATTTATAGTATGTACGCATAGCACTTTTGGTCCAAATAACAGTTTGCCCCTAACCTTTCTAAAAATTTACGGGGGTTGCCATTGACTCCTAACCCCTTTTCACACTTGCATGGCTTCCCTACAAACACCCATACATGCCTACACATGCATACATGTACCACGCACACACGTCCCACACATTCCTGTTGTTTTGCACCCACGATGTCTTTCACACTTCTCTCGCACTCAATCTCGCTTTCTCGTCTCTTAGCCACACATTACGGTCCAATCCCTCTTGCACTACGTTATATACATCGATATCCACGTTTATTTCATGCCTACGTATGCACCGTAGGTAGAAATACCACGCGTATACAGTAGAATGCACGTAAAATTCAAAACAGGGCATTACAATATATATATATATATACTAGTCATAACCCGTGCCCGCGGGCACGGTTCATTTAAGATTTCCCCCGTAAAATCTTTATTCCCCGAAAAATTATTTCCACAGCCAAAATTTAATAGAAGAATAAATTAACGTAAAAATATTTAGCAGCATGGGCACCTACGGTGCGGAACAACAAATTCGACGCAGAGGCCTTCGACGCAGAACAACAAATTTGGCGTCGAACAACAAATTTCATGGAACAACAAATTCGGTGCCGAACAACAAATTCGGTGCCGAACAACAAATTTGGCGTCCGCGCCTTCGTCGCGGAACAACAAATCAGCGTAAAAAATTTAGCGCCTTCGTCGCGGAACAACAAATCAGCGTAAAAAAATTAGCAGGCGCCTCCGACGCAGACGCGGGCGCTGAAACAGGTTCACTGGTTGCTTTCAAAGTTGGACCAAATTTCAAAGTTGGTCCAAATTTCAAAGCTCATAATCAGTGTTTCAAAGCTCCATTCATTTAGAAGTTGGACCAAATTTCAAAGCTCACATTCATGGTTTCAAAGCTTCATCTCAACCACTGATTTACCAAGATCAAATCTCAGCCACTCTTTATCTTGTCCTAGTCAGCCCTAGAATTCAAAAAACTCTGTCAAATGTATAATAGATAGATATATATATATATATATATATATTTTGACGAGTAAAAATGTCTTTATTAATCTCCAAAATATTTACAACAGACACCAGTAGCAAGTTACAGTGGTATTAGGAAGAGAGGGGAGAGGACACAAGCGTCGTCACCCTCCACTACCAGCAACCACCATTACTGCCACCGGTCTATACATAACAATACAAGAGACAACCACCAAAACAACCATCACCCCCCAAGTAGCATATACAACTAACCAACATCAATAAACCCCCAATTAGAAAGGAGGAATCAGAAGAGGCGGGGGTTCTCTTAAGCGGGAAGTTGTCAAGACTACTGCCCCTAAGGTGCCTGTCAGATTGCCTGTTAGACCCAATTCTGAGATCCATATAGATCCATCTGTATCTAAGAGATCGTGGGTTGATATTTGTTCGACTCGGCGTAAATTCGCAGATCCGCTAGTGATGTCTCTTGTACCTCCTGTACACAATGAGGACGGCGTTGCTAAGGTCAAAGTGTCATCTAGTATGATCGAAGTAGGTGCGGCAAAGTGGCAAAATACTCTTGTTGGCTATGTATTAGGGGATGTCCCATATTTCGGACAAATTAAATCTTGGACGGAAAGGCTCTGGAGAATCAAAGGAGGCCTCCGTATTTTCTCTCGTGAGAATGGGTACTTCTATTTCAAATTTGAGAATGAGGTAGATCGAGATAATATTCTTCATGGTGGTCCGTGGCTTTTTGATGGTAGACTTGTGGTGCTCCAAAAATGGACCCCGTCCACGCAGCATGGTCGGGATATTCTCATCGCGGTTCCAGTATGGGTCCAATTCCATAACCTCCCCCTATCAATGTGGACGTTGGAAATTTTGAACATCGTTGCAAGTGGAGTTGGTACCCCTATTTGTCTTGACAAAGCAACGGCTAATCTGGATAGAATTTCTTATGCTCGGTGCCTTGTTGAAGTAGATGCGAAGGCTCCACTACAAAGGAAAGTCGAAGTTGCCGTAGAAGACTTATATACCGTATCAATCGACGTCAGGTATGAGGGGGAACCCCCGAGATGTGGTGGATGCGCTTGCTTTGGTCACTTAGATAATCAATGCCCAAATAAACTCCCAGTCCAGGAGCGCCCTTCAATCCAAGAATTTCATTCTTCTGGCGCATCTTTTCAATCCAAATACAGGGTGAAAACCAATAAATCGATGACAACTACTAGCAATGCTAATGTTGATACTATGGGTGACACTAGAGTTCTTCATAATTCATTCTCGCAGAAGGTCACTAATGAGGTATTATTACATGATTCTCATCTCCCACCAAATTCGTTGGATCCTCTGACACAGAAGGCCAAAGAGATAAGCCCAGCCATCCCCCTAATGCATGAAGCTCCTTCTGTTGATCGACACCATGATATATCATTGCAAAATTTTGTGATTGGAGAATGCAGTAACTCCAAAGCTTCGGTGGAAGCTGAGAATGCAACGGTGGATACTGCGGAAGGTTCTTCTTCATACCAACCGGATGTCCCTTGCCCAAGTGTTGGGGTTTTATCTATTGCAGGAGGTCATAACCCCTTGCCGTCGCTCCTTCAATCTGCCCAGGCGCCTGATAACTTGGATCCCCCCCCCAAATCCTACTGTTCCTAACCCGGATTGGATTGAGGAACACTCTATCCTGAGGGCGAAGGTGGCTCCATCAAAGTGTAATTCAATCCCTGCCTCTCCAATAGGCGTGAGGCAAAGCTCTAGACTTACGGGCCCGGATCCGCCTATCTCAAAATCTGTTTAATGTCTATCTACTTCTGGAATTCTCGGGGTCTTAATAACGTCTCGAGGCGAGCAGATCTAAAACATCGCCTGCGTAAGTTCAACCCCTCAATTGTTTGCTTGTTAGAGACTAAAGTGTAAGTGGTTAATGCAGGTAGAATTGCAAAGTGCTTTAGTAAAGAGTGGTCAAGCATTGACAACAGGGCTCACCACAAGGGGGGGCGGCTAGTAATATTTTTTAACACATCTATATGGAGTTGTTCTAGCATTACGACATCCGATCAACATATCACTTCCTTATTTACTAATTCAGATGGATTTGTGATGGGACTATCTGCAGTTTATGGACACAATCTGGCTAATGATAGAATGGCTCTTTGGAATAATCTAATAGCTGACTCCCGGATTTTCTCCAATACTCCTTGGCTGGTGGGAGGAGATTTCAACTGTGTCCGTAGCGCTAATGAGAAGTTGGGTGGGCGAGCTGTGGATGTGAGAGCTATGGATTCGTTCAATGATTGTATTGGGAACAGTCATCTCACTGAATTAAAAAGCATTGGTAGAAGCTTCAGTTGGTGTAATCAGCGCATTGGCGCTTCCCGTATATCGGCCCGCCTGGACCGGGTGCTTTGCAATACACAGTGGATTAGCCTCTTGCCTCAATCTTTTGCTGAATATTCTTATGCTGGAACAAGTGACCATGCAGCTATGATCGTATATCTTCATTCTAAGGTAATCTCTCACCCGAAACCTTTTAAATTTTACAACTCTTGGATCTCCCTCCCGGGATTTCATGACATTGTTCGGAGCAATTGGAGTATGCAGAGGAGGGGTATGGGAATGCAGAATATTGTTCATAAGCTCAAATCCTTGAAATGTGCTCTCAAATCCTGGGCAATAAATGAAAGAGGTAAAGTTAATACTGTGAAGTGCCGGCAGGATTTAGAGGAACTGCAACTTAATAGTAGTCTACATTCTGACCCGGCTATCCAAGCCCTAGAAAGGAGGGCCGGTCATAAGCTTGCTCATGCATTAGAAGTTGAAGAGGAAGATTTGCGTCAAAAAAGTCGCCAGAATTGGATTTCTCTGGGGGACAGGAATTCTAACTTTTTCTATGCAGCAATGAAGTCCAGACTATCTCATAACACCCTTCCCCATCGTATTAATATTAATGGTGAAAGGAATTCTACTTCGGATTCTCTTAGATTGGAAGCTCCTGTATTCTATGAAAAATTATACTCCCAGGATGATTACTGGACGATCTTCCCTAATCTTATCCCCAAGCGCAGACTAACTGTGGAAGCTACCAATTGGGTTGAAATGGTTGTCTCTGCTGCTGAAATTAAAGAGGCAGTTTTCCAGATTGGTCCAGACAAGTCTCCAGGACCTGATGGTTTCAAAGCTAAATTTTTCCAGCACGAATGGGAGGTTGTAGGTAAGGACGTTATTTCTGGTGTCACATCTTTTTTCACTACTGGCCGCATGCTCCCACATATCAATCACACATTCTTGACTTTGGTTCCTAAAAATGCAAATGCTACAGGATTAGATGAATACAGGCCCATTGCTTGCTGCAATGTGATTTACAAAATTATTAGTAAAGTGCTTTGTAACAGGTTAAAGCACGTAATATGTGATCTTATATCCCCCAATCAAGTTGCCTTTCTTAAGGGGAGGTTGCTTGCAGATTGTGCTCTTATTGCCCACGAGCAGATTCGTGATTTTAGCAACCCTATGGGGGCCAGAGCGTGCTTAAAATTGGACCTCAAAAAGGCATTTGATAGTGTAAACAGGGCATTCATATTATTTCTTCTTCACCAGATGGGATTCAGGAGCAGATTCATTAATTGGATATCACAGTGCATCTCTACCCCAATGTTTTCAGTTTTAATTGATGGGTCCCCAGAGGGATATTTTTCGTCCAACAGAGGCCTCCGTCAAGGTGATCCGCTCTCCCCTTACCTATTTGTGCTAGTAATGGAGGCTTTCTCGCTCCTTATGGCTAGAGCTGAATCTTCTCGTACTATCCAGCCTATGCGAAGAACTGGAGCTATATCTCACCTGCTTTTTGCCGACGACCTATTGGTTTTCTGTCGTGCAAACCCCCATTCTTTTAAAGGCCTTAAAGACTTATTGACTCAGTTTAAATTATTCTCTGGTCTTGACATTAATTTGGGGAAAAGTGCCGCCATTTTCAGTAAAGGCGTGGTTGATCCCCGTGGACTGGCAGGTATTCTAGGAGTAAAGAAGGTATCAGCATTCAATACTTATTTGGGTTTGCCACTCTCTTCGACATATCCTAAAGCTTCCTTATATAGCCGTTTAATTGACAAATGTAAGAAGAGACTATTGGGTTGGTCCTCCTCTTTGCTCTCTACATCTGGAAGGATAGAATTGGTCCGCTCTGTGGTCTATGGAATGGTTTCCTTCTGGATGCAAGTATACTGCATCCCGCCTTCTGTGATCCGTACCATTACTGCTGCTTGTAGGAGGTTCATTTGGGGTAAATCCAACAGCTGGGCCTGGAAGGATTTATGTACACCCAAGAAAGAGGGTGGAGTGGGACTAAGACTTTTGGAAGATCTGAATGTAGCCTCTGGGGTACGGCTAACCTGGAGACTTCTTACCTCAACCGGGATCTGGGCAAATTTTATGAGGAAACGCTATAGCGTTGTTAGTAGTGGATTTTTCGCTTCTAAGGCTCACCCTTCCCAATCAGGGACCTGGAAGTTCCTACTCAGGTACCGTAATATTTCTCAAAAACTCATTAAACGTACCATTAGGGATGGTTCAGAAACCTTGTTTTGGTTTGATAATTGGCACCCTAAGGGCCCCCTCTATTTGCTGCACACTCCTTCCGCGGGAACGGAACTGATGAATGTGAGGGATTTTTGGGCGCAAGATGGCTGGAAGGACATTCCCAGCATTCGGGCCCTGCTCCCTATTCTTCGGCCTGTTGCTCTTAGCTCCGGCCCTGATACTTGGACGTGGGTTGCAGGGCCAGCATGTAATTTCCGGTCGGCATGGGAGGGCACACGTACAGCCAGGCCGCCTTTTATCTATTACAGTGCTATATGGTTTGCAAAACATGTTCCTAAATTTGCTTTGTGCTTGCTGCGAGCTATTAGGGATAAACTGCCTACTAGAGAGAGACTCTTTCGGTTGGGAATAATGACAGAGCAAAAGTGCATTCTTTGTGACAAAGATGAGACTGAGAGTATTGAGCACCTATTCTTTGGGTGTGACTACTCCTGCTACATTCTTACCAGGTGCCTCCTCAAGTTGGGCTATACGGGAGTGGTTCCACCTAATATTGCTGATACTTGTGATCTTTTCTTCTCTCGCTATAACAATAAGGATCCTGTGGGTATACTTGCTAAATCCGCCTTGGCAGCCATGGTCTGGCACATATGGAGGGAGCGTAATAAGAGGATTTTTGACGGAATCAGAATGGGGAAAACTGAGTTATTTGAGGCTATATCAGCTGACGTCTTAATAGCTCTTCGTCACTTGGACTTAGACCAAGCTTCCGACATCACCCCATTTTCTAATAGATATATATATATATATATATATATATATATATATATATATATATATATATATATATATATATATATATATATATCTATAAGCGTTTCGTTTCTCTCTCATTGTTCCTAGAGAGAGAAGCTCTCGTTAGCTTCGTCTGGGCGATTTTCACCGGCCGCCCTCGCGGCTGGCTCGGCGGCTGTTCGTCGTCCTTTTGGCTCTAGAGCTGCTCTTGTGTGCTTGGATCTTCGATTCGTGAAGGTGATTGAGGAGCTCGCGATCTGCTCTTGGCGTTCCCTTTCGATTCGAGATCTGAGTTGAAGCACCGATTCGAAATCTCTGATTCGAGATCTGTTTGGAGATCTTCGATCGTCTCTGTGCTACTCCTTCGTTCGCTGCCTGTATTCTTGAATATCTTTCTCTTGGACGGATCGAGATCTCGCTGCGAGATCCCGGTCCGGCAGTAAGATTCTCCAGATCTACTTGCTGCTTGTGTTTGAGGTGTGTAGATATTTCGTGATCGCTAATCCTTTCTGTTACTGCTTGCTTGACGCTTGGCGAGCTGAGCTTCCTGATCCGCTCATCGAAGAGAAGCGTCTGATGGAGGCAGCGGATCTGACTTGGATTCATCGAGGAGAAGCAACTGGCGTATTCATCTCGTCGGATCAAGATCTTCCCTATGATCTTGATCCCGGGGTGAGGCTCTCTAGATTCGTATTATATTTTCTTCTTTCTATTTCTCCTCCATTAACTACTGTTCTTTGGTGCCATGGAGAATGATGAACTTTCTAATGAATGGAGGGAGGTGCCGAAGAGGAACGCTAGGCCTCCTGTTCAAGGATCTAAGCGTGTTTCTGAGAAGAATTCAGATGCAAGGGGGGAAAGAAATTTGATGCTCGTAAGGCGTTCGAAAGAAGAGCGCTGAGACTAAAACTGCCATTGAGGATCAGCGTCAATGCTGAGAAGCAATCTTGGTCAGATGTTTGCTCCAGTAGCAGGAATACATCTAGCTCACTGAGCATGACCTACATTGCACCGGAGATCGATGAGGCTGGTGTGGCGATTACTGTGCTTACGGAGGAGATGTTGGCCGAAGGTGTGGAGCGATGGGAGAACACAGTCGTTGGCTATGTTGTTGGCGATATTCCATTCTATGGACAGATCAAAGCCTAGGCAATGCGAATGTGGAAGACTAAAGGTGAGATCAACATTTTTTCTAGGGAGAACGGTTTTTTCTTCTTTCGCTTTGAGTCCAAGGAGGACAGGGACGCGGTGCTCTATGTCGGTCCTTGGCTCTTCGACGAGCGGCTTGTTGTGTTGCAGCGATGGAGTGAAGAGGCGGGGTTCGAGCGTGACCTCCTCATGGCGGTGCCGCTATGGGTGCAGCTCCCTAATCTACCGACCAATCTCTGGACGCTGAACATCCTCAATGCTTTTGCCAGCATCATCGGAGTTCCTATCTGCCTGGACCGGGCGACGGTAAGGCTTGAAAGGCTATCCTACGCTAGGTGTTTGATCGAAGTCAAGGCTGAAGATCCACTGCCGAAGTTCGTCTCCGTCCAACTTGGCGACAAAGCTTCCATCGAGGTAGGAGTTAAATATGAATGTGAACCCCCCCGTTGTCTTAACTGTGTTTGTTTCGGTCATACTCGTGAGCAATGCCCTGTTAAGAAAAATGGGGGGATGCGGATGTATCTGTTGTGGGCAAGGGCCATACTGTGGAGGGTGAGGTTGATGATGGTACTGTAGTGTGCAAGGTTGTTACCCAGACAAATGTTAGTCTGGAGGAGGGGATAATTTGTAACAAGGGAACGGGAGAAAATGCTGAAGATGCTTCCGTGAATGTGGGATCGAATGTGGGATCGCAGCGGGTGGTTGAGGATGCTGTAAATTTTAGTCTGTATCCTTGTGGGGATAGGAAGGGAAAGGGGGTGGATGTCAAAGCAGCGGATGTTGCTGCTCAGAGGAATGTAAAAATGCTGGCTGCGTCCAGATCAAGCATGAGCTGTAAAATAGATAGGGGTGCTGCCGCTAAGGCAGGGGGCAGCGGAGGCAATCCTATAGATGTAGCGACGTCAGGGCCAAGTGTTAGGCAATCTTGGGATGCTATTATGGAGCTAGGGGTCGACCATTCTCAGGAACTCAGAAGTGGGAGCAGCGGAGACAAACATGATGCAACACCGTCGAACCCTAGACACAGCATTGAACGGGATGCGGAAGCTGCTGAAGCAAATACGTTGATAGCAACAATGACGGATACTGAAGCTATTAAAGATAGAGGCGTGGCTAAGCTGGGAGCTTTCGGTTTAAGGTTCCCGCATGATAATGGACTGTATAGTAATGGTATTGGGCTAGGCATGTCTAGCTCTGTGGGGGCGGGTGAAGGCCCATGTAACATGCCTAATAAAGATGGGGGGGATGGGTCGGGGGCTCTGGAGATCTCAAGGCGCTTGGCGCTCGCCTCACCTTCGTTACCCATCACGAATAATAAGTCGCTCATCCCCATAGCTAAAGATAATCCAACGCTGAGCGACGATAACCCGTTTAATATCTTAAGTGAGGAGAACATTACGCGGCATGGGGCCTCCTTACTTAATGATGGTTGTGATGCCATAGACTCGGAGCCTGATGATATGACTATCAGTAACGAAGTTTGGCATGAGGAGCAGGAGGAGTTGAAACAAGCTAGTAAGGAACATAAAAATCTTAAACAGAACAAGAAGGGTCCGGCCTCATCAAAGGGCGCCCGGAAAAGTTCTGGAATTAATAAGGATGTTGAGCATCCTTCATCCTCCTTTAAATGAACGTGCTCATTTGGAACACACGAGGTCTTAATGGGATTACTAGACGAAGCGAGCTTAAGACCCGCGTGCGTAATCTTGCTCCGTCTTTGGTTGGGTTGCTTGAAACTAAAGTGATTGAGGTGAATGCTCATAGAATTCTCAAATGCTTCCTGAAGAATTGGATTTCTATTAACAATCGAAGCGTTCACTGCAATGGGCGTCTTGTTGTCATGTATAACCCTGATACATGGAAGTGTACGGTTGATAGCATGAGGCCCAATATATCTCCATTAACTGCATTAATACAGCGGGCTTCACTATGATAGGGACTTTTGTTTATGCCTTCAATTCTTATCAAGATCGCAGAGTCCTTTGGGCTGATATTAAGACTATGGCTAGCAGATATAAAAGCATTCCCTGGATTATTGGTGGTGACTTCAATTGTGTTAGATATGCCATGGATAAAGTAGGAGGTAGATTGATTGATAGCCATATGGCTGATGAGTTTAATGACTGCATTAACGCCAGTGCGTTCATGGAACTCAAAACTGTTGGCAACCCATTGAGCTGGACTAATCGTAGTATCGAGCAACGTCGTATTACTGCTACTCTTGACCGTTCATTCTGCAATAGCTCTTGGATGGATGTTCTTCCTTCCTCGTATTGTGAGTATGTTACTGGTGGCACTAGTGATCACTCCATCCTTATTATTCATACCCATCAATTTGGGGGGGCTGATCCTAAGCCTTTCAAATTCTTCAATGCCTGGCATCGCAGTCCTGATTATCCTATTGTGCTCAAGGAGCATTGGAGTATTAGAGTTAACGGGTGCCCGATGATACGTCTGATTGCCAAGCTTAAGAACCTGAAAGTGGGGCTTAAGCGCTTTGGGGCGGGATTTCGTGTTACCAACGATGTGGTCAAAATCCGTTTAGAGCTCGCTTCTATCAAAAATAATCCTAATCTTAGCTTTTGTGCCGAGTTGCAGAAGAAAGAGCATGTTTTAATAAATCAACTTGCTGAGGCTATTGATGTTGAAGAGTCCATCATTAAACAGAAAAGCAGACAAGATTGGCTGAATCTTGGAGATCGCAACTCCCGTTTCTTTTACACTGCCATGAGAGCTAGGCAGAGCCATAACAACCTTGGGCATCTTATCACCGCTAATGGCTCCTGTAACAATTCTATTGACTTGCTCAAAACCGAGGCCCCTGAGTTCTATTCTAAACTCTATAATCAGAATGATTACTGGAGAGTGTTCCCTCGTCTCACTACCAAAAGGGTGCTTACCAATGAGGCCGCTAACTGGGTTGAGAGACCTATGCTTGTGGAAGAGGTCAAAACAGCTGTTTTTCAAATAGGGGCTGACAAAGCCCCTGGCCCTGATGGTTACAATGGGTTTTTCTATCAGAATTCGTGGGACACCATTGGTGGAGATGTCACTTTTGCTGTCCTTAACTTTTTCAAGTATGGGAAAATATTACGACAGATCAATCATACATTTCTCACGCTTGTCCCTAAGAATACCAACGCTTCTGGTCTGGGTGACTATAGGCTGATATCTTGCTGCAATGTGATATACAAGATTATTAGCAAGATTCTTTGTAATTGTCTGAGCAGAGCGGTTATTGAACTCATCTCTCCAAATCAAGCGGCTTTTCTCCATGATTGTTTGCTTGTTGATTGTGCGCTGCTTGCTCATGAGCATATAAGGAGCTTTAATAGTCTTATGGGGGCCAGGGCCTGTCTTAAACTGGACTTACGTAAAGCTTTTGATAGCGTGAATAGAGAATTCGTTTACTACATGCTCCATCAGATGGGATTTAAGCATAAATTTATCAGCTGGATCTGTGAATGCATCTCCACTCCCTCCTTTTCTGTTATGATCAACGGCTCCCCCTATGGTATGTTCAAATCTAACAGGGGGCTTAGGCAGGGAGATCCACTATCTCCTTATCTCTTTGTTATCATTATGGAGGAATTTTCTTTGCTTATGGCGAAGGCCAACGTCACCCGTAGCATTCTTCCTATGAAAAGAACTGGGGCTGTCACGCATCTTCTTTTTGCGGATGATATGCTGGTTTTTTGTCGGGCCAATGTTAAATCCTTTGAAGGACTTCATGATCTCCTCTCTGTTTTCAAGTCCCTTTCTGGGCTTGAGGTTAACTGGAATAAAAGTGCTTGCATCTTTAGTAAGGGGACCAGGGGGCCTGGAAGCCTTGCTGATATCTTGGGTATTCGAAGAGTGCAATCCTTATCCACGTATCTCGGCCTTCCCCTCTCTACTAAATACCCCAATACTGCTATGTATGATCACCTTATTGATAAATGCAAGATCAGATTACAAGGATGGTCCTCTGCCTTACTTTCCATTGCGGGACGTATTGAACTTGTTAAATCAGTCATCTATGGTATGGTTGGGTTTTGGATGCAAGCCTTCTGTGTACCCAAAACCGTCCTTAGCTTGCTTACCGCCATGTGCAGAAAATTTATCTGGGGAAAAACCATCTTTGGGCTTGGGATGATATGTGTGTTCCCAAACAAGAAGGGGGCATGGGGATCAGAAGCTTCACTGATTTAAACAAAGCATATGGTGTTAAACTTACGTGGCGCATGCTTACTCATAAAGGTATCTGGGCTATGCATATGAGGGATCAGTACATGTGTAAGTCTGGGTTATTTTTGGCTAAACCCCATCCAATGCAATCTGGTACCTAGAAATACCTTCTTCATTGCCGGGATTACACCAAAAAGCTCACCAAACGCACTATTAGGGATGGGACTTCTACCCTCTTCTGGTATGATAATTGGCTTCCATGTGGTCCTCTTTGTGACTCTTATGATGTTCCCGTTGAGGAGGCGAAGAATATGGTCAGTGATTACTGGGCTAATGGGGGATGGTTAAACTGCAACTCCCTCCTCCCTGTTCGTCACTTAATCAGTATGGTGGCATTGGCCGGTGGCAGTGATTCTTGGGTTTGGATGTCTAAATCCCCCTCACTTTGCAATGCTTGGGAGGGTACTCGTGTTATTAAACCACTCTTCCCATACTACAAGGTGGTCTGGGTTCAGGGGCACATCCCCAAGATGGCTATTACTTTACTGCGAGCTTTCCATGGGAAACTTCTTACCCGGGATAAGCTCGTGCAATGGGGAGTGCCTACTTCACCCTTCTGTGTTTTATGCTCTGATAATATTCATGAAAGCGTGGCTCATATATTTTTTGAGTGCAGATATACTAATTACCTCCTTTGCAGGAGCTTTCTGAAAATGGGAGTTACTGATGCTTTACCCTCTACCTTGGCGGGTATTGGTGATTTGATTCTTTCCCTTTTTCATCGGAAGGGCAATATAGGGAGGTTAATCAAAACAGTATTGGCTGTGATGACTTGGCATATCTGGAGAGAGAGAAACAGAAGAATCTTTGAGGGGAGCAATCAGATTCAAACGCTTCTGTTCGAGAACATCGCTGATGACGTCAGAATTGCTTTGAGGCATATGGACTGGGACCGTGGTGCTGATAGTTCCCCCCCTCAAATTGGGGTCTTGTTGACTAGATTGTCTGTCTTGTACTTTTTGTTTCTATTTGGCCCTTCAGATAGCGGAAGGTGTTTTGTACTAGCTGGGATGACTATGCCTGTGCCCTTGTCCCACTTTACAAACATCCTTCTTCCATCTGGGAGCGCCCATGTATTCTTTTGTTAGATCAATAAAGATGCAAAGCATATTCTTCAATATATATATATATATATATATATATATATATATCAATCTATCTATACTCCATCTATCTCGTTCTCACGCTGCAAGGGTGGCGAGGCCAGTGACAAGCGGCTCGGGTGGTGTCGTCGTTGAGTGCGGCGACGGGGTGGACAGAGGGGCGAAGCTGGAGGGGCTTGGGCGGGGCTACGATGCACGGGGAGGTGGTCGGCGGTTGCAGAGGCTGTTCATCGAAGATCCGATGTCGGGATCGATGGTGGGGTGATCCATGTGTTCTTCAGCGTTTGGCGGAGCAGAGAGGGTGCCGTGGCGGTGCTTCGAGCTACGAGCTAGGGGCTTGGCAGGGGCTAGCGACGTTTCCGAGAGGGGATAGGGTGTAGCCGGTGGCCTCGAGAGTTACTCAGAACTTTGGTCGGGGATTCCCAGCAGCGGTGCAGGCTGAGGAGGCGGCTTGAAGCGTCGCTGGAGTAGGGCAAGGGAGACGGCGATTGGCGGTGGATCTCGTTGGTGGAGGGGAGAGCGCGGGTTCGACTGCCGCTGTGTGTTGGGTGAAGGGAGTGTGCTATGAATTGTGAGGGAATGGTAGGAGGTGATGGATTTATATAGGGTGAATAATACAAAATATATTTAATATAAATATTCAAATAATTAATTTAAGTAATAAATTTTCGGGGTTGGATCCGAAATTTTCGGGGTCTAACCAACCCAAGGGAGGCGCATAATGAGGTGGGGTTTGGGTAATTAAGTGGGGTTAGAGTTAAATGTAAATAGATAATTAGTAAAATGTTATATTATTATTATTATTTAATATATTTATATTTTTGGCTCCGAAAAATTCTAAAAAATACCACAAGTTCCCAAATTCTTAAGGATCAAGAAAATAATATTTGTTTAAATATGTGAGCTACAGAGATATAAGTTTTGAAGCAAAACGTGTCTATCGATCGCGGGTTGCGGGTTTAGAGTCGGTTTGGCAACAGAAAAATAGGAAATAAAAATATTTAAAATCGTATAAACTTATTCGATGTCTCCTAAAATTATTTTAATAATATTTAGACTGAAATACCAGTAATGACAGATACGGGCCGTCACAAATAGCACCTAAGGCCCTTGATTTATAATGTAGCTTGCTATACTAACAACATCTACCGAAAATGCTTTTGGCAATCTAGAATTTATCCTCATGATTTAGCTTACTCATTCAAGGTTCTATTCATCTGCTTAGCAACAACGTTTTGCTTTGGTATTCCAAAAACTGTCTTGATAATTCTAATCCCATTTTATGAACAAAATGCCTTAAACTCTTAGCTATCACATTTCCCAGTATTGTCGAACCTGAACCTTAGACCCTTCATCTTTAGACAAGTATGATTCTCCACTTTAGCCTTCCACCTTTTAAATGAAACTAACACATTATATTTATTTTCACTAAATAAACACATACTTTCTAGTAGAATCATCAATTAATGTGTTATAGTAGCATGGGTTTCCAAGTGAATTCATTAGAGTTGATCCTTATACATCAGAATGCATCAATCCAAGCTTTTTCGTCTTTTTAGTCCTTCCATCTTTTAGAAAACTAACTCTCTTATGCTTCCTACAGATTCAATCTTTATATAAAATGACATAAACTATAGTTTTCGTAGTTTCCTCTTTAATGCTAGTAGCAATTCATTTCCTTTTCACTCATATGCTCAAGTCTTTGATGCCACAACATCAAATCACCACCACAATCAGCTTCTATTATAGTGTCATTCCATTTGTAGTCATGTACTATGTCCCCACCTTACTGTCTCATGCTACAATTAAATTTTCTTTTAGTACCATTGATATGATCCACCTTCATGTTGGGGAATGTGTTGGATCTGGATCTAGTACCTTTCATCCTAAATTCACTTTCCAATATTTCAAGAAAGATGTCTCCAAATGTACAACAAAATTTAATGCTTGTGGAAGTGAAAGTGTAGGTGTAGAAAAAATATTATTCAAATCAGTGAACATGCCATGCATATTTAGAAAATCAAACATGCACATGTAGCCATAACAATAATACATCAATTTCTATATGGATATGATTATCATTCATTTATTCCACTTTAATGATTCAAAAGAAAGATACACATTAAGCACCAATTTTTATAGCTTTTTGTCTATTTAATTTTTTGTTTCTGTTTTGCTTATAATAAACTAAACTAGCAAGCAAGCAAACTAGCACACAAATAAAAAAAGTCAAACACGCAACAAAATGCTATGAAATTATACATTAATCTCAATCAAGAAAAAACATACATTCGCGTTGTCGTTTGGCTAAGGAACTTTAAGATGCGACATCCAATCCATAGTTCCTAGCCACTCCATCTTACCTACACGGAAGATGTTATGTGTGACCTTGGAATCCAACAAGGTCCACTCATGTTAGTCATCAAATTCTTAGGAACCCATATTTGCTTGAATTTAATATTCTGGTTCATATATTTGTAATGATATGAAGTATGACCAACACTACCACATGTAAAGCACTTTGTATAAATATTTTTAACTTTGGTTGGCAAATTGTGAAATCTCTTATAATTCGTCTTTTCAGCATGTTTCAAATCATATCCTAGTCCACGTCTATTATTGCCATATAGTTGATTTCCAAGAATAATATCCAACGATTGTTTTCCAAAAGAAAATTTCCTTATAAACAATTCAAGATTAGTGCCTTTGGATTTCAAGAAAACATTTTCATTCACAAGCAGAGTGCATTTGCTAATAAAAGCTTTCTTATTATCCTCTTCATTCTTTTTCATATTTTCGGCTTTCTTTTCAAAATCAATTATCTTTTCTTTACGCTCATTATTAAGCATGCACATCTTTTCAATGAGCTTTTTATTCTCAGTTTCTAGCTTAGTAACTCTTTCTTTAGGCATGCTAATATCTTTTAACAAAATAGGGCAAGAAAGACAATCAACTTTTCAATATAACAAGATTTTTCTTTTTTCAACAAATTAATGGTAGAATCACATACAACAATTTTTCCTTTCAGTTCATCAAATTCTAGTGACATATTGTAATTATCTTGTTGCAGTTCATCATTAGAATTTCTAAACTTCTCTAGAGTGGATTCAAGTCTCTCTACTGTTGATTCTAAGCTTTCAATTTCATCTTGCATTTCATTAACAGTTTTTAGAAGTTGAGCTTTGGTTACCTCAACAAGCTTTCCCATCAAGCAAAGGGATGTATGAGTAGTCTTCTCAATCTCATCCTTGCTATCCATATCCCACGTTATTGCTAAAGATTTTCCTTTCTTCTCCGCAGTGTTGTTCTTTGGTTGTGGGAAATCCTTCATATAGTGTCCCTGCTTTTTGCATTTAAAACATTGAACATTATCAGTAGCAGTTTGTTCAGAGGTATTTCTATCAGGATTAAATTTGTTAGAGCGATTAAACCTTTTAAGCATTTCAGCTCTTCCTGGAGGAGTCTTGATGTATCTTCTGAAACCTCTAACCATCAGTGCTTGCTCCTCATCAAGATCGTCATCGTCATCTTCCTTAGCTTGAACATCTAGTGGTTTGGAAGCTTTAGTCTTTGGTTTCTCTCTTTCTTCCATGCTCTGCAGCTCAAGCTCGAGTGACATCAAGTTACCTATCAAGTCATCGACTCTCATCTTTGATAGATCCTTGGCTTCTTGAATGTCAGTGACTTTAGGACGGAACGAGCTTGGTAGCGCCCTTAAGATTTTCCTTATCTGCTCCAAACTTGAGTATGGCTTTCCTAGAGAGCTGGACTTGTACACGATGTCTGTGAATCTTGCAAACATCTCTTTGATGGACTCAGATGGCAGCATGCGAAAGCTTTCGTACTCTATGCTTAGCAAGGCATGTCTGGACTCCTTCACCTACGACGTTCCTTCATGCGTCACCTCCAGCGTATGCCATATTTCCTGCACAGTTAAATATTGTGAGATACGATTAAATTCAGCTTTATTTAAAGAGAAAAATAAGCGCATTCATAGCTCTTCCTTTCAATGAATAAAGTCTCCAATCAGCATCATCCCATTTATCTTCAGGTTTAAGAATTTCAGTGCCTTCAAATTTAATTATGGGTGGTTTATATCCCTTTTCAAAAATATTCCACACTTTATAATTAACAGACACTAAATAAATTTTCATTCTAGATTTTCAATAAGCATAGTCTACACCATTAAATTTAGGGGGTCGTGATATGGACTGACCTTTAGCAAAAGCAGAATCAATAGTATCCATGGTCAAGCTAGCCTAGATCCTCTAACCTGCTCTGGTACCACTTGTTGGATCTGGATCTAAGCCTGGGGGTTGAATAAGCTAATAAAAATATTCGCGAACACAGACAATTATTCAGCAATCACAGGCAGTTATAATTAGATGCAGATAAGCAATCATAGAGTGCACAGATGATTTACCTTGGTTTGGTCGTCCCAACGACCTACTCCAGCCCTAAAAACAAATACTAGATTAATAATGTTACTGGTATAACCTGTAGCAAGAGCACCCATCTTACACTCACATGGTTCTATGTACCGCACTACCAAAGATGCTAAACAATACTAATCCTAGTATAAGCTCTCTCTTGACTAGTCCCAATTAGTCAAGTCCATCTTGTCTAGTACCAACTAGACAAGACCCCAAAAACATCACAAAGAATGGTAAAGTTTCCCCTATAAAGATCGATACACTACTACACAAATAAAAAGAGTAAAGAGTTCAGAAAAGCTCAGTTCGTGTCCGTGTAGTCGTCTCAGTCAATCTGCTCAGGTTAGATCAAGTCTGACAGAATGTAGTCGTCTCTATCTTGTCCCCTCTGTCAACAACTCAAGTTGCAACAATCAGATGTGTAGATGTGCTTAGACTTTGGATTTGGACTCCCCATAGGAAATTGCGGCAATGCTCAAGTGCAAAAGGGTCGACAATCCTCTTGGTTGGTTTACAAGATGGGTCTGCAATAAGGCTCTCCTTGTGTCGGCTGCCAAGTTGGTGCTGCTCCTTGCTAGGGTCGACAAGTGCAAGGGTGTAGCTTGATGGCACGGGTCGCCTAAATCTCTGATGCACCAACACCTTGGGTCGACAAGAGCTTGGCTACGGCTGAAGTGTGGGTCGACATCCCCCTATGGCATAGGTCGGCAATGATGCTTTGCTTGGCACTTGGACTCAGTCAGCAATGATGTGGGCTAGGCAGAAGCTACGGTTAGCAGAGCTTGTTTGCTGCTGCTTAGATGTGGTCGGCAATGGGTGTCTTGTGGCTACAAGCTTGGATCGGCAACCGCTTGATGCGGCAGTCAGCACTCCTAATGCGTGAGTTTGTCTTTGTTGTAACCACCAACACAAACAGGTCTTCTTCTTCTCAATTACTTGTAGATGAGACTCCAAGGTGGGTAGATGAAGTTGGCATGTAGCTTTGACCTTGGGATTTGAAGATTACAGCAATGGAGCTTATAGCTAGGTAGGTTTGTGCCAATGGAGATTATAGCTAGGTAGCTTGTGGATGATAGGTACTTGCGGCAAGGGTTTTACAATGGAGACTTGTAGCTAGGTTGCTTGAGGTTAGATGAATATCAACTAGGTGGTTTTGCCTTCAAGCTTACAGCCAAGGAGATGAAACAATTGAATCTTGGCTTGCGGCTATAAGCTTCAAACCCTAGAGAGTATTTCGGTAAGAGCAAAGGTTTTGGGTGAGGAATTCTTTGTGTAGGCCGCAATCATCTCTTGGTCTTTGGAGAGGGTTTTTATAGGAACAGGGAGAGATCAATTAGCCTCATGGAGAATCCCACAAATCTAGGAATTTGATATTTGAATTTATCTTTGAAAGATCTCTTTCAATCACTCTTATTTGAGATTTGAATCCATCTTTGAAAGATCTCTTTCAATCCCTCTTGGATATGGAATTTGTATTGGGTATGAGATAGGAATAGGAATTCAAGTAGGATTTGAATTAGATTTGAATCAATCACAAATTGATTTGATTCAATCATCTTTGATTTGAATGAGATCCTAATCATCTTTGATTTGAATGAGATCTCTCCATATCTCTCCATATTTGGCCAAGTCCAAATTGCAAATGACTTACAATTTCTCCATCACTTTGACTTAGTCCATATTTGCGTATTTGCGAGCTTTTCATTCCTAAAAATACTTAACACACACATCAAATCATTCACACACGTTTGTTATCATCAAACACGAAGTCATCGATCGTTGTATCCAACTACACGTTGTATCCAACAGAATGTATGCTCTTTCAAACATTTAATATAATTGTAAGGTACATCTTGTTCAAAATGATAATATGCTATTTGGTATGCTTTATCTATGTGAATACCTTTTACACTGCTAAGTATGTTGTTGTTCGCATAGATAAAGTTCATGGACTTATGTGAGGAATATTGGGATCATAATGAGATCATGATAATGAGGCCCAATATGTTCGTTTAAGCATATGACCTAAATGTTTCTAGTCATGTGAATATCGAGGTAGGGCATCAATATTTCAGATTGACCAGTGTGTGTTGATCTATACCATATCATGATAATGATTAGTCTCATAGCCACCCAAGGTGGGAACATCGTTAGATAATGTACATGTGTTTGTTAGATAACAAGTTCACAGAAAGACTCACGGATATTCATCTATACCGTAAACATACTCTTGATATTAATAGATGCTTTCACGTGGTAGTAGGTGTAATATCCTTACGACCAGAAATGTGCTAAAGGACCTTGCACATTGAAAGCTATGCTTAGGATTTTACCGAACATCGGCATGTTATGCTCGATACATAGGTACTCGCTGGGTATAGTTCCAAACATGCGAAGGAAGTGGCCATCTAAACAGGTTTCGTCTCTTCTAGTATGAGAGGTTAGTGTCACATGGAGTTAATGGATCCATAGTGAAATCCCTGACCAGGGTAAGCGATGAACTTGTGTCATCCAACCGTTGAACTATGGGATCGCTTATGACTCAAGGCATTTAAGGTATAGTAGGGTTTGACAATAACCGTACCCTAAATACCTTAGCGACATAGTTATGATGAAGGGAGCTGACTACACGGTATTTGTCACTATAAGGCCCAAGTTTTGTTCAGTGAGATTCCAGTCTCACACTAACTAGATAATGACGATTCCAAAAGTGGGGTTGACATGTGTAGCTAGCACCGCAACCGAACTGTGACACGATGAGATCGTGTCACTCCTGAAGTAGGAATCGGACCATTAGAGTCTCACACTGATGATGGCTCGTCACAAAAAGCGAAGGTACAAACGTTATTATATGATATTTATGAGGTATCGATTACAAGAGTTGGGATCTCAATCGTAAGAGTTGTCATCGTTAGAGAGCTACGAAGATCATTAGAGTTGTGATCGATGGATAAGGATCAAACGAGTTACAAAGAGTTGTGAGCATGTGATCGTTGAACGCATCGCAAAGAGTTGCGAGCACATGATCGTTAGAGAGGACATAAATGAGTTGCAAAGAGTTGCGAGTGCATGTGATGAAGTGGACGTAAATGGTTACGAACACCTCAGACAAAATACATTGAACACAAGATGATTCGGCAGCCTCTAGCGGGCCAAAGGGCGGCCATCGGCTACCCTTTTCTGGCCGGCCAGAAATGGCAGCCATTGGCTACCATTGGCCAACTTGGAGAGCAGCCACGTCGAGCACTTTTTCAGCCATTTCTATAGCCGTTAGGGCTGAAAATTCGGGGTTTTACTACTGTAACAACTGCTGAAAATCCTACTGAAAAATTTCAGAAAGTTACACACGAATGAGATCATCCATGACATAATTTGTGGACTAATTTGTGGGCTAAAATTTTCAGCATGTGTTCTTTGTTTTTGAATGGAGATTAACAGTTTAAGTAGGCGTCTACAAAATTCTAATTAGGCTCATCTTTTTCCAAAAGGTAATTAGACTTTTGTGCACCAATGTCTCCTCATATAAGCCTATAAATATGATGCAATTCCAAGCTTTCTTTGCACTATTGAATCTATTCTTGCAAGGAGTTGCAACTAAGTGTTGATCCTATCTTTGCTTGTATAGATCCTCCCTAGGAAAAGAGCTTAAGCACTTGCAACATAGTTTTTCCTTTTCCTCCCTTCAAGAACTAACAAAGCTTGGAGGCCGATTCGAGTCCCGGAAGGCTCGTAGACCGTGAATGAGAACATCGTCAAGGTGAATCAACTAAGGCACTGGTTGGTGAGCAATGCTCGGGACCACACTGGAAAAGTTGCGAAACTCGTGAATATTGCTAAAGTGTATTCACGTCAAGGTACGTCTTTATTACAACATTAGATTACTAGATTTGCAGTAGTATCTTGGGGTTTTTTTGAAAAGTAAGTATAAATCTATATTGATGATAATATTTTACAAGTGTAGAAGTCTAACTTTAGGATGCAAGAACTTGTTAGAAAGAGGAGAGGGCACATGCGCCGTCATAATTTACTAAAAGTTCTAGCATCCCGTTGAACACATAGATTACAGATTACAAAAGTTTCAGACCCTAGCCATTATCTCGAAGTCCCCAGTTTGACATTGCCTCAGCTGCCTCTTCATCCCCCCTTCCAAGTCCTGCATAGCAATCCTGAGATCCGCCTCGATATCTTCAAACAATTTTGTCTTGCATCTTTTGGATTTTTCAAAAATCCTTCTGTTTCTCTCCCTCCATATATGCCATACCATTACCGCTAAAGCTGTTTTTGCTATCAAACTCAAATCCTTCATATTTCCGAATCTCTGTAGATAGTATTCTCCCACAGATGCTAAAGTGGGCAAAGTTGGAGATGAAACCCCCAATTTCAGATAGGATCTGCATAGAATGTACCTTGAGAATTCACATTCGAAAAATAGATGGTTAATGTTTTCATCATTTCTGCCATCACAAAGGACACAATCAGCCGACGTGTTCACCCCCCACCGTAGTAGCTTGTCTTTGGTTAACAGTTTGCCCCTAAACGCTTGCAGGAGAGCCAGTGCCATCTTGGGCACATTGTGTTTATGCCATATCAACTTGAAGAAGGGGAAGGCCGGACTTCACTGTCGATATTGGATCACTCCCTGAAGTCCCATCCAATGGTCATGCCATATCCTCCATGGACTCCAAGTACTCCCAAGCATCCACAGGTGACATGTCAAATAGAGCTCCATCGTCCAACATCGCCATGTAGTCCTGCATCTCCTCCTGCAACCCCTCGTAGAAAAACTGGAAAAGATGGTCTATCGTGAATCCATGATGTGGACAGTCGCTTAATAAATCCATGAACCTCCTCCAAGCTTGATAGAAGGATTCACCGTCAATTTGAGCAAAGCCGGCAATTTTGAGCTTCAAAGAAGTGGTCCTGTGCAAAGAAAATGAAAGTGCATCATACAAAGAATTTATGCCGTTAAAGTCCATAACTTTTTTTTGAATTTTAATAAAAGAAAATGAAAATAAAGATAGCAAAGGACTCAAAAAGTGAAAAATAAAGAAATCTCAAATCAAAAAGTGAAAAATAAAAAATCGGAAAAGACTCACACTAATAGTGGGAAGTATCTCGCCAAAATTTTCAAAATCAATTGAAAATGTAAATGCAAAAACCGTTGTCCCCGGTAACGGCGCCAATTGCTTGAACGCGTATCAAGTATGTGATGCTTAAGCGCTACTCCCAAGTGTAGGAGGACGTCAAGTAATACATTTATAACCGGTGAGACCGGGTCGGATCACGGGGACAAGTCGTTTTGCAATCGCAAGTTTAATTAATAAAGGAGAGATAAAGACGAAACTACAACCAACTAAGCTAATGGTGGAAATGCGCGTGGAAATGTGGGTGAGACCATCTACCCAACCAACATCCTAGGGTTCGAGAATCGGAGAGGGAAATAGGCGAGGAAGCTTGTGTGGTGTGTGAGAATGAGGTTGCTAAGAATATGGGTTCAATCCGAGGATAACTCAATTGTCTTTCCGGCTAAGGAAAGCGCAATCGGTGGATGTGGCATTTTATCAAACACTTGGTGTGCAATGAAAGTAGGGTATGAAAAATTGAGCTAATAAACAACCAAGCATACAAGAACGGTACCACTAGGCAAACTCCACTCTAGGGACACCCACTAGGATCCCTAATTCAAATTATATCTCATCAATTCTACCACATAATCATTAAAACATACAAGATTGAAAACCAAAGCCAAAGCAAACACAAATCACCATACAACCACACAAGAAGAAGATATAGCTCATTATAACAAGAAAAGAGAGATTTTTACTTCTAAAAACATCATCCATTATCATTACAATTTACTAAATCAAAATACACAAGGAGAGGGAAGGAGTTCACCAATATCTCCAATGAAGAACAAAACCCAAACCAAATGCTCCTCCTTGCTTCTTTGTTGCTCCACCAAAACCCTAACCCTAAGATGAAGAATGTGGAAGAAGGAATGAGGGAAAAAGAGGGGAGGAAAGCCCAAGAAATAGACTCAGAATTCGGGTCTGAAAACAGCCCAAACGGGTCGGATCCGCGCCCAAACCCGCAACTAATGCCCAAATCTGCAGAAATTTCAGCACCGTCACCCTGTCTTGCAAACATTCTAGAAAAATCATCCGACATCGGAATGACGCGTTCCAGGCGGCGATGGAACCGTAACAAAGTTTACTATCACTGAAAAATATCAGGAGGCCGAAATATATACTGGAATGATAGCAGATTTCTTCACAATAGGGGGCAAATCTGCAGAAATTTTCAGCACCGCCACCCTGTCTTGCGAAAATTCTAGAAAAATCATCCGACCTCGGATTGACGTGTTCCAGGCGGCGATGGAACCGTAACAAAGTTTAGAATACCAGAAAAATATCATTATGTCGGAATATATACTGTAATGATAGCAAAATTCTACACAAGAGGGGAAAAGCAGACTTTCTAGCCCAGAAATTTTCAGCACCGTCACATTGTCTTCCAAAAAATGTAGTAAATTGCTCCGACCTCCAAAAATTCTGGAAAAATATGCGTTGGAATCGGGACTTCATGAAATTCAACTGAAAAATAATAGAAGACCAAGATGAAGATGCTAATAAGCTGTAAAAATTATGTTTTAAGCATATAAAAACGGTAAGCTCCAATATTAAGTGATATCATCAAAATGCGTGTATCGGAGCCAAAATGAATACAAATTATGCATAAAATGCCATCTAATGAGGGGTAAAATATACAATATTGAACCCTAATCACTTCCTTCCCAGGCCGCCCGGAACTTGAAGGCCTCACCTTGCTTCCAGCGCCATGCATCAGCCCCAGTCGTAAGCCTCAAGTTCTGCAGCAGCGGCATGATTGGCTGAATCTCAGGAGTATCCGCCCATTTGGAACCCATCCAGTAGTCTGCAACACAAAGTAGAGATGAGGCCACCGGTATTGTGTACAGATCTTTTAGAGGCCGGTCTGTAACCCAGGCATTATGCCAGAATAGCGTTGTAAGCCCATCCTTTACTTCTTTTTTGATGAGATACTTGGAGATAGATCGGCAATGGTGGAGTCTTTTCCAAGTTCCAGAGTCTGTAGGTTTACCTGTGGCCGCAAAAAACGAATTTGGGTGCTTGTACTTCCCTCTCATGTAATTCGCCCATAGTCCTTTGCCGAAGAAATAACACCATGTAAGTCTGACGCCCGATGCGATGTTGAGATCAGGTAGATACCTAAGACCCACTCCACCTTCCGTTTTGGGGGTGCAAACTTCCTTCCAAGACCAGACACGAGAAGATCCCCAAACAACCCTTCTACAAGTGGATGAGATTGTTCGAACAACAGATAGTGGCATATGGTAAGCTTGTAACCAGAATGAAACCATACCGTAGATAACTGATTTTACCAATTCTATACGGCCTGAAATTGATATAATTAAGGAGCTCCAGCCCAAAAGTCTTTTATTGCATTTATCAATCAACCTGTTAAACATCGGGGCTTTCGGATATTTTGAAGAAAGTGGGAGGCCGAGATATGTAGTGATGGTCGTCGATAATTTAATGCCCAGAGTTTCAGATAATCCTGAAGCTTGTTTGGCTCCTTTGCTGAAGATGCCTGCACTCTTATCCCAGTTAACTTCAAGCCCCGTCTGTTTTGAGAAATATGCTAAAAGAGATTTTAGCCCACGGAAAGAGTGCTTATTCGCCCTACAAAAAACCAGTAGATCGTCAGCGAATAAAAGGTGGGAGATTGATCCTGCACGACGCATGGGGTGAATAGCATGGCTAATAAACGATTTCTCAATCATAAGCGAGAAAGCCTCCATCACAGTGACGAAGAGGTAAGGAGAGAGGGGATCTCCTTGCCGTAGACGCCGGTTACCCTTGAAATATCCAACTGGACTCCCATTTATCATCACTGAAAACATTGGTGTCGATATGCACTCCCTGATCCAGCTGATGAAATTGTGACCAAATCCCAACTGGTGCATAATGTAGTAGACAAACTCTCTATTCACGCTGTCAAAAGCCTTCCTGAGGTCCAATTTGATGTAAGCTCTGGCTCCCATGGGGTTGCTGAATCTCTAATTTGCTCGTGGGCTAGTAGTGCACAGTCTGATAATAACCTCCCTTTTAAAAAGGCTGTCTGATTTGGTGAAGTAGTATCCTGGGTATGTGTGTATGCTAATTTATAGAAAATTTTAGTTTTCAGTCTTTCGATGTTCCATCTAATAAGTTTAGATCCTTTAACTCCATGTACTTACACTTCGAATATTATTGTGTATCTATCAGGTCTAGTTGGCCTATAAAGATCAAATTTCTCTTAAGGTCTAAAACATATCAAAACATTCCACAACTTCTATTGCATCCGCTATGTAATTTTTACGTGAACTTCATCATTTATATAGTGTTCAAAGGTTCATCACATGTAAGATAAATGTTTACGAACTTTCTTTAAAAATAGTTGTGTAAAAACTTTGCATGAAGTAGAGTGAAACGACACACTTGATTCTATAATCAAAGATTCAATAGGACTATCCATGCTACAAATTAGCGCATCAATAATTTCTTTACTAGTTCCATTTGTTGACTCATAGTCCTAGTATTGATTCTTATTCTTCTTTGGTATCATTCATTGGCTACTAAAATGGTCCTTAATATAACAATTTCAGTAGGGGATATCATTACGGTTCTTGGATTCACCTCTTTGACTTGACTTTAATCTTACATGGCTCTAAGGGCATGTTCTTTTGTTGGAATAGGAAAAATGGAATAGGGGAAAGTTTGTATTCCAAGGAGAGAGAAAATGGAGTTTTGTGTTCTTTTGGGTGGAATAGAGTATGGAAAGTGGGGTTTGGAATAGAAAGTGGGGTCCACATTCTATTCTTGTGTTCTTTTGGGATTGTGGAGTTGGAATGAAAAAGTGGAAAGAGGATGAGTTGGATGGGAGAGATAGAGAGAGATGAGAGAGTGGGGCCCACCATTCCTAAGGATTCCATTATATTCCAAGAAAAAAGCTTGGAATACAAAAGTGCTCATCATTACCAAATTGGAATAGCCACGTAGGATTCTATTCCACGCCCAAAAGAACAACCGCTTGGAATACAACTTTGGAATAGGGTGAATAGTGCATGAATAGTGCGATTATCCCTATTCCCACCCCTATTCCGCGCAAAAGAACATGCCCTAATTCTGATCAAATTGATGGCTCTTCCTCTACTTCTATTCAAATAAAATCTAAAGTTTTCCCTAACTCTCTTCTCCAAATATCATTGTCAAGGATCATATCTTAGACATAATTTAGTCTCACCTTGTCATTTCCTAAAAATTGCTTACTACAGTCATTTTTGTGACCAACTCTCTAGTTAGATGATAACAAAATCAATGCCTTAACTTTGTCATCAAACATGATCTCCATCGAATGCAATTAAGTTATAATCATGTTAAACTTGTTGGTGTGATCTATAATCGATGCACCATCTTTTATCTTTTGATTGAATAAATGACGCAACAAATAAACTTTATTTGAGACCGATGGATTCTCGCACTTATTTAATAATGCTTTCATCCAATCCAATGTGTTTTATAAACCTTCTTCAAGCTAGATGGTTGCATGTACATATTTAATAATGCATTCAACAGCTGATGCGTCTTCTCATTAATGATGTTTAAAGCAATATTCTGTGCTAACGTTAGCTAAATCATACATAACACATGGCATTCTAGCAGATCCTAATCATCTTGCTTCAAATTTATGGCTTCTTTTCCAACAAGGATTTGTGTAATTTCTTCTCATACATATAATACTTGATCTGGATCTTCTTGTTGGAACTTTTGAATTTTCAAAATGATTTTGTGGACTCTCTCTTGGTTTTCCATCCATAAGATTTAGTCCCACATTGCTTGGAAATAAAACCTTGGAGGAGTATAAAACGCCATTGTTGAGACTTGGGGATATGCCCTAAGGGGTGTCACTCTTTTGTGAAGGGGAGAGGACTTACATGACTGTGAGTTCACCTCGCGTGCCGCGTCGGTCGTGACGTCGTGCGTGTGAATATTATTTTTTGGATAAAATAATAATTTTAAATTATTATTCAAAATTCAAAATTTGAAAACTGATTTTCAAATTCAAAATTTGAATGTTTTTATCATTAAACGTTCTTTATGTTGAAGTATTTTGGGAGAAGAGTAAAATAATCTCTCCTTAGGAGTAGCCATGGCACAAGCCATGACTCTCAATATATTCATGAGAATAGGTTTTAGGAGTCCAAGGGACTCCCCACTTACGTAATGGGGAGTAATGGTGAGATGATGAGAGGAGGGAGGCCAAAGGCCTCCCTCAACTCACAACACTCCCCCTCATATCTCCATTACCTTGGGTTAAGCATATGAATACTTCAGGATTCAGTATGTTAATGGGGTGGATACTTCTGGATCCAGAGCCATTGGGGTTCCTTGTTAAAACCTTAGCTGTGGAAAACCCAGTGGGAAAAACCAGCAGCTTAAGTGAAAATAGTACAACTATCGAGGGACTCCCCCTGATCTGTACAAGCTTCAGGCTTGCAGATTTCCTATGTATCTATACAATCATCTCTTATTCGTCTATACATCCATTATGTTCTACAATCATCACTCATCTATACAAGTTTCACTCATCTAGCGGCTATTGGAAAGCAGTGGCGCTCTGGAGTGGAATGCTCTTCGAAGTTGGTAGATGACTCCACTAAAGTATTCTTTGAATCATTCTTCAATGTGTCTACAAGGTACTGCTGGACCTGGCTGAGCATTTTCAATACTTGTTTCTTGGATGATGAGCTTCTCAGAAGATGTAGAATTTGGAGGATGATGTGTAGATATTTAGGAGATGGCCCGCCTTTTGTGTTTTAGTCATCGCGATGATCTTTAAACCTGCATATGTGATATATATTCTTTGACCCTTGAAAGTTGCGCAGAAGCAGCTTATCCTTGGTCTAGTGGTGTTCTCCAGGACAACACTGTATCTGGTTAACAACTTTACTGCAGACGTTCTATAAAAGACACGTGCAGTTGGCCAGATAAAGAAGTGTAACAAGTACACTAGAGCTAGGTCTTCGGGACCTAGGATGTCCTCCCCCTCTTCCAGTGACTGGAAGGTGTCATAAATAAGCATCCATTTTTAATAGGTTGCAAATGGATATCATTCTTCATAAACTCCAAGTGTATGAAGGATATTAAGGGGTTACACCACGAAGGTGTTAAATATGTAAGCCGAGACAATACCTTGTTATACCTAGGTTTTTCATTTCCAAGGTATGCTTAAAGCTATCTGATATCTCAATGGTCTCTACAGGAGATCCTATTTGCTTTAAGTCGACCACATGTCCGGCGAATATCACAAATCCTATCAACGATCTTTCGAAAAAGATATACGGGCAGAATATTGCTTAAGATCAACTAATGATCTTTGTAGCCTTTATGGAGAAGACGTTTCTACGTCTCTCTTTCATCTCTGGGGGTAGAGTATACTCTTCTAGGAGTTTTATATAGATCTCTATATCTATATTGCCGTATATGTATGCAGTCACAACGTCCATGAGCTGCATTTATTGGCTTTTTCAGAGAAGTTTAGGCTTAATAGGAAAACGATCACATTTCCTTCATTTCAATTTCTTATGAAATCCAACTTATATTCCACAGGTTTTACACATTCAGGTGTATAGACTACTGGTCCCAAGACTTTGCTTTTCAAGAGTGAGTCCAGCTCTACTCTTATTGCCTCGTCCCACTTTGGCCAATCTATGCGTTCATGCTATAGAAAAGTGGGTTGACGTTATCGTCATATTCAGTGACGTAAACGACAATAGCGAAAGCAAAACCGTCTTCGTCGACTGTGCTATTTCTGTCCAGTACCTCTCCAGTACGTACGCAATATAATGATTTTTCTCCTGTTGTTTCCTCTGCAGGGGAAATTAGGAGGGGAGAGGTTGCTGGTCTGAGCTCAGCACCCTGTGGATGGATCATTTTAATATATCCAGGAATCTTCCTATTTCGAGGAACTTTTTATATTTTTAACCTGGCGGGCGTCCTCTTTTCAATTGAGGTACAACCAATTCTGCTGCTGGTGGATTGCATCCATCTTTGGCAATGTCAATCCTAGCTGGCGTGTCGGCAGCAGGGACATGTGAACAAACAATCTTCTGGTTGTTCATAAATGTATCCGGCAATTGATGTACTTTAGTCTGAATGTGAAGGATCTTCTGGATCTCATCTTCACACAGAAAAAGTATGCGGATCATAACGAGATTAGGACTTTTGTGTCCTATGATATGGTCTCAGAAGCTTCAGGCTTCTTTAGACTGCGTGCCTATTTCAATGAGACTTTGCTCATCAAATTCACATTTATCAAGACTTGGTGGTAAACCATAAGCAAGCGGCATCAGCAATAAGATATGGCCACAAGCGGGCCATATCGTGATAAGCGATGCGGAATGTAGTGTGTTGATCCCTAAACATCAACATGCAACTGGGATTTAACAATGGATGCGAAATCCATTGGAGTCTCTTTACCAGAGACTGATAACCCATTCTGAGTATGAACATGCTACATGATGTTCCTTTTCAATGCCAGTTGCTTGGCAGAAGTCTTCAAAGATATGTGTAGTGAATTCACCCACATTTTAAGCTTTGAGAAAGCTATGTTATGAGTGAATATAAAGGCACACATAAGACCATCTAGTAGATACATCAATCAGTACAATGAAGTACCAAAAATGGGCCACTTGCGGGGTGAATAGGCCCGCAAAGGTCACCGTGTATTCTTCAATGAAGCCAGGAGACTCTCATCACACTTTCAGGAGGGAAGGTCTCTCTAAAAGTATGCCCTTACGACAAAGGAAACTCAATCTTTCGAAGAATCTTCAGGTTCTCCAATGGATGCATTGATGATGCGTCCATCATCGTTGATCCAAGATGACCAAGTCCATTTTGCCAGAGTTAAAAACTATGGCAGTGAAAGGCACTTTTGGTGCTCAGTCAAGTTGGCTTTCTATAGGATGAATATCTGTAATTATAGGGGCCCGACGGGGGTCCAATGAAATCATAAGTAGAAGGGCTTCTAGCCATCCTCTTTATGAGTTACATATTGATATTCAATATTTATTATCCACAGTTTTCAAGTTATGTTCGTTTAAACGAAATATCCTTAAAACTTGGAAAATTCCTATATGTTTAAGGGGAGAAGTTTGCATCTTATAGTCTCGTTGTATATGGGAGCAATATTAATGCTACACCAGTGCAACGAGGCACTGTCCACAATATTAAATACTTCATCTATAAGTAAAACGAAATTTTATTTAAGTAAATGTAGAATGACATTCAAATAAAAGTTCGTACAAAAGCAAACTAAAGATGAAGCTACATGTAATATTAAATGCATAAATAAAGATAGTGCTCAATCGAGCAGGTCGTCATTCTCGAAGTCTTTTGCAGTGAAATTCGTTGGCGTCTGAACAGCCGCCAAGTTTGTTTCAGGCAGAGACGTCTGGCTTGCCTGATACAGTTTCTGGAGGTAGCGAGGAGTGCGGCAGTTTCTGGACCAATGTCCAGTCATGCCACAACGATGGCATTTATCCTCACAGTTCTTCTTAGGAATTGACATTTGGTCAGTGTCTTTACGATTCCATGTGAAGTTTCTCATTTCTCTGTTGTTGTTGGTCTGGGTTGCTTCTCCTCGTGCTAGCTGCATTACTATCTTCCCTTTATTCTTTCTAGCCTTCTTATTGTTTTTCCACTTCTAGGGAGAAATGTGGTGGGCTTCCGGGATAGGGGCAGTACCAACTGGACGTAAATTATGAGTAGCAAGCAGTAAATCTCTATTCTGCTCTGCCCTAAAGAGGCAAGAGATCAAATCAGAGAATTTCGTGAAGTTGTGTTCACGATACTGCTGCATGAGGATTGCATCTTTCTCATGAAACAAGGTAAATGTCTTTTCCAACATGCGTTGCTCTGTCACTTCTTCACCGCACAACTTCAGGCGTGAGGTGATATTATGAAGTGCAGAGTTATACTCAGAGACAGACTTATAGTCATGAAGTCTGAGGTTTTCCCACTCACAACTGGCACGCGGTAATATTACATCAATTTGATGTTTATACCGTGCCTCCAGCGCTTTCCACAGCTCCATTGGGTCTTCTACCGTTAGGTATTCGGCCTTTAAGGTCCGATCTATATGTTTCCTAATGTAGATAATGGCTTTCGCCTTATCCACATTGGAGACAATGGTAGGAGTGCTGCTAGATGATTGGGCCGCGTCTGGGGCCTTACTAGCAGAAGCATCGGTCGCTGCTGGGGCCGATGAAGGAGCTAAAATTGAGCTAAGGAGGGCCATCGAATGCAAGTGGAACTTCAGGTCCACTCGCCAACTCAGGTAATTCTTTCATGTAGCATCAAGAACTTTGAAATCGATGCTTGCCAATTTTGCCATATCTATGCAATTTAAAACAAGCATGAATTAATGAAGATGTAAACTCACGCATTAAAAAAATAAAATAAGTAAAATGTGCAGATCGGCCAGATACCCAAAAATGTACAAAGTCCAAAGTCCGAATATACAGTCCATAAAGAAACGAAAAATACAATTTGGAAACTAAGAAGTGGTCCCTGTCAATTGAAAATATAAACTCCGTCTTCATATCTCGGTACACCGGTCTTTGGCATTAATACATTTAATCCTCACTTACAAATTCTCTCAAAAAGAAAATAAAATTGAAAGGAATTTAAAAGGTATCAAACTGGTCGATCCCAAAAATCACATTTTAGCTTATATAAACAACCACGTAGTTTATAATATGTTACATGCACAAAAGAAACAACCACGCAGTTTATATAACACATGCATATATAATATGGAAAAAGAGACTATAAAATATAATAATCTTTCGGACCACTGGAAGAGGTCATACACCGTTAGGTTAGTTGACTAACGGCAGAGCGGTCGCAGGATCCTTAAGATAATTATATTTTGAAAAAATTCTAATATTCCATAAATTAATAATAATGCAAGAGTGTTATAATTTTAGCAATATGACGCAACATGCTCATAACAAAGAATTAAAATAAATTAATATTTTGAATGGGGCTGCAGGCCCATAAACATTAATCATTTTAATATATTCTTAATAGTTGGGTTGCAGGCCCATTTGCCAAAATATAACAAATTAATTATTGCATTTGAATTAACTCGGCTTCAGGCCTAATAAGTCAAATTAAAATATTTAATATTTGGGCTTCAGGCCCAGTTTTAAAATTCTAATTAACACAGTAAAAATTGCAATTGGATTTTTTGGGCTTCAGGCCCAATATTGGTAGACAAAAAGTTATAATAAAGCCAAATGGGGCTGCTTGCCCAACAAACAGGCTATCTTATTTGTTAAAAACTAAAAAGAATATATTGGGCTGATGAATGCTAAAAAACCCCAACCCTACAGCTGACCCCTCAACTCCAAAAATACCCCAGCCCCCATCAACCCCCCCTCTATTTCTGTGATCGGCAAAGGTCCCCCTGCTGCTGGGGGTGCAAGACGTCAGGCCCCCCTTCGGGGGGGGGGGGGGGATAGCCAGAGGACCCCCCCCCCCCCCCCGCCTGGGGGGCGGCGACTGGGAAGAGCCCCCGTCTTGGGAGGGCAATGGTCGGAAGACCCCCCTTCAGGGGGGGTGTCTAGGGGTAAAACCCTAATCGTCGACGGCGGGAGGGTGGGTGATTACGAAGGGAAGAGCCCTTCGTGGGGCTGGGAAGCCGAGGGTTTTGGGGAAAATATTTTTTTTAGATTTAAACATGCCTATTGATTAAGGAATGTAAAATCATAGCTAAAATTGTTTGTAACTATCTACGGGATCAAAAATCATTACCTCTAGATTAAAAATCTAGGGACGATCGTAAAAATCGAAGATCTGTAGAAAGAAAAACCCACGCTCCGAGTACGCCCAAGAGGATCGCCGCAACGTCACTGCAACAAGAGATTCCTTTGCGTGTAGGAGATGGATTTTGTAGGGGATGGAAAAAGCTCAAAAAAAATAGAGCGTAGGTGCTGATAACGTGTTGAAGTATTTTGGGAGAAGAGTAAAATAATCTCTCCTTAGGAGTAGCCATGGCACAAGCCATTGCTCTCAATATATTCATGAGAATATGTTTTAGGAGTCCAAGGGACTCCCCACTTACGTGGGGAGTAATGGTGAGATGATGAGGGGAGGGAGGCCAAAGGCCTCCCTCAACTCACAACACTTTACTCAATTAATCTAAGATATTGATTTTTCTCCCCCACATTTTCTGCCATTAACGCTTCCATTACTCGCGTAATTATTGTTGAGTATTGACTTCTCCCTACTTGGTTTTGATGATGAGCAAACATAAATACTTGTGACTAATCCCCTCCATGCAGTTAATTCATTGCCTAATCCATTCATGAAGATCTAATAACAATGAATGACAATCAAGCTCAATGTATGACAATCAAATATCAATCAAAGCTCAAAGAGACGATTGGGTGTCAAGATAAAGATAGTATCTTCAAAGCCTTCAAGATCATTCAAGAGAAAGAAGAGAAGCAAAAACACAATGTAAGTCTTTTGCTCTTCTAGTTTCTTTCTCATTAGAATGTTGTCTTGAAGTAGAATTATCTTGTAGCACTCACACATCACTCAATCAATACTAGGAATCCATTAGAATTCATTTCCTAGGACTCTATCTCTTACTTCTCTAACATGTGCATTCTGGTTGATCAACAGGCGACTGCTGAACAATTGTTAGGCACATGTCTCCCTACAGTCGCATGTCCAGCCCTTGACCAAAATTCTTATTTTGGTAAGTGATCGACCCGAAACTAACTCCGAAACGATGTCGTTTACCGTAAGCGCATGGTATAGTGGCAAGCGGGTATCGAACACGGGGAAGCGGTGCTATACTACCTATCTACTCCTAGGTTGAGTTAGACTTGCGGGTTTATTGGTGGATGTGGAGTATGGACGGTCGTAATGGTGATGGATGCAAAGGTTGTGTCACTCAACGTCGCAAACAAGGGATTCCACACAAAGAAAGAAATAAATAAAATATAAAAGATTAGGGCTTTAGGACTCGCCGCTAGGACCGTCGGATGTCGATGCTCGGTTGAGACTTCTACGTTGCATTGGTTTCATTGGGGGTTGTAGCATCTATGAAGTGAATTCATGCATCTGGGCATCATGAATCTAACGTATCGCATTAACCCCGCTCTCGCGATAGGCGCGTACCATATGTGCATTAAGGATCTACAAAGTTCTCACCACTCTCGTGGTTCGAACGCTCTCAACTCATACCACTCTCTTGGGTTAGAGCTTCGAGGTATTTTGGTGGATCTTATTGACGCAATGGCGATAGCCGTCAATTAGTGATATAGTTCGTCGGTGGATCCCATCAAGGAACGAGCCGGGCATGGTCACGAGCCTTGGTTGAATTCACTAACTCCCTAATTAAATACGTAGGATACTCTTTAAGCTAATCGATTCCACCGACCGTGGGCACGATCTCTGTACGAGTTCTCCTAGGGATCTTGCTAGATCAACCAAAATACAACCCCTTTTATATCCAACGTATCATAAAAATCCTATCTTTGCATCTAAATCCTAAAATCCTAGGGCTAATCCATTAGCCCTAGATAGAATTACTCATGCATGATAACAATAGATATAAGAACAATAGAAAAAATTCATTGCATGCATCAAGGAGATATTAAATAATCAATTAATGAAAAGAACTGAAATAGAATTAAAGAAAAGTAAAATACTTATCTTGATACACGGGAGGGGCTTAGGGCATAGCCTAACTCCCCAAAAGATCATCTCCAAGAAACTCTCCAAACTCTCTAAAAACTCTCCTCTCCCTTTAAAAATGACGGTTATCCTTCTAATATATCTCCCCCCTCCAAAAACCCTAGCCAAACCACCTCCAGAAGCCCTCTCCAAGTCGTCCATAAAGCAGGATCCGGACGCAACCTAAAATCTGGGCCCACGGTGACTCGGTCCAAGTAGGTAGCTGCTCGGTCGAGTCGTCAGAAAAATATGAATCCCTTGTCCAGAACCGCGCTATACCTGCTCGGACCGAATAGGGCCTGCTCGGTCGAGTAGTTAGCTGCTCGGTCGAGTAGGTGGCTGCTCGGTCGAGTCGTCAAAAGTCCGGATCCCTTGCCCAAAACGTCGCTCTGCCTGCTCGGACCGAGTAGGGTCGCTCTGCCAGCTCGGACCGAGTAGGGTCTGCTCGGACCGAGTTGTCATTCTGCTCCGTCGAGTATGTAGCTGCTCGGTCGAGTAGGCTGCTGCTCGGTCGAGTAGGCTGCTGTTCGGTGGAGTTATCACTCTGCCCGGTCGAGTAGGGTCCTGCTCGGTCGAGTAGGTGGTCGAAAACAGATTTCAACACTGCAGCATTAGCTTGCAGAAATTCTCCAGAGCTCACCTGACCTCCGATTAGTGCATTCTTAGTGGCGTTGGAACCGGGTTGAAGTCTACTATCTAGGAATAATATCAGAAAAATACTGAAAAATCCCAGGTGATAGAAGATTTGAAAAGAGTGCACTGATGTCCTGTTTCCAGCACTTTGGGTCGCTCGATTCATTCGTCGCATCATAGCTCGATTGAGGGACCTGGAATCTATGAGTCATGGTATTATAGAACCATGCTTTCATCATTCTCCTCTTATTCACTCCTCCTCTCTTGCCCCTTCCTTGATCCCCGACAGCTTTAAGTCACCGAACGCGGCGCCTCAGGAGTTCCTGTGTTGAAGCACGTGCTCTTTCCTCCAATATACTCCAAATCACTCGATATTCCCTGAAATGCGACCAAACGCTCTTAAAGTACAATAGTTCCAATTATGAGCATAAAAGCGTATGAAATGTGTAATTGAGCTATCATTTTGACGTGTAATCATATAGATAAAATGTGGAATATAATGACACATCAAAATCCCCCACGCTTGCCTCTTACTCATCCTCGAGGAAGACTAGTAAGAAGCGAACACGGGAGAGAGATACAATGGAGATGTGAGGTGGTGGCATGTATTGGAGACAAGGGGTTCAATCTTAAATTCAAAAAATATAAGAACCCAAAGTGTGCAAGATCTTGTGAACACATGACAATATGAAATTAGAAAACATATACACAACAAATACTTAAGTCTTGCTCAAATTAAAATAACGTGGATTTCAATAAATGTAATGAACTTGATAAGTTATAAAATGAGAGTAGAGTTATATCATATCATAGTTTATCATGCAATATACTAAGTTCATAGAAATGAAACCAATGTCCACAACTCATTCTCTAAGCAGTATAATATGTCATGATCAAACATTTTCAAGCATGCGTGGTATTTTGTTATACTTCATGGAATAAATTTAGCAAATTCAATCAAGGTAAGGCATCACCACACTACGACCATTTCATGACTCATAGAACCCATCAACTTTGCCATGTCTTTGTTCTATATAGAAATGGAGATAAGGATATGGGATTTTTGTACTTTTATATTGTTTTTGGCTATATGAATATTTCGTATACATTTTTCTTTCTTTATATACACGAGATAACTCAATATATACAAAAAAACAGCCTATGCATCCCAGACCAGACGATCTTAGGGCATTGAGTTACGAAGAACCCCTAGGGCCTTTTATTAAGGATATTTGTTTGATTTTTGCATTTTTGGGATTTTTGCAAACTCACGTAAACGCAATGGAATGCAAAACATGATCAAAGATTATTTATTGGATATTCACAAAAGAAAAAGAAAAAGCCTAGAATCTAAACATGGCTCGATTTCAGGAATCCTAATCATCACTACTTTGGTTGTCGTGGGGTTATCCTATCTCTTTTGAATCGCTAAACATTCATGAAGCAATAGAATTATCAATCAAATCACGTAGGAGTCAAATGATTTTCAGATTTGATTCATTAATTTTTTGCTTAACTGTTTCGAGAATATGGTTGTGAAACTATGGATTCTACTATGAAAAAGCATATTAACAAAGATACACTAATCAAGGAATCGAACTCTAATCTAACATATATCAGAGTTCATAAAAAAATCCACGATATTTCATAGAAAATGAAGCATATGAGACATACATATAGACGTGAACATGGTTCACATGAAAATTTCGAAGTGTGTTTCACGATGAAGCAAAGTGCGTGCACTATGCACTCCCCTAAGCTTAAACATCACATTGTCCTCAATGTGTGAATGATATAAATAGAGGACAACGACACGATGGGGGGGCCATTCAACAAAATAGTTTCTCTTTTCCAAGCTTAAACATCACATAAAAATTGGGGAGAGAGGCAAAATAAGCGCCAAATATAAGGGTGGGCATGGAGGATAAATAGTGGGTTTAGTGCAAAAGATAATTGAGCCGTCATATGGTATGAATTTATTAAACTAAGAAAGCAGATAAAATCCTATACGGTCTACCGAGAGGATTTGTGATTATTTAAAGCATAAAATACTACACTACTAGATTGATATCACCTATAGAAAAAGGCGGATTCAATATCTTTGCCGGTGCAGGTAGCTGCTCTATCTACAGTTTCTGTGGCTCCGCCAGGTGCGTATCTCTTCGAGCTCCATCAGATTCCAGCAATACGGCTCCCAACATCTCTCCAAGAACTCCACTTGTACACTGGAAGAGATAAGCCACATCAATCTGATGTGGATAATTTTTCCCTAAAATAAAAGTTTTCCAAAGAAGGTCGTCAAAAGAAATATGTAAAGTAAAAATAGGTAGACGATACTTTCCTGAAAACACAGCTCTGTTCTCATGTACAACGACAATCAATTCCTTGTCCTCTGGTTCCTCAGGTAACTCTAGCATATTAGTGTGTGTCTCGTTAGGATGCTCCTCATCATCGTCAGACTCATCCCAGTGCACCTCCTGATCATATTCAATAGAATCCATTGGTGCAAACTCCTCGCTCTCCTCCTCGTAAACGTTCCATCGTACCTCTTGATCGTATGTAAGTGTATCCTGCAAAAGGCGCAATGAATCATCAAAATCTGAATCATAAAAAACATCGTATACTGGAGGGGAATCAAATGTAAGGAACGAGGGGGTAAAGATATATCCCTGAGTGGGAGCAGTAAGCTCTGGTGGGTGATCCTCTGAGGGATGCTCAGCCTCCGTAGAAGGTGGGGGTGGTGCAATCTTCTCTGTGGCCTCACATTAACCTCTGGCTCTGCAGTAATACTCCCCGAGTGTCTCGTCTCAGTTATCTCATCAGAAGTAACTACAATCATGCTAAGTGTCACTATCTCGACGGAGGTGACATCGTCCATATTCTCACAATGTACTGCCTCAGGCTCCTCCTCGGGCTCCTCAGGTATTGAAGGCAATGTAAACTTAATCTTCTCATTTTTATGCCTTCTTCTTCCTTTCCGTCCTGGAACACGAGGCACCCTATAGTGTGGGTTGGCCTTCTCAATAGTAGGTGCAGGTGGCTCTATGGGCTGCTATATCTCGGCCACAGTATAAAAGTGGGTTTTGTGCCCTTCAACTAGAGCGTAAACTCCATCATCAATTGTGCCTGTTGAAGAGATACGATGAGTAATAAAGTTTTGAAATCCAAGCTCAAAGGGGTCACCTGCCGTTATTGTTAATGGACCGGTGTATCGAACTGCGTCGACAATGTTTATCAATAGGTCCATATACGTGTCCTCCTCCGGCATCTTAGATGTCTCTATTTGTGGAGTGTTAATGGTGCAAAGGTGGATTTGATCACCTTCAAGTGAAGCATACACTCCATCTATGATAGTACATGCACAAGAGACATTAGCCATAACAAAATCGATGAATACTTGGTCGGATGGTTTACCTACCATAACAATTAGTGAACCGGTAGATCGAGCATCATCTATCATTTTCTCCAAGGTTGCTGCTAGCTGCAGATCACTGAACTTTCCCACTTGCATCCTCTCCATAAACTCACGTGAGGGTCCCTTTAGCCTTCTAGCAAAGATATCAAATAGCTTGGAACCATCCCACTCATGGTCTGACTCCATCTGGAACATTCCTAACATTCTTTCAAACTTGCACAAGGCTTCTCTGAAGGACTCGCCATCAACCTGATAGAATATAGCGAGATATGTATATGATCGTATAGAACCCGGTCGTATCTTTGGAAGCACCATCGCTACATCAACTGTACCTGATCAAGCAAAGTAGACAACCTGGAAAAGACATCAGTGGTACAAAGAGAGATAAAGATAATAATAATAGTAGGTTGTGAGGAAAAATCTCTCTCTCTCTCTCTCTCTCTCTCTCTCTCTCTAATAATAGTAGGTTGTGAGGAAAAATCTCTCTCTCTCTCTCTCTCTCTCTCTGTTTTTTGTTTTGTTTTTTGTTTGTTTGTTTGTTTGTTTGTTTGTTTTTTAACGTAGTCTAACCAACCTAATTGTGGTAAATAGATGATATGGCGGAACGCCTCCCCGGCAACGGCGCCATTAACTTGAGTATAGTGGTGAGTATTGCCGCCTGTCACGCAGGTGACCCGGGTTCGATCCCCGGCAACGGTGCCATAAACTTGATCGACCCGGAACTAACTCCGAAGCGATGTCATTTATTGCAAGCGCACGATATGGTGGCAAGCGGGTATCGAACACGGAGAAGCGGTGCTATACTACCTATCTACTCCTAAGTTGAGTTAGACTTGCGGGTTTATTGGTGGATGTGGAGTATGGAGGGCCGTAATAGTGATGGATGCGAAGGTTGTGTCACTCAGCATCGCAAACAAAGGATTCCACACAAAGAAAGAAATAAAATATAAAAGATTAGGGCTTTAGGACTCGCCGCTAGGACCGTCGGACGTCGATGCTCGGTTGAGACTTCTACGTTGCATTGGTTTCATTGGGGGCTGTAGCATCTAGGAAGTGAATTCATGCATCTGGGCATCATGAATATAACGTATCGCATTAACCCCACTCTCGCGATAGGCGCATATGATACATGCATTAAAGATCTACAAAGTTCTCACCACTCTCGTGGTTCGAACGCTCTCAACTCGTACCACTCTCGTAGGTTAGAGCTTCGAGGTATTTTGGTGGCTCTTATTGACGTAATGGGGATAGTCATCAATTAGTGATATAGTTTGTCGGTGGATCCCATCAAGGCAGAGCCGGGCATGGTCACGAGCCTTGGTTGAATCCACTAACTCCCTAATTAAATCCGTAGGATACTCCTTAAGCTAATTGATTCCACCGACCGTGGGCACGATCTCAGTACGAGTTCTCCTAGGGATCTTCCTAGATCAACAAAATACAACCCCTTTTATATCCAATGCATCATAAAAATCCTATCTTTGCATCTAAATCCTAAAATCCTAGGGCTAATCCATTAGCCCTAGATAGAATTACTCATGCATGATAACAATAGATATAAGAACAATAAAAAAACTTCATTTCATGCATCAAGGAGATATTAAATAATCAATTAAAGAAAAGAACTGAAATAGAATTAAAGAAAAGTAAAATACTTATCTTGATACACGGGAGGGGCCTAGGGCATAGCCTAACTCCCCAAAAGATCGTCTCCAAAAAACTCTCCTCTCCCTTTAAAAATGACGGCTATCCTTCTAATATATCTCCCCCCTCCAAAAAACACTAGCCAAACCACCTCCAGAAGCCCTCTCCAAGTTGTCCCCAAAGCAAGATCCGGACGCAACTTAAAATATGGGCACACGGCGACTCGGTCTGAGTAGGTAGCTGCTTGGTCTAGTCGTCAGAAAATATGAATCCCTTGTCCAAAACCGAGCCTGCCTGCTCGGACCGAGTAGGTGGCTGCTTGGTCGAGTCGTCAGAAGTCTGGATCCCTTGCCCAAAACGTTGCTCTGCCTGCTCGGACCGAGTAAGGTCTGCTCGGTCGAGTTGTCACTCTGCTCGGTCGAGTATGTAGCTGCTCGGTCGAGTAGGCTGCTGTTCGGTTGAGTTATCACTCTGTTCGGTCGAGTAGGGTCCTATTCGGTCGAGTAGGTGGTCGAAAACAGATTTTAGCACTGCAGCATTAGCTTGCAGAAATTCCCCAGAGCTCATCTGACCTCTGATTGGCACGTTCTTAGTGGCGTTGGAACCATCTTGAAGTCTACTATCTGGAAAAAAATATCATAAAAATACTGAAAAGTCCCATGTGATAGAATATTTGAAAAGAGTGTACGGCTATCCTGTTTCCAGCACTTTGGGTCGCTCGATTCCTTCGCCGCATCATAGCTCGATCGAGTGACCTAGAATCCATGAGTCATGGTATTATAGAACCATGCTTTCTTTATTCTCATGTTCTTCGCTCCTTCTCTCTTGCCCCTTCCTTACTCTCCGGCAGCTTTAAGTCAACGAACGCGGCGCCTCAGGAGTTCCGGTGTCGAAGCACGCGCTCTTTCCTCCAATATACTCCAAATCACTCGATATTCCCTGAAATGCGACCAAACGCTCTTAAAGTACAATAGTTCCAGTTATGAGTATAAAAGCATATGAAATATGTAATTGAGTAATCATTTTGACGTGTAATCATATAGATAAAATGTGGAATACAATGACACATCAGTAAGCTACACACTTATGCACCCAGACGCTAAACGTTGGTTTCCCAGTCACCTGCCCATGACACAGGTGCCTGTGGATACCACATCAGTCTCCTATCTTTGCCTTACCAGAATTCTTGATTTTGGTAACTTTCACACTTTACCACTCAGATGCGTGTAGTTGGTTTCCCAGGTGCCTGCTTGTTTTCAGGCGCCTGTCGAACCTTCATCAGTCGACTTTCTTACGTTGTAAGTTACTATTTAAATTCTCACCTACCCTCAGAAGGCGACTGTCGTTCCTTGATCAGTCGCCTGTCCTGGATGTTAACTAAATCCGTTGGCTGTTTTGCGACGGATTTTGAGAGGGCTTTTTGGTAATTGTTTGAGGGCTTTGAGAGAGCTTATAAATACCCCATTTACTGTTCCATTGGGAACTTCTTTGAACTCTTAAGAATTCATTGTTTCATCTCTCAAGCTCAAAGCTCTCAATCTTTCAAAGTCCTCATTCTCTCTTGCTCTCCAACATAGAATCAAAGTTCAAATCTTCTAGGCATTTGGTAGTGACAAGTGTAAGGGATACTCTCTCTTCTAGGAAGAGATCAACACACTATACACTCTTGCTCCTTCAAGTTCTACTTCAACGCATAGGTGTTTGTAAGTGTGTATTTCAATTTTTATAACTTTTGTTAAATTGGTTTTTGCTCTTAGCTTGTGAGAGTGTTTGCTTGATCCCAAGTTGTGGGAATCAAGGTCATCAATCTTGTGCACTGATTACACTTATAGGGTTGCTACAAGTGGGTTGAAAGGAAAACTGAAGCTAGGGTTTTAGCTTGAGTATTCGGGTGGTAGGGACGTAGGATTACTGGAAACAAGTTGGGTTTGATTTGGTTAATCTGAACCCTTGGACATCTTGTGTTTGCATGTTCTAATTGTTGTTTCATATTATTTCCGCATTGTTTGTTGGTTAAGATTTTAATTAGGCGTAATGTCTTAGTTAATTTTATAAACACTATTCAACATCCCTTCTAGTGTTTTTCTCATAGCACATGGTCCTTACAATTGGTATCAGAGGGCAAGGTTAAGCTATGGCATCCAACAACAAGAACAACATTTCTCCACCTACTTCCTACAACAATCATGATCGTGATGGTGCTTCATCGGTGTTTGAAGGCCAATCTACGGTTCGTCCTCCGCGTTTCAATGGCACAAATTTCGGCTAATGAAAGTGTCGGATGGAGACATTCCTTAGGAGTTCTTCTCTATGGAGAATCCTCCACAAGGAATACGTAGAGCCAACGGAAGAGGACTACGACAAATGGACTCCCGTCGAGAAGTCCGCAGAGGTGAACAATGCCAAGGCAATAAACGCCCTCATTGTGCTTTGGAGCCCGATGAGTTTAATAAGATATGCACGTGTAAGAGTGCACATCAAATTTGGAATCATCTTATTGTTACTCATGAAGGCACTAACAAGTTAAAACTTTCAAAGTTATATGTTGCAGTGTAAAACTTCGATATGTTTCAAATGCAGGAAGATGAAAACATTGCTTCAATGTATGCTCGCTTAACCGACATTACCAAAGAGCTTGAAGCTCTTGTAAAGATGTACATGCAACAAGAAAAGGTGAGGAAGATCATCATGTCAATGACCTCAAAATGGGAAAGAAGAACAATAGCGATTAAAGAGGTCAATGACATGAACCGCTACACCGTGGAGAACCTCATAGGTACACTCATGTCATACGAAGTGAGAAGGAAAAACCGCTTGAAGATAAGAGGAATGATGAAGCCAACGGAGGCCAAGAATAAAGTAATAGCTTTCAAATCCGCTTCTTCATCCTCCGAAAGTGATGAGTCTGGTGATGAGATGGATTTGGAATCCATGTCGCTTATGGCGAAGAAGTTCCAACGCTTCTTTCGCAAAGGTAAATTTCCCTCTAAATCTATATTTGATTCCACTAACTCTTCTACTCTTTGTTATAAGTGCAACAAACCGGGGCACATCAAGAAGGATTGCCCAATGCTAAAGAACAAGGAGAAGTGGAAAGCTCCCGAATATAATTAGTCCGACAAGTACAAGAAGAACAAGAAGAAAGGACGTGTAGGCACTTTTGAAGACTCAAGCGAAGATTCATCGAGTGAATCCGAGGATGAGAAGGGTAAGAGTGCACAAATGTGTTTCATGTCATGTGAGGATACACCTTCCGATGGGAGCTCTAGTAAGAGTGAAGAACCTTAGGTAACTATGGATGAACTTCGTATTGCAAATGAAGAATTATTTTCTAAGTACCAAAATTTTATGCTTAAATATATTAAGTCTAAGGAGTTAAATGCTAGTAAGTCATCTATGCCACCCATCACCAACAATGACACCATTGTTGAATCACTAACCCTTGAGAAAGCTACTTTGCTTACTCAAAATGGGTCATTGAGAAATGAGGTTGAATCCCTCAAATCTCAATTGGATCATGTATCCATTTTGGATTGCAATGATCGTGAGATTGAAAATCTTCAATCTCAAAACACAAGTTTGGTTATTGAGAATGAATCTCTCAAAACCCAAGTGCATGAGCTCACCACACTTGTGTACACCTTGGACACTTCCATTTCTTCTCTTAATTCTTCTTTTAAGAAGAAATATGAGCTCATTTCCTCCATTGTTGAAAGATTCAACAAAAGGAAAGGAAAATTCGATGATTTGCTTTTGAATCAACTACTGGCCAACCATCGTGTTGGACTTGGTTATTCCAAGTCAAATCATCCAATGCACACACCACCAATGGTGGTATCACTATAGATTTTGTGAGGCCAACCTCCGGTGCATCCACAAGTGGTATTCATAACACATTGGTTAGTATAACTACCAAGAAGGTCATCACTTCACACACTCCATCTTTTCCAAAGAAACCCACCAATGATGGAAATCAAAAAAAGGGACATAATTTTCATGTACACCAACACACACCCACATAGGAACACTCCTACTTCACAAGTGAACACGTATGATGATTTTATGCACCACACCCACAGACACGTGCAAACCAACACATGAGATATACTCATGCACGTGCTCCACATACATATACCCTCATTCACATATGTATGCTCATCGATATGCATCATATAATATGCATGCTCCTTATGTTTATCATGACTATTATATGTCTCATGCATATCCTCCACCATTTTCATAATCTAGACAACATGATCATAAGCATCATGCACCATATGGAAAACCAACTCATGTGCATGCAACTAGGAAAAGGACTCCCAAAACTTACACCATTTGGGGTCCTAAGGACACTATCATACATGATAAGAATTCTTCCTATTTTAAGAATGTGGTTAATTGTGATGATTATGTTGGGAGGCCAAAGTCCACTTGGGCTTGATGATCGAGCCGGAATCAACTCCGAAACGATGTCTTTTACCGCAAGTGCACGATATAGTGGCAAGCGGGTATCGAACACGGGGAAGCGGTGCTATACTACCTATCTACTCCTAGGTTGAGTTAGAATTGCGGGTTTATTGGTGGATGTGGAGTATGGAAGGTCATAATGGTGATGGATGCAAAGGTTGTGTCACTCAACATCGCAAATAGGGGGACTAAGGCGTTAGGGATCACCGCCAAGACCGTCGGGGATCGACGTTGGAATAGAACCCTTACATTGCATTAGGGTTAGGGGATTAATCTTCCAATTCGTACCACTCTCGTGGGCTAGAATTACGAGGTATTTCGGTAGCTCTCATTGACGCAATAGAAGTAGCCGTCAACGTAGCGATATAGTTCGTCGGGGGATCCTCTCAGGGCACAAGCCGGGCATGGTCACGAGCCTTGGTTGGATCCACCGATTTCCCTATTTGAATCCTAAGGATACCCCTTAAGCACATCAATTCCACAGACCGTGGGCATGATCTCAGTACGGGTTATCCTAGGGATTCGGTAGGATCGACCGAAATACTCCCCTAAATCCCTAATTCAATGTAGGGATTCAGATCTACATCTCCCCCCGGATCTTAGGGCTAACCCATCAACCCTAGAAAGATCTACTCACTCATTGCAATATTAACGAACAAAAACACCATTTTTAGAGAAGAAATCGTCTCAACAAATTAATAGAATAAAGGTTAAAAACTTACAGCGAGATGAAGAAAAAATAGACGAGCAATAGATCTAAAGAAGAATTGGAATTCCCAATACGCAACAGCAATAGGTTCCCAAAATAATAATCCAACAATTTCGATCCAAAAATATTCAGTAGTTTAATCTAAAAACCTCACCAGAAACTTGCTCTCTAATCCCCTCCCTAAAGTAACAGCCGCTCCCAGAATATATCCCCAAAAATGCGCAACAGTCGCCCGCAAAACATTTCCAAAAATGGCTTCGACCGAGTGGGTGACTCGGTTGAGTAATTTGTTGCTCGGTCGGTCGCTCGGTCCGAGCAGCTGAACTGCTTGGTCGAATTGCACAGGGAATCGAGCTTCTCCGAAATATGTCGCTCTGTCTACACGACCCGAGCAAGCACTGCTCGGTCGAGTAGGAGGTTGCTCGAACCGAGTAAGTGGTTGCTCGGTCGAGTAGTGGTCGAACGGGAGAATTTTCAGCTTGCAGCAGTATTTTTAGCACTCTGCTCGGTCGAGCAGTCAACTACTCAGCCTAAAATCACATTTCAGCATAATTTTTCACCCTGCTCGGTCGAGTAGAGTGCTCTGCTAGGTCGAGTAGGTGTTAAACAGATTTCAGCAGTATTTCAGCACTGCAGCATCAGCTTGCAGAAATTCCCCAGGGCTCATCCGACCTCCGATTGGTGCGTTCTTGGTGGAGTTAGAACCGTCTTGAAGTCTACTATCTGGAAAAAATATCAGAAAAATGGTGAAAAATCCCAGGTGATAGAAGATTTGAAAATAGTGCACGGATGTCCTGTTTCCAGCACTTCGGGTCGCTCGATTCCTTCGCCGCATCATAGCTCGGTCGAGTAGAGTGCTCTGCTAGGTCGAATAGGTGTCAAACAGATTTCAGCAGTATTTCAGCACTGCAGCATCATCTTGCAGAAATTCCCCATGACTCATCCGACCTCCCATTGGTGCGTTCTTGATGGAGTTGGAACTTTCTTGAAGTCTACTATCTGGAAAAAATATCAGAAAAATAGTGAAAAATCCCAGGTGATAGAAGATTTGGAAATAGTGCACGGCTGTCCTGTTTCCAGCACTTCGGGTCGCTCGATTCCTTCGCCGCATCATAGCTCGATCGAGTGACCTTCTCTCTTGCCCCTTCCTTGCTCCAGTATTCTTCTTTGGCACCTCGAATATGTCATCATGAGTCTCATTGGTGCTCTCACGTCGTCGATCGTCTTATTGACTCCAAATTGCTCCAATATCGCCCCAAATCCCTGAAATGGACATAAACGCTTCGAAAGTCATTTTATTCAAAATAATAGCATAAAAGCATATGAAATATGTAAATAAACAATCATTTTGATGTGTAATCATTTAGAATAAAATGTGGAATATAATGACACATACAAACCCCCCAAGCTTACCTCTTACTCGTCCTCGAGGAAGACTAGTAAGAAGCGAACACGGGAGATGGATACAATGGAGATGTGAGGCGGTGGCGTGTAAATGGAGACAAGGGGTTCAATCTTAAATTCAGAAAATATAAGAACCCAAGATGCAAGAACTCGTGAACACACGTTAATTGAAATTAGAACACATATACACAACAAATACTTAAGTCTTGCTCAAATTAAAATAACGTGGGTTTCAATAAATAAAATGAACTTGATAAGCAATAAAAATAGATTAGAGTTATATCATATCATAGTTTATCATGCAATATACTAAGTTCACAGAAATGAATCCAATGTCCACAACTTATTCTCTAAGCAGTATAATATGTCATGATCAAACATTTTCAAGCATGAGTGGTATTTTGTTATACTTCATGGAATGAATTTAGCAAATTCAATCAAGGTAAGGCATCACCACACTACGACCACTTTAAGACTCCTAGAACCCATCAACTTTGCCATGCCTTGTTCTATATAGAAATGGAGATAAGGATATGGGATTTTTGTAGTTTTATATTGTTTTTGGCTATATGAATATTTCATAGGCATTTTTATTTCTTTATATACACGAGATAACTCAATATATACAGAAAGCGGCTTATGCATCCCAGACCAGATGGTCTTAGGGCATTGGGTTACGAAGAACCCCTAGGGCCTTTTATTCATGATATTTGTTTAATTTTTGCACTTTTGGGATTTTTTCAAACTCACGTAAACGCGATGGAATGCAAAACATGATCAAAGATCATTTACTGGCTATTTTCAAAAGAAAAAGAAACAGCATAGAATCTAGACATGGCTCGGTTTCAGGAATCCTAATCATCACTACTTTGGTTGTCGTGGGGTTAACATATCTCTTTTGAATCACTAAACATTCATGAAGCAATAGAATTATCAAGCAAATCACGCAGGAGTCAAACGATTTTCAGATTTGATTCATTCATTTTTAGCTTAACTGTTTTGAGAATATGGTTGTGAAACTATGGATTCTACTATGAAAAAGCATATTAACAAAGATACATTAATTAAGGAATCGAACTCTAATCGAACAGATATCAAAGTTCATAAAAAAAATAAATCCACGATATTTCATAGAAAATGAAGCATATGAGACATAAATGTATAGGTGAACTTGGTCCAAATGGAAATTTCGAAGTGTGTTTCACGATGAAGTAAAGTGCGTGCACTATGCACTCCCCCAAGCTTAAACATCACATTGTCCTCAATGTGTGTATGCTATAAATAGAGGACAACGAGAAGATAGGGGGGCCACTTAACAAAATAGTTTCTCTCCCCCATGCTTAAACATCACATAACAATTAGGGAGAGATGAAAATAATCGCCAGAATATAAGGGTGAGCATGGATAATAGATAGTAGGTTGGGTGTAAAAGATAATTGAGCCATCAAATAAGGAATTTTTTAAACTAAAAAATCATATAAAATCCTATACGGTCCTCTCGCTGCCGAGAGGATTCGTGATTATTTAAAGCATAAAATACTACATACTAGATTAGTACCACCTGTAGCAAAAGGCGGATCCAGAATCTTTGCCGGTACATGCAGCTGCTCTATCTGCACTTTCCGTGGCTCCGCCAGGTACGTATCTCCACAGGCTCCATCAGATTCCAGCAACGCGGCTCCCAGCATCTCCCCAAGGACTCCACCTGTACCCTACAAGAGATGAGCCGCATCAATCTGATGTGGAAAATTCTTCCCCAAAATAAATGTATTCCAGATAGGGTCATCAACAATAGTATTTAAAATTAAAGATGGTTGACAACACTTTCCTGGAAATAAATCTTTATGCTCATGCACCACATCGATCAACTACTCGTTGTTTTCCTCTAGTTTCTCAAGTAACTATGGCATAATAGAGTGGGTCTCGTCAGGATGCTCCTCATCATCGTCAGAATCATCCCAGTGCACCTACTGATCATATTCAACAGTATCCATATGTGCTAACTCCTCGCTCTCCTCCTCGTATACGTCCCATTGTACCTCTTGATCATATGTATGTGTATCCTGCAAAAGGTGCAATGAGTCATCGAAATCTGAATCATAATAAACATCATACACTGGAGGGGAATCAAATGTAAAGGGCGAGGGAGTAAAGAGATCTCCCTGAAGAGGAGCAGTAAGCTCTGGTGGGTGGTCCTCAGGGTCAGTGGAAGGACGAGGTGGCTGCAGAAGCTCCGAAGGAGGAGGGTGATGCTCGGGATTCTCATGAATGGATGTGTCCTCGTCCCGACGCACGACCTCCTCGGTGAAAGTCTCTGGCTCCGCATGCAATATGTAAAATAAATATAGCTCGGCCTCCTCACGATGCACTGCTTCGGCCTCCTCCTCGGGTTCCTATGGTATAGTAGGCAAAGTGAATTTCATCTTCTCCTTTCTATGCCTATGTCTTCGTTTCGGTCCTGGAACTCGAGGCACCTGATTACATGCCTTGGCCCTCTCAATAGTAGGTGCAGGTGGCTCTATGAGCTCCTGTATCTCGGCCACGGTATAAAAGTGGGCCTTGTGCCCCTCAACTAGAGCACAAACTCCATCATCAAATGTGCCTGTGGAAGAGATACGATGAGTAATAAACTTTTGAAATCCAAGCTCAAAAGGGTCACCTGCCGTTATCGTTAATGAACCAGTGCATCGAACTGCATCCACGATGCTTCTCAATAGGTCCATATATGTGTCCTCCTATGGCAGCTCAGATGTCTCTATTTGTGGAGTGTTAATGGTGTAAAGGAGGATATGATCACCTTCAAATAAAGCATACACTCCATCTATGATAGTACCTACATTAGAGACATTAGCTATAACAAAATCGATGAATGCTTGGTCGGATGGTTTACCTACCGTAACGGTTAGCGAACCGGTAGATTGAGCATCATCTATCAGTTTCTCCAAGGTTGCTGCTAACTGCAGATCACTAAAATTTTCCACTTGCATCCTCTTCATAAACTCACGTGAGAGTCCCTTTAGTCTTCCAGTGAAGATATCAAATAGCCTGGAACCATCCCACTCATGGTCTGACTCCGTATGGAACATCCCTAACATTCTTTCGAACTTGCACAATGCATCTCTGAAGGACTCTCCATCAGCCTGATAGAATGTAGCGAGATATATATAGGATCATATAGAACTCGGTCGCATCCTTAGAAGCACCATCGCTGCATCAACTGTACCTGATCAAGCAAAGTAAACCACCTGGAGAAGACGTCAGTGGTACAAAGAGAGATAAAGATAATAATAATATCATGTGGTGGGGAAAAATCTCTCGGATTTTTTTAAAAAAATTTTAAAAAATTTTATATATGTTTTTATGCAATCTAATCAACATAATCGTGGTAAATAGATAATATGGCGGAACGCCTCCCCGGCAATGACGCCATAAACTTGATCGAGCCGGAATCAACTCCGAAACGATGTCGTTTACAGCTAGCGCACAGTATAGTGGCAAGCGGGTATCGAACACAGGGAAGCGGTGCTATACTACCTATCTACTCCTGGGTTGAGTTAGAATTACGGGTTTATTGGTGGATGTAGAGTATGGAAGGTCATAATGGTGATGGATGCGATGGTTGTGTCACTCAACCTCGCAAATAGGAGGACTAGGGCGTTAGGGATCACCGCCAAGACCATCGGGGATCGACGTTGGAATAGAATCCTTACGTTGCATTAGGGTTAGGGGATTAATCTCCCAATTCGTACCACTCTCGTGGGCTAGAATTGTAAGGTATTTCGGTAGCTCTCATTGACACAATAGCGGTAGCCGTCAACGTAGCGATATACTTCGTCAGGGGGATCCTCTCAAGGCACGAGCCGGGCATGGTCACGAGCCTTGGTTGGATCCACCGATTTCCCTATTCGAATCCTAAGGATACCCTTTAAGCACATCAATTCCATAGACCGTGGGCATGATCTCGGTACGGGTTATCCTAGGGATTCGGTAGGATCGACCAAAATACTCCCCTAAATCCCTAATTCAATGTAGGGATCCAGATCTACGTCTTCCCCCTAGGATCTTAGGGCTAACCCATCAACCTTAGAAAGATCTACTCACTCATTGCAATATTAACGAACAAAAACACCATTTTTAGAGAAGAAATCATCTCAGCAAATTAATAGAATAAAGGTTAAAAACTTACAGCGAGATGAAGAAAAAATAGACGAGCAATAGATCCAAATAAGAATTGGAATTCCCAATACGCAATAGCAATAGAGTTCTCAAAATAATAATCCAACAGTTTCGATCCAAAAATATTCAGTAGTTTAATCTAAAAACCTCACCAGAAACTCGCTCTCTAATCCCCTCCCTAAAGTGATGGCCGCTCCCAGAATATATCCCCAAAAAATGCGCAACAGCAGCATGCAAAACATTTCCAAAAATGGCCTCGACCGAGTGGGTGACTTGGTTGAGTAATTTGTTGCTCGGTCGGTCGCTTGGTCCGAGCAGCTAAACTGCTCAGTCAGATTGCATAGGAAATCGAGCTTCTCCGAAATATGTCGCTATGTCTACATGACCCAAGCAAGCACTGCTTGGTCGAGTAGGAGGTTGCTCGGACCGAGTAAGTGGTTGCTCGGTCGAGTAGTGGTCGAACGTCAGAATTTTCAGCTTGCAGCAGCATTTTCAGCACTCTGCTCAACCGAGCAGTGAACTGTTCAGCTCAAAATCACATTTCAGCATGATTTTTCACCCTCCTCGGTCGAGTAGAGTGCTCTGCTCGGTTGAGTAGGTGTCAAACAGATTTCAGTAAAATTTCAATATTGCAGCATCATCTTGCAGAAATTCCCCAGGGCTCATCCGACCTCTGATTGGCACGTTCTTAGTGGCGTTAGAACCGTATTGTAGTCTACTATCTGGGAACAATATCAGCAAAATAGTGAAAAATCCCAGGTGATAGTAGATTTGGAAATAGTGCATGGCTGTCCTGTTTCCAGCACTTCGGGTCGCTCGATTCCTTCGCCGCATCATAGGTCGATTGAGCGACCTTCTCTCTTGCCCCTTCCTTGCTCCAGTATTCTTCTTTGAAACCTTGAATATTTCATCATGAGTCTCATTGGTGCTCTCACGTCACCAATCGTCTTATTGACTCCAAATTACTCCAATATCGCCCCAATTCCCTGAAATGGACATAAACGCTCCGAAAGTTATATTATTCAAAATAATAGCGTAAAAGCATATGAAATATGTAAATGACCAATCATTTTGACGTGTAATCATTTAGAATAAAATGTGGAATATAATGACACATCACTTGGTTTCCAAAGGGCTAATCCCCTTGGACCTAACAAGCTTTGGTACCATAAGCTTATGGTGAGTTATGTAGGTACCCAAGAAAAAGAAAAAGAGCAACAAAAGCAAAATTTGTTCTAAGAAGAAAGGATGGATTCTCGATAGTGGTTGCTCCAAGCATATGACGGGAGATCCCTCCTTACTTTTTGAAGTGATCCACATCAAGAACAGTGCAACAGTGACCTTTGGAGGCGATGAAAAGGAGGCCATCATTGTGGTAGGTAAAGTTGGTAATCCATCTAAACCTTTAATTGAATATGTATATCTTGTAGATGGTTTAAATCATAACCTCATATCTATAAGTCAACTTTGTGACAATGTTAACTTCAGACAGTGTATGTGTAGTATTATTGATGATAAATCTAGTGTGTTATTTTTCGGCACATGCCATAAAGATATTTATATTTTAAGCATTCCACAATCTATAGATTATTTCTTAATAGCTCACACGAATGAACAACTTTTATGGCATCGTCGTTTTGGACATGTTCATTTTAAACATCTTTATAAATTGTCTAAGCATGATTTAGTTAAAGGATTTCCAAAAATCTCTTTTAATAAGAAAAGTTTTTTGTGATTCTTGTCAATGTAGCAAACTCCATAAATCGTCATTTAAACTTAAAGATGGAATTACTTCTAAGAGGCCCTTAGAACTTCTTCATTTAGATTTATTTGGGCCTACTAAAGTTGCATCTTTTGGTAATGCACATTATAGATTAGTCATTGTTGATGATTTTTCTAGATTTACTTGGGTATATTTTCTATCTAATAAAAAATGAAGCTTTTGAAGAATTTACTAAGTTTGCGAAGAAAACTTAAAATCTCTTGGGAACCACCACTATCACTATTCGTAGTGATCATGGAGGGGAATTTGAAATTGAGCTTTTCTCTAAGTTTTGTGATGAACATGGACTAACTCACAAATTTTCTTTTCCTCGTGCACCACCACAATGGTGTTATTGAGAGAAAGAATATGACGCTTATTAAGTGTGCACACACAATGCTCCATGATAATCATCTTGGACTTCAATTTTGGGTAGATGCGGTGCACACGACATCTTATGTGCTCAATAGGATCCTATTGAGGCCACATACACACAAAACTTGGTTTGAACTATTTTATGATAAAAAGCCTCAAGTGAAATATTTTCTAGTTTTCGGTTCAATTTTTTTATTAAGAACACGTTTGGTAATCTTGATAAATTTGAGCCAAGATCTGATGAAGGAATCTTTGTTGGATATTCCACACGTAGCAAAGCCTACCGGATATACAACAAGAACACTTCAACGGTTGAGAAATCACTTCACATTTCTTTTAATGAAGATTTTGATTTGTCTCATGTTGATGATGATAGTTTAGATGTTTTGTGTGATTCTATTAATAATGTTAAAATTAATGATGTTATTGAGACTAACAATACTAATGAAAATATTGAGATTGTTCCTAGTGATCCAGGTGTTCTCAAAGCTTATCCAACCGTTCGTGACCACCCACATGACCAAATTATTGGAAATATTGGAGTGGGTGTTCAGATAAGGGCAAGGTTTGATGAATTCTCTCATTATGCCTTTGTCTCCATAATTGAGCCAAAGAACATCCAAGAAGCATGTAAAGATAGCTCTTGGATCGTGGCAATGGAAGAGGAACTCATTCAATTCGAAAGGAATGAAGTTTGGGAGCTAGTCCCTCTACCAAGTGGACATCAAGTCATTGGGACTAAATGGATTTTCAAGAACAAGATGGACGAGAATGAAGTTGTTACAAGGAACAAAGCAAGGTTAGTAGCTCAAGGCTACCGACAAGAAGAAGGTATTGATTTCGAAGAATGTTTTCCTCCAGTAGCTAGATTAAAAGCTATAGATTGTTATTATCATTTGCATCTAATAAGAATTTTAAATTATTTCAAATGGATGTTAAAAGTGCAATTTAAATGGTATTGTCAATGAAGAAGTTTATGTTTCTCAACTTCCCGGATTTATACACGAAAAATTGTCAAACCATGTTTTCAAACTTAAAAAAGCTTTATATGGGTTGAGACAGGCTCCTAGAGCTTGGTATGATCGCCTTAAGAACTTTCTTTTGGATTTGGGATTTAAAATGGGAGAAGTAGATTCAACACTTTTTACTAAATATTATGAAAAGACATTCTTCTCATTCAAGTTTATGTAGATGATATTATTTTTTGGATCTACTAACTATGATCTTTGCCAAGAATTTTCTAAGTCTATGAAGGATGAATTTGAGATGAGCCACACGGGTGAGTTCAATTATTTTCTAGGACTTCAAATTTGGCAATTGAAGGATGGCATTTTCATACATCAAACCAAGTACTTCGGGGAGTTAATCAAGCGATTCGGGATGGAATCGTCCTCTAGCAAAAGAACTCCCATGAGTACAACTACACATCTACACAAGGATGAAAATAGGAAAGATGTAGACATTTGTCTATATCGAAGTATGAATGGTAGCTTACTTTACTTAACTGTTAGTAGGCCCGATATCATGTTTTCCGTTTATTTATGTGCTACATATCAATCACAACCTAAGGAATCAATGAATATTTCGTTATCTCAATCAAACACTAGATTATGGATTAATTTATCCTAAATCTAGCACATATGAGTTAATCTCATATAGTGATGCTGATTTTGTTGGATGTAAATCCGATAGGAAGAGTACTAGTGGCACTTGCCATTTTCTAGGAAATTCTCTTGTCTCTTAGTTTTCCAAGAAGCAAAATTTTGTATCATTGTCTATGACCGAAGCTAAATATATTGTCACGAGTCTTGCATGTGCACCAGTTCTTTAGATGAGACACACTCTTAAAGACTATGGTATTAATTATGATACTTGCACTATCAAGGTTGATAACCAAAGTGCAATTTGTCGCTCCAAAAATCCGGTACATCACTCCCGTACCAAACACATAGATGTGAGACACCATTTTATTAATGATCATGTAGCTAAGAAGGACATCATTCTAGAGTACATTGAAACCCAAAAACAAATCACCGATATCTTCACAAAACCTCTTAAAGAAGATTAATTTGTGAGGTTGCATGAAGAATTAGGGATTATGGGTGAATCTGAAATCTAGGACTTCATTTTCATATGCTATACCATGCTTTTAAGTACATATGATCATTTTCATATTATATATCAAATGTGTCTATTTTCTCCATATGTTTTGTTGCGGGTCAAATCTGCCTTACAATGAGATTTGTAATTAATGGGAATCACGGGTACAATGATTACAAGTTTTGGGTTGATGGTGAGGTTAGCACTACTCGGAACACGCTTCAAGCGTGAAGAATCCAAGGTCATCCAAGGTCGTCGCCTCCTGGTAGTTGATACGAGCTTCCTGCGGCAATAGCAACTCGTCAGAAAGGCGGGGCTACAGTTAGCCCGTAGCCTATCCGATGCTTAAGTCAGTGGACGACTTGAAATAAGTGTATCAGACACGCTTGGCGATCTTAAGGTAGATCAGCGAAGCATGGCGAGCTTATGAGGAAGGCACAAATATATGGGAGATATCTTACCTTGAATATTGGAAAGGAGTTAAAGATTTCGACTCACCAACCCTCTCTATGGAGGCAGGAGGGGGTATTTATAGGTTTGAAAGGCGGTTGCTCGCCGTCCAATCAGTTGTCGAGTCAGCTTAACTGAAGCACAAGTGGAGAAGTTATAGGTCGGCGGGGGTAGTCAGAGATATTTATTCATTAATGGGTGTCAGACCGTGTCAGACACATTAATGAGATATGAGGGGCGGCCATCAGTTCTCATCCTTAACCTCTGGCATTAATGGGGGATAGGTGGCCTTACGTCACCCTATCAGAGATATTTATGCTAGGTCGCCCTTGGGGAGAGTCAAGCTCGATGACCAAGCTCGGTGCCTTCGGACCGTCTAACCGTGCTTCCTGTTGGAGAGTATGCGAGATTCTTCCGGGCGTGGCGAGCTTATCAATTGGGTAGGCGAGCTTCTTTGGTTGACCCTGAGGCGAGCTTGTCGCTCGTCACGACGAGCTTCCATTGATATAGGCGATCTTCCCTTCAGGCTAGTACCCCTTCTAGATGGTCGGAGAGCTGTTTGCTTGGTCTTTCAATGTATGTGTGCCTCAATTACATGGGCCAGCCTTAAGGCTGTAACAATTGCCCCCGTCATTCGAGCTCGAAGCAGAAAGCCCGGCTCAGCTCGGATGATGTGTCACACTTGCATTGGTTGAGGGCTGGTCGGCGACATTTAATTCGATCGGACTACCTGATCTCTTGGTCATCATGGTGATTCGACGCTGGGGAGAAATCGAGGCGTCCAACCGCTTAGGGGGTGACGTGTGGCAGACGTGATAGGGGGAGAAGTCGAGGTGCCAACCCAGTCCTGCTCAGATCTCGCCATATGGCCCACGTTCGATGACTAAGATCGCCCGACTCTTCCTATAAAAGGAGAGGGAGGGGCAGCGGGAGAGAACTTTTACTCGAATTTTCAAAATTTCGACGTCCCTTCATTGCAGAGAGTAGTCGCCATCGACCGTCGTCGTACGTTCTTCCGTCAGAGCTCCGTAAATCTACTTTGTTCTAGGTACTCTCTCGATCCGTCTGATGCCTTCGTCTGCTTCTTTTGCTTCAAATTCTTTCATCAAGAAGTACTTCGATGAGGTTGGTGGTGGCAGCACCATCGAATTAGATCCGGTGGCTTCGGATGTGCCGTCAATGTCTTGGCCGGAACAACGGGAGGGGGACACGGCAGTTGAGCATGCCATCGTTTCATCGTCGGGGATCAAGATGGACCCCAAAAAAGGAAAGGCACCCAAGCCGTCTACCAAGGTTGCAAGCGGCGGTGGAGTCACGACCACGGTCCCTGCTGAAATCTTGGCCCAAATGTCTCAGCTGCTACCCTCTGCCATCCCTGAGATCCGCTCCAAGTACATCTGCCCCCCTACACAGTTCTCCTCCCCGAACTCAGCGAGCGGGTTTGCTCCCCAAGGGATAACGAGGTCGGCGTATCCTACCCGACCTTCGCCTTGGGCTCCGCTTCCTGCTCCATCCTTTCCTTCTGCTCGTCCTTCACTTCCTCGAACTCCCACTCTTTCAATTGATGCTGAACTCCATCAGCTCGATAGTCGGCTTTCTCATCCTCTGCTCTGCCAGCAGCGTGAGTCTAACACTGCCGCTCTTCCAACACTTCTATGAGGCGAAGAGGAAAGGGGCGTACTACTACGTCTGCATGAGGAGGCTTCGGCCTCTCGTCATCGAGCTGTCGGGCAAAGTGAGGGACTGGAGAGAGAGATTCGTCTTCGTCTCGACACCGGCGGACTTGGCTCTGAGGTCGAACTGGGGGACTCTGAATCCATCAGTGAATGCCTAAGTGGTCCTCGAGAGGAGCGACCTTGAAAACACCAAAATCATGGAGGAGATCTCCAGGGAGAGCATGGTCTTGAAGGATCTGATCAAGGACGAGCAGCTCGCCTGGCACGTCTGGATTGAAGGTACATCAAGCTTTGCAAACTACTTCTGATATGCTCACCCTGATCTGTCTTCTTTTTGTAAGCGCAACCATGAGTCTTTCCATGGAGGAGGTTATGAAGATGACAATTGATGTGGTGTCCAAGGAGCCGCCGACCAAGGGCAAGGGCAAGCAGCCCGCACCCAGGAGCTCGATGCCGGTCGGGCAGAAACGGAGTCAGGAAGAGACAGCCACTGCTCGGGCCGAGGAGGAGGAGTTGAGTAAAAAGCCAAGGAGGGAGCCTACGACGGCTGCTCACACTTCCCGCATAGGCGAGGCAGCGTCAAAGGACTCATCAATCTCAACCCGACTGAGCCTGAGACCGACCTTACGACTGCCAGGTTATAAGTCCTGCCGATCGCCGACATCCCCATTAGTTTGGTCGTCCCTCCATGACCTTCAGCTGGGCCGGTCACAACAAGCCGGGCTCCAGTTGTGCGCTGGCCTTACGGGTGCACGTCATCCAGGCTGGGGAAGCTACCCCCGAGCTGTGATGCGACGCTCGCGACCTTCAAGTCACGGAAGGAGGAGTTCCTTGCCCTCGCTCTGGAGAAGTTCGTCGTGCCGTGCTACCCAGTGGGTGCCCACGAGTTAGTCTTCGATGAGGCTAGGGTAGCAGCCTGCCTAGCGGATAACAGCACTCTGCCGAGGGACCGAGAGTCCCTCATCAACGTGGACGTTGAATGCCTCTGTGGTACAGCCATCTGGCACGACATGCAGGTTCGTTGCCCTCTCTGTTCACCTTGTCGGTCTTCCTTCTTGTTAGTTTTGCTTACTATTATTGGTTCCATCTGTAGGTGATGGCCGCCCTGGTGTCCCTCTAGACACACACGTCAACAACGGGCAAGGCCGAGTCTGCCTTGGCGAGGAAGATGATCGAGCTGAAGGTAGTCGAGGCGAAGCTGAAGGACATTTTCGAGAAGCTGACGAAGGTCTGGGATCGCTATGGAGCTGGAGGGCAGGGCCCACGACGAGGAGGCCCAGAGGGTCGTTGCCGAGAAGCTCCTAGCCTCGAAGAGGGAGGCGGCTGTAGTGAAGACTGTCGAGCTGGAGCTACGGATCGCCGAACTGGCGAAGGTCAACCTTAACAAGGTCGGGGCTCAGGCCGTCCACCAGTACCAGGTCGACGAGCTCGTTCCTGCCTTACAGTTATGAGGGTCGAGGGCTTCGATGAGGGTCTAGTGGCCGGTCTCGAGAGGGCCAAATAGAGGTTGGGGAAGCTCTACCCCAACCTAGAGATTGACCTTGCCAGCCTGTCAGCGGCATCTGATGACGAAGCGAAGGCTTTCAGTGCTGCCAACATCGAGGTGGTGGAGACTCCGGCTAGCGGTAACCATGGAGGTGGCCAGGCAGACTCCCAAGTCCCAGGATGTGGTGGCCATGAGGGTGGCGACCAAGTGGAGGCACCGTAAGCTGGGGCGTCAATGTATGGCCAACCCTGAGGTCGAGCTTGGGGTTTTTGTTTTGTAACCTGTAGTGTAAATATTAAATGAAGTGAAATTAAAAAGTTTGTCTTACGGTCGTTGTTATCTGTTTGCCTTGTTGTTATTTGCTGTGTCTTTGTATGTGTATGCCCCCAACATTCGGCATGGACGAGCTTAGGGTCGAGTAGAGGGGAATGTTGTAGAGTCACATTTATGCTCTGGGCTAAGGACGAGCTGCCCCGGATGCCTTTGAGAGGGCAGGTTTAAGTCGTAGCCCTTCTTGCACACCACTGGGACGTTCTGTGCCCTTGTAGATAGGGTGAGTTTGGGTTGTAGCCCTTCCTGCACACCCCTGGGGCATCCTGTGCCCTCGTAGAGAGGGTGGGTTTGGGCTGTAGCCCTTCCTGCACACCCCTGGGATGTCATACGCCCTTGTAGAGAGGGTGGGTCGGGGCCGTAGTCCTTCTGGCACCCCTGGGGCATCCTATGCCCTTGTAGAGAGGGTGGGTTGGGGCCGTAGCCCTTTCGACACCCCTGGGGCATACTGCACCCTGTAGAGAGGGCAGGTTTGGGCTGTAGCCCTTCCTGCACACCCCTGGGACGTCATGCACCCTTGTAGAGAGGGTGTGTCGGGGCCATAGCCCTTCCGGTATCACTGTGGCATCATGCGCCCTTGTAAAGAGGGTGGGTCGGGGCTGTAGCCCTTCCGACACCCATGGGGCATCCTGTGCCCTTGTAGAGCGGGCGGGTTTGGGTCGTAGCCCTTCCTGCACACCCCTGGGACATCCTGCGCCCTTGTAGAGAGGGTGGGTCGGGGCCGTAGCCCTTCCGGCACCCCTAGGGCATTCTGCGCCCTTGTAGAGAGGGTGGGTTGGGGCCGTAGCCCTTTCGGCACCCCTGGGGCATCTTGCACCCTTGTAGAGAGGACGGGTTTGGGCCGTAGCCCTTCCTGCACACCCCTAGGACGTCCTGTGCTTTTGTAGACTTTCGGGGGCCGAAGCCCCAGATCTTTATTTATGCCGGGGTTGCTCGCTCCCTATGACCAAGTCGACTTGTGACCTGTGCCTCTCACACACAAGAAAGGGGCGAAGAGTAGATGAGTCGAAAGATAACGACTAGTCGAAGATAGAGCAACCTGTGTTCTTCGTCCGGGTCGTCTCGTAAAAGCTGGGGCCTTTGAACGTTCAACCGACCTTCATGAAGGCGCTCTTAATTCCGGAGCGGAGCTGGAATTTAAATTCAGACAACTCTTTGAGTGCACAAACAAAAAAATATTTATTGAATGTACGATCAAAATATTTATTGAAAATATTTGAGCAGTGTTCCATGGATGGGCTAATTCCTCGCCTTCCATGGTCTCCAAAATGTAGGTCGTCGATCCCACGACGTCTGTTATGGTGTAGGGGCCTTCCCATTTTGTGGAGATCTTTCCTCGACGACCGATCTGCAGTCTGAAGGATGTGTCCCGGAGGACGAGGTCGCCGACTCTGAAGCTCCGCTTCCGGACGCGGGAGTTGTAGTACCTCGTCATCCTTTGGCTATGCTTGATAAGGTTTGTTAGTGCATAATCCCTTACCTTGTCGATGAGCTCGATGTTGATGTCGATGCCTTCTTCATTTGCTTCATCATTGAAGTACTGGAGCCGGATGGACTCCCGCCGACCTCGACTGGGACGAGGGCCTCCGCCCCATAGACTAGCATAAAGTGACTCTCGTCGGTTGAAGCTTTGTATGTGGTGCAGTAAGACCAAAGGATGCTGGGTAGCTCATCGGGCCAAGATCCAGGGGTGCTGCCGACCTTCTTCTTTAAGGGCTCCAGGATGCACTTGTTCGCTGCTTCGGCCATGCCATTGCACTGTGGATGCACCACGGAGGTGAAGTGGAGGTTGATGCCCCAGTCCGAGCAAAAACTTCTGAAGTCCGCGAAGTCAAACTGCTTCTTGTTGTCTGTCACTATAGAGCAAGGTACCCTGAAGCGGCATATCCAGACGAAGTTCTTCATGTCCACCCAGGTGATGCACGCCAGCGGCTCCGCCTCGATCCATTAGGTGAAGTAGTTGACGGCGACGATGAGAAACTTCCTCCCTCATGTTGCCATGGGGAACGGGCCGATGATGTCGAAGCCCCACTTGGCAAACATGACCGGGTTGAGGCTCAGAATCAGGTCGGTGGGCGGTGCGGTTGTATATTTGAAGAATCTTTGGTACTCCTCGCACCGCTTGACGTAGTTGGTCGCATCCTTCAGCATTGTCAGCCAATAGTAGCCCTACCAGATCGCCTTGTATGCTAGGGTGCGGCCTCCATAATGATTCCCACAGAGCCCTTCGTGTATCTCATGGACGACCTCCTCCGCCCTCCATAGCCCAAGGCACTTTAGATAGGCAAAACGTCATACCTCGTGCGACACTTTCGGTAGAGTACGTCGCCGAAGATCATGAACGTCAAGGCCCACCTCTCAATCTTTCGTGCCTCTAGTCTGTCTTCTGGTGGGGCTCTGGTCTCCAGCTAGGAGATGATCAGACTCACCCATGATTGCTCCGGTTCAACACACAGCAGTTCGCCCTCCTCGATGCTTGGTGTCAGCAAGTTCTCAATGTAGATCGCTTTCCCAATCTCGGCCAAAGAAGAGGATGCCAACTTCGATACGGCGTTGGCCCGAAGGTTGTTCAACCTTGGCAAATGCTGGACCACTGATTTTTTGAATTTGAGGAGCTCAATCCGGGCGCACTTTAGGTACAGCTTCATCAGATCCTCCCATTGCTTCGAAGCTGCCTTCAATTTGCTAGACAACAAGCCTTGAGTCACTGATCAGCAGCACATTCATCGCCCCAAGCACCCTACAGAGCTTCAGCTCATTGATGACGGCCTTGTACTCTGCCACATTATTGGTCACCGAGAAGTTGAAGCAGAGTGCATACTCCAGCAGACTTCCCTCTGGGGTCTCAATTACAATGTCGACTCTGCTACTCAACCCCATGGCCGATCCATCGACGTGGACGACTCACAGCTTGCCTTCGGACTGCATGGAAGTTGATTAAAGGATTCTCATCGGCGAGTTGCTGCTTTTGTAAGTCCGGCCGGCCGTCGGGTGAAGTTTCGTTCATTTCCTCGACAGTGAACTCTGCCATGAAGTCTACCAGTGCATGACCCTTGATTTCCACCTTGGGCTTGTAGATGATGTCGAACTCACTGAGCTCGACACTCAAATTCAGCATCCGGCCTGATCTCTCCAGCCTCCTCATGTTCTTTTCGAGTGGTGAGTTAGTGTAGACAATGATTGAGTGCGCCTGTAAGTTGGGCCGGAGCTTCCTCGCCGTGAGGGTCAGGTAATAGGCGAACTTCTCGATGGGGCTGTAGCGGGTCTCCGCCTCCTGGAGCACTCAACTTGCATAGTAGACTGGCCTTTGGATGCCCTCGTCCTCTTTAACTAGGACCAAACTCACTGCTTCTTCAGTGGTGGAGAGGTAGAGGCCGAGCCGCTCTCCTTCCTCCGGCTTTGCGAGCAGCGGCAGGCTTTTAAGATATGCTTTCAGTTTGCTAAAGGCTTGGGTGTAGGAGTCGTCCCACTTGACCTCCTTCCTTATTCCCTTCCTCTCGATTAAGGCTTTTCGCAGAATTTTGAAGAACAGGAGAGACCTTTCGTTGGACTTCGACAAGAACCTCTCCCGTGCGGTAATTCGGTCATTTAGCTTCTGCAGGTCTCTGATCATCTTTAGCTCGCTCATGTTGACGAGGGTAGATATCTTGTCAAGATTGGCTTCGATTCCTCTATTCGTGATCATGAAGCTGAGGAACTTCCCAGACCGGACACCGAATATGCACGTCGCTGGATTGAGCCATAGATTGTAGCCCCACACTTTCTGAAAGGTCTCATCAAGGTCGGCAAGGTGATCCTCTGCCCTCTTTGATTTGACCAGCAAATTGTCGATATAGACCTCCAGATTTCTGCCGACCTAGGGGTGAAATATTTTTTTCACCATCCGTTGGTAGGTCACTCCGACGTTCTTCAGGCCGAATGGCATCTTGGTGTAGCAGAACGTCCCCCGGTCGGTGATGAACGACGTCTTCTCCTCATTGTGGGTCGTCATCTGAATTTGATTGTAGCCAGAGAAGGCATCCAAGAAGGTCAGCAGCTCGTACCCGGAGGCGTTGTCTGTTGAGTCTTGGTGTTTTATACCAATCTTATTTTGATGATGATCACAACATTATGTTGTTGTTAATGACTCTCATGTTTTAATTTCTCAGTTTTATCTCAAGAATATCTTTCTTGGATACTAATCACTTGGTGCAAGGATGGACATCAAGTGGAGAAGAGCCAAAGCTTGGACTCAAGGAGTGCCAAAGCTTGGAGATGATGGAGAGCAATCAAGGCATCAAGATTGAAGACTTAGACTCTAAGGAAAGCATTGTAATCCATGTAATTTACTTTATTGCTTTCTCTCTCTTTTGAGTCTAGGATTAATGTAATGCCTTGTTAGATGGTTTACTCATTCATGCATATGCATATAACCATCTTAGTGAGCCTTAGGATTATCATAGAATCCAACCCAATAGGTTCACTCTGTCCAAAGACTCATTTGGAGTCTCTGGCTTTCCGTCAGTCGCCTACTGAAGGAAACACAGTCGACTGGGTGATTTCCAGTCACCTGTAGATCCTTCTACAATCGCCTGTCATGCACAGCTCAAGGCAACATTTCAATTGACTCAAACTTGAGCTTTACACACAGTTGTCTGTCGATCAGTTTACAGTCGCCTGTATTTTTACAGTCGCCTGGAGATTGGTCATCAGTCGCCTGTATAGCGTAAGTGCATTCTCTGCATCTCTCTGTTGTTCTCTCCATTCATGAGTAAGCATCTCAAGGCATATGTAAGAGTATTTATTTTACTTGGTGTAATTTGTGTATCTAATTCTCTTTGTGGAAATTAGAACTTTCTCTCTTTGTGGGAGGTTCTCTCTTTGTGGGAGGTTGTCTCTTTATGGGACTTAGGAAACTCTCTTTGTGGAGTAACTCTCTTTGTGGGAGTTTAGTGTCCTAGTGTAGGGCTAACCCTAATTCTCTGAGTGGGAGTTAGTGATTCTCTGTGTGAGAGTCTTGATCCTCTTGTAGGATTGGTTGGGTCCTTGTTGTAGGAGAATATATGCCCATAAGGCATTTATCCATAAGTGTACGTCTTGTTCATACCGTATATGGTACCTATTATCGTTCGTATTAATATACTTAGAAAATATCCATAGACATATAGTTAGGTCCTTACGTATCTAGATGAGATCTCGATTATGAGTAAGTAAGTGACCGAATAGAAACGTAAGTCTTAAACGGTTCGTGGTCATAGATGTGTCGAGAATTGGATATCGACACATCGGATAGACCATTGTGTCTTAGTCTTACCTTAGGGTAATGATGATCTCATAATCATTTGACTTGGTGAAGTCGGAGACGAGACACACGTGCTCATTGGAGAATGAGTTCACTGAACGACCACATTAGAGTTATTAAATGGTTAACTTTAACTGAACTGTCTTTAATAACTCTAGGGTGATGATAGGTTAGCTGGTCCTTAAGACCTGAAGTCATTTGTACAAACATGTGAGTGAACGGTGTAGCTTAGACCTATGATCTAGCTTCGAGGCTAGGCCTGCTGAAAGATCTTAGGTTGAGCTGCACCCGAAGCTCTCGAGGCGAGTAGATGACTAAGATGGGATTTGTCACTTCCGTTAAAGGGAAGTTAGTGTTACAGGCTCGGTACGGTCTTTATGTTAATCCTCGACCGGGGTACGTTGTAAGAAGTACAACGTGTATACAATAAAGACCGCTGTATACTGACCAGTATTGTCTAATAGGGTTGACAGTAAACCATACACTAGGCCAACATAAACACAGTCTTGACGAAGGGACTATGGCTAACGGAGTTCGTCACTGACACAGCCAATGTAAACCCAATGATGTTTTTGTCAAAGGGTCGATCACGTTATGATGATTCTGAAACAGTGACGACAGCTACTACTCGTAGTGACCGTCGTCTAGGGGTTCCGAGCCCCAACCTGTAGTAAGGTCAGGCTGTAGGGTCTCACACCGAGTAGTGTTCGTGTCTTAGTAATAGGAAGATAGAATAGAGAGAAATATCATTTGATGATATTTAAATATTCACAAAGCTTGTTGTGAAAGTTAGTCGCAATAGCAATAGGGACAAATGTTGCATTTGATGCAAACCAAAGATTAAACGTGTCGTAAATTAGTTACGACAAATTTAGTAGGAACAAATATACTGGAAAGGGTTACCTGGATGACGGGATCGTCTCGGTCTAAACACATGTTCAAACCGTGTTCAAATCGGAGCTCAAACGAGCCTGGAAACGCGAAAAGTCCAAGGCGAAGTGGGTTAGACCCACTGGGCTAATAAGCACATAGACAAAGGGAAACGGGCGCAGCCCGCTAGCTGCAGCGGGCGCACGCCCGCTGCCCAGCGGGCGTGCGGCCCACCCTGTCTCCTTGGGCGGGCGCGCCCGCTAAGCTTAGCGGGCGCACCCACAACTTAAGTCATTTAGGGTTTTTTGAAACCCCAAATGACGGCTACGAAAATCGATTATTTGCCCAACTTTGGGCAATTGTTTGAGGGGTCAAACGAAGTCGAAATTCGTCGCCGTCGGTTCCTACGTGTTCACCATTCGAAGCCCTTCGGATTGATAGCTTGTTTGGTGTCTAAAGTTTAATGAGCAAAGAGAATTAATTAGTTAAAGTTTGCTTTTATGAAAAGCTCACTTAAAATTGAAATTAAGCCAAATTTGCTTAATTGATTTTTTCTCCCATTTGCGCATGTCCCACATTGCTCGCAACGAAAGAGTGAGTGCCGACTCCCTATATAAATAGGGGTGCACTCTCTTCGTTGAAAAACACACCAAGTCATCGATCGAGTAACTCCAGACTTTTAGAGCAAGCTCGATCGGCGACTAAATTATTCTCTCTCTCTCTCTCTTCCTATTCTCCGGAGTAGTCCTAGCAAGACTACGAAGGGGGTTTGGATTTTGATCTGGACGTCTAAGACGCGGGTTCTTCTCAAGTGAAACTTTCTACCGCGTGTGGTCGGCTCGGAGGCGAAAGTCGGCTCGGGCGGATCGGTGCGAGGGTGCGAGGCGGCTCAGGCGGATCGAGTCAAGGCGGCTCGGCTATGAGGAGCTTCTAAAGAAGGTGCGGTACATCTTGCCTGCTCCAGGGCCAAGATTCCGGGTATGTGGTTAAGTAATTTCAGTGTAGATTTAATTAGTCGCTTTAGAGTAGATCCCTCTTGGGGTGGTCAGATCCACCCCAAGTTGGCATAGAGCAGGCTAGGTTCTGGCTCCCTCAGAGCCTAGCTAAATAGTTTAGCTAGTCTAGAAAATTTTGATTTTCGATTTCCGCTGCGCTTTTGTGCCCCTGTGGTCTGTCCGACTTAGGATGGACACAGATCCGTGCTCTGGGGGTCCGCCAAAACCCCAACGTTGGTATCAGAGCTTGTTGAGCTTGAGTACGGGTTCTCGGGTTATGAGCCGACCCGAAGTAATCGCTCTTACCGTACCAAGTCCCGATAAGATGGTGATCTTATAATAGGTTGGGCATTGTCGAGAGGCATGCCGTAAAACAAGTTTCTGAGGTATCTTGTGACGGGTCTAGGGTGCCATGGATGATGGGCCTTAACAGCGTCGCAATGATATCAGAGTGATACCCAACAGTGGTATCAGAGCCACGGTTATGCTATAGATCTATTATAGCGACTTTTAAATCTTTAAATTGCTTAATTTTAAACATACAAACTATTTTAGCTTTATGTTAAATTAGTTTAAAATTGTTTTGTGATTTTAAAAATTGTTTTTACAACACGGAATTTTTTTTTTGAGACGATTTAATTTTATGCGATAATTTTAAATGAATCTCGAATGTTCAAATGCTTTATAAATTTTTTTATGAGATATAAATATTTTTTAGAGCATTTAAATGTTTACGTAATTTTAAGAAATATTTTATTTTTGAAATTTAATTTTTTCTTAAGTTACATAAAGATTAGAAATTTTAAAACTTTGTTTCAAAGCTTTTAAATCAATTTCTAAAGTTTTAAAAGGTGTTTTAAAATTGCTTTAGTAGATATGTAAATCATAGAACTATTTTATTTTCATGAGATGAAAAGATAATTAGTTTCTTTTAAATTGCATATAAGTTTCTAAAATTATTTATGCGATATTTTAATTTTAGAAATAATTGATTAAAATTTTTATAGCCTAGGTTTTAGAATTATTTGATAATTTTATACCTAGTTTTATGTGATAAAATGTTTTGAAGCTTTAAAAATTTTATCTTCAAATTTAATTGTTAAATTTTAGATTTGCGTGTTTTTATTATATAGATAATTTTAAACTTGCAAATACTCGTTATATGTCACAAATGTGAAACTTTCATTTATGTGGATAAATTAGTTGTTTCATTTTTAATGGACATATTGAATAATGTATTCATAAACCTTATTAGGTTAGCCATTAAATGTTTAAAATTTTATGAGATGAAATTTTAATTAACTAGTGACATGTTATGTTTGATAAAACAAAACAACATCAAAACCTAATACCAGATTAGGGTAATCCTTTTGTTTGTAAATCATTTCATTAAAACGTTTAATTGATGATTTTCATAAAAGACAAATGTTGAATTGTTTTATAAAATCCTAATTAGATTGGGGTAGCATGTTGACGAATAGACCTTATAGTTGATAAGGACTTAATAAAAATTGGTCAACCAATCCATAAAATTTCGAATTTTAGGATCCACTAGTTGATAAGGAGTAACTGTTGGATGAAAATAAACTCAAGAGAGGGAGAGAGAGATCATTTCATTGCTAAGAATGAGTAACCATAGCTAAAAGCCATGGTGCTCTATTTATTTATCTCATAGTGGGGAGGCCAAAAGCCTCTAGTAGACCAAGGGTCCCCATTACTCTAAGTAATGGGGGACATAATGAATGGGTAATGAAGGAGGGGAGGCCAAAGGCCTCCCTCATTCATAACACTCCCCCTTACACATTCATCACTTCGGTCTCAGCTACTGAGGCAAGGGGTGGATACTTCTGGATCCAGAGTAAGTGTGTTTGCCTCGTTAAAACCTTAGCTGTGGAAAACCCAGTGGGAAAACCCAACAGCTTAAGGAAAAAGAGTGCAACCCACAGGTTACTCCCCCTGATCCGTACAAGCTTCAGGCTTGCAGGTCTTTCAACTGTCGCATACCAATGTTCTTTACAAGCTTTACAAAAGTACATTTAGGCAATGCCTTAGTAAAAAGATCAGCTAAGTTGTTGCATGACTGGATCTGTCGAACTTCAATCTGCTTGTCGTTCTTCTGCTCGTGCGTCCAGAAAAACTTGGGAGAAATGTGCTTTGTCCTGTCGCCTTTGATGTAGCCCTTCTGAAGCTGAACAATGCACGTGGCGTTGTCTTCGAATAGGGCAGTAGGCTCCAGATCACCGGTCTTCAGGCCAGTGGATTGGAGGATGTGTTGGACGACGAAGCGTAGCCAAAAACATTTTCAGCTCGCTTCATGGATCGCGATGAGCTCTGCATAGTTGGAAGATGTAGCAGTAGTGGTTTGTTTTACCGATCTCCAGGAGATAGCAGTTCCTCCGTAGGTAAAGACAAAACCAGTCTGTGATTTTGCTGTATGCGGATCTGAAAGATAGCCTGCATTGGCATAACCAAGTAACTGGGAGGAGGCACCTCTCTGGTAGCAAAGTCCAAGGTCTACGGAACCCTGGAGGTATCGCAGAAGATGCTTTACTCCATTCCAGTGGCACTTTGTAGGCGCTGCACTGTGTCTGGCTAGGAGATTGACTGCAAACGCTATATCGGGACGCGTGCAGTTAGCCAGATAGAGAAGTGCACCAATGGCACTTAGGTTGGGTACTTCTGGACCCTGTATCTCCTCCCCCTCTTCCAGAGGCCGGAAGGGGTCCTTTTGTACGTCTAATGATCTCACGACCATAGGGGTACATAAAGGATGACATTTATCCATTTGGAACTTATTTAAAAGCTTCCTGATATAATTGGATTGATGTAGAAGGATTCCACCTCGTAGGTGTTCAATCTGCAAGCTAAGGCAATACTTCGTTCTGCCTAGGTCTTTCATTTCAAAAGTGTGCTTTAGCCTTGCAGATATCTCATTAATCTCTGCTGGAGAGCCTATGAGATTTAAGTCATCAACGTAAACTGCTATGATGACGAATCCTTTTCCCGTTCTTTTGATAAAGATGCACGGGCAGACTTCATTATTAATGAATCCTTGTTGTGCAAGGAAATCACTGAGTCTGTTATACCACATTTTGCCTGACTGTTTTAGTCCATACAAGGATCTATGTAGTCTAACAGAGAATACGTCCCGAGGTATCTCTTTCATCTCTGTGGGTAAGTTAAACCCATCTGGTAGTTTCATATAGATCTTTTTATCTAAATCGCCATAAAGATATGCAGTCACAACGTCCATGAGCTGCATTTCTAGGCTTGCCAGAGATGATATGCTTATTAAGAATCTGAATGTATTAGTGTCCATTACCGGGGAGTATGTATCTTCATAATCGATACCCGGTCTTTGGGAAAAACCCTTTGCTACAAGACGCGCCTTGTAGCGGACGATCAGATTTTGTTCATTTCTTTTTCTAATGAAAACCCACTTATATCCCACAGGTCTAACACCTACTGGTGTTTGGACTACAGGTCCAAAGACTTTGCGTTTCGAGAGTGAGTCCAGCTCTACTCTTATCGCCTCGTCCCACTTTGGCCAATCATCTCTGCGTTTACAATCCGCTAGAGAAAGTGGTTCGACGTCATCGTCGTATTCAGCGACGTGAACGGCAATAGTGAACGCAAAATCGTCGTCGACGACTGTGCTATGTCGGTCCAGTACCTCCCCAGTACGTACAAAGTTTAATGATGATTCTCCTAATGTTTCCTCTGCGGGGGAAATTAGGAGGGGAGAGGTAGTTGTCCTGAGCTCAGTATCCTGTGAAGGGATAATCTTATTTTCACCAGGAATCTTCCTCTTTCGAGGAACTTTATCTTTTGAAACTGGTGGCCGTCCTCTTTTCAATTGAGGTACAGCCATTTCTGCTGCGGGTGGATTGCATCCATTTATAGGGATGTCAATCCTAGCTGGAGTGTTAGCAGCAGGGACGTGTGAACGGACAATCTTCTGGATGTCCGTGAATTTATCCGGCAATTGGTGTACTGTATTCTGGATGTGAAGGATCTTCAGGATCTCATCTTCACACAGATTTGTACGCGGATCATAAAAGGACAAAGACTTATTTTTCCAATTAATGGTCTCCGAAGCTTCAGGCTTCTTGGAATGTTTGCCCAACTTTGGAAAAGTTTTCTCATCGAATTCACAATCAGCAAGACGTGCCTTAAATGCGTCCCCCGTTAGGGGTTCTAGGTATCTAATAATCGAGGGTGAATCAAATCCAACATAGATTCCTAGACGACGTTGAGGACCCATTTTGGTCCTCTGAGGTGGTGCTATTGGAACATAGACCGCACAACCAAATATTCTCAAATGAGCTATATCTGGAGTTGAGCCGTATGCTAGTTGCATCGGGGATAATGTATTGCCTCCAGAGGGGCGTATCCTGATAAGAGATGCGGCATGCAGAATAGCATGCCCCCAAGCATCCACCGGCAATTGGGATTGCATAAGCAATGGACGTGCAATCCATTGGAGTCTCTTTATAAGAGACTCTGCTAATCCATTCTGGGTGTGAACATGAGCTACTGGATGTTCAACTTCTATACCCGTTGTCTGGCAATAGTCTTCGAAGACTTGAGATGTGAATTCGCCCGCATTATCAAGACGTAGTTTCTTGATATGGTTATCGGGGAAATGAGCACATAACCTAATTATCTGTGCCAACAGCTTTGGAAAAGCTAGGTTACGGGTGGACAAGAGGCACACATAAGACCATTTTGTGGATGCATCTATTAGTACCATGAAGTACCGAAATGGGCCACTTGCGGGGTAAATAGGCCCGCAAATGTCACCATGTATCCTCTCAAGGAAGCCAGGAGACTCTAAACCCACTTTTAGGGGCGATGGTCTCGTTATTAGTTTCCCCTTGAAACAAGGGGGACAAGGAAATTCACCTTTCTGAAGAATCTTCTGGTTCTTCAAATCATGTCCGCGGGATTCAGATAAGATGCGTCGCATCAGAATGGATCCAGGGTGACCAAGTCTGTTATGCCATAGTTGAAATGGTGGCATTGGCTGGCACGTCTGGTGCTCAGTCATATTGGCTTCAACTGGTTGAATGTATGTTTGGTAGAGACCCGACGGGAGTCCCTTAAATATTTCACAGATGGTCTTCTGGCCATCTTTACGAAGAGTGACATACAGGTATTCAACCTTATTTTCATCTCTAGTTTCTAAGTGATATCCGTTTAAACGGATGTCCTTGAAACTTATGAAATTTCTATTTGATCTTGGAGAAAATAGTGCATTATTGATTTTTAGTCTTGTGTTATTTGGGAGCAATAATATTGCATCACCAGATCCTTCGATTATTTTGGACAGTCCTGAAATTGTAATGACAGGACCGTCATATTTACTTATGCTATTGAAATAACATTCATCGCGAAGGATAGTGTGCGTCGAGGCACTGTCCACTAGGCACTCATACATCATCTATATAAGCAAAAAAGCGATAATTTATTGATGGAAATGTAACATGCATACATTCAAAATAAAAGATCGTCTTTATTTAGCATACTAGAGATGAAGCTACAATTTATTCTTTGAAAAGCATAGATAAAGATGAGGCTCAATCGAGCAGGTCGTCATTTTCGAAATCCTTGGAAGTGAACTTCGTCGGATTTTCCACATTTGCCATGTTTGTTTCAGGCGGAGGCTTCTGGCTCGCCTGATACAGTTCCTGGAAGTGGCGAGGTGTGCGACAGTTTCTGGACCAATGTCCAGTCATGCCACAACGATGACATTTGTCCTCCCATGTCTTCTTTGGATTTGACACTGTATCAGTGTTCTTACGCATCCAAGTGAAGTTTTCTTCCCTTTGTTATTCTTGCTTTGGGGAGGAGCATTGGCTGGTTTCATAGGGGCATTTCCTTTGTTCTTTCTGCCCCTCTTCTTGTTCTTCCACTTCGGGGGGTGAACACTGTGGGCTTCGGGAATAGGAGATGAGCCTACCGGGCGCTGGTTATGAGTGGCCAGTAAAAGGTCTCTATTCTGCTCTGCCCTCAGGAGGCAAGAGAGCATGTCAGAGAACTTCGTGAAATTGCGTTCACGATACTGCTGCATGAGGATAGCATCTTTCTCGTGAAACGAGGTAAATGTCTTTTCCAACATGCGGTGCTCCGAGACTTCTTCACCACACAACTTCAAGCGTGAGGTGATGTTGTGAAGTGCTGAGTTGTACTCAGAAACGGACTTGTAGTCCTGAAGTCGGAGGTTCTCCCACTCATAGCTGGCACGCGGGAGTATGACATAAATTTGTTGTCTGTAGCGTGCCTCTAACGCTGTCCATAACTCCAGAGGGTCCTCTACCGTCAAGTATTCGGCCTTCAGGGTCCGATCTATGTGTCGTCTGATATAGATAATGGCTTTTGCCTTATCCATGTCAGAGACAGTGGTAGAGGTACTGCCAGCTGAAGGGGCCGCTTCTGGGGCTTTGCTAGCAGATGCATCGGATGCTGCGGGAGCCGATGATTGGGCCACTGCGGGGGCCATGATGGAGTGCAGGAGCGCCATGGAGCGCAAGTGGAACTTCAGGTCCACTCGCCAGCTCAAGTAATTCTTGCCAGCTGCATCGAGCACCTCGAAATCGACGATTGCCAATTTAGCCATTTTATCTATGCAATTTAAAGATAAGCATGAATTAAAATAAATTCAACAATCCATGCATAAAGAAATTAATAAGTAAAAATGCGGGGATCGGCCAGATACCCAAAATAATAAACAGTCCAAAGTCCGATTACAGTCCAAAGAAAAGAGAATGAAAAATACAACTTTGAAAACCCCGGGTGGGTCCCTATTTCTGCATCCGTCTTCTTATGCTGTTGCACCGAGCCTTGACTATTTATACAATTTCCTCACTTACAAATTCTCTCAAAAAAAAGAAAAAGTGCTGGAAATGTAAATAGGTATGCAATGGCCGATCCCGAAAGACACATTTTTACTTATTTTAAACATCCACGCAGTTTATATGCTACAGGCATAAATTAAACAACCACGCATATATCTCAAACACAAAAAATATGGAAAAAGTAAACTAGAAAATATAATTATCTCGTAGACCACGTGGAAACGTCATACACCGTTAGTTTAGTTAACTAACGGTAGAGCGGTCTCAGGATCTATGAGATGATTATATTGTTTTTTTTATTATTATTATTTTTTTTAAATTCTAGTAAACCATACATAATAATTTACAAGAGAGATGTTTAAATAAATAGAGGAACATATAAATGTAATTATTGATTTTACAAAGTTTTTCTCATAAATTTCAATTTGCAAATATAATTCTTCTTTAAAATTATGAAGAAGCCGAATTTGTGTAGAATTTTGTGGCTTCGGGCCAAAAATTATTTTTAGTATAAGCGCTTGTGGCCCGTTCCGCAGTTCTGCAAAGTTGTTTACCGCAATTATTATGGCTTCGGGCCAAAAATAAGCTATTAGCCTCGGCTTCGGGCCTCGGGCTCGGGCTCGGCCTCGGCTTCGGGCTTGGGCTCAGGACCTCGGACCTCGGCCTCGGGGGGCGGCGGCGCGGAAGAACCCCCGCTGCAGGGGGGGATCGGCCTCAGGCCGCCCCCCTGCAGCAGGGGGCGGCGGCGCGGAAGGCCCCCCCGCTGCGGGGGGGATCGGCCTCAGGCCGCCCCCCTGCAGCGGGGGGCGGCGGCGCGGAAGGCCCCTCCCCCCGCCACTGCAGGGGGGCATGGTCGGCGTTGTGGGAAGGCCCCCTCCTCCGTCAGGGGGGAGGGGAGGATTTCATTCCGGTTCTTCTTCCCACCGAAGAATTTGAATGGCAAAAGGAAAAAAAATTTCATAGAAAAAACTTTGTAATTTGGAAATTTTTTTTTTCTTTTATTAGACTAAATTTTTTTTACTTGTATATTAAAACAATGTAAAAATTATTTAGTCTAATTTTATCTACAGGATTATAGGGTTTTACCTCTAGATCAATGATCTAGGGAAGAACGCGACGATGATCCGTAGAAATAAAAATCCAAGCTCCCGAACGCTTTGAGGATGCCGCAACGCTCCAACGAAACGCCGCAGCAACGTTAGATTCCTTGCGCGTAGGGATGAATTTAGATGAAGATTTTTGCTCAAGAATGGAGAACACGTGCTGATAACGTGTTGGATGAAAATAAACTCGAGAGAGAGAGAGAGAGAGAGAGAGAGAGAGAGAGAGAGAGAGATCTTTTCATTGCTAAGAATGAGTAACCATAGCTAAGAGCCATGGTGCTCTATTTATTTATCTCATAGTGGGGAGGCCAAAAGCCTCTAGTAGACCAAGGGTCCCCATTACTCTAAGTAATGGGGGACCTAATGAATGGGTAATGAAGGAGGGGAGGCCAAAGGCCTCCCTCATTCATAACAGTAACTAGTTTTCTTAATTAAAAGCCATTTAGTTGTTTGGACAAACATAGAATTGATGACAACTCCTTCAATGGATCATGATGTCGGTCAATGTGCTTGGCTAAGTTTGCTGGACCAACCTAGCTAGACTGGGTAACAAGTGGTCCTGGCTTAGTCAATTCCCTGGCCGCGTCCGTTGGACCGCAAGGAGTCGATTCATGACTGTGTAAGTCCATCGACTATACCTAAGTCAATACGATAATAATCTTGTTCAAGATAAATCGTAGCCCTCCTTGTTTTAGGAGTTGGCAACTGTAAGAAACATGTTACGGTTGTTGAACTACACTCAAGCCGTGATATGTCAATCTTATAGAAACCGATTTCTTGATTGACATCTTGACTTGACTGAAACCGTTGTCTCATCCTTCGAGCATCGGCGTAAGTCTAACCAAGAATGTAGTCTAAGTCCTGACCCAAACCAACGTGTCATGCATACACCGAGCGGCGGGGCAAGTCAGGCTAGACACGAAAACAAGGGTCCGTCTAGGCTAGCCATTGTGATCCGGTTGAGCACACAAATGATCACAAATGACTAGAGGTAAAAATCGATAGGGAATCATAGTTAATATGATTGACGACGAGTTCGTCTACCGACTACAGAGTCAGACAACTTGTTGAGTTACACTCAAGGTTGTTAGACTCAGGGTAGTCGGATCCCTATCTCACAAATGTTATTTTATAAAAAATTGTTTATTATTATGGCTTTAATAAATTTAGTGGGAGAATATAGTTTTATAAAAACCATTAAAACTATACTACGAACACATACTGACTAAAGTATCTATAAAATGCAGAATGGATTCGGGTCTTAGATATATGGTTGAGAAGAACGTGCTCGATGGAACGAACTACAAAGACTGGCTTAGGAACATTAAGTTGGTCATTTCCCTAGCAGGGATAGGATACGTACTGTTCGAGGACGCTCCAGATAAGCCCGATGAAGATTCAAACTTCGAGGAAAAGGAAGCCTACAAATTGTACCAGAGGGATGCAGAGAAGGCCAGGTGCCTTACACTGGCTTCGATGAGTAACGAGTTACAGAGGAAGCATGAACATATGGATGTTCAAAGTATGCTTCTCAATGCACAAGAGTTATACGGCAAGCGATCTCGAGCTGCCAAATTTGAAGCCACCATCAACCTCTGTGGCACAAAGATGGAGGCAGTGCCCGTACAGGATCATGTTATCAAGATGATCAGGTACGTAGAGGACGCCGCCCAGTTAGGATTTGTCCTGGACAATGAGATGTCTGTGGACATTATCCTGAAGTCTTTAACTCCTGAGTTTAAGCCTTTCATCACTGGTTTTATAATGAACAGTCTTGAAACGGATCTTCCTAGTCTCCTCAATATGCTTAGGCAATTTGAGGAGATTGAGAAGAAGCCGACTGCATCGGTTGTTGGCTCTGCTTCTTCCGACCAGCCAAAAGGCAAGGGTAAGAAGAGGCAGGTCCCGCAACCTGTGAAGGCGAAGAAAGGAAAGAAAAAGACTAAAGGGGCCCCGTCGAAATCTGAGTGCTTCCATTGCCACAAGATTGGCCACTGGAAGAGGAACTGTAAGATCTATCTTGCAGAGAAAAAGAAGGGGCATACTGATGCCTCCACCTCAGGTACAAATTCAATTCAATAAAACGTAATTATTTCAATCATATAGTATGAGATACTAAAGACATCTGTGTAATGTATACAGGTGGCTAATATGAAGCGGAGATTGGGAGAAGTGCGGAGGACGGTCGGCAATCTGAGCAATCATTGCTGCTAGGGCCGTTCAACGACTTCGAGAGACATGATCAAGAAGGAGATGATCCTAATCTTAGTTAAATAAATTGTATCATTTCTTGAAAGTTGAAAACAATGATTGAGTGTTCTACACTCAAAGTTTATGGGATAAACAAATTACGGTTCAACTTAATGAATCCGTTGTTTTAATGAATGTCTCGAAAATTGCGTTTTCTGTTGAGTTGAAATTTGATTGGCTTAAATTTTCTGTGATTGTGGCTTTCTGAGATGGTTGCGAAAATTCTCGAATGATGATGCGAAGCTTCGAAAATTGTTGATTTTTGAGCTGACTTAATGTTATAGTCAATTGGTAGTTAAGTATAGGTTCCATGGGCGTATAAATTGTGTGCGATCACAATTATACGCATATTAAGATTAATTCTTAATAAACCGTATTTAGTTATTAAAGAGTTAATATTAAATGTTGGTTAAGGGAAAAGTACAGTGTAGGACGTTTTGATTGAGCGAGTCAATGTCAAGATTCCTTAAACCGATCTTGACTTGACTCATTCGTCAACCCGAACCTGACACTAGTACATTCCATATAAAGCACTTATCAAATGGTTATATCTTCGTATATATAATCTAAATATGATTTAGATATAATATTGAAGTATTTAACTAGGTAATTCTCAAAGTCAGTGGAAGCTAGCTCATATACTTAGTTCCGGTCTTTCGGACTAAGTAAAAAGGATTTCCAACTTATATATCATCTATATAAAACATTGAATCAAAATTGTTTTGATTTAATCGAATATATAGAGACTCAGGGTGTCATGTATGTGCTTGACATATTGACACAAGAAAAGTGGAATGAGCTGAGACTGACTCATAGATTATAATGTTAGACCCTACATCTAGATTGTATAAGCTAATTGTTAGTTGTACAAAGATAGGAAAAATTGATCCAGATCATTTTTCCAAAGGATCAACCCTGTGTGATCAAGAGATGTATTAATTAATCCATTAAAATACGTTGTAGATAATCGTTAGTAAAACCACTCTTAGGTTTGTCATATAAATGTCAATGTGACTTATATGCTATAACGGTATGAGATACCAAGATAAATAGCCTAAGTGCAAGTTGGAGATGTAGGAGAATATATGCCCATAAGGCATTTATCCATAAGTATACGTCTTGTTCATACCGTATATGGTACCTATTATCGTTCGTATTAATATACTTAGATAATATCCATAGACTTATAGTTAGGTCCTTACGTATCTAGATGAGATCTCGATTATGAGTAAGTGACCGAATAGAAACATAAGTCTTAAACGGTTCGTGGTCATAGATGTGTCGAGAACTGGATATCGACACATCGGATAGACCATTGTGTCTTAGTCTTACCTTAGGGTAATGATGATCTCATAATCATTCGACTTGGTGAAGTCGGAGACGAGACACATGTGCTCATTGGAGAATGAGTTCACTGAACGACCACATTAGATTTATTAAATGGTTAACTTTAATTGAACTGTCTTTAATAACTCTAGGGTGATGATAGGTTAGCTGGTCCTTAAGACCTGAAGTCATTTGTACAAACCTGTGAGTGAACGGTGTAGCTTAGACCTATGATCTAGCTTCGAGGCTAGGCCTACTGAAAGATCTTAGGTTGAGCTGCACCCGAAGCTCTCGAGGCGAGTAGATGACTAAGATGGGATTCGTCACTTTCGTTAAAGGGAAGTTAGTGTTACAGGCTCAGTACGGTCTTTATGTTAATCCTCGGGCGGGGTACGTTGTAAGAAGTACAACGTGTATACAATAAAGATCGTCGTATACTGACCAGTGTTGTCTAATAGGGTTGACAGTAAACCATACCCTAGGCCAACATAAACACAGTCTTGACGAAGGGACTATGGCTAACGGAGTTCGTCACTGACACAGCCAATGTAAACCCAATGATGTTTTTGTCAAAGGGTCGATCACGTTATGATGATTCTGAAACAAGGACGACAGCTACTGCTCGTAGTGACCGTCGTCTAGGGGTTCCGAGCCCCAACATGTAGTAAGGTCAGGCTGTAGGGTCTCACACTGAGTAGTGTTCGTGTCTTAGTAATAGGAAGATAGAATAGAGAGAATTATCATTTGATGATATTTAAATATTCACAAAGCTTGTTGTGAAAGTTAGTCGCAATAGCAATAGGGACAAATGTTGCATTTGATGCAAACCAAAGATTAAACATGTCGTAAATTGTTTACGACAAATTTAGTAGGAACAAATATATTGGAAAGGGTTGCCTGGATGACGGGATCGTCCCGGTCTAAACACATGTTCAAACCGTGTCCAAATCGGAGCTCAAACGAGCCCGAAAACGTGAAAACAGTCCAAGGCGAAATGGGTTAGACCCACTGGGCTAATAAGCCCATAGACAAAGGCAAACGGGCGCAGCCTACTGGCTGCAGCGGGCGGGTGCCCGCTGCAGTGGCGGGCGTGGCCCGCTGCACAGCGGGTCAACGCCCGCTGTTGCAGCACGCACGGCCCGCTGCATGCAGCGGGCCAGCGCCCGCTGCCCAGCGGGAGTGCGGTCTGCCCTGTCTCCTTGGGCGGGCGCGCCCGCAAAGCTTAGCGGGCATGCCCGCAACTTAAGTCATTTAGGGTTTTTTGAAACCCCAAATGACGGCTACGAAAATCGATTATTTGCCCAACTTTGGGCAATTCTTTGAGGGGTCAAACGAAGTCGAAATTCGTCGCCGTCAGTTCCTACGCGTTCACCATTCGAAGCCCTTCGGATTGATAGCTTGTTTGGTGTCTAAAGTTTAATGAGAAAAGAGAATTAATTAGTTAAAGTTTACTTTTATGAAAATCTCACTTAAAATTGAAATTAAGCCAAATTGGCTTAATTGATTTTTTTCTCCCATTTGCGCATGTCCCACATTGCTCGCAACGAAAGAATGAGTGCCGACTCCCTATATAAATAGGGGTGCACTCTATTCGTTGAAAAACACACCAAGTCATCGATCGAGTAGCTCCAGACTTTTAGAGTAAGCTCGATCGGCGACTAAATTATTCTCTCTCTCTCTCTCTTCCTATTCTCTGGAGTAGTCCCAGCAAGACTCCGAAGGGGGTTTGGATTTTGATCCGGACGTCTAAGACGCGGGGTCTTCTCAAGTGAAACTTTCTACCGCGTGTGATCGGCTCGGAGGCGAAAGTCGGCTCGGGCGGATCGGTGCGAGGGTGCGAGGCGGCTCAGGCGGATCAAGTCAAGGCGGCTCAGCTACGAGGAGCTTCTGAAGACAGTGCGGTACATCTTGCCTGCTCCAGGGCCAAGATTCCGGGTATGTGGTTAAGTAATTTCAGTGTAGATTTAATTAGTCGCTTTAGAGTAGATCCCTCTTGGGGTGGTCAGATCCAACCCAAGTTGGCATATATCGGGCTAGGTTCTGGCTCCCTCAGAGCCTAGCTAAATAGTTTAGCTAGTCTAGAAAATTTTGATTTTCGGTTTCCGCTGTGCTTTTGTGCCCCTGTGGTCCGTCCGACTTAGGAAGGACACAGATCCGTGCTCTGGGGGTCCGTCAAAACCCCAACACTTGTGTAGGACATAAATCCTCTTTGTGGGGTATCTCCTTGTGAGATTTGTATTCACTTTTCTGTATGGGAATATAGTGAATATTGGTGTGGCTGGATGTACCCAAGTTTGGGGAACTAGGGTAAAACTGTGTGTTTGCGTTTGGATTGATTGTGCCTTTTAATTCCTCTTGCATTTATAATTCCGCATTTGCAAGTTAAATTTTAATTGGACAATTTTATTGCCATTACACTATTCACCCCCCTCTAGTGTGTGTTGTTAGTATTGCAAGGGTAAGGTGATCCTTACATTGTCCACCAGATGATCGATCCATGGTAGCAAAAAGCTATCTTTCGGGCAGGCTTTGTTGAGGTCAGTGAAGTCCATGCACATTCGCCATTTGCCACTGGGCTTCTTCACCATCACCACATTTGCGAGCCAATCAGGATAGCTCACTTCTCTGATGAACTTGGCCTCAAGGAGCCACTCCACCTCCTCGCCTATAGCCCGCATTTTCTCCCCTCCAGCGCTCTGCTTCTTCTGTCGGACTGGGCGAGCTTTCGGGTCGATGTGTAGTTCATGGGCGATCACCACTAGGTCGACTCTGGGCATGTTCGAGGGCAACCATGAGAAAATATCCGCATTCACCCTAAGGAGGTCTACAAGCCCTGCCTTCAACTCTGTAGGCAGCTTCGTGCCAATAGACAATGTCATCTCTGCTTCCTCCACCACTGTTACCTCCTAAACGTCCTCCACCGGAGCTGGTCGTTGATGAGCGAAGTCCTCCTGACCATCGAAGAGGTCAATCGAGAGGGCTTTCCCGGACTTCTTGTGCTTCGTGGAGCCAACATAGCAGCTTCGAGAGAGCTTCTGGGGTCTCCGCACCTGTCCAATCCTGTGCGGAGTCTGGAACTTCACCATTTGATGCAACAACGAGGGGAGAGCTTCAACGATGGTCATGTAAGGCCACCCAATGATATCGTTATATGCTAAGGCGACGTCGACGATGATGAACTGCATCATTTGAGTGACGATCTTTGGCTCTCCCCCAGGGTGACAAGCAGTGTAATCACTCCGACAATGAGCACCGAATGTTCGATGAAGCCGACAATAGGGCATGTACAAGGCTTCAGCTCCGCATGGTCGAGCCCCATCTTCTGAATCATGGACATGAACAAGATGTTGCACGAGCTGCCTGTGTCGACCAGGAGTATGCTCACGATTGCTGGCCCTATGAGAGCTTCGATGACGATGGCATCCTTATGCGATAGCTTGACCCCCTCCAAGTCGTCATCAGAGAAAGAGATGGAGGGACGAACCACTCTTCTCTGCTTTGCCCATGTGTTGGTGCCCACTGTCATGACCTATCAAGCATATGTCTTCCTCGTCGATGCTGATGTGCCGTCCTGGGATGGCCCGCCGTAGATTACATCCACACACATGATCGGCTTGGGCCTATGGTAGGCCACTTGCTCTGTGCTGTGGGTCGGTTGAGCACCCCATGTGGTCGCTCCTTCACCGTGGCCCGACCTTCCTTGGTCGACAAACCTCGAAAGGTGTCTGTCCTAAATCAGCAGCTCGATATCCCTCTTCAAGGTGTAGCACTCGTCGGTATCATGGCCATGGTCGCGGTGATACCGACAGTACTTATGCGCATTCCTTTCGATGGCCCTTGTCCTCATCTCCGGGGGCACATCTTTGAGAAATCCGCCCTTCATGGCCACAGCCATCACTTTGGCCAGGGGGCGTTGAGCCTCGTGTAGTGAACCACCTCCTGCACTCTTTCTGGCTCGCCTCTCAGAGCGGGGTTCCTGGGCATGAAGAACCCCCTCAGCGGTCTGGGGCGATCTTGCACTCGAGGGCCTCCCTCAGCATGAACTTCTCCACCCCCAAGCAGACAGGGTGTGGAGGTTGGCATGCAGATCACGGAGTAGCGACTTGTGTAGACTTCGATTCGTCAGTCCCTTCTTGAAGGCCTCCATAAGGAGCTCGTCTTCGCAGCTCGTCACATTGAGCCTTTCTTCGTTGAAGCACTGCAAGAAGTTACGGATGGTTTCCCCTTCCTTCTGGACCACCATGAACAGATAATCTGACTCCTTATTTCTTCTCTGTCCTGCTAGGAATTGATGATAAAACTTTTGGGAGAGGTCCCCGAACGAATCAACAGAGCAATCGGGCAAGACGTTGTACCACTCCACCACCGCCTTCTTCAAGGTCGTCCAGAAAGCTCGACAAAGGAGGGCATCACCTGCCCCATGGATCTTTGTCGCTCCCCGGCACCGCTACAGGTGCTCCAAGGGATAGCCCAAACCATTATACAGTTCAATCTAAGGTATCTTGAACATATGTGGTACCAGGTTCGAGATCACCCTTCGGGTCAGCGGATTGGCTTCTTCGGGGTAGGGGAGGCGTTGGCGACCTTCGAGAAAGGTTCATGTCGCTCTGATGCTCTCGTCGCTGGTTAGAATCGGCGGATGAGCCACCTCAGCGCTCTGAGGCATTCCTCCCTTTCTCCCAGGGGTCTAGCTGTGGTCATGGCTCCTCTGCTACCGGTCATTACGCCTAGAAGAGTGGCGATCTGGTCGGGTGGAGCTCCTGCTACGGTGGGTGCACCCTTCTTGCCTCGGGCTTGGCGATCTCCCACAGCGATAGCTTTCAGCAGGATAGTCTAGCACGGAGTTCCCCCGCACTATCAAGGCCGATGCCAGGGGGAGTCCTTGGCTCCCCCTTGAAGCCTCTCCCTCTCAGCATCGAAGAATCGACGCTGTCGAATGGCCGCATCTTCATCCAATCACCTCTGATGGGCGGCCTCCTCCTCCTTATCGAACTCCCTCTGCAGAGCGGCCACTTCTGCCTCCTCAAAGTGTCTTTGCTGTGCAGCCGCTTCTTTTTCAAACTGGGGGAGGAGGTCTCTCTTCACATTGCGGGGTCCGGAGGGGCCTTCCGGCTGAGGTGGTCTCACTTGTCTGGCAACGGTCCATTCTTCCATCATTTTAGTAAAGTTCTAAAAACTCTTGTAGACGTTGAGGGCCGCGTCCTGAATGATCGTGGCTGACCCCTCGAGGTGTAGATCCATTGAAGGAGTTCTTCTAGGAGAGTGGTTCCCCACGACCATCGGTTGGTTTCCACGACGGTCGCTACGGTGACTCCGTGCAGTGTCTGACATGAGTGTAACCCTTGTTTCCACATACGGTGCCAATTGTTGCAGGTCAAATCTGCCTAACAATGAGATTTGTAGTTAATGGGAATCACTGGTACAATGATTGCAAGTTTTGGATTGATGGCGAGGTTAGCACGACTCGGAACACGCTTCAGGGGTGAAAAATACAAGGTCGCATAAGGTCCCGTCTACTAGTAGCTGAGGCGAGCTTCCTGCAACAATAGCAACTCATCAAAAAGGCAGGGCTGGCTATCAACCTGTACCCTCTCCGATGCTTAAGTTAGTGGACGACTTGAAATAAGTGTGTCGGACACGCTTGGCGATCTTAAGGTAGATCGGCGAAGCGTGGCGAGCTTATGAGGAAGGCACAGATATAGGGGAGATATCCGACCTTGAATATTGGAAGGGAGTAAAGATTTCAACTCACCAACCCCCTCTATGGAGGTAGGAGGGGGTATTTATAGGGTTGAAAGGCGGTTGCTCGCTGTCCAGTCAACTGTTGAGTCAACTTAGCTGGAGCGCAAGTGGAGAAGTGATAGGTCGGCGGGGGCTGTCAGAGATATTTATTCATTAATGGGTGTCAGACTGTGTCAAACGTATTAATGAGACGCGATGGACAGCCATCAGCTCTCGCCTTTAACCTCTGGCATTAATGGGGAAGAGGTGGCCCTACGTCACACTGTCAGAGATATTTATGCTTGGCCGCCCTTGGTTAGAGTCAAGCTCGGTGACCAAGCTCGGTGCCTTCAGACTGTCTGACCGTGCTTCCTGTTGGAGAGTAGGCGAGCTTCTTCTTGGCCTGGCGAGCTTATCGATCGGGTAGGCAAGCTTCTTTGGTTGACCCTGAGGGCGAGCTTCCCTAGATAAAGGCGATCTTCCGTTCGGGCTAGTATCCCTTCCGGATGGTCGGAGAGCTGTTTGCTTGGGCTTTCAGTGTATGTGGGCCTCAATTACATGGGCTGGCCTTAAAGCTGTAACATGTTTTATATGAGATTTCTTAGAGAATTTTTTGTGAATTTATGATTATGTTGATAACCTTCATATGAGTATTAGTGTATATGATTATAATAGTTATTTGATGTGATTAGAGTATATAGTGTATAGGTTTTAGGGTGAGAGATCTCATATATCTCATTTTGCCTCTGTTACAGCCTTAAGGCCGGCCCAGATAATAAAGGCACATTCATTTTGAGGCCCAAACGGAAGGTCGTCGTGACACTGGTAAGCTCGCCTCGTCGAGCAGCAAGCTCGCCATCAGGGTCAACAAAAGAAGCTTGCCTACTCTCCAACATGAATAGCGACCGGATGGTTCAAAGACACCAAGCTCAGTTACCGAGCTTGGCCCTAACCAACGGCGATTTAACGTAAATATCTCTGACAGTGTGACGTTGGGCCACCTACGCCCCCATTAATGCCGGAGGTTAAGGGCAAGAACTGATGGCCGCCCATCGCTTCTCCCACTAATGCATTAATGGGTCTGACACCGCCTGACACCAATTACTGTGTAAATATCTCTGACACCCACGTTGACCTATCACTTCTCCACTTGAGCTCCAGCTAAGCAGACTCAACAGCTGATTAGACAACGAGCAACCGACTCTCAGCCCTATAAATACCCCTCTCCAGCCACCAAGGAGGGGTTGGTGAGTTGAAATATCTAACTCTAATTCCTTACTCAAGGTCGAATATCCTCCATATATCTGTGCCTTCCTCATAAGCTCGCCACGCTACGCCGATCTACCTTAAGATCGCCCAGCGTGTTCGATATTCTCCATACAAGTCATTCACTGACTTAAGCATCGGACAGGCTACGGGTTAACAGCCAAACCCACCTTTCTGAAGAGTTGTTATTCTCGTAGAAAGCTCGCCTCAGCTACCCAGAATTGGCGACCTTCGGTGACCTTCGGGCGACCTTGGATTCTTCACCTCTGAAGCGTATTCCTAGTTGCTCTAAGCCTCATAGACACCCTACACTTGTAATCATTGTACCAGTGATTCCCATTTAATACAAATCTCATTTAGGGCTGTTAACGAACAGAACGTTCGACGAACTACTCGTAAACAAGCTCGGTACATGTTTGATTACGTTCGTTCAGGAAGCTTAATGAACAAGCTTGAACAGATTTTTAGAGCTCGGTTAGTAAACGAACAAAGCTAGAACATAACTGTGTTCGTTCATTTATGCTCATGAACAAGCTCGTTAAGTGTTCGTGAACAAGCTGGTTAAGTGATGTTCATGAACAAGCTTGTTAAGTGTTCGTGAACGAACATGTATCGAAAATAGTAAATTTAGACAAATACTATATTTTTTACTATGCTTGGAATGGTTGCTTGGAATGGAATTTATGGAGCTATTATGCTGGATTTATTTGTTTTTGTCCTGCAAATATTTAATCCTTTTATTTAATTGATTTAGTCATTGGCAATTATGTTTAAATATTATTATTCCTGATTAAAAATTGACATTAGTTTGTTTGATTGAAAATTTGTTCATGGACAAAATTGATTGTGTGCTCACGAACATGTTCCTGAACATTTTCACGAACAAGCTCGATAAGTCTTGTTAACGAACAGAAGGTTCGATTAACTACTCGTGAACAAGCTCGGTAAATGTCGTTTATGTTCATTTACATTCGTTCGGTAAGCTTAACGAACAAGCTTGAACAGGTTTTTAGAGCTCGGTTAGTAAACGAACAGAGCTTGAACATGGGTTTTTTTCATGAACAAAACCAAGCTCCATATTAAAGCTCATTCAAGCTCGTTCGTCAATAGCCCTAATCTCATTGTTGGGCGGACTTGACCCGTAACAGCCTCAATTCTGGATTTCAGAACTAGGACATGCGCTTGTCTCCCCTTCATCAGGTGCCTGCCCATTTGCGTATAACCCTTTTCTTTATGACTAGGACAAGAGCCTGTCAACTCTTCATCGGGCACCTGCCCAACCCTAGATTATTTCACTATTTTTCGCATCTCTCAGCTAGGCGACTGATGTACATTTTTCAGGCGCCTGGTTGTCATCCAAGCGACTGAAATTTTATCATCAGGCGCATGTTGTATCTCTTGAGAAATTTCCTTTCAAAACATCACTCTGTTAAATTTGTCATAGGCCCATGTATGTCATTTCACAGGCGCCTGTCCATAGACAGACGGCTGTGTTTTCCTTTACAGGCGCATGTGTCTCAGCTAAGTCATTTTTGATTCAGGGCTTCCCAGGCGACTGCACTTTGTGCAACAGTCGCCTGTCGGGGCTGTTTGGTGGTTCGTAACCTTGATCTCATCTATTCTTTTTTGATCCAACGGCCCAAATTCATTCTTCCCTTGACTTATATGATCAAGTCGAATGTTATTCTCTCTCTTCCAATTCAAAACCCCCCTCTTCTCCTCCTTCCTCGTGAGAGTTCTTCTGATCATTCCTCCATTGACCTAGCTTTTTCGACCGTCATTTTCCCTTCCGTCAGCATCCTCCTATTATCCGTCGCCTCCTCCTTCATTTAGGTATATCGATTTCGAATCTGTTCATTTCAATCATGCCCTAGAAGCTAGTTTTTCGTTCGATTTCAGTTTCTATCAATGGCACCCAAATCTGGCTCCTCTAAGTCCAAGCCCCCTTCCTTTAAGAAACCAATGGAGAAGAGGGTTCCTGTCCCCAAATTAGCTCCAAAGAAAGCTCGTAGGAAACAAGCTAAGCCTACTTCCCTTTCGTTATCCGACTCTGATGCTTCATGGACTAGTGAGGAGATTCCTCTAAAGCGTAGGCACAAGCAACCCGATGTAGCCCATACTTTAGTTTCTCAGCCCCTAGCTATACTTCCAGCTGAACCCCATGTCCTGGCTGATATTCCCCATACTGAAGCTCAGGGCGAACCCACAAACCCTGAAGCTCAAGACCATGATCAGCCTGAATCTCCTCCTCCATCTGTTTCAACCACTCTTCCTACTTGTCGTGACGATAAGTGTATGTGAAAGTAGAATGCCCTTATTAATGTCAAGCTTCTGAAGGAGTGTTTCATATCTTATTTAGCTTTTTAGGCTGAAAATCTCTCTCAGCTCATGACCACCACCAAGCCTGTTGACCTATTTCACTACTCATCGTTAGAGTCCCCTATGCCTTACCCCATGCTCATCAAACTCTTTTAGGCTAACTGCATTCGCGATGAGTATAACGACTCTGGGATTCTTGACATCGTAGTTCATGGGACGTCCATCAAGCTTAACCCCAAAATTTTAGGATCCATCCTTAGTCTTTAGGATCCCTTCCAACTGATATTTCCATATCCTCAGTTGCAGATCTTGATCAGGATGTTCTTTAGGACATGTTTAGGGTTATTCCTCATATCCTCACTTCTGGGGTGGAAACCAACATGTTTTTCAAACGTGTGTGGGCAGTCCACCACATTGTTAAATCCAATATCTAAACAAATCAGGATCCTCAGATCAGCCTTCCCATGACATCCTGAAGTGCATGTAGGCCATTTTCTCTGGCATGTATGTAAATTGGGCTGGTGTCATTCTTGATAGGATGGATCATGTTGAGATCACTCCTACCCTATCCCACCTCCCATACAACTGCATTTTGACTCATTTCTTCTGGCATTTTCAGATTGATCTGGCCTCCTATGAGAATGTTCCTCTTGGCCCTTTTTGGATGCAGCTGCAAAGCTAAAGTCTTCTTCAGCTCTGCAGACTGCAGCCAAGAAGAGGTAGTCTGTTTCTGACCCCTCCTCGTCTGCACCTCCAGCTGATACCTCCATTACTTCAGCTTCATCTGTTCCATCTCCTATTGATCCCTTCTTTATCCAGTTGGATAAGAAGGTGACTGTGTTGCTTGAGATGTTCATCACTTCTTTTGTGCATCAGGGTTTGCCAGTACCTCCTATCCTCATGTCCTTATTGCATCTTACTGAGCCTACCCAGACTGCTGCTCCGGGTGATGGTGCTCAGGCTACTCCTGCTGATGTCACACAGCCTCCTCCATCTGACGTCACCCAGACTCCATTTACTGCTACCGTTGAGCCTCTACATTCTGATGATATTCCTACTGCTACTGTTGCTTCTTCTTCGGTGCTGGAGACCCAGGGCTTCCATTTTGAGATGAGAGCTCCTGATGCTTCCTCCACATTAGTTGCATGTCTTTGCCTTACCAGAATCCTTGATTTTGGTAACTTTCGTACTTTGTCACTCAGACACCTGTAGTCGGTTTTCCAGGAGCCTACTTGTTTTCAGGCGCATGTCCAACCTTCATCAGTCGACTGTTCTACGTGGTAAGTTACCGCTTGAATTCTTACCTTCCCTCTGACACAGTGCAGCAGGCGAATGTCGTTCCTTCATCAGACACATGTCCTCGATGTTAAATTAATCTGTTGGCTGTTTGAAATGGATTTTGTGAGGGCTTTTGAGTAATTGTTTGAGGGCTTTGAGAGAGCTTATAAATACCCCATTTATTGTTTCATTGAAAACTTCTTGGAACCCTTAAGAATTCATTGTTTTATCTCTCAAGCTCAAAGCTCTCAATCTTTCAAAGCCCTCATTCTCTCTTGCTCTGCAACCTAGAATCAAAGTTCAAATATTCTAGGCATCTGGTAGTGACAAGTGAAAGGGCTACTCTCTCTTCTAGGAAGAGATCAACATAGTCTACACTCTTGCTCCTACAAGTTCTACTTCAAGTCATAGGTGTTTGTAAGTGTGTATTTCAATTTCATAAATTTCGTTAAATTGGTTTTTGCTCTTGGTTTGCGAGTGTGTTTGCTTGATCCCAAGTTGTGGGAATCAAGGTCATCAATCTTGTGTATTGATTACACTTGTAGGGTTGCTACAAGTGGGTTGAAAGAAAAACACGTGCTAAGGTTTTAGCTTGAATATCCGGGTGGTATCCCAGGTGGTAAGAACCTATGATTACTAGAAACAAGTCGGGGTTGTCTTGGATAATCCAAACCCTTGAGCATCTTGTGTTTGCATGTTCTAATTGTTATTTCATATTACTTCCGCATTGTTTGTTGGTTAGGTTTTTAATTAGGCCTAGTTTCTTAGTTAATTTTATAAACACTATTCAACCCCCCTCTAGTGTTTTCATCATAGCACAGGGTCCTTACAATTATTTCTTTGTCTTTTCACCCATTTTACTTTCTTTATAAAACTAAGAGCGGGGTTTCCTTTTGAGGGTGTGCGAAAATAATCTTTTCTTCTCAACTGCGAAAAATAAACTCTTCTTCATGCTATCAAAATTCCTCTATGTTTTCTAAATTTCTTTCTCAGTTTCCTGAGCAGTGTTCTTCTTTGTCGGTGTTGGTTCTTTCAAATCTTCTTCCAGTGCAGAGGAGATCTTTGACAGAGGCGATTCTAGGTCGTTTTATCCTGGGGACGGTGGGGCTGTACAGTGCTTGCACAATTTTGGACACATCCACGAAACGTCTTAAAGAGAGGACCTATTCCGCGACTCAACCCAACGCTTTCGGTAACTTCGTTCATGTCTGTTAGGTTCCAGCTTCAACACTTTTAAGACTTTCTGCCATGACTTCTGAAACCGATACTGTCATGATAACCTCTGATCTTAACAAACCCTTCTGCTTTGAAGGATCCCACTTGAAACGTTGGAGGCAGAAAATGATATTTTTCTAGCTTCTGTTTGTACTTCTGATAAACCCATTCTTGTATTACCCGGAAACAGAAGCCCAAATCAAAGAATATCAAACCTGGGATGAAACTGATTTTCTATGTAAGAATTATATTCGTAATAGTCTGTCCGATGATCTGTATGACTACTACAGTTCTCACAAGACAGCTAAGGACGTTTGGGAGGCACTTCAGAAGAAATACGACACTAAGGAGCTGGATCGAAGAAGTATGATGTATATCGTTATCTGAAGTTCCAGATGACCGATGACAAATCTGTGGAGGTTCAATCTCACGAGCTATAGAAGATAGCTCATGAAATTGTTTCTGAATGTATGTCTCAAGTTGTTGTGTTGATAGACAAACTGCCCCTAGTTGGAAAGATTTTAAGAATACCCTTAGACACAAAACAAATGAATTCTCATTAGAAAGTTTGATTACTGGTCTTCGTATTATGGAGGAGGCCCGTAAAAAGGATAAGAAAGATGAAATAAATACTGTTTCTGACGTCAAGAAATTTGCTTTTGTTATTCTAAACCTAAAGGAAAAAATATGAAGAATCATAATTATAATCGCAATCTCTATAACCAGACTAAGAATGGTTCTCAGAATCAGAAAGGACCTAAACCCCATTCAAGAAATGATACGGTACAATTTGTATGCACAACTGTAACAAGCCTGACCATTTGGCTCGGAACTGTCAGAATAAGCGTCGTCCTGCTCCGCAGGCAAATCTTATCGAAGAGGAACTAGTTTCAATGATTTCTGAAGTCAATGTAATTGGAGGATTGACTGGCGCCCCGTTTACGGTTTGGGCGCGGTGTCGTTTTACCGCAAGTGCACGGTTAGCGTAGGGTGCGGGTTTATCGAACTCAGGGAGGTGGATGACTTGAATGGCTACTAGCCTCGCCTAGGTCGTATGCTAGCTACGCGGAAGATATGGGTGGAAGTGTAGAAATAAAAGAAAGAAATGAAAAGACACAAAATGATTCCCCGCTAACACGGGCTAGAGCATTCATGACACTTGGCATTTGACTTGATCCAGGGTGAGACATTGCCCCAAAAGGTGGTACCTAGCGTCCATGGCCCGATATTCCGGTCGGTGCCAAGTACGCTAGGCCTACCTGGTTCCGGACGGTGGGCATTCCCATGTCCATTAACACCTTTTGCAACCGAGAGCATTAAGGCCACAATGATAGCTCCCAACATTTCATCCAAGCCGTTCCCACGCGCGAGGACTCAATGTCAACGCTAGGGGCGTGAGCTATGGCTAGGGAGTCAACCGCCAAGTTTATTCCCCTTGGCCTGACGGTCAGAGGCGGTCTTTCTCCCGCCAATGACAATGAAACACCCCCGCGTAACCCTAATGGCCAAATAGGTCAAATGTGATTTCTAGCAATGCATCGAAGCGGGTCTTGACTGGACAAGCACCTGGACCCCAACCCCCAACACAACTAGTGTGTTGCCGTACGAATTGGACCCAGATTGCTAGAAATCCCCATTGACGCATTTCATCGAACACATGCCATGCAACCAAGTCAAATGTAAATTTTCAAGCATCAATCCTACCCTAACCTGTATTAGGGTTCATCGACACTACTCAATGGTGAAGAACACAAAAACAAGCAAAGCAAATAACATACAAACATTCACCATTGAGCAAAATGAAAACAACACAATACAATAGAAAATGAGAGAAGAAAAATACTTATCTTGATTTGAATCCAACAATCTGGTACAAGATTTATTGAGCAAAGAGCTAATCTAATCTACCCTAAGCCTCCCAACAAAGGGGCTGAAAAAGCCCTAAAAACTAGAGGAGATTCTTCATCAAGTCGGCCAGCATCGTGTATTTATAGCCCCACTTCGAAACCCTAATGGTTCGGGTCCAAGCCCGCAGAAAAAACACCACCCGATCGATTGATGAGTCAACCGATCGGGTGAGAGCTTCGAAAATCTTCAACCGGGCGCTGAGGCGAGCAGGTGGCTCAGTCGGTTCGTCAAATGAGGAATTGCAGCTACAGATGAACCGATCGGGTGATATGTCACCCGATCGGTTGGAATTACGCTCCATTTGGCCGAGAGCTCTGTCGGATTCAAACGTTCCACGAACCGGTCGGTTGAGCTGTCCGGATCGTCTCTTGAAAAATTCCGCTACAGGTGAACCGATCAGGTGATAAGTCATCCGATCGGTTGGAATTCAGCTCAAATGACAGAGAGCTCCGTCGGTTCACCCGATCGCTGAACCGATCGGGTGAGATGCTATTCTTCTTCAGCTGCCGCCCGGGTAGGATACGCGTGCATCAACCGATCGGGTGACTGGTCCACCCGATCGGTTGAGGTCTGAGGAATATCAATCTTCATCACTTTGACCCCATGGATCACGCGTGACCCCTCCCGTTGCTCTGGGGACTCATGCTATCGTCGTTTTATGTCCCATATACCGGTAAATTCCTGCAAAATACGAAAAACACGGAAAAGTGAAAGAAAACAAGAAAACACGAGAAAACGAATATAAGACGGTGGTAAAATACGGAAAAACACGGAAGAAAACATGCGCAAATATATGAAATATAAACGCACGTCAAGGATCCGAAGGGTGGTGGGTAGACACTGGTGCTTCGTGCCATGTCTGCTATGATCTGGCTTATTTAAGTCCTATTCTGAAAGTAAGAACAAGAAAGTGGTGTTGGGAGATTCCCACTTCACTATAGTAGCTGGTGTTGGCGATGTAGAATTAGAGTTTACCTCTGGAAAGACGGTTGCTCTCAAAGAAGTTTTGCATACTCCAGAGATGAGGAAGAATCTTGTTTCGGGCTATCTTCTCAATTAGGATGGGTTTACTCAAATTATTGGGGCTGATTTGTATACTATATCTAAGAATAATGTATTTGTTGGGAAAGGGTATGCCAGTGATGGAATGTTTAAGTTAAATGTTGATGCTAATAAAATTTCATCTTCTGCTTATATGTTGTGGTCTTTTAATATTTGGCATGCTAGACTCTATCATGTTAACAAACACATTATTAACAATATGAGCAACTTAGTCCTTATCCAAAAATGTCTTTAAATGTTCTTAATAAATGTGAATTCTGTAGTCAAGCCAAAATCACCAAAACTCCACATAAATCAGTAGTTAGAGAATCTGAACCTCTTGATTTAATTCATTCTGATATATGTGAGTTTGATGGTGTTTTGACTAGGAATAGTAAACGTTATTTTATCACATTTATTGATGATTGCTCTGATTATACTTTTTGTTTATCTCATGAAAAATAAAAGTGATGCTTTTAATATGTTTAAATTATTTGTGACTGAAATTGAAAATCAATGTAATAAGAAAATAGAGAGATTACGAACTGATAGATGAACTGAATATGACTCTGACATATTCATTGATTTTTATAATTCACATGGCATAATTCATGAGAAAACTGCTCCATATTCTCCCGAAATGAATGGTAAAGCTGAAAGAAAAAATAGAACTTTTGCTAAATCTATAGTTGCTATTTTAATTAATTTTGCGGCTGCTTCTCATTGGTGGAGAGAAATTTTATTGACTGTTTGTTATGTGCTTAATAGAGTTCCTAAATCTAAAAGTAAGATTTCTCCTTATGACGTTTTTAAGAATAAAAAACCTAATCTGTCTTACTTTAAGACTAGGGGTTGTTTAGCCTATGTTCAGATACCTGACCCCAAGAGGAAGAAACTTACTAGTAGGGCATATGAATGTGTGTTTGTTGGTTATGCTATTAATAGCAAAGCATATAGATTTTATGATTTGAATGATCATGTTGTTATTGAATCTAATGATGCTGATTTTTATGAAGATAGATATCCTTTTAAATTTAAGAATAGTGGGGGATCAAGTTCTAGTAATTTGCCTGTCAGTAGTATTCATGAGTTTGATAAGGAATTAGAAATTGAACCTAGGCGAAATAAACATACTAGATTATCAAAAGACTTTGGTTTTGATTTCTTTACATATACCTTAGAAGAAGATCCTAGCACTCTTAAAGAGGCTTTATCCTCTATAGATGCCAACTTGGCAAGAGGCTATAAATGATGAGATGGACTCTCTTGAGTCAAATAGGACTTGGCACGTAGTAGATTTACCTCCAGGTGGTAAGTCAATATGGTGTAAGTGGATTCCTAAAAAGAAGTTGAAACCTGATGGAACTATTGATAAATATAAAGCTCGTCTGGTAGCCAAAGGTGTTAGACAAAGAGAAATATAGATTTCTTTGATACTTTTTCACCTGTGTCTAGAATTACATCCATACGTGTGATTTTAGCCTCTTGCTGCTATACATGATTTAGTAGTGCACCAAATAAATATTAAAACATCTTTTTTAAATGGTGAATTAGAAGAAGAAATCTACATGGATTAACCTGAAGGTTTTATAGTTACTGGTCAAGAAGACAAAGTGTGCAAATTAGATAAGTCACTTTATGGTTTGAAACAAGCTCCTAAGCAATGGCATCAAAAATTTGATAACCTTGTTATTTCTAATGGTTTCAAAGTTAACAAAAGTGACAAATGCATATATTATAAATCTGAAAATGATTTTTGCACTCTTATATGTCTTTATGTTGATGATATGCTGATCTTTGGTTCTAACATTCATGTTGTGAACAAAGTGAAATCTATGTTAAAGTGCGAACTTTGACATGAAAGATATTAGTGTAGCTAATGTAATCCTTGGAATTAAAATAACTAGGTCTGAACATGGAATATTTTTGAATCAATCTCATTACATTGATAAGATTCTAAAGAAATATAATTATTTTGATTGTAAACCAGCATGTACTCCATATGATTCTAGAGAGTTAAGTTGTTCAAGAACATCTGCAACGTTGTTAGACAATCTGAGTATGCGAGCATTATTGGCAGTCTTCGATATGCTGCTGATTGCATTAGGCCTGATATAGCTTATGATATAGGGTTACTATGCAGGTATACAAGCAGACCTAGTATTGAGCATTGGTATGCTATTGAGAGAGTCATGAGGTACCTCAAGAGGACCACGAATCTCGGATTACATTATCAGAAGTTTTCCGCTGTCCTTGAAGGATATATCGATGCTGATTGGAACACCCTTTCAGATGACTCCAAGGCAACTAGTGGCTATATATTTAGCATAGCTGGTGGAGCTGTTTCTTAGAAATCTTAGAAACAAACTATCTTAGCTCAATCCACTATGGAGTCTGAGATGTTTGCACTAGCTTCAGCTAGTGAAGAAGTAGTTTGGCTAAGAAACTTGTTACCGGAACATACTTTATAGGAAAGACCGATTCCAGCCGTCTTGATCCATTGTGATAGTATGGCAGCTATTGCAAAAATTCAAAACCGTTACTATACCAGAAAAAGGCAACAAATACGTCGCAAGCATAACACTATTAGAGAATATATGACCTCTGGAGCTGTGAGAGTGGATTAAGAACGTACTGATGATAATTTAGTTGATCATTTGACGAAAGGATTAGCTCGAGAAAAGTTTTGTAAAACCTCGAAAGGAATGAGACTCATGTCCTTAGAATGATGAGTCACTTGTGAGGGAAACCCAACTTATTGACCAGAGATCCCGAGAAATAGGTTCAAAGGGTAATAACAAATCATGAATTGATATGTGAAGAATTATGCTATTATTTTTTGGCCATATTCCATTAGAATCGAATTGAGCATGATATCCTAAAGCGATAGAATGACGAGTTATTTTTAACTCTTAATGAGATCTATACTTTATGTGGAGTGGGATACCTAGCTACATGAGTACCCTTGATAGACGCACCTATGTGAACGTGGAAGTGTGGCCTCTTCCTATGGAATTTTGGGCAAATTCTCTAGAGCATTCACTATACTCGGTTACACGTGCATGTCCGTAAAGTACGGGCTTATGACCAACATCTGGATAAGGTTGTGTGTGTGATGAGGTTAGAGATAGAGTTCAAAACTACGAGTTACTCTAGTAAAATCTAAAACATACACACTATGTAAAGGTTCAAGTCGAGAGACACCTTTGATTATGCACAATCTTATATTTAATTACACTGCTCGATGAAAAATGGATTTTGTTTTATTTGTTTTAAAATTCAAGTGGGGGATTGTTGGAACTTTTGAATTTTCAAAATGATTTTGTGGACTCTCTCTTGGTTTTTCCTCCATAAGATTTATTCCCACATTGATTGGGAATAAAACCTTGGAGGAGTATAAAAGGCTATTGTTGAGACTTGGGGATGTGCCCCAAGAGGTACCACTCTTTTGTAAAGGGGAGAGGACTTACATGATTGTAAGTTCACCACACGCGCCACTGGCCGTGACATGCGTGCGTGTAAATATTATTATTTTTGGATAAAATAATTATTTTAAATTATTATTCAAAATGTGTTGTGAACGAGATACAGATTTGGAGAAGGGTTGAGGCTAGGAAACCCCTAGCCTCCTTTATATAGTATTCATAATGGGTACTCATGTGGGTGGATACCCAATAGGCCCAAAGGGTCCTATTCATAACACTTCCCCTTATCCAACCAACGTGGTATACTCGACTTATGAATACTGAATGATTCATTAGTACTACTGAGTATCTTAAAGGGTGGATACTTCTGGATCCAAGTTAAAGGTAACTGCCTCGTTAAAAACCCTTAGCTATGGAAAACCCTGTGGGAAAAACCGATAGCGAAGGGAAAAGAGTACAGCACTCCATAACTTCCCCTGATTTGGGGATGTGTCGAGGGGTGGATACTTCTGGATCCAGAGTCAATGTGGTTGCCTCATTAAAACCTTGACTATGGAAAACCCTGTGGGAAAAACCACTAGCCAAGGGAAAAGAGTACAACTTTACAGTTGACTCCCCCTAATCTGATCAAGCTTCAGGCTTACAGATCTCCTATATATCTATACATTTATCTCCTATGTGTCTATACATCCATCTCATATACAACATTCCGAAAGCAAAAGTAAAGTACAAGCATCACTCAACTATACAAGTTTCACTCATATAATGCAGTAGCTGGAACTAAAGGAGCGCTAACGAACTTGGTAGAAGCTCCACGTCTCAATCGTCATTGTCTGCGAGGTACTTCAGGACCTGGCTTTGTATGTTCTTGAACTGCTCATTGGGTGATGAGCTTCTCGGGATGGTGAAAGGATGTAGACATGGGAGTATTCTGTGTAGATCTTCAGAAGGTGGACGTCCCTTTTATACTATTCATCGCGATGATCTGTAACCTGCATATGCAAATACATTTAACATGGAGGATTTTTCCTCGACCCTTGGAGATAGCGCAGAAGCTACATATCTCTGGTCCAGTGGCGTGCTGGAGGCGCTGCACTGTGCCTGGCTAATAGCTATACTGCTAACGCTCAAAAAAGACGCACGCAGTTGGCCAGGTAAAAGAGTGTTACAAAGACACTTAAGGTACTTCTGGACCATATATATTCTTCCCCTCTTCCAGCTAACAGAAAGGGGTCTTTTAATGTATATCCATACAACCAAATAGGTGTATTTAGTGGAGAATGATATTAATGTTTCTTCATCAATCGTCATTGAATGAAGTTTTCATCTTCGGGATGATAAATTAATGTCATCTTCAGGATGATAGTTCATTTCCAAGATAGTAGTTCATCTTCAGGATGATAGTTCATCTTCAGGATGATTAATGTCATCTTCAGGATGATAGTTCATCTTCAGGATGATTGTATTCTGTAAGCCAAAAAAATTATGCCTAGCTAGGGCTTTCATATCATATCATATCTGATAAATAGGCTTTAACAGATATTTCGGTAATTTCTCTTCAGGAGATCCGATAATATTTTGAGTTATTTAAAATAATCTCAATTCTTTTAATTTTCTCTCTTAAGAACAATACTATTTTTAAGAGGTGCAAACAACAACCTTTTAGTATGAGTCCTTTAAGGATCTCAGTCTAGGTTGTCTTTCCTTTAATATATTATTAATATATGTCCCAGAAAAGAAAGTAAAGTAAAGAAAAAATTTATATATGCAGTTGAAGGAATTTTATATCGGTAATGTTGTCACATCCAATAGCAACATCAACCAAAAATTCCCTCTTTTTGCCATTCGTTGGGTTACGCCTTGACATAAACCAGTCGATGCATCAGATTCATCTTGTAAGTGAGTTCAGCTCATCTTACTTGATTACTTCCTGGTTTGAGCGATTTATACCTCTAAAACTATAGCAAATTAAAATGCTAATAGCTAACGATTTTATTTTAATTTTCCTTCAATACTCAGTTATCCCACAGGATTTGATATCATTTTTGATACCAGGACTTCAGGTCCAACACCTCATATTTCGTAAGTGAGTCCAGCTCGCCTTATTATTGCCTCATTCCACATTATTATAATTTGGCCAAATCTCTATCTTTGCTTCAGGCAAAGCGGAGTTGTGGAATCGATATTAACTGGCAAAGTGAAATATGAGAGAATTTGTCGACAAAATGTGTTCTTTCTTGTCCAAAAACTCACCCCGTACGTACTATAATCATTTGATTTCTCCCAGAGGAGTCTCCTTCACGACATGTTACAGAAGTGAAGGTTCTGGGACAGGTAAAGAATGTGGACAGATCCAGAATTGGTCCTTAGCAACCAAGTTGCAATAAGGTTCTGGATTTGAGCTCACTTTCCTGTGGTGGTATTGTTTTTTCGGTCTCCAGGAGTAGATTTCTCTCTTTGGAGCCTAGTGGTATGTCCTCTCATCTCTTAAGGACATCCACTTCTGCTACTGGTGGATTGCAACCATTATATTTGGTATGTCAATCCTAGCTGGATTTTTAGTAGGATGGATGTGAAAGTTTTGACAATATCTATATTGTCATTAACTATGTCTGATAACTGTTTTAACAGTTTCATAAGTGTGGATCTTCAGGATCTCATCACAATTCATGATAACCAGATCATAGGTATTAATGATTTAAATGGTCATTTGAGCTTCAGGCTCATGGATGATTGTAGTATTTCTGTTGAAACTGATGCTGGGACATTAAAGTTGTGAGGGATCTTCAGGATCTCATCAAATCTTTAAAATAGGGTCATCAATGCACATCTTAGGAGACGTGAATTTAAATGCTTCCCCTGTTCAGAGTGCTCAGACTCTATTTATCTGGGATATTTACTTCCGATAAATAGTTCTGCATTTTGATGATCTATAGTGGTGATATAGGGGTGTCTACTCATCATGGCAAAATCTATAAGATGTGCTCTAAACGTTTCCCCCGTCAGGGGTTCTCAGAAACTGTTTATATGAGGTGATCAGACTCATATAAATAGGTTCTAAGGAGGCGTTTTGATGGTTTGCAATGTAATTGCATGTTCCCATGTGGTCACCTACAACTGGATTTTTAATGGATAAGAAATCCATTTAAATCATTTTAATGATTTATATTACCCATATTTGGGTTTGAACACAAGCTTCAGGGTGTTCGATATTTTTTCAGTTGCAAAAACATTTAAATTTCCCAGTGTTATCCAAAGTTATCACCATTTTATAAAAGAATGTGGTTGGATAATGACCATTTATTTAGAGGATATATTGATGAGTACAGCAAAGGTACATCATCAGTCCTATTAAGGGAGTGGACGAAGCCTATTTATATCCCTTAAATACTCTCAAGAGACCTAAAGGTCTTCATTATCTTTAATGATGATAGTATATCATCTTAAATTCCTTTGAGGAAGTGGGGAGAGTCAATATCCATGTGAATGGAGATGATCTCATTATCATTTTTCCCTTTTGAATAGGACAATGAAAATTTCACCCTTTTTGAAGAATCTTCGGGTTCGTCTGGTTGATGATGTCTTACATCATTAATCCAGGGTGATATCGATCCAAAATTGGTCGATTTTGGACACTTCTGGTGTTCCAAAATAATTCCTCTTTTTGAATTTATGTGGGACTTTTGAAAAGTCCATTAAAATACTCAAGTTAATTTTGTCCGGTAATCGTTGAACTGTGTTCAAACTGTGAAGGATTACATCTTCACTTTGACTATTGTGCGGATCATTTTGGGACAAAGCTTCAGGCTTCATTTATTTCTTGAGTCATTAGGGATTTCGTTTTGACGAATATCCTTTTGAAACTGTATAAGTTTCAGAGAGTATACGGCATCCTCATTTTATTTTTAGGGGTATTCAAGATAGCAAATCATTCGCAGTAAAATAAAATGTATTAAAACTACAAGAGAATAATACTGATGATTTTGTTAAGTCAACAAGTGACATAGTGTGATGTGTGCTCTTGAAAACATACAACAATAATTATGCTCATTTAAGACTTATGTTACGACAACAGATTATATTTGATTTCAAAGTTTATTTGTCCCCGGGGAGTGGCTAAATATACATAAGGTCAATTAGACTTTCGTCGTTTTGACTAGATATGTATGTATTTTTATATGGCATAAGTTAATGCACATTCATGTTTGCAAAAACATTATGGCTCTTATCAGAACTTCCGGTCTGATTTTGGCTTGCCATTGCTTACTCCATGTCGAGGTATATCGTATCTTCCCTTTCCCATTTAATCCAAGACTTCCCCGGTTTTGAGTTTTCCTTATTTTTATTTCAGGTCATGTTTGATCCTGAACTTCCCCTGATTTCAATATTCCTTATTTATAAAGGACAATGAAAATTAGTCTTGCTAAGGAGACATATAAGCAGGGGTTTGAGCAAATTATTTATACTTCCACTTTTCTAATTAAGAAGAGACTTTTAAAAGTCTATTTGAATGCACGAGTATAGCTTCAGCCCATTTACTTGAGTCGTTCAAATTTTATGTGGATAGTTTATCATGCTCAGAGGGGAACAAATACGTGGATGCGTAATATATTTCTCACTTATTTATTAAGCCACGACTTCAGGCGTATGCTTATATTCAAGGCTAAAAAAATCTTTCCTTGTAAAAATAAAGGAGAGTACTCTTTTAAAGAGTTTAGCGATATTATGGAAAACTTTTGGTGTCCATATTGGATTATATAGATCATAGATCTTATATATCTGTTTACCGTAAAGTGTGCATCTTTTATAAAGATAGCAATTATAATTTTCGCATAAACCATCGTATTTGTTAATATTTATTTTATTAGGGAGAGAGGGTGTTGACTTTTGATTTGATTTTGAACTTCAGGTTCAGTTTGTCAAAGTGGATATGATATTAAACTTTTTGAAATCATGATTGTCTTATTGTCATAAATATCGTCATATCATGAGCCCACCATACATATAATGTAAAGCTTGTAAACTAAAGATTATGCTCAATTAAACTGAATTGAAACAAGTATGATGAATACACATGCTGTTTATATGCTGCATGCATTTAAATAATCTTATCGCAGATATATAGTCTAGCTATAGGCGTTAAACTATATCAAAGTGATTTTAGCATGCTTTTTAACAGTTTCATTGTAACATTAACATAGCATGAAAATAGTTAACGTCCACGCATTTAATGTATAAGCAATGAAAAAATAACTTAGGACTATGGGGATCAGCCAGCCAACACCGAAAAGAAAAAGACAGTCCGAAAATTACATCAAAAAGTTGCATGAAAGAATAAGTACAACTCGGGAACTTCAGAGAGAAGCCCCTTTCATCTTTGTGCATACGCCTTCAGCTCCTTTTTGGTGTCCGCCGGTCTTCTTTTTATATTTATATCCTCACTTACAAATTTCTCTCAAAAAAGGGAGGAAAAAATTGCGGGAAATTAAAGGTGTCGGAAACCTGGCTGATCCCTAAAAACATAGCCTAAATCGCACATCCACGCAGATAATATATGGAAAATATACAACCACGCAGATAATCATATCACAGGCATGTAAAGATTAATTAAATAATCTAAATAGTGTGTGACGTGCTAAAAAATTATTTTTGAAAATTTTTTTACCTTTGATCCATATTTTTAATGTTTTGTTTACCGCTTTAACCCTTTTTATAAAGTTTCTTTAATTATTTTGGGCTTTTATGGCCAAAAAGAAAAATTATTTGTGTAAATGGGCTAATTTTCGGGCTTTTGGGCCATGAAAACAATCCATTAGGGTTAATTTGGGCTTCCCCGAAAAATTGGCCCGTTTAGGACAAGGGTTTCCGAAAAACCCTAAGGGGCCCGCCGGGCGCGCCGACGTGACGGTTGGCCGCGGCTGTGGGCCGCGGCCGCCGTGGCGGCGTGCCGCGGCTGCAGGCCGCGGTCGCCGGCAGCACTGGCCGCGGCTTCAGGCCGCGGCGTTTTACCCCCGGCGGCGCTCGTAGAGCGCCGCCGTTTCGCCCATCGGGGGTTCGTGGTATGGATCAAGGTTGGGGGATAAAAAACAGATTTTTCAAGCATTTAGATCTCTAAAAAACTGATTTTTATTGTTTTTAGACATGCGGATCTAAATAAAAATGTGATTTTTACCGTGTTTTTAAACTTTTTGATCCTAAAACATGCAGATCTACGTGAAACGCAAGTTTAGATCTAAAAAGTTTTGATATTTACCTCTAGATTCGACGAGGGAATCTAGACGACGGTTGGTGAAGGATGCCCTTTTCGCTCCCCGTTGAGAAGATTGCGATCTTCTTAGACTGAGCGGTTGATGGATCTCCTTCCTCGCGCGTCGCCGCCTTTTCTAACGAGCGTGATCGTGCTGATAACGTGTTGTGAACGAGAAACAGATTTGGAGAAGGGTTGAGGCTAGGAAACCTCTAGCCTCCTTTATATAGTATTCATAATGGGTACTCATGTTGGTGGATACCCAATAGGCCCAAAGGGTCCTATTCATAACAAAATGCAAATTTTGAAAACTGATTTTCAAATTCAAAATTTGAACATTTTCATCATTAAACGTTCTTTACTCCAATTAATCTCAGATCTTGATTTTTCTCCCCCACGTTTTCTGCCATTAACGCTTCGCTTCCATTACTCGCGTAACTATTTATTTGATTTTTCACCCGTTTTACTTTCTTTATAAAACTAATAGCGGGGTTTCCTTTTAAGGGTGTGCGAAAATAATCTTTTCTTCTCAACTGCGAAAAAAAATCTCTTCTCTCTGTTATCCAAATTCCTCTCTGTTTTCTAAAATTCTTTCTCAGTTTCCCGAGCAGTGTTCTTCTTTGTCGGTGTTGGTTTTTTCAGATCTTCTTCTAGTGCTAAGGAGATCTTTGACAGAGGCGATTCTGGGCTGTTTTATCTTGGGGACGGCTGGGCTGTACACTGCTTGCACAATCTTGGGCAAAGCCACGAAACCTCTTAAAGAGAGGAACTAGTCCGCGATTCAACCCAACGCATTCGGTAACTTTGTTCCTGTCAATTCAGTTCAGCTTCAACGCTTCTAGAAACCAAAGTTTTTACAAACAAACTTCTCGATCTTGACCTTTATTTTTTAACACCATCCTCCTGCTCTTCCTTGATATCTGTTGTCAGGAATAAAACAAGTGAAAAAAATATAAAACAACGGTCACACATTCAAACAAGAAAGATTTACATGGTTTGACAAAGGTTACCTATGTACAAGGCAAGAACATTTGGATTTTTCATTATGTATAAGAAGTTACAACTTACAAGAGATATGCCCACATATATATACATGGAATCTCAAGTAAATTCTTTGTGAACCGAGTAAATCTAATTCATAACTAAACCTTCTAGCAAAAAAAACCTTTCCGATGTTCCACGACCCATGTTTCATGCTTTCCGATGTATCAACAAAAAACCTTCTAGCAAGTTTATCTTTCGGGTATCTTTCGGGGGGACTCTGTCTTTGCAAAGGGCACTGCCTTTTGACACCCACAAGGGGGCATTGCCACATAGATCCCTCTTCCTCTCACCGATCAATTAGCAATCTCCAACACTTGATGAGTAAATATGATACAAGCCGTTACAACAGCCACATCATGCAATAAGCATGATTGGATTAAGTGAGTTGCGCTTATTACAACACCATATCTTTGTAGTTAGAGTTATTACATACAACAGAATATAGCATATCTTTAGCACATTACCCACTTATAGTTACAAGTTGTTACATCTATAAGAGTATCATAAGGGCTATAACAATATCTCCATAGAACATTTCCTATGTCTTAACAACATGTATGTTTGTTTATAGAAAACAATGATTTCATCTGAGGCAAAAATGGGACTCCGGTCGAGGGGATTTCCTCCTTGATCTACCACCGGCCATCCCCTCCCACAATTTATTTTGAATTTTTTTCCTAATATGATATACACCTCATGGATGATCACCACATCAAAAATCAAGTGATTCTAACACTTTTTCCACGTCGATCATCCATTGCAAAAATCAACGGTAGAATTGTATAGAACTTTTTGTAATGGATGGATCGACGGGAAAAAAGTGTTGGAATCACTTGATTTTTGGTGTATTGATCATCTATGAGGTGTAGATCATATTGGAAAAAAAATTTCAAAAACAATTTTCGGAGGGGGTGACGGGTGGTGGACAAAGGAGGAAATCCCCTCCTTGGCCACCTGACGCCCATTGGACCCTTCATCTTAATGCATAAACAGAAAGATAAAACAACATATAGCAAAGTACATTGAATTATTATTTACAGTACATGAGTTCAAATTTTACATAGAAAAGAACATAGAAGACACACAAATTCTTCATCTTCTTTGGAAGTTGAGCATCTTGAGTGAGAATCCAAACAATAAAGCAAAGAGCACAGCAAATGCAGCAACCATGCCTGCAACCTCTCCCAAAAATCTATGATCAAATCCGAAATACCGCATTATAAACTCAGACACAGGCTCACCGGTTTCAAGTCTGTCCTCAACATCTCCAAACTGTGATGCAACCAGTCCATGCAAAGTCCATGCGGTAGGGCAGATCCAATAATACCATCTCCACCAAACAGGAATCAACTGAGACAATAATAGCCGACTTCAGATCATAACGTTCGCAATAAGCAGCAAACGAATCAACTTTAAGCATTTAAAACTTACTGTTCGAGGGATTATGAATCCAGAGAAAAGATTCCACATTGAATAAAATGCGGATGAAACTATTGATGCGATATTCTGGTTGGAGGTCAAGCCTACCGCCATCATTCCATAAAATGTGAAGTATAGCAATGTCAGATACATGATGAACAGATACCAAAAGAACTTGGTCGCTGTCCATTCAAATCCAATCATTGCATATACTACAACGCCATATAATAGCGTCTGAATCAAGATATATGGAAGTTCGATTGCAACCTGAGAATGCAATGATACCGATCCATTAGTTACTGAAAATGATACAACACTTAAGATATTTTTGTGTCAAGTGTAATTTACTTGTCCGAACGCATACGGGAAAGCTGAATACATTCCTGCTGCTCTCTCTCTGTAAAAGACGGTCCTTTCAGTTGCGACGACAGGTTGAACAGAAGACGCATTTTGCACCCCAATGAACAAGACAGCAGAATACATGGACCCCATAGCACTGAACAAATCCTGTATCTTGTTCCTGCAATTGAATATATTAATTTTATAGGCATATCTTGTTATTTTAGACCAACATAGAGATAGCTCAGAACTTCAGAAACAAGAGTCAGTACCGTTTAGTTCCAAGGTCCCAGAATATCGTCCCAAGTAATAATGCTATGACAAATGTGAACAAAAATCTCACGGCAGTATATGGCGGATTCCTCCAATATGACATGTTCTGTTTCCATAGGCAAGCCATACATTGTGTGAAAAAATTCTGCGAGTACTGTGTTGGGAAATATAGATCCTTTGATCCTGGGGCCGGTGTGCTGAGTTCTTTAATCAATTTTTTGTTCCTCCTGTGAAGAGATTTTGAGTGGTAAGTTAAGAAATTCAAGCAATATGTTGTTAGGAGAAACGATAGTAGTGTAGTACATAGTTTACTCACTGATATAATCCAGAATTCTTGTACACATCACTGAAACTGATTCCAATTATCGTTTCTTGTGCTAATGTGGTAGCTTCCAGCATCCATGCTGCAGAATTATACCCATCTTTTTTCTTGCTGACTCCTTGAATTTCCTACATAAAGGTCAGCAAAAAAAGTTTTTATCATTGTATAATGCAAGTGAAATCTGTTTAAACTGTAAAAAAATTTCTTGCTAGCTCACTTCAAAATACTTGATCAAATGAGAAGACTGATGTCCCAGAGGACCTGCATATATCTCCTCTCCCCCTCTCTTCATTAGAAGTAGCTGTCAATTGAAAAAGAACAAAAAATCGAAGTCACAAAAGTGGTTTATTGTTACTAAATGCTAGATAATCTGGACAATACTTTACCTCATCAAAAGCTTCAAAAATGTCGATGCTAGGCTGATGGATAGTGCAAACAACAGTCCTCCCAGTGTCCACAGTGTTCCTTACCGTTCTCATGACAATTGCAGCAGCCCGTGCATCGAGCCCTGAGGTAGGCTCATCCATGAATATTATTGATGGATTTGCAACAAGCTCAACCGCAATAGTCAATCTCTTGCGCTGCTCGGTTGACAATCCATCAACTCCAGGCATTCCAACTAATGCATCTCTAAGTGATTTCAGCTCTACAAGCTCCATGACTTCTTCAATGAACATCTGAATTCACGACGTATATTCTTTAGTTTGTATGTATACTAAACACTGATTAAGAAATTGAGTTATCGACATAAACCAACCTTTCTTGTTTCTGAATTAACTTCAGCCGGTAGCCTAAGCCAAGCGGAGTATAAGAGAGACTCATACACTGTCACATGAGGAGAGTGTATGTCTGTCTGTTCGCAGTATCCTGAGATCCGTGCAAACGTTGCTTGCTTCTTTGGGTATCCGTTTATGCTAATGCTTCCTTCTATATATCCACCTGTTTTTCTCCCAGCCAATACATCCATCAATGTAGTCTTCCCCGCTCCACTAACGCCCATAAGAGCTGTGAGCACTCCCGGCCTAAACGATCCACTCACACCTTTCAGGAGCTCGAGTCTTCTTTGCCCGCCAGATTTCTCTGTCATTTCCTAAATTTCAATCAACTTATATTTATTATTATGGTCAGAAGTAAATATTTCATGTTTTTCATGGTTTATTAAGAAATGAAATTGAGATTTAGGTCCATGGTACAGTGTTATAGGTTACCTGTGGCATGTCTACTGAGTATCTGATATTGTCGAATGTCATGGAAAGTGGTACAAATGGAAGGACCATTCCCTTCTTAATTTGATTAGAATAAGATGAATCTGGCATGTCGTTGTGCCTCATAATATCATCTGGGTATTTGACTATCATAATTTTAAAAATATTAGATTAAATGGAGGAAATTGTGCTTAGAGAATCTGAATGCATGGATGGAAAGAATATTTCATTCTTGTAAAGTTATACTCACTTTTGGATCCAGAGTGAAATTCTGAGCGCTTTCCTACGGACGATGGTTCCAACATTTCTCCTGTTATATTAGCATTCTTCTCGTTCAATGACTCTTCTGACATAATTGGCTGTGCTCTCCCAACGGCTGCGGGATATAGCCAAAATGCTTAGCATATGTGTTTTTAGTGTTTTTTATCTTTAGCTACGACATTATAAGAAGACTACTTACGGTGGAGATAGGTCAGCGCCACACTGAAAAGAGAATTGAACAGTAGTGTATATCCGATCAATGCACCCACACCAATCCAATACCATTTTGCTTCTGTAAGGACTCCACGCGACTCTAGGACTTGAACTCCTAATGGTTGTGTTGATCCTGGAAGAATCTGCAGCACAAAAGCAAGCACAAGCATGAGATAATATATGATTTTGAAACAAGAGTGCTTTTTAATAGATTTTCTCTCTTACATGGCTCCAGCTGTTGCCAAGAAATTCATTTGTTGATATTGCAGTTGTTGAATACATCAAAGGGGATATCCAGTATCCCCATATCCACCATTTCTTCACATCCTCTGTCAAATTACAAAGAAAGCGGTTATAACGAATGAGGCCTACGCTAGTTAAATGGCAAAAGTGCATGCCCAACTCCCCCCGACGATAGCTCACCTCTTGATAATACGAATCCACCCATCGCCATAATCATAAGTAGGGTAAAGGCACCACATGTGTTTGAAATGATCATGTTCCTGCTCAGCCCAGCTATGAGCCGAAACAGTCCAGATGACATTTGACTAATAAGTAGGAAGAGAAGAAACTGTTTAAAGAGCCTGCAGACAAGAAAAATATTGTGTATTAAAAATCAAGAATGGGACGGACAGATAAAATTTTGGTGTAACACCAAGACTTCTTATTTCTTCTCACCTTCCAGGACTTGGGTCGTATCCTATAACATAGTAAGTCATGAACACCCACATTGAAACTTCTACCAAAGTTATAGGAATCTTTGTGATCCATTTCGGTATGGCATACACCCATGCCGGATAAAAGAAGAGATCTCTTTGTTTGAAGAACACGGGTAGCTTCAAAATGGTAATTGGTATCTCTGAGAGCTCAGTGAGCATGACTCTAATCACCGAGAAGAAGAGTGCCCCCATGTAGAGCCACCCTTCAGTTACCGAATCACGATGCATCTCAGTTCTCAAGAAGAGTGTCATTGTGATGACCGCCATAACTGTTTGCTGAAATAAGATACAATAGCAAATGTTGGAGGCATGTATGTTTATTGAATCTGAGTGTTATCCTTTCTGTTATGAACACTCACCTGCATTGCCTTAAATATGTAAACAAAAGAGTTCCTCTTCATCAATAACAATTCTCTTTGGACTAGAGCTTTAAACAACTCTTTCTTCTCAACTCCATACTTTGAAGTTGTCAGAGCGGCAGGATGGCTCTTTCTCTTGTCATATGGGACCGACAGCTCACTCATCAAATCACGGCCAACATGAAACGAGTGGAATGCCTCTGCAAACTCTCTGACAGGCACGAATCGATAAGGCTCATTACGGCGTGCCCAATACTGCTCCTGGTCTTTCCTCGAAGTCACCTAGAAATCCAAGGAGCAGTCTAAATATAATCTCAACGAAGAATAAGGTTAGTAGTTCTGAGTTTTGATTAACCTACTTCCTGTAAGAAGTCAGCAACCCCTTTCCTCTCTGGGCATTTGAACCCCATATTCTCAAAGAACTCAAGTACGTGTTCGCGGGGGCCTTGGTACACAACAAGGCCATCCGAGAGGAGGATGATATTATCGAAAAGGTTATATGTCTCTGGTGAAGGCTGAAGGAGGGAGATAACTGCGGTCCCACCGAGAATGTGAATGGATTGCCTGAGTGAGTTCACAATCTGAAATGTTGTCGAGCTATCGAGGCCAGTGGATATTTCATCCATGAAAAGTGCTTTTGCAGGCCCAACAAGCATCTCACCTAGGATTGTACAAAGAGACAACATCAGCATACAAAAAATTTATGAATAAAAATAAGCATCATCATATTGAATATAGTTCTACCAGTTGTGACTCGCTTCTTTTGGCCTCCAGAGATACCTCTTCGCATCTGATCTCCTACCATGGTATCAGCGCAGATGTCCAGTCCTAATATCTGCCATCATTAGGAAATAATAAATAAATAAACGAATTGTTAGCTTTAATTTGTAAAAGGACTAAACCTATATCTATATTTATAATTACTAATCAAGAGCCTTTTTTTGTTTGAAGTGACTATGTTATCACAACACGCGGGAGTAAAAGAGTTTCATGAGGATGTCTTTATTCATGACATGTAGCATCATGAGAGGAGAATAAACTGCTTGATTTTTCAAAGAAAATTCCCACTGCAACTTAAATTAAATTTAAAAAATGTCTTTTAATTTCCTAAAAATCTCTTCAAACCACATGATAGGTTTTCATAATATATCCAAATCCAATACCATCATAACAATGGAAAAGAATTCTCTAGCTTACAATCTTGATACCCATAAAAAATTAAATATAAATATTTGAATAATATTTCCAAAAGAATTCTGGAGAAGTCATTTCAACCCATTACGACAACGCGGCCTACTGAAAAAAAGAGAAAAATAACTCAACTTTTTAAAAAATTTAATGAAAAATAAAAAAATTGAAGAGCATTTCTCAAAAGAAAATTCACTATGCTAAGTAAAGGAGCTGTATATACATGTCTTGGTTGGATATAGCTATATATAAGTCATCCGAGGTATCGTTGGAGTGTACACTTACCATGTACAGATTCCAAACGTATGTATAACATATACATACCACATTGTAACATCAAGCCAATATACAAATATTTTCTCACATACGTAAAAATTCAATGCCGAGTCATCCTTTCACTAAAAGCGTATTCTGATGTTGGCTGATCTGATGATTCGGATATATGATGCTTTACACCAGGCTCTGCATCTTCTAATGATCTTCTCTTATTTCTTGGTGCAGTAAATATCAAGACATCATACCTTGATCAAGCACAGAGGTTGAATACCATGTAATGGCTGACACATATATGGAACTGAAAAGGTTAAGGCATTTATTATATGATAGGGATGTTTTTGTTTGGGGGTGAGTACCCTTATGTAACAACCAGAGCTCCCAAGACATCACAACAAACATAGTTTTATGGGTAAATGACATTAAAATACCCTAACGTTTGGGCCATTTTCACTTATATACCCTATCATTCATTTTGGTAAACTTTGATACCCAAATCTAAATTTGATGTAGGATTGAGGAGGAAATATTGTCTGAAGAGCATGCTGAAAACACTGTGCATCCCAGACATAGGAAGACTGATGGAATGCATGTATTTGGAGGCCTCTTCAGACAATATTTCCTCCTCCAATCCTACATCAAATTTAGATTTGGGTATTAAAGTTTACCAAAATGAACGATAGGGTATATAAGTGAAAATGGCCCAAACGTTAGGGTATTTTAATGTCATTTACCCTAGTTTTATTCAAACTTATGGAACATATTGAAGTTGATTGTTATATTGTCTGTTAAGAGTTTGTCTTTGCATGAATCACACTACCTCACATTCCATCAAAAGATTAAGTTGTTGGTATGTTTACTAAAGCACAAACTACTTAATTTCACCACTTCCTCTCCAACCTTTCGGTTCATGATACACAATGAGTTTGATTGGAGTGTTATGTAATGGAGTTGTGTATAATTGGCATTGGTTGTATATAGTTGTATATTATTAAGGGTTTGAAACCCTTGCGAAAAACCAAGCACGGAAGAAAACAAAAACTACATAAGATCAAGAAGAAAAATACTAAGATATGTGTGGTTCGGCTGACCAAGCTCAACCTACATCCATGGAGCACCAATAGAAAAAATCCACCATGCGAAGGGAATATCCCTTATCTTACTAATAATCTCTTCCCTCTTACGCATACATTAACTCAATAATGCATGGCTTCCCAAACCTTCCAAAAGCTCAACCTCTCATCTAACGATGAGAGAGAGAGAGAGAGAGAGATATATATATATATATATATATATAAGAATCTGATTCTATATGACCCTAATCAAGTCATTGCAATACTTACATATATTTAAAGGTATTAAAACAATATAACTTTTGCAATGGCTTGATCGAGGATCAAATCTCCTAGGGTTCATCCCAAATTCTGTATTTTGGGGTTTTAGAATGAGTACTACAAATCCAATAGAACGGATTTTAGAAAAATGAAAAAAATTGGGTCTGATGCAACCAGACTGTACTAGAAACGCCCTCATTCATTCATATATATATATATAGAATAATCGGTATCATATGACATTGGAGGCATCTCCTAATATACCAAGACCCAAAAAGTGTGGTGGTACAACAAGTACAAGCCCATGTGGGCTTGTACCACCACACTTTTTTTTGTATATGAGGAGATACTTCTCATGTCATATGATACCCATTATTTTCACACACACACACATATTTATGAGCAATATGTGCATGTGCTATCAGACCATATTCGGTTTTCCTGTGCTGACAGCAATTTGGTGCCCAATTTTTTAAATTTTTTTGCAATGTATTCTACAACTTGTTAACTATCCCCCAACCAATTTTCAAGTGAATCCAACACTTTTTGAGTCTCCATCCATGCATTTCAAAAAGATTGTGCTGAAAGTTGCAGATTTCGTAGCGGTATTTTGAAATGGATGGATAGATGCTCAAATAGTGTTGGATTCACTTGAAATTTGGTAGAGAGGGTAGCCAACAAGTTTTAGAGCACATTGCAAAAAAAATGTTTTTTGACCCCTCAAATGATGTCAGCACAGGAAAATATTCAAAAAGTGTCAGTGCAATCTTTTTGAAATGCATGGATGGATGCTCAAAAAATGTTGGATTCTTTTGAAAATTGGTGGAGAGGTAGCCAACAAGTTGTAGAACACATTACAAAAAATTTAAAACATGTTTTTTGACCCCTACAGTGCTGTCGACACAGGAAAACCGATCATGTACTGACAGCACTTGCCCATATTGCCATATAAATATATGGTAAAAGAAATCTAGCGTGCATCCTTAGATGAAATCTAAGGATGCGCCCCCCTATTTTCCCTTATTTCTCACATTTTTTGGATTTTTTTCATGGGGTTGTTGTTCACATCATGGATGATTAACATACCAAAAATCAGGTGATTCCAATATTTTTAGAGTCTCCATCTATCCCTTGCAACTTCATGGGATTTTCAATACGTTTTCAAACCGTTGAAGTTGCAAAAAGGTAGATGTGGGCTCTAAAAGTATTGAAATCACTTAATTTTTGGTATGTTAATCATCCATGATGTGAACAATATCCCATGAAAAATATCCAAAAATGTGTGATATGGAAAAATATGGGGGTGCTTCCTTAAATTTCATCTAACGAGGCACCATAGATCAATTTTTCCGATACATATATATAAGGAATATGGGTTGTGCTGTCAGTGCATGAAATTTTTTTGTCCTGACACCATTTTGGGCCCTAAAAGATTTTTTTTTAATTTTTTGCAATATGTTCTACAACTTGTTGGCTACATCCCCACCAAATTTCAAGTGAATCCAACACTTTTTAAGCCTCCATCAAACCATTTCAATCTTTTTGAAATGCATAGATGTATGCTTAAAAAGTGTTGGATTCATTTGAAAATTGGTGGGAAGGCAGTGAACAAGTTGTAGTACACATTGCAAAAAAATTTAAATAAATTTTTTTTGGCCACTAAACTGCTGTTAGCACAGGAAAAATTTCTTGCACTGACATCATATGCCCATATTCATATATATATAAATCAATATGGGCATGTGCTGTTAGCACAAGTTCGGTTTTCCTAAGCTGCCATCACTTTGGTGGCCAAAATTTTTTTAAATTTATTTTGCATTTTATTCAACACCTTGTTAACTACTCCCACCAATTTTCAAGCGAATCTAACACTTTTTGAGCATCCATCCATGTATTTCAAAAATATTGCACTGAAAGTTTCGGATTTCGGAGCAGTGTTTTTTGAAATGGATGGATGGAGTCTCAAAAAGTGTTGGATTCACTTGAAATTTGGTGTGAAGGTAGCCCACAAGTTGTAAAGCACATTGCAAAAAAAATTAAAAAAAATCTTTTTTGGGCCCCAAAACACTGTCAGCACATGCCCATATTCATGTGTGTGTGTGATAAAAAGGAATCTAGGGTGCCTCCTTAGATCCTTATATAGCCACCATTTTTTGCAATTTTTTCTCATACTCTTGTTGTTCACCTCATGAATGATCAACAGACCATAAATCAAGTGATTCCAATACTTTATAAGTCACCATCTACCGCTTGCAACTTCGACGTCAGAAAACTTCCTGAAAAACCTTCGAAGTTGTAAGGGGTAGATGGTGGCTCATAAAGTATTGGAATCACTTGATTTTTGGTATATTGATCATCCATGAGGTAAACAACAAGAATATGAAAAATTTGCTAAAAATACTCAAAATCTAAGGATCTTAGGGCGCCTCCTTATATTTCATATAAGGAGACACCCTAGGATCCTTTTACCAAAAATATATATGAGAATTATGTGTATCATATAACAATAGAGGTATCTCCTCATATATGAGGTATCTCCTCATATACCAAGACACAAGTGGGGGTGGTACAACAAGACAAGCCCATATGGGCTTGTACCACCCCACTTTTGTGTCTTGTATATGAGGAGATGTCTCACATAGGGGTGGCAAACGGGCGGGTCGGGTCGGGTTCGGGTCGGGTCAGGTTTGACCCGACCCGAATAAGGGTAAACCCGAACCCGACCCGAATTAAATTCGGGTCAGGGTTCGGATACCCGAACCCGACCCGGTCGTAACCCGGGTGACCCGTACCCGACCCGGTTTGTCTTACGGGTCGGGTACGGGTCGGGTTCGGGTCGGGTTTGGTGTGAAATAGTGATTATTTTTCAAAAAAGGTCGGGTTCGGGTCGGGTTCGGGTCGGGTCCGGGTCGGGTAGGGGTGAAAAGAGTGAAAATACGGGTCGAATTCGGGTCAACCGGGTCGAGGGGTCAAACCCGTACCCGACCCGGATTTTTATCCGGGTCGGTCGGGTTGACCCGAATTCGACCCGACCCGGATTGACCCCTACCCATACCCGACCCAAGAGGCCGGGTTCGGGTCGGGTCGGGTCGGGTCAATTTTGCCACCCCTAGTCTCACATGTCATATGATATCCATTATTATATATATAATGGTAGAATGAATCCTCATTTTAGTATAATTCTCACATAAGAAAATCATATCATAATATAACTCTTATTTAGTTTTAGCACACAACTAAATAACCAAACTAATAAGCCTAATATGACTTCCAACTTAGATTCAAATTGTTTTATAAACTCTAAAACCTGGGACCAAAAGGTATTCTAAGTTGAATCTAATCCTTAAATCTGAACTGGAGTTAAGCTTCAGTGTATTTGTATCACAATTTATAACCCAACGTCTTGGTACTAATACATAAAATTCCTTAGATTCACATCTTAAATGCAAGATATAATCATAACACTCAATTATAGCTCATATCCAGTGAGCTATACAAATCAGAGTTATATCAGTGTTCTTGTCATCCCGCTTTATAGGTAAATCCATGCATACATCATGCTCCACCTCTTGTGAACATCCCCTCATCAATCTCCAACCAAGCATGCATGATCCCTCTTCTATATGATCATTACAATATGCTCTATCTTTATTAAAATTAAGCACGCATGATGCTCTCTTACCACGTTACAAATAATTACAATCACTACACAATGCTTTATCTTGGTCAAAACTAAGAATTTATATTGCTTTTTATCACATTTCAAACAATCATGATCATTACACCATGCTTCATATATATTTAAATATATATCTGTATATCTATATATTAAAACACAAAGATTTTTGAATTCTAGGGCTGACTGGGACAAGCTGATGTCATTCTGATGTATAAAGAGGTTGATAGAAGAATATCTAGGATTTAATCTTAGTAAAAGAAGGATTGAGATGAGTGTTTGAAAAACCCACCACTTTTTTCCTTTTGGTTTCAAACCCCCACAATCATTACATTTGCGCAGAATACCACCTATTTCCCCTTTTTGCTAAAAAAACTCTCTCATTTCACTTTTTACCCACACACCATACACACACTTATATACTTCCACCCTTCGCGTCGAAGGCGCCCGCTAAATTTTTTTACGCTAATTTGTTGTTCCGACTCAACGGCACCCTCACCGAATTTATTGTTCTACGCCGAATTTGTTGTTTCGCACAAATTTGACTGTGTAAATAATGTTTGGGGAACAAAGATTTCGCGGGTGAAAATCTTAAATAAACCGTGCCTACGAGCACGGGTTATAACTAGTACATATATATATAGGGCGATCTTCGGTTGCGAAAAAGAGGCTTTTCGCACCGTGCGAAAAGATTTTTATCTTTTTTTTGAAATTTTTTTTTTCAAAAATTCTTTTTTTGATGTTTAATCCATACAATTATATACCCCAGGGAAAATAATGGGTGAACCCGTTGGGGATTAGAGCACCCATCCACCCGTTACAAATTTAACGGTCTCAAAACGTGCGAATTTGATGAAATGCCTTGATCGAAGGCCAAATGACATTATTTCTCATTGATTATTTTTTGAGGGGGGTATAACAACATATAATGAGGGTGGGAAAAAGAATTTTTGAAAAAAAAAATTTCAAAAAAAACTAAAAACATTTTCGCACGGTGCGAAATGTTCTCATTTGAAAATTTTCCTATATATATATATATATATATATATATATATATGAGAATAATGGGAGTCATGTGGCATGGGAAGCATCTCCTCATATACCAAGACATAAAAAGTAGGGCGGTACAATAAGTACATGGGCTTGTACTTGTTCTACCATCCCACTTTTTGTGTCTTGGTATATGAGGATATGTCTCTTATGTCACATGACACGTATTATTATCACATATATATATGAGAATAATGTCAAAAAGATGGCACCTAACCAACTTGGTTCAGGTGTGCTGACGTGGCGACCTACCATTGGCCGTCCATAAAGCAAAACATTAAGCAAAAAATACTTTTTGCTTTATGGACGGCCAATGATAGGCCGTCACGTCAGCATACCTGATCCAAATTGGTCTGGTGCCACCTGACACACACATCCAATCGTTATAAATAATAACTAAAACAAATCTAAAGCTCAAACCATACCATATCTTGAAGCACACTAGCATCCATCAAACATGATGCTATATTGACATACCTCACGCATATCATCAACGCCGCCATCGATATTCCGATCATCTGGCATATATATGATCTTATTGATCCCTAATGATCTTGTAATAACAAAGTGTATTCTTCAAAAGAATTAAATTCGCCCTATCCTCTTCCACCATTACATCTGGAATATCAAAAAATATATGGTTCAACTCCTGAATTACCATAATCAATCACCAAACAAGTAATCTATGCTCAGATTAACCTCATTCATCCGCTGCAAAAAACCCTGAAGTGTTTCCTCCACCAATCAATTTGTTGTTCCAAATTTTGCTCCAACCAGCATATCCAACAAGTAAAATTTGAACTCCAAGTCAAAAATAGTCACCAATTCATTTACTTTTTAACTCATTCAAATTGATCCCCTGATCAATCACGTGAACACCGCAAAGCAAGTCCTTCATGCAAGACATCACATGCATCTCCTACGTGACTTGCATTGAGCTTTGAGCCTTCAAATAGATCGAAACATACCTACATGCCATTAATCATCAGGCATCATTGTTGGCCACATGCATAACATGCACTCCCCCTCAACTAAGTTGTAAGTCGACTATGCGTTGGTCAACACCAACCATGTTAATGTCAGTCCTTGCTCCAACAACTTTGTTGGCCTATCACAAACACCTAGAGATGGCAATTTTTTGCCTGGCACGATAGCACGGCACGGGCACGATACAATAAGACTGTACCTGGGACGCCAATTTTGGCCCGAAATCCTTAACACATCAGGCCGGCACGGCACGGTTCATTTTCGTACTGGGCTCGTGCCAAGCTATTCGGCCCATTGGGCAGCACGACACGGCATGGAATCATTTTGAGTTTGATTGATTCAAACAAAGGAGCTCTATTTACAAAACAAAGTAGCTCGATCATAAACCATTCTTTGAACCATATAATTATCAAAAAAAAGTAGCTCATTCAAACTTGCAGACAAAATAAGCTAGATAGACATCTTGTGGATAGCTTGAGTTCATATTCTGAATATTCATTACACGAGAATTTACTCCGAGAAAAAAGCTCCTACTTTGTCGTTTGCTCTAGAATTTGCATGTAGGTTGCATTCTAAATTAAATTCTTGTAGCATTTAAAGATACATCATTAACAAAAGGTGTGTGAAAATCTAATAAACAACAAAGCCCAATAAGTCTTTCAACCCTATTGGACCGGGCTGAGTGGCCTGAATTTTTATCGGACTGTGCCCGGGCCGCACCGGAATGGCACAAAGTCTTTTGGACTGGACTGGCCCGGTCCGGTCTTTTAAGAAAATTGGACCGGCATGGCACGATAAGACCGGGCCGGCCTGAATTGCCACCCCTACAAACCTTGGCCACCTTCATAATAAATCAACATCATCTCCAGCTCCATGCTTGCAGTTACAAGCACCAAGATCACAACTATTATAGTCTCCATTCGCTTGAGCAACGTCTATGCATGCAAATTGCTTGACACTATACCATAATGAAAACATTCATGAAATCAAATTATTTTTGTTGATGATCACCACTTCTTAGAGTTCCTTTACATTAGCATCACCACACATATTAGCACCGTTATCCGCTATCCACTATCCGTAACCTCCATAGTTACCATCGATGTTTGTCACCACTGCACATGTTGCTCGATTGGTTACCACATGTGTCCAATTTATGTGTGCTATGTGCATGCTTCCATTACATGTGTGACAAACCTAGATGTCCATGCAACAAATCTCCAACCGACCTCCTTATCCTTCGTGCTTTCAAGCCAACAACCGAATGTTCTCTCAAGTACTATCAGTCCTAGTGACACGGTCTTCTTTGATCAAACATGTTATGTACACAACCTGAGTGCACCCTCTTTTCTTATCTGAACATACCAAGCCCCGCTCTACAACTTATCATATTTTCTATGAACATATACTGGACTTCCAAATACCTGAAGATGCCTACTTCAACTCAATTCCCCTTCAAATATTACTTAAAAGTTTCTAACTGATAGCCATTGATAGAATTCTGTTAATTAAATATGATCGGTATAGCTTCAACCTAAAATTCCTTCAATAATTGGTATATCAACCCCAAACACATTACCTTCTCAAGAAGTGTTCTATGTTGGGGATATTGAGACCCACCACTGTAGCGTTTTGATGATATCTACAAATGATATGTGTACTAACAATTTATTTCAAGTATGTATATGAATTATTTTAAAGACATGAAGATACAAATATATGCAATAGCTCAAAAATAAAGAACTTGGAAGCTATGATCGTGAAGTCAACATTGGAACCAATACATGGAACAAGTAAAGACTTAATCAAAGACTCAAGATCAATACTCGATGGCCAAAGTCAAGAAAACAAGATTAAAGAGCTCAAGAAGGGTATATGTGTAAGTTAAATAACTTAGAATGTTAAACCCAATATCATGAAGCTACACACTCACACAAATGCTTGAAAAATACTTTTAAAATGTATTTAAATATGTAATATTAGTATATAATTTTTAATAAAAATTTTCAATGTATTTTTACGAAGAAAAACTCAGGTATCCAAAAATAGCCGATTATCTAAATTAGATAGCCAACTATCTAAATCAGATAGCCGACTATCTGATGTCAGATTTTGCCTAGAACTCTCGGGATCTGCAGTAGTCGATTAGCACTTGGAATATCCGACTATCTAAAAAATATAGCCGATTATCTAAAATAGATAGCTGATTATCTGGGTCAAAATCCAGTTTTTAAGGAAAGCGCAATTTTCGATTTATAGCTGTTACTAGCCATTAAAGCTTACTTTTTTGAGCACGTTTTGAACAATTCTTTCACTCTATAAATAGTAGTGATTTCAAAGTTTTATATATCAATTATAAATCATTTCTCTAGTATTTTCAAGCTCAAATTCTTAAAAGCTCTCATTTTTAAACGTTATTCTTTGGCCATTGTTTCGATTTTCTTGTGCTTAATTTTCTGGTATTTTTCCTATTATCTCTGGCCTTACTCAATCTTGAACTTGATCTCCAAAGCTCAAAACTTTTATTTTGAGATTCAAATTACAAGTTTTTCTTTTGATCTCTTAAGCTTAACTTATATTTTCTTTTTGAGATCAAGTTTTGATTTTTATATAGCCACGCTATAAACAAACTTCATATTCATTAGCTATAGTAATCAAAGGTGTTTGTACTCAATCTACAAAAGCTTTGTAAAGCCTTTGAAGAAGGCTTGGTAAGTTGTTCTTCCGTGTGTAAGAGAAGTGTTATATTTGATTTTGTTTTGGAAATTCCTAGTTGAGTTGTAAACTAGGTGATTGGAAATTTCTAACAAGTGAAGCTAGGTGCGTGTACGAATTATCTTCATTGAGTTGAGGCAAGGTTGCTCTTGGGTTTGAGCTAGTGAATCGGTTGTTGGATGTAGGCCAAGGTTAGGCCGAACCAGAATAAAATAGTGGTATTTGTGTTGTGACTCTCTCTTTTCTCAATCTCTTTATTATTGCTTGTAATATTTAATTCCGCTGTGCTCATTACATTCATTTCATTGCAAGTCTATTATTTGTGTTGATTAAATACAAATTGAGGTAACTCTCATTTGAGACTTAAGAAACTTTTAGAAGGGTTTAAATTACGCAAAAATTTTATTACTTTGTGTACAACACTATTCAACCCCCTTTTACTGTTGTCTACCATCCACAGGATCCCACACGTAGTTTCAGAGCGAGGCTAAAGTCATGTGTAACGACTGGTTTCCTTGTATCTGGATTTATTATAATATAATATATGTTTTGGTGGATTTTCTCCTCATGTGTGGTTTTCGTCTCCGTGGCTTTCATTTTCGATCGTTTCGTCGTGTTTTCTCGTTTCTTCCTTAGGATCGTCGATTTCGAAGTATGTCATTCGTGACGGACTTCACAACAGTCGTATCTTACTATTAGATCAAGCCTAGGAGTCTTAGGAATCGATCCCGGGGCCCCGTGCTCCGTATCGGAACTTTTGGTGCTTATTAGCCGGTATAAGAAGGGGCACCGACCGACTAGATGACGATCCAGTCGGTCGGCAATCCTTCTTGGACTGACTAGTTGGCTTTCTAAAGTATTCAGGAGTTACTGTTTATCGTTAGTCGGTCTAAGAACGTTGGTTGACCGACTAGGTTGCAAACTAGTCGGTCAGCAATGCTTCTTTAACCGACTAACTCTTCAACTAAATTTTAATATCTATACTGTTCACTCTTAGTCGGTCTAAGAACGTTCATCGACCGACTAGATGTTAAACTAGTCGGTCAGTATTTGTTCTTCGACCGACTAAATCTAAAACTTATTTTCGTTCAGAAGTTATTGTTTACACTTAGTCGGTCTGCGTTGGTCGACCGACCGACTAGTTGCCAAACTAGTCGGTCAGTGGTTGCTCTTTGACCGACTAATCTGTGTTAAAACCCTAATTTCTGGGCAGCCGCCAGCCCATCCTATTTAAACCCCTCCCAAACGTTTTCTTCTTCCTCCACTCGACCCAAAACCCTAGTTTCTCCCCCATTGAGCCACCATCTTCCTCAAACCCTAATTCCTTCATTCCAAGCCCAAGATCCATCATCCAAACCATCCATCAACTCATTCTACCTCTCATCTTCCTCAAATTTCCATCAAATCCCCAAAATCCCCCAAAAACCCTAGTTCTCCAAACTTCTCCATTGGTTTCCAGATCTGATTCATAGGTTCTCCGGAGTGTTTCTTCCGCCTCCTCTCGCGATTTTCCCCCGTAGATTAGCATCCGCGAGACGAACCTTCGTGATCGTCATCCCCGGTGCTAGGCAAGTGAAAATTGCCACTTAGGGTTTAGGCCATGTTTTAGGCCATTTGCTTGTTGTAGGCGTAAAAGAGGCTAGGCGACGAAATGATACTCGCCTAGGCGCAAATTGGGGAACTAGCTTGACAACGAAGCTAGTTCCGAAATATATCATGTTGCACAATTACCATGTCATGTTTACTTTCCATTAACGGTACGCAAATTAATTGTCATGTCATTGCATCCTTTAAGTGTTTCCGTGAATGCGTAGCTTCGCTACAATGCTTGTGTTCCTGGCTCGTGTTCCAGAAGCGGGCCATGTGTTGGTTGATAGCCAATGCCCGAATTGCTTGTTTCCGGCTAGGTGCACCCCTACGCCAAATGTTTATGAATCGTGAACTAGAATGCGAGCTCCTGTGCGGGGCAACCCCGGCTCACTTGCTGAGCTCATGTGCGGGGACTCTGGCTCGATTACGTGTGCCAAATGTTTAAGAATCGTGAACTAGAATGCGAGCTCCTGTGCGGGGCAACCCCGGCTCATTTACTGAGCTCATGTGCGGGGACCCTGGCTCGATTACTTGTGGGTATTGGGGGTAAGAGTTAAGCGGCCAATCAACTGGGAGTCTGCCCGATCAGCAACTGCAGTGGTAAGGCGTAAACTCTGGGTTTGGGGTAGTTGTTAAGCGGCCAATCAGCGTGAATGTGGAACCGTTCAGCTGTAAGGCGTAAACATCTACAAACAACAGTGAAACGTGAATAGTGAATTGATTGAGATTGTTAGTAGCTTGGCTACTCTTGTCTTGTCCCGATAATTGTTCTCTTGTACAAATTGTCTTGCCATGTCTTGTTTGTGCTCTCATGTTATAACTGCCATGTCATGCATACTAAAAATGCTAGGTTGCTAGTTGCCTTACTTTCAGTTTCCTTGCCCAAGTCTTTTAGACTTGCTGACATGTGCCCCTTTACTCTTTTGGGTGACACATGTTAGATCCTGAGCCTGAGTACCTTGTTGAGGACGAGGTGTTTGCTGACGCCGAGCCCGAGCTTGTGTTCGACGGAGAGTACGTGGACACTGGGGACCAGTCCTAGTGTTTTCGTTGTGTTTCCTTTTTTTGTTTTAGACTGCTGTTTTGTTGTCGGTGCGTAGCACCTATACTTTGTGGTGTTGTTGCTTTTGTTGGCCTTGTTCTGGGCCTTAGACTCTTTCTTTTAGCCTGGTGGCTTTTCTGGATGTTGAACTTATTTTCATGTTGGACAATTTATGAGATATGAGAATTTTATTTCTGTCTCCCCTTTTATTATTATTGTTGCTCCGTTGTGGTTACATGGACCTGCTTATGTTTTATTGACGCTTATCGGGTTTGGGGCTTCACAGCTCCACTCTCGTGCGGACCTTTTCACGTCTCGCCTCCATTTTAGGGAAGCGGGGCGTGACACCATGGCATCAACCTCACACCACTCAGAGGAACTCAACACCATGCGACCACCTTTGTTCAATGGAACAAACTACACAAGCTGAAAAATTCGAATGAAGACATGCCTACAATCATTAGACATTGATGCATGGACTATCACGAAGAACAAGTACACACCACATGCCCAGACGGAAACTGAAAAATGGTCAGCCGAAGAAGAAGAAAGGTAACCTCAATGCTAAAGCAATGAATACTTTATTTTGTGTTGTTACAGGTGCAGAGTTCAAACAAAATGTCTCAATGTGAGACATCACATCAGATCTGGCACACACTTGAGGTAAGCCACGAAGGTACAGAAAAGGTAAAGAAATCTAGGATTAATATGCTAAATTCTAAATTTGAAAGCTTTAAAATAGAAAAAGGCGAGAGTATTAGCGAAGTTTATACTCGATTCACTAATATTACTACTGAGCTTGCAGGTTTAGGGAAGAAGATTCCTGAGTATGACCAAGTTATGAAGATAGTCCGATCTCCTAGACCAGAATGGAAGGAAAAGACCACGGCTATCCGAGAAGCGCACAATATGAAGACGATCACCCTAGAAGAGTGGATGGAAAATCTCTTGACCTATGCGATAGAGCTAGAAGAAGACAAGAAGATAGAAGAGAAGCTTAAAAGACGAACTTGGCATTCAAATCCATTGAAGAAAGTACCTATTCAGACTACTCTGATAGAGACGAAAAAGAGATCGCAATGATATCAAGGAACTTCAGGAGATTCCTCTATAGTAAGTATGCCAAAAGAAAATCACATTTTACTAATAAAATTATATGTTTAGTTGTAATAAGTCAAGACACGTTCGAAGAGACTGCCCCTTGAAAAAGAACAGTGACCTAGGAAAAGGTAAGGAGAAAGAAAAAGAAAGAAGAAGACATCAGAAGGAGAAGAAGTTCGAAAAGCCGAAGAAGAATGCATTTGCTGCCTTCGATCAAAGTTATGTCTCGATTTCTGATGAATCATCGACCTCGTCTGAAGAATAAGAAAGGGAAGAACGAGCGTGCATATGCTTCATGGCCGCGACTTCCTCAAAAGTAAGAACTCCTACATCTCCTATTTCTCTGCATCACTATAGTGAAGACGACCTATTAAGTAGTGATAGTTATAGCGAGAATAATTTTGATGTTAAAGGTGCATATAAGGAGCTATGCAACGTTCATGAAAAAATTGATTAGAGAATATCATAAATTGGACAAAAACCTTAGGGCATGCACCAAGAAAAAGGAAGAAATTGAGAAAGAAAATGAAAAATTGATAAACAAAAATAATACACTTTTGTATGAGGTCAATGGATTGAAAATTAGAATAGAAGACCTAGACAAGATATTGGTCACCACGAGAGGAAAATATGATGATTTTTACAAAGTCGTGGATAAATTCAACAAGGGAAAAAGTAAGCTTGACGATCTTATTGATAGGCAAAAACCTTTGGGGAGTAGAACCGGCCTAAGATTTGATTAATCCTACCCTAAGCATGTAGACAAGCATAATAGGAATTATAACTTGAAAACAGATTGATCAATGAATGGATCCCCAAAAATGGCACAAGCAAAATGAAGGACATGTATGTAAATGACTTTATGATTAATGTACATTTCAACAAAGATTATATATATGTGCATGATGGAAGTACTAAAACTTATTGGGTTTGGTTTCCACTAAGATGATATCTTTAAGTACTCAATCATGTGTAATCCCCCGGACCCTAATGAAAAAGGTTACCAAACTTTCTGATTAATTTTTAAGTACTCATAAACAGGGATTAGCAAATGCACTTTTCTTGGAAACTCATCACTCATATGTATCGAAGCAACAGCTAAAAATTCCTAAGATTATTATTTGGAAAATTCTATAAATTATTCTTTGATTTTAATTGCATGATTGAAGTGTTAGAATAAAGCATGAATGACTATGATTATTTAGAAATTTGTTTGATGAAATTTGGATGTGTTTTGAGCTTTAAAATCAATGTGAGTAAGCAGATAGCCAACTATCTGAGTGCCACAAAACCCAGACCAAACACATACCCTACGATAGCCGACTATCGAAATTGGATAGTCGACTATCGACTGTTTGTACATTTTTACAGCAAACTATTTGGGTTATGGTTTGTAGATTTTCTCATTCTTATTTGGTTTTCACCTCCCTATTTCACTCAAATCCATTAGGGAAAGTAAATCTAGATCCTTCATCTTATTCCTATGGCTAGGATTTGTTTTCAAGATGGTAAAAATGCTAGGATTTCACCATTTGCCCCCATTTCTACTTGTTTGCCTCCATCTCTATTGCCTCCATCTCCAAAATTCCTCCAAAACTTCTCATTTTGCTCAATGGACTCAAGGAATTCTTGGAAGATCTTTTGGTGAAGATTTTATCATCTCCTAGGTATGCACTTATTCCACTCAAAACTTCATCTTTCTTAGCATTTTTTTCAATTTCTCTAGGAATCATGCATATAGTAGCCATTTCCAAGAAGAAGAGATCTGGACCCTCTTCTTCTCAACCATCTCAGGCCCTTTCTGAAAGGAAAACTATCATTTCCTGTCTGAATAAACCTGATCTTATCTCCAAATTCGATAAGAATTCTAATAGGACTATCCTCCAAGAGAAGTTTGTTAAAGTTAGAGAATTAGAGAACTATGGCATCGATAAAATCTTTGAATTTCAGGGCATCAATAATCTATTTTCACTATCTAGTACATGTACATGTAAGTGTTATCCAAGGCTCATACACCAACATGATCATCAACATTAGCCATGGAACCCCTATATTCACAGCAAATGCTTTAGATGCTCTCATTGAACTAGACACCCATGGCCTAGGACTTAGACTTGGTATCCCTAGTGCAGGTATAATTTTACATGAAATTGTCATGAACGATACCGATATTCATGAAGTGATGTACATGCCCGACAAAGCATATAGACCCACCTTGCTCACAAGTGACTTTCAACCCATAGCATGTATCTTAGCTAACATCATTTCCTACAACATAAACCAGAAAGGAGGGAGTAAAGCCATGCTTTCCATTAATCAGGCCAAGTGTGTGTATGCTATGCTTTGTATTATTAAGGTCAACTGGGCTCAGATTATCATGGAAAATATATTTCATAGTGCCACCACTGCAAATTCATCATCTCCTCTTCATCATGGCCTACCTTACGCTCATATTCACTAAAGCTGGAATTGACATTGATAGTGAGACACGCTTTATAGAACCTATGACCATGTTCGACGTACATGCACTTCATAGGATGGGCCTTCATTGGGATCCTTCCAAGGACACCCTTAATCCCGATGAAGAAGAAGAAGGAGAAGAAGAAGTTAAAGCTGACACAATGGAACACAGACAATCCTCATCATCCTCTATGGATATTTCTCCCTACATCGTTGCTGTTCAAGAAGCCATTTTCTCTAGGCTTGAAACGATGCAGATTGAGGTGAGCCAAACCATAAACGCCATTAGAGGTGAATTGATCCAGAGGATGGACAATCTGAAGCAAGCAATCATAGACAGACTTGACATTTTTGACCACATCGTTGTAGAAGTTTAGAAAGAGCACACGGAATCAAGAAGGAAATTCGACGCGATTGAATTATATCGTGTGTGTTTATGGGACTTTAGTAGTTGTTTTTAATTATTGGCTTGAAACTTTTGGAACGTGGTTTGTAATACTTTATGGTGCTTTAGACTTTTTTTTGGATACAACGGAAAGTATGGTGCTTTAGACTTTGACTCTATGGTTTATGGACTCCTTACATATTTTGGTTGGCAGTGTAAGGATGTCATATGGTTAACGTTATTATGCATTTATGCTTTTGTTATCCATCTTTGTTTGCAATGTTTGATGCTATGTGCATGATTCGAGATTCATACTACACTTTGATTGAAGAATATGCATGAAGGGATATTGAGACATACTATGTACTAAATTTTATGCTTCATAACTATACATTTTTTGTATGCATATTATTCTCTCTTCATATGCTATATTAGACACGTGGTGTCAAGTCTTATTTTTGTCACATGGTTTGCTTATCGTGGTTACACTTTTTTGATGTGACAAAGGGGAGAAAGATGTATAATACATACAAAATAGAAATAGAAATATCAGTATCATTACAAATTTATTGTTAACTTGTTATTGATTTTTCTTTTGTTAATCATGACATATTGAAATTGCACACGTGGTATTTGTTATTGATTTTTCTTTTGTTAATCATGACATTGAAATTGCACACGTGGTATGAAATATAATATGTTGTACATATTTCTGCTTATTCTCTAACCAGCTTTGATGTATGTGGAGTAACTTCTCCATAATAATCATGCATCTCTGTATGGGGAGCGTAGTTATCTTTTCATCTCATATTATATTTTATATTATTTGTTGTCATCATCAAAAAGGAAAAGAGTGTTGAGATGTTAAGACCCACCCCTGTGGAGTTTTGATGATGTCTACAAATGATATGTATACTAACAATTTATTTCAAGTATGTATATGAATTATTTTATAGCTATGAAGACACAAATATATGAAATAGCTCAAAAATAAAACCTTGGAAGTCATGATCGTGAAGTCAACATTGGAGCGAAGGCATGGAGCAAGTAAGTACTCAATCAAAGACTAAGATCAATACTCGATGGCCCAAGTCAAGAAAATAAGGATAAAGATCTCAAGTGTGTATGTGTAAGTTAAATAACTTAGAATGTTAAACCGAAAATCATGAAGCTACACACTCACAAAATACTTGAAAAATACTTTTAAAATGTATTTAAATATGTTATATTAGTATATAATTTTTAATAATTTTTTCAAAATATTTTCATAAAGAAAAACTCAGGTATCCGAAAATAGCTAACCGTGGCTATCTGCTGTCAGATTTTGCCTAAACCTCTCGGGTTCTACAGTAGTCGACTAGCACTTAGAATAGCCGACTATCTAAAAATATAGCTAAATATCTAAAGTAGATAGCCGACTATCTGGGTCAAAATCTAGTTTTTAAAGAAAGCGTAATTTTCGCTTTATAGCCGTTAGAGCTGACTTTTAGCACGTTTGAACCATTCTTTCACTCTATAAATACTAGTGATTTCAGAATTTTTATATATCAATTATAAAGCATTTCTCAAGTATTTTCAAGCTCAAATTCTCAAAAGCTCTCATTTTTAAAAGTTATTCTTTGGCCATTGTTTCGATTTTCTTGTGCTTAATTTTCTGATATTTTTTCTATTATCTCTGGCTTTACTCAAGCTTGCATTTGATCTCCAAAACTTAAATCTTTTATTTTGATATTCAAATTACAAGTCTTTCTTTTGATCTCTTAAGCTTAACTTATATTTTCTTTTGAGATCAAGTTTTGATTTTTATATATCCACATTATACATAAGCTTCATATTCATTGGTTATGGTAATGAAAGGTGTTTGTACTCAATCTACAAAAGCTTTGTAAACCCTTTGAAGAAGGCTTGGTAAGTTGTTCTTCCGTGTGTAAGGGAAGTGTTGTATTTGATTTTGTTTTGGAAATTCATAGTTGAGTTGTAAACTAGATGATTAGAAATTCCTAGCAAGTGGAGCTAGGTGCTTGTACAAGTCCTCTTAGTTGAGTTGAGGCAAGATTGCTCTCGGTTTTGAGAGCTAGTGGATCAGTTGCTGGACGTAGACCAAGGTTGGTTCGAATCAGGGTAAAATTGTGGTGTTTGCACTGTGACTCTCTCACATCTCTATCTCTTTATTTTGCTTGTTATTCGCTATGCGCGAATGCTAATAATAATTATACTGCAGCGCACGGTGTCGTGTGTAGCTACGGGGCAAACACAGGGAAGCGGTCGATGAGTACCGATTACGGATCTTTGTTGAAAGCTACGCAATCAGATTGGTGATTGGATGGTGAAATAGAAAAGGGGTGAATCAAATGATAAAAGCTTTAGGGCGTGTGGAATCCCCGACATTGAACTAAGGTTATGGTTAGACTAATAATTAACCGGTTTTTGGATTCATTGGGACTCGGGAGAGGTCGTTTAATCTAAGGGAATTCTCATATCCCCCACTCTGGTAGTGCATGCTAGGGTATTCTCTTACGTCATCTCATACCCTGCTCTCGCAATGATATGATAGGCCTACCTAACCTATACCGATGTCGACTCTCGTCGATACATCAGTATATGTTATGTGCATTACGCTCGACATACATCCCCAATCTTCCTCCAACCACAATGGTGTTTGGGGATTAGACCTATATTAGGAGGGCTCTAATTAGCGTCCGACTCTCGTTGGCCACACCGATAGCATGGATCATCGTAGGGATCGATGCCCCGGATCGATCCCGACTCTCGTTGGCGGCCAATCCGATCACCCCGAAGGGATGTGGTTGAATTTATGATGATAATCGGCATCCTAATATATCCCTAATCTTAATCAGTCCAACAATTTGATTAATTAATCAATCTAAGACATAGCCCTAATCCAATGGGATTCAATCCATTGCCATAGATGAAAACTACTAACTATTCATTGCAATAGATATGATTTCTAGCATTGGGTAAGCAATGAAAGCCATGGATTCAGATTTATAACACAAAAGATAGGAAAAACAACAATAGCAATGAAAGAGGAAAATTTCGATTAAGATAATTTAATCTATTACAAGAGAAACTAATTAGAACTACTAAGAATGCAGAATAAAAGAGTTAAGAATCCTTACAAAACCTTCAAAAACCCTCAAAAACTGCTAAAACAAGAGATGTGTTCACTGGATGAAGATGTGTTTATATACAAACGACCAAAATGACAAAAAGGCCCTTAACTGCTCCCAGATCGACGCCCAGGTGGCCTTAGAAACCAATTCGATGCAACCGCGTCGAAAATGACGTGGTCGCGTCGTTCCCTTGCATAAAATGGATGCCCAAAGGCAACAGGGACACAGCCGCGTTGATAGGGACGTGGCCATGTCGAATAAGGCCTCGACGACTGCGTCGAATAAGGCCTCAACAACCGCGTTGGCATCAAAACGGCCGCGTCATTTGTCTTCATTTTTCAGGATAGCGCGGCCATGTCGTATGTAGTTATGCAGGCCATGTCGGTTGTATGTCTTCGAATCAACTCCTCAATGGCGCGGCCGTTTGAAGGTATTAGACGTGGCCGCGTGGACTTGGGTTCTGGGGGTCTTGGACGCGGCCGTTTGTATCAGCTTGATGTGGGCCGCGTGGATCTCAATTCTTCACAAATATTTTCCATTTTTGTATTTTGATCTCTCGGCTTCGCTTCTTTCACCCTTTACGATAAATTCACGCCATATGGTTACTAATCAGCATGTATTTCCTGCAAAGTATAGGAAGGACCAAAAAAGAAAAAGCGTAAACAAAAACGGGGGAAACTGGAAAGAATGGCGAAGTAAACAGTGTAAAAACGTGCATTAAAAAAGAGGGAAAACTATATACAGTAAACACTCATCACTTGTAATATTTAATTCCACTGTGCTCATTACATTCATTTCATTGAAAGCCTATTATTTGTGTTGATTAAGTACAAATTGAGGTAACTCTAATTTGAGATTTAGGCAACTTTTCGAAGAGGTTAAATTACGTGAAAATTTTATTACTTTATGTATAACAATATTCAACATGCCAGTGTTGTTTGTCATCCACAGGATCTCATATTCTATTCATCATATTTTCTACTTCGTAAGATTGCAGATCTCCTGGTATAATGAAGTGTATTTTTACTTCTTGCTTCTCACAGAATTTTTAGACCTTGATTGAAATAAACTCACAACCAATGTCAGATCTGAGCATATTTATTTTCTTGCATGTTTGACTTTCATAAATGTCTTCCATTTTTTGAACTTCTCATATATCTCGGACTTCCATTTCATCATGTACACGTAAATTCTTCTGCAGAAATTACCAATAAATGATATAAAATACATTGCTCCACTTAGTGAATGAACTACTGTAGGACCCCAAATATTACTACGTGTATACTAAAGAATACCTCTCGTATCAAGCTTCCTCTTATCAAAACTAACCTTCTCTGCTTCCTAAAAACAATCTTACAAAACTCTGGCTTCTCGAAGCTCACTCCTTTGATTAAATCCTGCTTTCTCAAATCTTTTGAACTTCACCCCAAATTCTTAAGGCTGAGTTGCGATAATTAGGTTGGTTCAAATCAACATTATGTGAACTCTCCACTCTAATACTAGAATCACTTACGATGATTGTTTCTTTCAAGATATATATGTTCCTCGCTTTTTCACCTCTCATAACAACTATCGAGCCTTTTGATACCTTAATAGTTTTCTTTTCAATTATTACCTTGCAACCCAAAGAACCTAACACATCTAAAGATATCGATGACTTCCTGATTTATGAAATACGTCACATATGTTGGGATCCTGAGATGGCAAGGAGAACACTAGAGGAGGGTGAATAGCCTTTATGAAAAATTAAAAATTCTCTAGAAATTTCTCCTTAAGAAACAAAATTAGTATAACCTACTTTTATCTTAATCAACCAAAATAACTTGCAATGATAATGATACGCAGTAAAAATAAAATGCAAGTAAAAGATAGACAATGGCACAATTCGCAAACACATCAATTTTATCCTGGTTACCCCTACACGGCTACGTCCAGTCTCCAAATCTCTGTTGAACTTTGAATCTACAATTTAAACAAATAGTTACAACCAAGGTTTGAGGTATCGGCCGGAACCCTAAGGTTCCGGCCATTTAGTTTCGGTAGCGAGACCGAAACCCCACTTCTTTCTCGGTATCTGTCAGAACCCTAGGGTTTCGGCTTGAAGACGAAGACAGATACGGCCAACAATTGAAAACTTAGACAAAGAAGATGAAGAAACAAGTAAAAATGCAAAAAAAAGAAGAAAAAGAAAAAAGGAAGAAGAAGACTGGCACTTACCTCGCTGCCCTGCCGCCTCCATCAGCTCGCCGCCGCGCCTTGCCACCTTGCCGCCTCACCGCCTTGCCGTCGCCTCGCCTCGTCGCCTTGCCTCGCCGCCTCGCCACCCCATGTACTCCCTCACCGCCCCCGCCTCTCCCATGGAGGGGGGAGAGAGAGAAGGCCATCGAGAAAGAGTAAATGGCAAACTTTTATTTAAATGGCAAACTTGTAAATAAGTGGTATGTGTGTAGAGTAAAACAGTCATTGCACACAGCAAAGAAGATTTTCATGGCAAACTTGTAAATAAGTGGTATGTGCGTAAAGGAAAATGGTGGGTGCGCAAAGCAACTCCAAGCTATTTTTGACAAACTTGCAAGTAGTGGCATGTTCGCAAAGTAAAACGGTGGGTGCACAAGGCAAATTTCAAGCTACTTTAGTTTTTTACGTATCTAATAGGGGTTTAAATGTTTTTTACTTATCTAATAGGGGTTTAAATGTTTAAAACTACTGATACAGACGAACCGAAACCCACGTCTGAAACCGCCGAAACGGCCGATACCGATACCGAAACCTTAATTTTCGAGAGAGCGATACCGAGACCGAAACCGAGACATCAAACCTTGGTTACAGCACCTCACCTTCAATGAGAAATTTTTCCCTTGCCTCCCTACAAGAGGGATTTTACAAACACACTGCATCCAATAAGGATTTACACTCACCAACTCGAGTGAGAATACTTACAATGATGTGAATTGTTTATAAATACTTATAGGCTTGAATAAAGATCTTGTGTTGAAGTGATGCTATATGTGTGGGATCTTGATCTCTAGAGAGTATAAGTGAAGCTTTGGAGAGATCAAGATGAATGGCCAAAGAGATTGAAAACTTTAGAAGACTTGGCCAATTGAAGAGGATTTTTGCTTAAAAGCTTTGGATCTTTGAAAATCTTTTTTGGTTATATATTTTATCAATTAATCATTAGCAAAAACCCTCAGTAAAAATCAGCTTATAAAGGGGTGAAAACCCGTTGAATTTTTTCCAAACCCCTCCAACGGCTCTATGATAGCTTTGCGAAAATCATGAAAATATGTTTTCTGGGATGTGAATAGTGTCATTAGTCGACTACTGTGTTACGGGTAGTCGACTATCCATATAATGGTAGTCTTCTATCAGTAGTACTATAGTCAGCTACTATGGTGTACAAAGAATATCCACTCCATGGTAGTTTACTACAGTACACTTGGTACCGGCTACCAGCTGATACATAAGATACTAAGTTAAAATCTCTTGAAAACATTTTTAAAACATTTTTAATGTGATCCTAAGTGTGTGTGTGTGTGAGCTTCAAGCAATGCCTTAACATTCTAAGACAAGTAAATAAACTTACTACAAGATGAATTAATACAATGAAGACCAAGATGCAATTTCATGCTCCAAGCTTCTTGCCTTGCTTCCATGGTTCTTTGGCCTTATTTAGGCCATCAATCCCCTTAAGTGCTTCTTTGATTTGCTTTGAATTACTGCACTCACATGTTAAATGACATGTTTGTTAATCATCACAACTATATGTGGTGACTTAATATCCAACAACATATTGGTATGTAAGCACACAACACCATCTTAATTCATACCGAACCAACAGCAGCAACCTTGAGTATTTTAATATTACTCATAAAGATCGAAGCATCCTCATTCCTATCATAGAGAGAAAAACACTCCTTATTTGATATCATATGAAATGATATCTTGGACCACATAATCCATACACGATTCTCATAACAAGACAAATAAGATATCAACACATCACATGCCTCCTTATTACTAACATCATCCATCCTTACAACCGACACTAATGAATAATGTAGCACTTTATTTTAATCTTTGTTCTTTTTTTTCCAATTAGTCAATCATCTAATGATCGAGTTTTCTACGAGCAAACACATCTTGCCTATAGCCCTTCACTTTAATCTCCTTTTGGTCTCACCTCTCCGTCATTTCATCCCAAGGCAAATAGATCATTGTTATCTAAATATTTCCCACTCATACTAACTCATGCTATCCAATCTTAAACTTCTTGATATTAAGTCCCACCTTGACATCTTCAAGACTTAAAAGTATCTTAACTATGCGCAATCTTTCTAGTCATGCTCAATCTTTCTAAACAAGCTGAACTTCACTTTTATCAAATTGGTCCTCTAATATCGTTAACAGCGAACTAGCTCAATTTTTCTAAACATGCTCAAATTATTTCCTCTAATGTTTTTATAATTCTTAAAACCCCAACTCAATTATTAAATAAAATTTTAAAAACTACCTCTATCTTGTAGTTACTTAAAGAACTAATTTGAGAAAAGTAAAGTTGATGATAGTTTTGTATTATTTCAAAGATTATGGTAGTATTTTGAGAAAATGATGAAACACAATGATAGATTTTTGAAAATTAGCCTTTCCAATAATATTTCTTCGCATGTACATGAAAGTTTGTCTCAAATACATAAAATTAATAGTTATTGCTCTATATCTTACGAATTTCAGAACAAAGACTGATTTTTAAGCCTTATTTTAAAATGTAATAATGTTGTCTTATTTTAGGTGTGTGCATTAGTGTATGGGTAATCCAACCCAAATTTTTTGGGATGAAGGCTAAGGTGATGATGATGACGATGATGATGCATTAGTGCAGGGGTAGGTAGACCTAGTATGTTATCATTTGGAGGAACTAGAACATGTATGAACCGAATAAACATAAAGAAAAAGCAAGTGAATTGTTACCTTAAGTATATAATCGGTAACTACACTGATTTGCTGCCCAGGTACTGAAGCTGCCTGAAAATTCAGTAGCAGTTGAAAATATCAGAATCCTTAATTGGATATTACTGAAAACATTATTTCCTACATCTATTTTATTTATTTGTTTGCTTGCTTTGTGTGCATGCTTACCTTCATGAAGACATCAATATCAGGATCTGGTTTAATATTTGCTGCTTTCTCTCTTCTTGATAACTCAGTTAGCATATCTGTACACTCTCCAAAGAATATGAATATCTCCAGACAAATCATATGGAAATCCTATGAAACAGTATTACATTGTAATTAATTATATTCTACTTACCATACCGACTACCGACTCCCTGGCATCTAGCGGAAAAGGCTAACGTCTCACGCACCGTCAGCTCCCCTATATGCAGGTCACGCTGGCTGATATAGGCAGCTGTTCTCTGAGGTACAAACTCATTCATCTCATGACCGTTGTATGTTACTCTCCCTGAAACCTGTCGTTATAAGATGCAAAGAAATTAGAATGTCACCAAAGAGTACCTATGACATAATATTCACAATTCGCAATTTAGTACATGTGAATGTCTAACCTTCAAATCTGAGCCTAATTTTCCGGCCAATGCCAACAATAACGTAGTCTTTCCTGAACCAGGAGGGCCTAGAAGCAAAGTCATCCTGAAGAAACACATCGACATAGTTAATTACTCGCCTTGCAAATCAAAATTTTACATTGACTAACAACCGACTTCTTTGTAACGAAAACAAGTACCTTTGAGGCTTGACGATTCCACTAACATCATGAAGGATGGACAGTGGCTTCTTCCTACTGGGTAATATGTGGAGGTAGTTTGCAAAAGCCTTGGCCAAGGGGAAAAAAATCAATCGAGTAAATATCAGCATGAAATTATATTATATGCAACATCGAGATTGAATATGCGATACTAGGCTACCTCCAATATGTTGAACATAGAATTGAGAATTGTGGGCAGTCCCCTGGTGCCTACATAAGTCTCGGCTTCCACATTCAAGTTCTCATATCTCACCTCGATTGTAGGAATGCTGATTCCAACTCTATAAGTAAACAGAAAATTTTAACACAATCAATATGCAACAAACGAGAACCCAAACAACATAACTTTGGTTTTCATACCGATCGATTCGTTCCCTCAGTTTAATCAAGAACTTATCATTGTCCTCCTCTGCCACTCTGACCAACCTATCCAACAACTTATTCACCTCTTGATGATCAAGGTTCTCGATTTCGACTTCCTTGATGTTTCCATCAACGTCGGCAAGCAACCCTTTACGGACTCGATCGAAAGTGGGCAGCCTCTCTAAGGAAGCCCATCTCAATGCCTCCTCATCGTCTTCGTGTTCCCCCTTCGAAGATCTCGTGAACACATCGTCTCCCCTCTGCCACATTGCTGGGCTAGCAGCGCCAATCTCCATTGAACCCACCCGATTGAAAGCTTTATCCGAAGATCGACTGTTCGTGCTTCTTCAATATGTTGTTCAACGCAGAAGAAACACATGAAAAAATAAAGGGTACATACGGCGTACATAGTTGCGTGCCGATCGAGATCAAAAACTGAGTTCACGTTGGACTGGATAAGGGAGTTTGTTGATTTAGGATTTGAATGTTGGATTTCAAAATTAGTTGTTATTGGTTTTGGGATTGGATTTGTGAAATATAGTGTTATTGGATATTAGGGTTTGAATTTGGTTTTAAATTGTTGGTTTAGGATTTGAATGTTGAATTTCTAAATTCGTTGTTATTGGTTTTGGGATTGGATTTGGATTCTGAAATATAGTGTTATTGGATATTAGGGTTCGAAATTGGTTTTAGATTTGAATTTGGATTAAGATTTGTATTTGGATTACAATCCAGCAATCAACGTTTCCTTCCAAATATGTATAGTGTTTCCAAGCCAAAGCACAGAACCATAAAAAATGATAAGATAAATAAGTTTTCTTATTTAGTTGTTCAATGATAATGATAAAACAAATTTATATCCCTTTTTATAATATCCATTGAACCAGTAAAAATTAGTTAGCTTTAGTTGTTGATGCAGAATAAAGTTGTTTCAAGTAAGCACTGTCTAACAGACTACTATTGTCTACTAGTCGACTAATAGACACATTAGTCGATTAATACAGGAAGTTTTCTCTACTATCCATTGAACCATTGGTCGACTAATAGATCTTTTAATCAACTAACAATAGAACTGTTGGATGTGTTGACTCTCTGAATTTGATCTTTTTATATCCATCGGAGAGGATATTTTTATAATCTTTTTAGATGATTTTCCCTTCTATAAATATGGATTAAACCCTCAGATGTCAATACAATATTGAGCTAATGCAAATGTTTAGATTTGTCATCTTTCTTTGAGCCAAACAAAAGCCGAAAATTTTTGTTCTTCAAACCTTTTATTCTATATAACATAATCCAACTCTTTAGCCAATTTTAGATTCATATGCACGTAACTTCAAGACTATATGAGAGTGTATTACATGTCTCTTCAAAAAAAATTTCATCAACTGTTGAGGGAGTTGATATTGCTCTCTGGTCTGGGAGTGGTTCCAATATCATGTTGTTGAGCTTGGGTGTGTAATTGACAAGTTTGTTTGTCAAGTTGCACATTTTTTCCTCTTGCGGTTTTGCAAGAGGGTTATATATGAAAATCTCAAACGGTGAGCTTGTGAACTGGAGTAGGTCAGTGAGACTGCTCTGTAATAAATACCTTGTGTTTGTGTAACGGCATGTTCCTATCAATACGTATTTGTACGTATTTTATTATTATTTGAATATTTTCTTTATGATTTTATTATTATTTTCCTTGGTTCGAACACGTGATCGAACAATGTATTAGCGATCCTCACGACTTCACGATCGCGCTGATATTTTCTTTATGATTTTTGGATAACTTTGGGTTTGGGGGCGAAATCGTAATAAATTGATTATCTTAATTAAATAAATGCTCCTAAATCTAAATATTGTAACTATATTGATTTTCTTAATCTAATCTTAACTAAATTAATTTTCTAAATCAAATCTAACCTAATAATCTTGACGTTTAACCAATTGAGTTTTTCACGTTGTTGGAGATCTGATTTTATCTCCATGATTTTGCAACAGAGTATCTCTTTCACTATTTTCTTTCGCAACTTCCTTTTTATTTCCATACTTCACAAACCAAAAAGCAAAACAAAGGAACCTCTCTCCCCCCCCCCCCTTATATCTCTTAGCCCTGCCATTTCCTCTACTACACCAAACAAAACGATGGCAAAACCCACAGCCCCTAACGCCGACAACCTCCTCCCCCAAACCCAAAGCCACAAACCCCGTGTGATTTCAGCATAATATTACATTATTTCCCCCTTATTGGACCCCAATTTGTGCATACGTAAGTGCTAAAATAGCTCTAGTATGGTTATATTCAGAAAATCATATAATATTAGAGCCTAATCTCATAGTTTGCACAATTATTAATTTTTGTGAACTAATTTGTGCTTCTTTATATTTTTCAGGGTCGGAGCTCGAGCCCACGATTCCAACGGCTATTCATTCATATTTTTCGGAGCTCGGGGGACTTTTCTACAATTTTTTGGAAGCACATTAGTTCAAATAAAAAAAATTATTAAAAAAAATTAATAAAACAGCAACCCGCTCATTTGAAATGAGCGGGCCACTGCTCATTTCAAATGAGCAGGCCGCTGCTCATTTGCCAGCAAACACGCGCGCATGATCATATATATAAAAAAGAGTTAACGGGCCGGCCCGCTTGGCCGGCCCGTTTATTTCTTCTTGCAGGCGCGCGCAGCAGCTAAGGGCGCGGATGCGGGTTTTGAAGCGCGCGCCCGCCCAGATCCGACCCATTAACCCAAAATCAGACCCGCAATGTTCTTTAAAGTGTATTTGATGCATTTCTTAATGAATTTTAATGATTTTGGACACGATTTTGATCAGAATTTGATGCAGATTTTGATTCTTCAGTTTATTTTCAGATCAGGAAGCTCAAAGGGCAGAATTTGAAGGGTTTCATGGAGTTATTCATATTGATTATGGGGGAGATGAAGAGCCAAACACATTAAACCAAAGAAGCCTATAAATAGGTGTTCTCTCTTGAGCTATTGGCATCAGATTTTGGAGAGTTTTATCCTATGTATTTCTGGTTATAGAGAGAGTATTTTTGAGTGAGCTTTCATAGGATTTTTGAAGAAAGAAAGGGGTGTTCCAATTGCAAAGGATTGAAGGGTGTAAAGTGGTGATATCTCTCCAAACTCTTGTGTTTATCTAATCAAGTTTCTTTTCATATAAATAAAATTATGTTCTCTTTGTTTTTAACTTCTTTTATTCTCAACATGAGTAGCTAAATTTTAATTGTATATGGTATGGCGTAATTAGGAGATATGATTTGTGCTAGTTTGGATTGAATCCCTACGTTTTTAAAGCAAATGTTGTAATGTTTTTATCTTTTCTTTTTAACTTCTCATTTCATGTTCCAAAAGATTATAAATGAGTTTTGATCTTCCCAAAAGGAAGTTTCATCTATTGTTTAAAAGATAATTATTTTAACAACAACTTTATCGATTTCGAATTTTAATCCCTACGAAGGCATTTTCCGATGACTTTCTCCCAAAAGGAGATGTCATTGAGTTATCTATATTCAACCAAACTAGTGCAAATTATATATCCTAATGAAACCATATCATATGCTTATTTATAAATACTTTTCAAATACAAAAACATTCTTTTCTCATTTTTCCATTAAATTAAAAAACCAAAAGCCAAAAATCAAAACCATTAAATCATCACCATCCAAAGTAGTTAGTTTCTCTAAGATAATTTTCTAATTGTTTTAAACGTGTGGTTGCAACAGGATTTCTCCCGAGGATACGATATCCGGACTCCCGGAACTTTACTACATGCACGAACTCTTACACTTGAGAGTAACACATTTTTGGGTGAGGCAAGTTTTTGGCGCCGTTGCCGGGGAGAACGGCGTGCTACCATAGTTTATTTCATTCAGAGGATTTCGGTGAGATCTTTCCACTTTGTTGTTCATAATTTTGTTTTCATTTTTTTTCCTCCTCCTTCTTTCTTCAACATAAAAACCTATAAAAATTTGAATTTTTTTCCCTTTCTTTCTTTTGTTCTTTCTTAAAAAAAGTAGTACTTGTGCTTGGTTTATGTGGCATAGGACTCCTAGAACAAAGAGATTAACTAGACGCTTTCAAATGGCTGAAAATATTACAAACATTGATGAAAACACTAGTAACAACAATGAAAACAATTTGCAAACTGGAGTTCCTAGAACCTTAAAAGATCATCTCAGACCCACTAGAACTAGCACATCCTCATGCTTTGTCTTACCTGCCGATGCAAATTCTTTTAATTTTAGACCAGGGGTAATCCAACTTTTGCCCACCTTTCATGGAATGGACAAGGAAACCTCCTATCTTCATATAAAAGGATTTGAAGAAGTGTGTTTAACATGTTTTGATGGAAAGACTAGTGAAGACACGATATATTTAAAACTATTTCCATTTTCATTAAAAGACAAAGCTAAAAATTGGCTGAATGCTTTGCCACCACGTTCTATCACAACTTGGATTGAATTACAGGCTGAATTTTTGAAGAAATTCTTTCCTATACACAGGACACAGGGGTTGAAAAGACAAATCATGAACTTTGCCCAGAAAAGTGAGGAAACGTTCTATCAAGCATGGGAGAGGTTCAATGAGCTGCTGCTAGCGTTTCCACATAATGGCTTTGATAAAAGCAGGATCATTGGCTTCTACTACGATGGACTACAACCCCAAATGAAGCAATTCGTAGAGATGATGTGCAACGGGGGATTCTTCGATAAAGAGCCAGACGAGGCGTGGCCGTACTTGGAGGAGATAGCGGAGAACGCACAAACATGGGACACCACTTCAGAGTACGACCGAGGAACCATCTCAACACCTTCCCAGCCATCACGTGGAGGGATGCACACTTTGAAGCCAGAAGATGCGCTGGAAGCAAAGATGGAAGCTTTACTCACAAAGAAGCTTCAAGCCCTCAATTTGAAAGGATCCAAAGGAGTTGAGGTCGTACAAAGCTGTGCACTTTGCGAGGTTGGTGGCCATGACACTAGTACTTGCCCAACACTTCCAGCATTGAAGAGTATGCTAATCAATCCTACGGAGGTAAACCAAGTCTCAACCAATTATCAAGGTTTCAATTCTAACAATAGGGGATGGCGCAATAATCCCAATCTAAGTTGGGGACCCCAACAACAACCCCAACAACAGCAACAACAAGCTCCTCCTCCCTTTAGACAACCATTCAACAACAACTACCAAGGGGGAAACCAAAGGAGGAACCAAGAACCAACACAAGAACAACAGATGCAACCATTTGGCGATGTACTTCAACAGCTTATCCAACTACAACAAGCCCAAATGCAACAGCAACAGGCTCAATTCCAGGCTCAACAAACCCAGAACCAACAAATGAGTGAAATCCTGGCTAAGCTTACATCAACTTTAGAAAAAGGTAAGCTCCCATCACAACCATTTCCTAATCCTAATATGGGTTCGTCTTCTTCTACAGGTAACAACGTAAAGCCTTGCCAAGCTGTCACCACACTAAGGAGTGGGAAGGAAATTCTAAAGCCTGATCCACCAAGCAACGAACATGAAAAAGAGGAAGAGATTCAAACACAAGAACATGCGCAAGAGGAGAACACAAACGGTGGCCTGAACAATAAAGACATTGAAGATGAAGAGCATGCACCACATGTACCTTCAGCACCATTTCCTCAACGGCTACTTCAAACGAAAAAAGATAAGTACCAATCTGAGATTCGCGAAATTTTTCAAAAGTGCCAAATAAACATCCCGTTGATTGATGCAATAAACCAAATCCCTGCATACGCTAAATTTCTAAAAGACCTTTGCACAATTAAAAGAAAGTTAAATGTGAAGAAAAAGGCCTTCTTAACTGAACAGGTTAGCTCCATAGTCCAACAAAACACACCACCAAAATTTAGAGACCCTGGATCACCCACTATTACTTGTAATATTGGGACTAAAAAGATTGGAAATGCATTATTGGATTTAGGATCTAGCGTCAACATTTTACCTTATCCTATTTTTACACAGCTTGGGTTAGGAGAACTAAAACCTACATCTGTTGTACTGCAACTACCTGATAGGTCTATTAAAGTTCCTAAGGGGTGTATTGAAGATGTACTTGTCCAAGTGGACAAATTTTATTACCCTGCAGACTTTATAGTCCTAGACATTCAAGGACCCCAAGCTACAAATTCTACTCCCATCATCCTTGGTAGACCTTTCCTTGCAACATGTAATGCCCTTATCAATTGTAGGAATGGTCAACTAAAAATCACATTTGGAAACATGTCCTTAGATTTGAACATATTTAATACATGTAAGCTTCCAAGTATGGATGATGAAGTTGAAGAGGTAAATATGATTGATTCTTTGGTGAATGAATGCATAGTCTCTGAATTCGTTGATGCCTCTATGGAGGATACTGATGATATCTCTTTTGTGCAGGAAGATATGAAGGAGCTCAATGCGATATGGGAGCCTAGGTTCGAGGCTCTGCCATCAAATCCATCAACTCTCAAACCATCTGAGATGGAAGATCCAAAGCCCGAACTGAAGCCACTTCCTGAATTTCTCAAGTATGTTTTTCTAGGAGATGAGAACAGCTTTCCCGTGGTAATATCTTCTAAACTCTCTTTAGAAAAGGAAAGTTTGTTAATTGACGTTTTGAAAAAGCATTGGGGGGGGCTATTGGTTGGTCTATTGCTGACATTAAAGGAATAAGTCCCATAGTATGCATGCATCATATTTATCTAGAAGATGACGCCAAACCTACTAGAGAATTTCAAAGAAGGTTAAATCCTACATTAAAAGAAGTAGTAAAAGGCGAGATTCTAAAATTATTAGATGCAGGTATCATTTACCCAATCTCTGATAGCAAATTGGTTAGTCCCATTCAGGTTGTCCCTAAAAAGTCTGGCCTCACTGTGGTTAGAAATGATAATAATGAACTTATTCCTGTTATGACTACCACAAGATGGAGGATGTGCATAGATTATAGGAAACTGAACTCCAGAACTAGGAAAGACCACTTCCCTCTACCATTCCTTGATCAAATTTTAGAGAGAGTGGCTAGACATGAGTATTATTGTTTCCTAGATGGCTATTCTGGTTACTATCAGATTAAGATTGCACCAGAAGATCAGGAGAAAACGACATTTACTTGTCCTTTTGGTACTTTTGCTTTTAAGAAAATGCCGTTTGGTCTGTGTAATGCCCCTGCTACTTTTCAGCGATGCATGCTTAGTATTTTCGATGATATGACTGAGAAAATTGTAGAGGTATTCATGGACGAATTTTCTGTTTATGGTAGCTCTTTTCACGATTGTTTAGCTAACTTGGCTCGTGTTCTTGATAGGTGCATTGAGAAAAACCTCCTATTGAATTGGGAGAAATGCCATTTCATGACCACTGAGGGCATTGTCCTTGGTCATGTAGTTTCAAAGGAGGGGATTCAGGTAGACAGAGCCAAGGTAGCAGTAATTGATAAGCTACCAAGTCCGAAGTGTGTGAGGGACATTAGATCATTTCTGGGTCACGCAGGATTCTACAGGCGATTTATTAAAGATTTCAGTGCCATTTCTCGCCCTCTTAGCAACTTATTATCTCAAAACGTTGATTTTAATTGGACACCTGAGTGTCAACATTCTTTTGATACTTTAAAAAAGTAGCTAATTTCTGCTCCTATTTTGCAGGTTCCAGATTGGTCCCTGCCATTTGAGATCATGTGTGACGCTAGCAACTACGCAGTTGACGCGGTACTTGGACAAAGGAAAGACAAGCATCCCGTGGTTATTTCTTATGCCAGCAAAACGATGAATGATGCTCAAAGGAACTATACGACCACAGAGAAGGAGTTCATGGCTGTAGTGTTCGCCTTAGAGAAATTCAGGAGCTATACTTTAGGATCTCCTATTTTGATTTATACGGACCACTCTGCTTTGAAATATTTATTGTCTAAAAAAGATGCTAAACCTCGATTAATACGATGGATTTTATTGTTGCAGGAATTCAATATCCTAATCAAATACAAGAAGGGCGTGGAGAATTTAGTAGCTGACCACCTATCACGATTGACGGTCAGCCTTGATTCAGCAGAAGTACCCTTGGAGGACTCTTTTCCTGATGAGCATCTTTTTAGCGTCTCCACCTTGCCATGGTATGCAGATATAGTAAATTATTTAGTGCCTGGTAAGACCCCTGAAACTTGGTCATTTCAAGATGTTAAAAGGTTCAAAAATGAGGTAAAATACTTTTTCTTTGATGATCCATACCTCTATAAATATTGTAGTGACCAAATTATTAGGAGGTGCATCCCTGACCATGAGATAGATATTGTGATACAATTTTGTCACGATGGGGTGTGGGAGGACATTTCTCTGCAAATAAAACTGTGGCTAAAATTTTGCAATGTGGTTTTTATTGGCCAACCATGTTTAAAGATACCCTTCGGTATTGTAAAACATGTATTCCATGCCAACAGTTAGGAGGAATTACTAGGCGAAACATGATGCCCTTAAACCCCATTCTAGAGATAGAAATATTTGATTGCTGGGGTATAGATTTCATGGGACCTTTCCCACCTTCATTTGGATATACTTATATATTAGTTGCCATTGATTATGTTTCTAAATGGGTGGATGCTATTTCTTGCAGGTCGAACGATGCTTCAATTGTGATCAAATTTCTCAAGGAGAATATCTTTTCTAGGTTTGGAGCACCCACGGCATTGATCAGTGACGGAGGGTCTCATTTCTGCAACCGCTTGTTCGCCAATTTAATGAAAAGGTTTGGGGTCACACACAAAGTTTCTACCCCATATCACCCCCAAACCAATGGTCAAGCAGAGCTGGCAAATAGAGAAATTAAAGGGATCCTACAAAAGACGGTTAATCCATCAAGGAAGGATTGGAGCTTGCGCTTACCTGAAGCGTTGTGGGCCTACAGGACAGCCTACAAGACAATTTTAGGGATGTCTCCCTACCATCTAGTATTTGGGAAGTTTTGTCATTTACCTGTTGAGTTAGAGCATAGATCTTATTGGGCTGTTAAAAAATTGAACTTTGACATTGATTCATCTTTTGCCTCTCGCAGGTTACAATTATTGGAGCTAGAGGAACTGAGGAGAGATGCATACGACAACGCTAAGTTATCCAAAGAAAGGATGAAGTCTGTTCATGACAGAATGATCCTTAGGAAAGAGTTCGTACCATGCCAGAAGGTTCTCCTCTATAATTCCAGACTCCACATATTCCCTGGGAAACTTCGCTCTAGGTGGTTTGGACCTTTCATCGTCAAAGAAGTTTTCCCACATGGAGCGGTCCTATTGCTGAATGAGAAAGACGAAAGTGAGTTCAAGGTGAACGGTCAACGATTAAAACATTTTCATGAACCTTGGACCAAGGAGGCGAGTACCATCGAGCTCACGGACCCACCTTCGGGTGGCAATTAATCAGGTGTTTTCTCTCCATGACTACGCTCCTTTACATTGAGGACAATGCTTAATTTTAGTTGGGGGGAGAGTATAAATTATTATTTTTTCCTCATGATTTTTTTTCTTTCTTTCTTCTTTTTCTTATGATTTTTTTCTTTCTTCTTTTCATTTTTTTCCCTTTTCTTCTATTAAAAAAAACTAAATAAAAAAATAAAATTTTTGGAGAAGACTTCAACATTTTGCTTAGTCTCTAAATGCTTAATTTCATGTGATTTTCTCGGATCATTATTTGGTATCAAATTCGTAGATATTTGAATGGCATGGTCTAATTTCTTTTCCACATTGGAATCAAATGTCAATATGCCGTGTATGAAACTTGTTTATATGTCATGACATTCCCCTTGAAATAATTTGGGAATAGTTTTGTGCAAGCTAATGTTATGTGTGGTAGGATGAAGCAATTGAGTGGATTGGTTCTAAATTGGATGGGAATTTTGGCCATTTGCATATGTTTGGTGATTTTTAATGAGTGGGTGGTTGAGTTGATAATGTGATAAATGAGAAATATAATAAGTGAATAAGTGAATGGTTCTCCTAGTCAAGTTGAGTAGCTGGGGCCCCACGAAACATTGGGGATGACGCCAAAGACAAGATTTAGGATGTCATTCTAGCCCTTTGTTTATATAGCGTTATCGCGTGTACACAAAGGTAGCCGTGTTTGCATTTCATAGCGTTATCGAGTGTATGCAAAACAAAAATATAAAAAAATGATAATGATGCAATAAATGAAGGAATAAGAAACGAATGATTCATGCAATCTCAACCCCCACAAGTTAGAAGGAGCCTTGCATTGTTTTTGACCAAATCCTTGAAAATTGAAAACTATGATATGATTTGTGATATATCCTAACACATGCATACTGTGCTTACCACTTTACTCTTTTCTGAATTAAATTGAGGGAGTGTCATATGTTATTTTATTTCATACATGTGTATATTGGATTTGAAATCAATTGGAAACAACTTTTGGAGTAGGCCATAATAATATCATGAGTTTGGTACACGTTTTTGATTGAATCCGAATTTATCGCATTATTTGCTAGAGACTAACAAATAGCTAGTTGGGGGGTATGATTTCAGCATAATATTACATTATTTCCCCCTTATTGGACCCCAATTTGTGCATACGTAAGTGCTAAAATAGCTCTATTATGGTTATATTCAGAAAATCATATAATATTAGAGCCTAATCTCATAATTTGCACAATTATTAATTTTTTTGAACTAATTTGTGATTCTTTATATTTTTCAGGGTCAGAGCTCGAGCCCACGATTCCAACGGCTATTCATTCATATTTTTCGGAGCTCGGGGGACTTTTCTACAATTTTTGGAAGCACATTAGTTCAAATAAAAAAAATTATTAAAAAAATTTAATAAAACAGCAGCCCGCTCATTTGAAATGAGCGGGCCACTGCTCATTTGCCAGCAAACGCGCGCGCATGATCATATAAAAAAAGAGTTAACGGGCCGGCCCGCTTGGCCGGCCCGTTTATTTCTTCTTGCAGGCGCGCGCAGCAGCTAAGGGCGCGGATGCGGGTTTTGAAGCGCGCGCCCGCCCAGATCCGACTCATTAACCCAAAATCAGACCCGCAATGTTCTTTAAAGTGTATTTGATGCATTTCTTGATGAATTTTAATGATTTTGGACACGATTTTGATCAGAATTTGATGCAGATTTTGATTCTTCAGTTTATTTTCAGATCAGGAAGCTCAAAGGGCAGAATTTGAAGGGTTTCATGGAGTTATTCATATTGATTATGGGGGAGATGAAGAGCCAAACACATTAAACCAAAGAAGCCTATAAATAGGTGTTCTCTCTTGAGCTATTGGCATCAGATTTTGGAGAGTTTTATCCTATGTATTTCTGGTTATAGAGAGAGTATTTTTGAGTGAGCTTTCATAGGATTTTTGAAGAAAGAAAGGGGTGTTCCAATTGCAAAGGATTGAAGGGTGTAAAGTGGTGATATCTCTCCAAACTCTTGTGTTTATCTAATCAAGTTTCTTTTCATATAAATAAAATTATGTTCTCTTTGTTTTTAACTTCTTTTATTCTCAACATGAGTAGCTAAATTTTAATTGTATATGGTATGTCGTAATTAGGAGATATGATTTGTGCTAGTTTGGATTGAATCCCTACGTTTTTAAAGCAAATGTTGTAATGTTTTTATCTTTTCTTTTTAACTTCTCATTTCATGTTCCAAAAGATTATAAATGAGTTTTGATCTTCCCAAAAGGAAGTTTCATCTACTGTTTAAAAGATAATTATTTTAACAACAACTTTATCGATTTCGAACTTTAATCCCTACGAAGGCATCTTCCGATGACTTTCTCCCAAAAGGAGATGTCATTGAGTTATCTATATTCAACCAAACTAGTGCAAATTATATATCCTAATGAAACCATATCATATGCTTATTTATAAATACTTTTCAAATACAAAAACATTCTTTTCTCTTTTTTCCATTAAATTAAAAAAACCAAAAGCCAAAAATCAAAACCATTAAATCATCACAATCCAAAGTAGTTAGTTTCTCTAAGATAATTTTCTAATTGTTTTAAACGTGTGGTTGCAACAGGATTTCTCCCGAGGATACGATATCCGGACTCCTGGAACTTTACTACTTGCACGAACTCTTACACTTGAGAGTAACACATTTTTGGGTGAGGCACCGTGCGACACACCACCTTCTTCCAACACCCACCCCTCGGCGTCCAAAGTCATGACCACTCAACCGCGCCACCATGCTTCCGCCGACGACCTCATCTCCCTTCCTGTCTCTCCATCTCTCTCCATATCTCTGGCGTCCCCGACCAAAACCACCAGTATCGCCCTTCCCGACTTCTTCCTCTCAAAACTTTGACGAGCCCTGCCTCTCCCCCAAACCAACGACAACACCCCAAGTTTCGACGTTCTCCTCCTCCACCGGTGCCCACCTTCTCTCCCCACTGCATACTCCCGCCGTCAACCAACATCACTGACCACCCACATCATCCTGCCTTCTCATCAGCCTTCCAACATCAGTGTAACCCTCTCAGCACCTTCCTCCTTCTACCAACCCCTCCTACCTCAAAACTCCCGCGGCAACCTCCCCTTCACTCGCAACCCCTTCCCTCACCTGTAGCCGCACCGTGTGCAGCCTCACCTCGACCTCTCTCTTCCATACTTCCTTCTCCTATCTCAGTCCCGACAAACTCTCCAACCACCCTCCTCAAACTCACTCCAACCCCGAAGACCCCAACCCTCATCTTACTCCTCCCTCTTTAAAAACTCGCGGTAGCCACCTCAAACCTCAACTGCCACCGCCGAACGACGCCTGCGTCGACCACCGTCGCCGCTGTCGCTGTCCGACCACCTCAGACCGGCCTCTGCTCCGTCGCCGACCAAGCCGCACCCACCTGCATGCTAACGGACCTAAAACAGTGAGTTTTAATTTAAATAGTTTTATATAAAATACAAACAGTATATTATATATTATGTATGTTAGTTATAATATTATTTTATATGTATTATATAACAGTAAATTATATATTATATGCGTAAGTATAAAAACAGTTTATATGTTATATATATAAACAGTGTTATATAAGTTAGGTTTAATGATATTTTAATTGGTTAAGAATTCTTTATCTTGATATTGAAAATCCATGATGCAGATAAATCACGCCTCTCGTTACGATCGCCTGGACATCCAAAATCGCCTCGATTAGGCAAGTATTTTATAGTGTACAAATTTTAAGATGTAATGTTCAAATCTTAGTGGCTGAAACCATCAAGTGTTATTAATTATGATGTTCATAGCATAATGGAAAATATCAACTATTATTAATCATGTTTACATCAACACATTGTGACAATTTTAATTATCATTAAAGTATAATTAACAATTGTATAATTGTAGCGTTATTCCAGTATGTCTGTCAATTTTAGTGGCTGAAATCATATGTTTTCCATTATGTTGGTTGCTCTCCGATTATCATTGATTAATAACATTTGACATGATATGTTTAATGATCTTTCCTTTTAGTTTTGTTGGAAACAGTTTATCATCTACCCATTATCAAAAAAATTAGACTATCTTAGGAATAGAGCTGAACATCACTCTCGGGACAAATGTGAGACCATCGAATATAGATGGGATAAAAACTAGTCGATGACTAGACCAATATACTTTGGGTGGGGTTGGTTCATTGTAGTAGAGTTTGTCAGTGTAGCTTGAGCATCTTACGGCTACCTCCATACCACACTAATGGATGCAAGCATCTTAGCCATTTTCCAGGTTAGGGATGGCAAGAAGCGTCACAGTTAACCCTCGATGATATGGTGTATCAAGAACATTATACTTACTCGGACATGGACTTATTCACTAACACAGATAACTGAAAAGTACTCAACTTGCAAACTATCTTTACCTTATTTGAAATGCAAATTATGTATTAACTGTTGATAAATCTCATGTCATTACTTTCAGCATGCTCATATATTTTTGCTATGCACCTGCTTTCTTATATGTTCTAACGCCCTCTCTTTGTTTTCTTATTTCGTAAACACCTTTCTTACTTTAAAATCTTGTCGAGCTATCTCACTGACATATATTTCAAATGTAAATGTGACATTATGTTAGGTTCAGGGTCAGAGTATTTTGAGGACCCCGCTTTTTAGGATCCTATCTTGGAGGCAGGCCCCGTCGATCAGAGCTACGAGGACGATGAGGTCCTTCCTGCTGAAGACTAGAGAGAGCTGCTTTAGTTTCGGTTTTATTAGTTGTAGTTGTTGCTTTTCAGGTGTGTTTGCTTCCAATATCAGTTGTACGGCCATGCTAGGCCTTAATTCCTTTGTGTACTTTGTTTTGAACGGTGGAATAAAATTGTAATAAATATTTATGCTGCTTCTGAGAATCTCGCATGCAAGAACCTGATTTGTTAAACACAATGCTCAGTGTGCTTAAGTCAAAGAAGAAAGAAAAGAATTACTTCTTCTTTGCTTTAAGCACACGCGGACCCACTCACGTTCTCGCTTTCAAGTACAATGTGAAGCGGGGTGTGACAGGTTTTAGTTGTGGCCCATGCAGGTCATGCATTCTAATAGGCTCATATTTTACACCTTTTTCTGCATATTTGCATGCCATTTTGATTGCTCATATTGCGATTTTCATGATTATTTGGCGATGTTTCGATACTTTTCACTATTTATTGTTTTTCGTCTAATTTCAGGAGATATGTATCAATCTGGTGCAATTTGGAGCCTAGAGGACTCGCACGCATGTCGGAGCGTCGCTCATGATCATATTGGAGAGTTAATGACACTAGAGGATGAGTGGAAGAAGAAGAAGAACGTCGAAGGAATCGACGAGGAAGCAAAGAGAGAAGGAATAAGCTCTGAAACAGGCCACTCGGCCGAGCAAGGCAGTTCACTCGGCCGAGCAAGACTGACACGACAACGTTTGCCAGCCCGAGTACCGCAATGTACTCGGCTGAGTGGTGAATTCCACTCGGCCGTGTAAGAACTCCACTCGCCCGAGTGGAGGCCAAAATTTTGAAGAGAGCCAAGCAGACTTCTCTGTTTTTTGGATGATCTGCAGACTGACGTACTCGGCCAAGTCACACTTCTCACTCGGCCGAGTCATATTTCCACTCGGCCGAGTGGCACAGACGCCCAGTCGGGAAAACTAGTGTTTCTGGCGGCGCAAAGGCAGTTTGGTCTGTATTTTTTGGTTCTTTTGGGCATGTATTTAAGCCCAGTTTTGTCTCCAGCCCTAGGGGAGACCAGATAGACTTCTTAGAACTATTTTTCCTTGGTTTCTAAGGATAATTAAGCTTTTTGATTGGCAAGAGATTGAAGATTGGATCTAAATTTTCTATTGAAAGCTTCTTTGGCGACGTTGGTTTGTCTAAATCTCTTGCAAGTTTTGATTTTTATGCTACATCTCTTATTGAATCTTGATTTCATGATGAATTCCATTGTGGATCTTGTTTTTCTTATCGATTTCTAATATGATTTGTGAGTAGTTTCTTTGCTATAGGACAAAGGGATGAACCCTATGGATCTAATGTTTAAATTGTGAAATTTATTGAATTGCTATGCGATTAGGCTTAATTGAAAGGTTAGATCTTGATTGATTTACTACGGGTAGATAGAAATTTCTCTTGGATCTCGTGAGCTCGACAGAGGATCTTGATCCAAGGAAAGCCTTAGATATTCGATTTAGGTTTACAATCGAAATTTCCTAGATTTGGTGTGCGGCGGCGACCAAAGCTAGCATTTTTATTGTTCTCCTATACTCATATTCGTTGCACGACAGTGAATGAATACGAACTATCAAGATCTAGATCCGAACTCAAGTTGCACGACAGCGAGTTTGGATTTGGATTGTACGAGATTGCCGACCTTAATGCTAGTAGTCTAGACTAGGCTTGCACGACAGAGAGGCTCTAGTCTAGAGTGCTATAGACCAACAATAGCGCGACAACGTGAGTTGGTTCTCCAATTAGTTGCGGCAAGTTCACTTTGACTCGAGTTTGATTGCATGGTATTTCATAACTCACATCGATGACTTGAAAATCCATAGCGAGGATTCACTAGCCCTAGACATCTTTATTATATTGAATTTGCATTGTTACTCAAACAATTTTTATACCATCCGTTCTCAAACAACTTTTCCACCAAATATCTTAGTAACCAAATAGAGTACTGTCATTAGTCCTCCATGTGATTCGATACCCGCTTGCCACTTAACCATGCACTTGCGGTAAAGCTACATTGTTTTTCGGGTGTATATCCGGGAGCAATCACATTCTGCAAAATACTTCAGAAACAGTATAGATATCATTACTAACCAGATCGTTCAAATACACATGTATACAAATGTTTACCTTGTTTCTGTTTTCAGCATGGCAAGAAGACCGTACACTCAGAATGGAAATGGAGCTAACGAAAGTAGTGTTCCCGATATCCATGAACTCATGGGTGTCATGAGAGGGATGTTGGAAATTCAACAGCAACTGGCTCAGCAAGGACAATAGCTTGCACAACCTACACCACCTCCTCCTCGGGCTACACGTGGAGCCAAACAATTTCGAGAGCTGAGCCCAAAGAGTTTCTCTAGAAGAGAAGGCCCATTGGAAGCTGAAGAATGGGCCCGAAGCACTGAGGATGACTTGAGCCTTTCTCGCATTGACCAAGCAGGCTGGGTGGACGTAGCCAATAAACAGCTGACTGGTAATGCTTGGAATTGGTGGTATGCAGAGGAGGCACGTTTGGTTAGGCCAATCAACTGGACTATTTTCCGAGAGAGATTCGATGCAAAGTACTTCCTTAGGTCAGCAAAGAGAGAGCTGCAGCAACGTTTCGTCAACCTAGAACAGGACACTCGAACTGTTGACGAATACGAAGCAGAATTTTCTATGCTTAGTCGCTTCACTCCTCATCTGGTGGAAGATCCTGAAGATCATGCATACCAGTTTCTCCAGGGTCTGGACCTGGACATTCAAGCGTCGATGTCTTCGACGAATTCGACCACTCATCGGGAAGTATTGGATGCTGCTAGGAAGCATGAGCTCATCATGAAGCGTAAGAAGGCGCTTCAAACTGGAGGAAGTAGGCATCCACATGAGCCGCCAAGGAACAATCTCTGATCTACCCAGACTACATAAATCAAGAGGCCTGATGCTCCTGCCAACAACCGATCTTAGATGGTGTGCTTTCACTGCAATTGAACTGGACATGTCAAGAAGGACTGTCGGTTGCTGCTGAATCAATGCTTGATATGTAGAGCATCTGCACATGCTACCAGAGACTGCTCTCACTGCACCAGTAAGCCGACGACTGCTGGGACTTCTGGATCTACGCAGTGTGGACCACCTATGGCTCCACAACAAAAGGCTTTTGAACAAGTAAGGTAGAACCAGTCGAGGCGTCAGGCATTCACCATGACAGCCGCAGAGGCTGAGGCTACAGAACGACTGATTTTAGGTAATGCCTAACCTTTCTTTTATAATGCTTATGGCATATGTATAGTAGATCTATTTGTATTAATTGAGATATTTGTAGTGTGTGTGTATATATATTGTGTGTGGATCCATGTGTGGATCTCTGTGTTCAACTCATGTATGAGTGGGCATACTCTTGGTATATTAGTATATTATGTTTGTCTATTGTGTTGTACATGCATATACGGTGATATACGTGATATATATATATATATATATATATATATATATATATATATATATATATATATATATATATATATATATAGTTATATGTATGGTAGTAAGCGTTATACTTATACGTGTGTGTTGATAGCTATATCATTATATGGATATCTGTGTGTATTAGAATTGGTGTATGGCTATCTACTAGGGGTGTATACATCTTGGATGTACTTTCAGTGTTTGTATTTTTATGCTAGTAAGCTTATGTGCATGTTGGGTGTGAGGTACATGATAATAAGTGTGCTTATAGTTGAATGTATATATCTACTGTATGACATATATATTAGTGTGTGTTTATGCGTGTGTCCATGCGTGGATAGGTATGTGCTTAGTTATATGTACATGTACATATAGCATGGATATGTGTGCCTTACGTATAGTAGTAGGGATATAATATTGTATTGTATTGCTTGCCCCTACGGGATGATATATGTGCGTGTGTTTAGATGTATGCTAGGAGGTATACATGATTGTATGTTTGTATCTATGTTTAGATGTGTATATGTAGTAGTATACTAGCTTTATGTAAAATTACCAAGGTTGTGTATACTTGTGTGTTCATATAGTATGTATGTCTATGTTCTTGTGTAGATATGAGGTAGGTGTGTAATAGTGTAAGTATGTATATGTGTGTGATATGCATGCATTTTACACATTTATTCTCATACATTCATATCATGTTTCACCCTCCAAATCCCAATTTTATATGTTTTTCGATGAATATTTGGAACTATTTCACTTTCAGAGCGTTTATGTTGATTTCAGGGAATTTGGAGCAATTTAGAGCGATACGGTGCAATCTGGAGATGAAGCCATGTTTGATGATGCAAGAGCAATAATAATACACTTGGATATGAGTTGGAAGCACCAAAAGACAAGGAAGAAAGATCTATGAAAGTTAGAGCAAAGAAGAAGAAGAAACAAAGCTAAAACGCATGAAACGCCAAAGATTTACGCACTACATCCACCTTGTTTTAATTTCTAATATCATTCAAGAGGCCATCTTAACTTGGAGATATTTTTCTGTCATAGTAGACTTCATGACGGTTCCAACGCTGCCAAGAACGTGCCAAACGGAGGTCGGATGAATTTTCTAGAATTTCTGCAAGATTGGGTAGCAGTGCTGAAATTTCGTGTATCAGTGTCACTCGGCCGAGTGACACTTTCACTTGACTGAGTTAGATCTCACTTGGCTGAGTGACCAGAAAAAACAGAATGTTGATTTTTGTAGTTTTTGCAGGAATTTCCACTCGACCGAGTGACATTTCCACTCGGCCGAGTGAGCCGACGACCAGAATTCTGAAATTCTGTTACAACTAGGGTAAATGGTATTTTGGTCAACTTTTTCTTAGGGATTTGGGGTAGCTATAAATACAACTTTGTAGCTGTCATTGAGGGGGAGAGTTCCCATTATTTTTCTTGGAGAATTTTTTAGAGTTTAGGCCATGCTCTTGGCCCCCTATTGGTTCTAAAAGCTTGTATTTGGATTGGAATACTTCATGAAAGCTAAGTAGCTTTGTGTTTGTTATTTGAAAAAAATATTTGATTTGATATATTTTTACATGCAAGCAATGTTTCTTATTGATTTATATATCATTATTGCTATGCTTGGTTGATTCTTGCTCTAGGGCAAAGGGATGAACCCTATGGATATAGGGTTTGATGTCACGCCCCGCTTCCCAAAACAACGGAGGCGAAGCGTGACTAGGCCCGCTTAGGCCAGAGCTACGAAGCCCTGACCCAATAAGCGTCTGTGTGGTACCAAGGCAAAGGTACAGGTCCCTGCATGTTAGTACAGAATAATAAAAGTACGAGAAGGAAAGAACATCACAGATTTTATTCCAACATATCAATAGTACCAAGTCTCAACGCCCGAAAGGCTACAACAGCAGAAAAGTAAGTCTAATGGTGCAAGCACCCAACCTAAACAAGGAAACATAAAAGGTGCTACGCACCCAACAAAGATATTAACGCCTCTGGAATCTGCTACCAAAAGTCTCTAACTCTGATCCTCCTCGGGGTCGTACTCGGGATCGACGCCCTCTAGCTCCACGTCGGCAGTCAGGTCAGTCTCCTCCACGTACTCTGGCTCAATCCCTGACGTACAGCACCAAAAGAAGGAACTGTATGTCAGACAAGGTCTACAAGAAAAGATTAGACCAGGCTACAAGTGTACCAATTACTTACAACATTTTACTGGTTGATTAACATGCTGAGGTTTTTAACAACAGAAAGAAACACAACAGACAAGTAAACAAAACAAGTAGTAGTCATAGTGAGTGCTATGGACTACGGGACTAGCCTACTGGTGTCAAGACAAGACGGAACACGGGAAGCCAGACATGACAAGACAAGACAAGACACGAAAGGGTTCACGCCTGTTCGGTTCGAGGGGGATCAATCCCTCTTGCCGCTTGCACGCTCAACCCTACCCCATAACCCCAAGAATCGTGACAAGACATGGGATCACTTGTTCTAGCTTGACAAGTGCCCAATTGCTCTCTGAGCTGTGTATCGGTACATGGGATCACCTGCTCTAGCTTGACAGGTTCCCAATTGCCCATCGGGCTGTGAACTAGTACAAGGGATCACTCGCTCTGGCTTGGCGAGTGCCCTATTGCCCAGCGGGCTGTGCGGACGGAAGGGAACAAGACACGAAAAAATAGGAAGGTTTGTACTAGGGTGTCCACAACTCACGCACACGCATGTCAATCTTATGATATCAGAAATTGTTGTTGTTGGACTCAGATTTCGTTGTCAAATCTGATCCAACAAAGGCGTCCCGGACGCTATCATTTCACGTCCAGTTCTCATGGTTCAACATGTCTAATCTAACAAGACTAAGGCCTAAGCATGGCCAAGTACGCAAGTGATACACTTGCCTGTGGTGGCGAGCGCGTCGTCTCCCTGGTACGCCTCGTCCAAACGTCCCGTCGGTGGAAAAGTGTCTGAAAATCGTGACACGGCGACGGTGTCATATCACGATTCATTAATCCCTATTAGGGTTATGTCTAGGTTATCGGGACTATCCTAATCAATCCAAAAATCACATTTTTTAAATATAATTTACCTAATCGACGATCTATCCTATGTGTGCTTGCATAATGTCCATTCGTCGATTTCTACGGTTTGTACAACGTTTTAAAGATCCGCGGAAAATAAATTTAGTTTGATTAGGTTGCCACTTTTATTTAGGGTTTGATCATCTATTGTGTGGGTTACTACGAAATTAGGGCACCAACCTGAAATCGACGGTTGCACGAAGATCCGGCGTCAAATCTGAAAAGGGTGGGAGCTTGCGTCGTCCGGAAATTCCCAAGCCACGGGTAGCGCAGCGAGAACGTTGATTGCTGGTGGTGGTGAAGATTTTAGCGTCTCCCGGTGTCATTGCTGCTGGATCTGAGACGAGAACTCCGTGCTAGGGCAAGAGAAAGGGAAATGAGAGAAGAGGGAGAGCTTTGGGGAAGGTGGAGGATGCAAGGATGGAAGAACGAGCAAAGGGGAGGACGTGAGAGGTAGAGGAAATAGGTTTGGGGAAGATGGAGACTGAAAAAAATCAGGAGAAATGAAAGAGAAAGCCCCGTTTAAATAAGAAAATGAAACGGCGGCTAGCACAAAAATTAGGGTTTCGGGGTCAACTAGTCGGTCAGAGAAGGGCGGTCGACCGACTAGTTTGGGAACTAGTCGGTCGGTCGTGTAACTGTGACCGACTAAAACCCAAACCGTGAACATGGTTGTTGTAGAATTTATAGAGTTAGTGGTCTGTGAAGGCTCGTCGACCGACTAGTTTGCAACCTAGTCGGTCGGCCAGTGTTCATAGACCGACTAAAGGGTGAAAGTTGTCAACAAGATATTTTGAAGGTTAGTCGGTCAGAGAAGGATACTTAACCGACTAGTTCGTCAACCAGTCGGTCGGTTTTCGTTCTTTGACCGACTAACGGTAAACAGTAACCTGATGCGAAAAATGATCTCTGTACTTAGTCGGTCTGCGAAGAAGTGTTGACCGACTAGTTCGATAACTAGTCGGTCGGTGGTTGAACTTAGACCGACTAATCGTAAACAGTAACTTAAGGAAAAAGCCTGACAAAAACTAGTCGGTCCATGAGGAGTTGTTGACCGACTAGATGGACATCTAGTTGGTCGGTCCCTCAACGTGAACCGGCTAATTTGCACAAGAAGTCGCAGAATGAAGGGGAAGCTTCGGGATGATTCTAATGAGTTCCAAGAGTGGTCTTATACTAAAATGTGAGCGCGGAGAAGTAAAGAAAGAAGACGAACAATTGCATATATATATAAATAATATTCATCATACAAAAACCAGCCGTTACATCCTACCCACCTTAAGAAAATTCCGCCCTCAGAATTTCTTTTAGAATAGGTGAGGGTAACGCTCTCTCATCTCATCCTCTCTCTCCCAAGTGGACTCCCCAGGTGATCCGTGACGCCACATCACTCTCACCAGGTCGACTAACTTATTCCTCAACTGCTTCTGTCGACGGTCCAAAATCTGCACGGGTTGCTGGTCGTAGGTCAGGTCTGGATGGACCGTGATCTCTGAGAAATCCACCGTGTGCGACGGATCACTGACGTACCGACGTAACTGGGATACGTGGAATACATCGTGAACACCCACTAAAGATGGTGGCAGCGCAAGGCGGTAGGCCACTGCTCCCACACGTTCCAGCACATCAAAAGGTCCAATAAACCTCGGGCTCAGCTTCCCCTTCTTCCCGAAACGAATAACTCCGTGGTTCGGAGAAATCTTCAAGAAAACATGATCTCCAGGCTGAAACTCCAACGGTCTCCTCTTGGCATCAGCCCAATGCTTGAAACGATCCTGCGCAACTCTGAGCTTCTCCCTGATGTCTCTCACGACATCCACAGCTTCCACTATCATTTCTGGACCCAACAGCTCCCGATCTCCGATGTCATCCCAGCTCAGTGGCGATCGACACTTCCTTCCATATAAGGCAGTAAACGGCGCCATGCCAATGCTCGCCTGGTAGCTGTTGTTATAAGAAAACTCCACCAAATGGAGATGGTCCTCCCAAGATCCCTTCTAGTCGAGCGTGCAAGCTCGCAGCATATCCTCCAGAATCTGAATAGTCCTCTCGGACTGGCCGTCGGTCTACGGGTGGTACGCCGTGCTGAAACTCAGACTTGTACCCAAATGCTCCTGCAGACTTCTCCAGAACTGAGATGTGAATCTCGTATCTCTGTCAGACACGATGCTCACAGGGACCCCGTGTAAGCGTACAATCTCCTGCACGTACACGGCCTACGTCACAACTAATCAAGAAGGAAAATTAAAGAGAAGTAGAAACGAAGTTTTACCTCAAGATATTTCCTCGCCAAGGCTTCCGTAGACTGGCCTACTCGAAAAGGAATAAAATGCGCAGACTTGGTCAACTGATCTACGATCACCCAGACTGCGTCGTTTTGCCTCGGGGTCCGAGGTAAACCAGTCACGAAATCCATCGTAATGTGTTGCCACTTCCACTCCGGAATAGGAAGCGGTTGCAGCAACCCAGCAGTACGATGATGCTCGGCCTTCACTTGCTGGCATACTAAACACTTGGCAACGCTCCGTGCCACACTCCTCTTCATGCCAATCCACCAGTAATTCTGTCGGAGGTCCTTATACATCTTGGTACCACCATGATGTTTAGAATAAGAAGAGCTATGAGCCTCACTCAATAGCTCCTTACGAACATCTCCTGCAGGTACGCAGAGTCTGCTGCCGTACCATAGCGAACCATCCTCATGAATCACGAACTCTGCTCGCAGTCCAGCTTCAACCTGCCTCCTGATCCTCTGCAATTTCGGATTTCCCGCCTGTGCTGCCTTGATCCGATCCACATTCGTGGACTGAATCTGCAAATTCATGAAAGTATGAATCACACCAGGTAGGACAACCTCCAAAACCATCTCCTTCAGCTCCTGCTGAATCCTCCAGTCAGCAGTATGCACCATAGCCGTGGGAAGTCTACTCAAAGCGTCCGGCATAACGTTCACCTTCCCCGGATGATACTGCAAATCTATCTCGTAGTCAGCCATGAGCTCCAACCATCGTCTCTGACGCATGTTGAGCTCCTTCTGGGTGAATATGTACTTAAAGATCTTATGATCTGTAAAAATCTTCACACTCTCACCCAGCAAGAAATGCCTCCAAATCTTCAGCGCAAAGATCACTGCCGCCAACTCCAGATCGTGCGTCGGGTAATTCTTCTCATGAGTCCTCAATTGACGAGAAGCATACGCGACCACGCGGCCATGCTGATGCAGAACGCATCCCAGGCCCTTCCCCGATGCATCACAATAAACTTCAAAGCCTCCGCTCCGATCCGGTACCGTCAAAACTGGTGCCGTGGTCAACCTTGCTTTCAAGATACCGAAAGCCTCCTCACAAGCATCAGACCACAGAAACTCATCATCCTTCCTCGTCAGCTTCGTCATCGGCTCCGCAATCCTCGAGAAATCTTTAATGAACCGCCGATAATAGCCTGCTAGGCCAAGAAAACTCTTGATGTCGGATGCTGACTGCGGAGTGATCACTCCTTATTTTACACCTTTTTCCCGCATGTTTGCATGCTATTTAGATCGCCCAAATCATGTTTTTCACGATATATCGATGATATTGCGATGCTTTTCACGATTTGTTGTTTTTGTCGCATTTCAGGTGATTTGGCACGATTTGGAGTGATCTCGAGATGCGCTTACTCTAGACGGTCACCGACGACCTCCCCGAGGGGTATTTTGCTGTTGGAGAGGAGCGGAAGAAGAATGGAGGTCGCAGGAGCGACGAGGAGGCCAAAATAAGCAATCTGGGCATTTTTTGTGTCTCACTCGACCGAGTGGAGGAGCCGCTCGGCCGACCAGCGAGACACCGCTCGGCCGACCAGATCAGACACGATTTACCTGTGCACTCGGCCGAGCGACGGAGACCACATCGGCCGAGTGACTACATCACGTCCGCCCGAGTGGCGCCCAAACGAAGCCCTTCAAAAATCTCCAAGTTTCTGTTTTTCGGCTGCCTGAGCTTCAGAAGACCCACTCGGCCGAGTGGCTTATCCCGTCTGCCCGAGTACAATGAAGCCATCGGCCGAGTGACGACAACTCACTCGGCCGAGCCGCCCCCGAAGTAGAGACCCCTGAAGGCCTCGACTTACTGGAAAATTATAGGGTTTCTCACTCGGCCGAGCAACATTTGTCACTCGGCCGAGTGCGATGTGCTGCCTGTAGCGAAAACTGCGGAAAACAGGCTGTGCAGGGGTATTTTGGTCACAGTTTTTGGACGATTTTGGGGGCTATTTAACCCCTGTTTTTACCCTAGTTTTAAGAGCTTTTCCTTAGATTTTTTTGCAGCTTTTTAGATCTACTTTTTAGCTTTATTTTGGAGATTGGAGAGAAGACAATTTTTGATTTTTGTTGGATTAATTGAAGAACTCGATTGGTTTGTCTATCTCTACTCTAAAAATTCTATTTTTATTGCATATCTCAATATTGTGATGAATTCTATTGCTTATTTCATTGATTATTTTTGTGATCTTGCTATGAATTGTGAGTAGTCTCCACGTCTTGGGGCGTGGGGATGAACCCTACAAGCCCAACTTCATATTTGTGATGAATTAGTAGAAATTTTGCTAGAATTGATATTTAGAGATTAGGTTGGGATCGATTTACTACGGATAACTAGGAGTTCATATCGATTGGGATTTGCAAGAGATTGGATCCCGATTCGATAGGAAACCCTAGAAATCCGAATTGGGTTGGAATCGAATTTCCGTAGTATCGGTTTGCAAGAGATTGGACCGATACTAGGGTTTCCGGTTGCAATTCCGTGCCAATACCCGTTTGCAAGAGATTGGACGGGTAGGAACTATCCCAATCTAGATCGCGAGCCGAGTTTGCAAGAGATTGGGCTCGGTGAGCGATTGGACGATGATGTTGATCCTAATGCTAGCTTTCATAGGCTAGGGTTTGCAAGAGATTGGACCCAAACCTAGGATAGCTATAGACCGGCAACAGCGCGAGAGCGTGAGCTTGGTTCTACATTTAGTTGCGACTAGTTCATCCAAAATCCTAATCTAGCAATTTTGATACCGATGAACCACATTTATGAGATACGGTGAGTAGCGGGGATTCCCCATTCCCTAGACGTTCTTTATTTGATTTGATATTTCTGCGCTTTGTCTGACGATTGTGACAGGATCGCCAAAGGCAAATCTCTCTTCTTAGATAGCCAGGTTGATTGGAACAAGCACGGTCATTCGTCCTCCCTGTGTTCGATATCCCGCTCGCCGCTACACCGTGCGCTTGCGGTAAAACTACAACCGTCGCCTCGGGCGTGTATCCGGGGTGCGATCAAGTTTTTGGCGCCGTTGCCGGGGAGGCGATTGCGTTTGATTCTTTCTCACCCTAGCTATTTCTTTTTTTATTATTATTATCATTATTTTTATTTCTTATTTCTTACCTAACCCTTCCACGGTACTAATCATTTCTTTGAAACTCTGTTTCCCCTGTGCATGTACACGAGATCTACGGCGGACCCTGCAGCTATCTTATTTGATCCCGAGATCGAACGTACCGCGCAGAGACTTAGAGCGAAAAGGAGACAAAATCCGGAAGGGGGGTTTATGACCAACCCGGAAACTGCGGATCAATTAGCGGCAAGAATGGCGAGGATAATATCTATTCGAGATAGGCTTCGGCCTAAGACCTCTTCCACTACCTCATCCATTGCCATGCCGGAGTTGGCGGCCGACAAGAACTTCGAGCTAAAGACTGGACTAGTGGTTCTGATGCAGCAGGATCCATTTCATGGGAATGCCCATGAACATCCTCATTACCACATACAATTGTTCTTGTCGAAGTGCGCCACATTCCAGATGCCGGGGGTCTCCATCGATGCCATCAGACTGCGCCTCTTCCCCTTCACGCTAAAGGACAAGGCACTCTATTGGTTGAGGACGCAAGCTGAGGGTGTTTTCACCACTTGGGACGAGTTGGCGAGTGCATTCATCGACAAGTTCTATCCGCCCTCCAAGACGGTGAAGATTCGGAGCTCTCTCATGTCCTTCAAGAAAGGACCCCAAGAGACGCTCTATGAGGCTTGGGAGCGTTTTAAGGATCTGCAGCATCAATACCCGCACCATAGTATAGAAGACTGGGAGCTAGTGCATAGCTTCTACAATGGTCTCCAACCGGGGACCAAACAAATTATTGATGCCGCGACGAATGGTGCTATCTTGTCAAAGACTCCCGAAGAAGCTACGGCCCTAATTGAGGAGATGGCCTCAAATAATCAACAATGGGGCGATGAGCGAGGACACTCTACGTCCTCCTTAAAGCCGACTAGTATCTATGAGGCGAAGGCCGTGGCAGAGCTTACGAGCAAATTTGATTCTCTCCATAAGGTAGTGGAGAGATTGGAGAAGTTTATCACGGAGCCCCAAGGAGCCCCATCCATCTCCGCACCGACCAACCAAATGTGTGATTGGCAAGACCAATCTCAAGCCATGTACGTGGGAGGAGAGCAAGGAGAAGGATCCTTGGAGCAAGTACAATATGTCGCGGGGAACCAAGGATATTGGGCCAATCCGGCCGCAAGAAATCATCCCGGATTCTCATACGCCAACAATGAAGGAGCTTTGAACCCGCCACAACCACCACCTCAACAAGCTCGACCACCACCACCCCAACAACAAAACTATCAACCGAGGGGGCCCACTCAACAAAACTTTCAACCAAAGCAACAAGTTCCACCATATAGGCCGCCCGGATACAATCAAGGGTGGAGGAATCAAAATCAAAACCCTCCACAAGCTCAACAACGATCCGACTTCGAAGCTAGAGTGGAGGCGTTCATGGTCGAGCAAAATAAAGTCAATGCTACATTGAAGGCGGGGCAAGACTCTCTTAATACCGTTGTGGCTCAAATATCGGAGCAATTGGCGTTGCTCAATCGGAACACTCAACGATTGCCGGCGCAACCCGAACAAAACCCACGGGGCAACACCGGCCACATCAATGCCGTAGTTGCCATTACTACTAGAGGCGGGAAGGACACCACCCCCGCCATGATCCCTACCGAGGAGCCCGTGGAGGAAAGTTCGGAGCCGGTTGAGCCGGTAGTTGAAGTTGATAAGGAGAAGGAGCCACAAGAAAGGGAGAAATCTAGAACGGAGCAATTGATCGAGGAGAGGCGCTTCATGCCGCCGGTCCCATTCCCCCAAAGACTAGTGAGAGCGAAAATGGAGAAAAGGCTAGCGAAGTTCCTCGAGTATCTAAGAGGAGTTAGCCTCAATATTCCCTTCCTCGACGCCATCGTGGAGATCCCCACATATGCTAAATTCTTGAAGGACTTGATTTCGGGGAGAAAGAGGAAGGAGAAGATCATGCTAGCCGAGGAGGGCTCTTGGTTTACCAAGAGAGAGAAGGAGCCGGCCAAATTTAAAGATCCGGGGAGTTTTCGGATTCCTTGCACCTTGGGCGGCGTCCCTCTTCAAAAGGCGTTGGTTGATCTAGGGGCTAGTGTGAGCCTCATGCCTCTCTCCATGTTCTTAAGGCTAAATACCGGGACGAAGTTGAAACCTACCGACATGCGCATTCAATTGGCCGATGGGCGAATAACAAGGCCGGTAGGGATCGCCGAAGACATACCGCTACAAGTCCCGGGTGGAATATGCTTACCATGTGACTTTGTGATCATGGACGTTAAGGAGGAGTGAGATACGTCATTGATACTTGGACGCCCGTTCCTCGCCACCGCCGGAGTAATTGTTGACGTGCGTGAAGGTACCCTAACTTTAAACGTCGGCAACATCGAGGTGGAGCTCCACATTCCTAAGGCCATGAAGCACATGCCTTACCACGAGGAACTTGACTACATGGACCTCCTTGATGAGGTGATAGAGGATGCGATCCCCCACTCAATTGGCTCTCTTTTTGACGAAGATTTAGAGGAAGGCCCGGATTTAGGCCAAGATGAGAAGATAGATGATTCCCCCGACCTCTCCGCTGAAAATGATGAAGGCGATGCTGATGTCGCAAGGATTCGAGAGCTCTGCAAGCTCTCGAAATCAAGGTCTCCGAAGAAAGCTCCGCCGGTACGGAAACCGGCGTCACCGGTGAAGCCGTTGACCGGAGCAAACGCTAGCTTGGGGGGAGCCTCCCCCCAACACCACTCGAGACGGGAGACCACCGAGGGAGAACACGCCGCCATGTTCGAATCCAAGCGTTCTCCCCGAAAAGTTTGATGGGTGCATCTCATATGCACCAAACATCCCACATTGATTGAAAATTATAGGGGGTCGAGCTCACGACCTTAAACGAGCGCTTGTCGGGAGGCAACCCGACGGTTTTTGCTTTATTTTTACTTTTTCTTAATTTTCGTTTTAGAAATTTTTAGTGTTTTGAGTCGTTCGCCCAAAAATTTTGTGATAACGGGTCCTATTTTTCTTGACAGGAGAGGAGATAGGTACATCCATCATGAGGAGGATGAACGGGATGACGAGGAGCGCCCCAAGAAGGCGCTCGACGCTTAGGAGGAAGATGGAATCGACTGGAGGAAGAAAGACAGAGTTTAGAGCCCAAACGAAGACAAACAGCAGAACACAAGGCTCACTCGGCCGAGTATACTAGTCACTCGGCCGAGTACACAAGTTCGTCCGGCCGAGCCGCTCACGAATGAGGGAAGTCTGCTGTAACCAACTCTCTGTTTATTTTCCTGATTTCAGTATAACTGCTACTCGGCCGAGTATATATATTCACTCGGCCGAGTAAAACGGATACGCTCCTAGGGCGAGTCTTGCCGAGTAGCTTGAGCCACTCGGCCGAATGGACTTACTCCACTCGGCCGAGGCTGGCAAGGCCACTCGGCCGATGCGTAAGCGGGGAGGAATTTCCATTGATTCCACTCGACCGAGTGACCTAGTCACTCGGCCGAGGCGTAACTTTTGCTATATAAGAGGTCGAGGGGGACACGTTTTTCGAAACGTTGAAACCGATCGCGCCCCCCGACCTTTCAGCTTCCCTCGCCAGCTCACACCCCTTACTCGCCCGACCGCCGTCGTCGCGCCGTCGCTCGGCCAGCCATCGCCGGCCGACCCCCGCCGTGACTCGCCCGAGTCGTCGCCGGCGACCGCCGCCCCTACCACCTCCGGTATCGCCTTTATTGCCTTTTTCCCCCCTTTTTGAGTATTTTTTGAGGATCCATGTGTTAAACGACCCCCAAACCCAAATCAATTTCTATATCTATCTGTAATACCCCTAATGCCCCATACATTTTGAATATTACCCGCTGATATCTCCATTTCACGCGCAGGTTGTTTTTGGGAGCTTAGGGGAGCCCAGGGGAGCTTCTCGGGACTGATTTGAGCTTCGTGGAGGCGCTGACTTCGCACGCTTCCATTGCTTAGCACTCGCGGCGTGTCGGGGTACACTCTTTCCATTATTTTACACACGCCACACTTTTCACGTTTTTCAGCGCGCTCGGGGCCGATATGCCTCCCCGGACACGGCCGCGGACGAGGAGACCTTCTGCCAAGCGGAAGCGGTCGGATGATGCCGGCCCCTCCCACGAGGTGGAAGGGTCTCCTCCTCCTTCCCCCACACACGCCGTCCACCCAGTACAGCCTGCAGGCCCCGCACACCCCGCACAGCCTGCAGCGCCCGCACAGCCCGCACAGCCTCTCCCTGCCGCTCCACAGCCACCACCACCGGCTCCACTGGTCGGGCCGCTCGGGATTACGTTTCGAGACGACGCACACCGCATCGTCTTCGAGCGTATCTCCCAGCGCTCGATCGTACCCTCCAGGTTTGCACACCTTGCTGACCTAGGACGCCTGAGGGTACTAGAGGGGATGCTCACGTTGTACGACAACGTGGGCTGGCGAGATTTCTTTCAGGTATCGGCGGATACGTTCATCCGCCCGACACTTGAGGTTCTGAGTTCGATCGCCCGGACCGACGAGGGTTGCTCGTTTCGGTTCATGGACCGGGAGTGCCAGGTCACTCTCGCCCAGTTGAGAGCCTTCTTCTCGTGGCCCGATATCCCCGGGGCCGACCGAGGTTACGCACCCACCCATATCCCCCCACCTTCCTTCGACGCCGGTGCCTTCTGGGCCCGGATTACGGGTCTCCACGCTGCCTTTGACCCTAGTAGGGCCAAGGCCTCGGCCATTGTCCATCCCTGCCTCCGTATTGCTCAACGCCTTATGGCGACGACCTTTTTGGCCAGATATGAGCCGGGCACGATGTCTACGCCAGAGCTCTACATGCTCTACGCGATGACACGTCCCAGAGCTCTACCTAGGGATGGTGATGAGCTTGTCCCCGCCGTCGTGATCGATATCGCGGCATGGTTTTTTAGACCGCATCATTGTATCGGTGGGCGCTCGCTCACCGATATGCTGCGGCGGCCTGATCACCTTGCTTGCTCTTATGACCGGCGAGGACTTCCCCGACGACCTGCGATGAGTATCGGGCCCCACTTCTTTGTCGATCGATGTTATGGCCCGGATGAAGATGCTTCGTCCGCACGGTTGTCACGCCCCGCTTCCCAAAAATGTGGAGGCGAGACGTGAGAAGGTCCGCACAGACTTAAAGCCGTGAAGCTCCAAGTCTGATAAGCGTATAAAAATCACTTATTGTGGCAAGTCCTTGCAAAGAGAAACGAAACAACAATGATAATAAGGAATTGAGACGACATTTTATTGAATCTCCAAATGTCCATAAACAAATTACAATATCGCAGAAAAGCCACCAGGCTAAAAGAAAAAGGGATCTAAGGCCCAAACATGGCCAACAAAGAAAAACATACATACAAGGGTGCCACGCACCAACGACTAACAGCAAACCTAAACGAAGGATTGAACACGAGCGGTCTTCAAGACAGGCCCCTGGTGTCCACTCACCACCACAGCAAACATCAGCATCAGCAACACCATATCCCATGCAACAAAGCTCTGGCTCTGGGTCTAACATGTGAAACCCAAAAGAGAGAGGGGCACATGTCAGCAAGTCTGGAAAGACTTGTGCAAGGAAACTGAAGGAAAGGTAAACTAGCAACCTAGCAGTTATAGTATTAAGCAATGACATGGCAGTTAAGTATGATGCAACAGTTTAAAAGAGAGGCAAGCACGCACTGTGTAGCCAAAGCTACCAAATCACTAATCACTTATCATTTAACACTTATCACTTATCACTTATCACTTAACACTTAGTGCATAGAGAGTCCACTTGCTGGCCGGCTCGTTTATCTCTATCACTATCAATCACTTAAACACTAGAGATTTCACCTGCTGGCCGGAGTGGCGGATCAAGCCAACTCGGGCTCAGTCCGCTTATCTCTTACCCCACCCACATGTGTCGAGCGTTGTGGTTAGCAACTCATTATGCTCGCTTCTGGTCACGAGCCAGGAAAATAAGTGTGTGTGTTTGGCATAGGAGTACACCTAGCCGGTATCCGAGCGTTAAGGTTAGCAACTACAGGGCTCGCTTCTGGAACACGAGCCAGGAAACATGGTATTGTAGCGTGTGCTACGCAGTCACGATAAATAATCACTATGCAATGCCATGAGCAGATAATTGCGTACCGTTAATGGAATTTAAACGTGACAGGCAAAATGCAATGGCATGAACATATTCGCGTACCGTTAATTTAAAGTAAACGTGACATATGAGCATGATGGGAGTGACAGACCAAGCTTCGTTGTCAAGCTAGGTCAATGGCATCTAAACGGCTATCCTTTCACCGTTTAGTCTCTTTTACGCTAAAGCATGGTAAATGGCCTAAGACATGGCCCAAATCAAGAGATGCAAGTTTCACTTGCCTAGCACCGGGGATGACGGTCACGAATGTTCGTTTCGCGGGTGCTAGCCTATGGGGAATCGCTGTTATGGGGAACAATCATCAAAACAACAAGTATTTTATTAGGGTTTCATAAAAATTACAATAGGTTAGGAAAACATCAAGAGATCGATTTCTTACCGAGAGGAGGCGGATCAAACACTCCGGGGAACCCTAGGATCAGATCTGGGAACCAATGGGGAAGTTTGGAGAGTTATGGTTTTTGGGGGATTTTGGGGATTTGATGGAGATTTGGTGGAGATTTGGGGAAGATGAGAGGTAGAGTGAGTTGATGGAGGGTTTAGATGATGGATCTAGGGCTTGGAATGGAGGATTGAAGCTCTGAGGAAGATGGGGGCTCAATGGGGGCGATTTTAGGGTTTCAGGTCGTGAGGGAGGAAGAAGAAACGTTTGGGAGGGGTATAAATAGGTTGGGCTGGCGGCTGCCCAGAAATTAGGGTTTTAACACAGACTAGTCGGTCAAAGAGCAACCACTGACCGACTAGTTTGGCAACTAGTCGGTCGGTCGACCAACGCAGACCGACTAAGTGTAAACAGTAACTTCTGAACGAAAATAGGATTTAGAATTAGTCGGTCCATGAACAAATACTGACCGACTAGTTTAGCATCTAGTCGGTCGATGAACGTTCTTAGACCGACTAAGAGTAAACAGTATTGATACTAAAATTAGGATGAAGAGTTAGTCGGTTAAAGAAGCATTGCTGACCGACTAGTTTAGCATCTAGTCGGTCAACCAACGTTCTTAGACCGACTAACGATAAACAGTAACTTCTGAATAATTTAGAAAGCCAACTAGTCGGTCCAAGAAGGATTGCCGACCGACTGGATCGACATCTAGTCGGTCGGTGCCCCTTCTTATACCGGCTAATGAGCACCAAAAGTGTCGATTCGAAACGCGAAGCTTCGGGAAGATTTCTATGGCTTCTAGGATCGATTTATACTCTAAGATATGAGCGATTTGAAGCTCGTCACGAATGACTTACTCCGAAATCGACGATCGAAGGAAGAAGATAGAAAATCACGACGAAACGATCGAAAGTGAAAGCATGGGCGACGAAAACCACACATCCAAGGAGAAAATCCACCAAGCATATATTATAATATAAATAATCCAATTACACGAAAACCAGTCGTTACAACGGTGAGCGTCACTGGGTCTGGTTGCATGGCCCTTATGGTGCCGATTACATGATTCTTCCGAGCCCAGCTCGGACTCAGATTGCACCAGCCCACGTTGACTGGCTCCCTGCGATGGATGTCCTCATCCCCGTTGCTTACGTGCTCGAGGCCGAGGAGGCCGAGCAGGCCCACGCTGCCCCTGTAGACCCTGTAGCCCCTGCCGAGCCCGCTGCCGTGCCTGTTGACCCTGTGGCCCCTCAGCCTACCCCCGATGTTTCCGCCGCTCCTGACACCGCTGTCGGTGTCGGGAGTACCTTAGCTGAGCCCACCTCCACCCCCTCCGCGGCTGTCACCACCACCACCGGCCCTCTGTCCGTCGAGCCTCTTTGCTATGCTCTCCCCGAGCGCCCGCCGACCTTTGTTGAGAGTGGAGAGCCCTCGTTTGCCGCGGTCGTGGAGACCATGGCTAGCATGATCTCCGCTGGGGTTGCACCTTTTGGACCTCACACTTCCACCCCAGCGGTAGTCACCTCTGTCTCCACCTCTGCTGTATTTTCCGAGAGTGTCGTGGCGTCTGTCCACACTTCTGTGCCATCGACCTCTCTGGCCGCCTCGCTGCCACTTTTGCATTCTTCTTTCGTCGCTGCTGCCTCTGCTTCTTACCGCCCGCCCCGGCCTCACACTGAGGCCAGGCCCACATTTGCTGGCGCAGCACCTTTTGTACCCTTCCCCGCTGAGCCCGTCACATACACGACCCGAGTACGCCAGCCCAGACCTGCACAGCCCCGCCCGGTGCGTCCCTCTGCACCACCTCCCCCTGACACAGTACTTCAGAGCATTCGTGCTCTAGAGGGGGCGGTGAGTGGTCTCAGAGGGGACCTTAGGACCCTGTCCTCCACCGTCTCTGCGATGGCTGGCCGCTTCGACCTGCTCCCGCAGATCCACTACTGTCTTACCCAGGTTCTGGAGCGTCTCCCCCGCGTACCCCCACCCACCCAGCAGGTTCCCACCCACACTTCCACACCCACTCAGCCTGCTGCCACTCCCACACCCACCCCCGCTCAGCAGCCTGTCCAGCCAGCACCACCCACACGACCTCCGCCTCAGGACGGAGACGGCGCAGCACCACCTTCTTAGGCACCCTTGATGCCATCGATTATCCTTGCCGTTGTGCTGCCCGTTTCTGCTGGGTCCTGATGCATTTTTGTCCACCCCCCTCCCCTCACCTATTTTGGGATTCTCATTTTGCTCATATCTTTATATATCTTTTTTGGGAGAGAGGGAGAGTTTTTGGTGCCACTTATATATCTGTATCACTCCTATCTGTGCATGCATCATTTCCGCATCATATTTTTCATTTTTTTTATTTTTTTTATTTTCATTTTCATTTTTTCCATCATGCATGCATCCTCACTTGCCCCTCACATTTCTTGTCTCTCGGTGTGCCACACTTTGCACATTGAGGACACTGTGCCATTTAGCTTGGGGGAGTGAGTTCTCACGATCTTTTTCGGTTTGCCACCTTTATTTTTAGTTTTTCATACCATTTTTCGCCTTTGCACTCTTTTTTTCATCACTTTTCTTTTATTTTACCATGCATCACGTTTTTCTTATTTTTCTGTGTGCCGCATTGTAAATAGTTCTATTTTCCCTTTATCTTTATTTCTTTTTCATCTCATGCTAGCGATGATTTTTCTATGATGATGATGACGTTGGATTTAGCTTACTCTATATGCATGCTATACTTGTCATGTCTTAGGCTTTATTTCTGATATCATATGCTATGACTTGTCCTGCATCTAGAGATAGTATCCCACACTTTTGCCACATGAAAATGGATGAAATTTTATTATTAGCCGAGTCTGAATATTCATATGTATGCTATCACAGAAAACACACCAAGATTCACACATTGAATGCTTATATCTGGAGTACTGATTTCTTTTTCCTATATCACTTCTATATGCATGAATTGTACGCTTCACTTCAGGATGATTGAATGATGTTAGCTATGATAAATCTGGATTAGTTAGCTTTTTGTGATCGAAACTGAGTAGATTAGATTACCCTGCTGAAGTTGTCGTGCATGTCTTATAGAGTGAACTGAGAGATATATCTATTTCTTTCTCCACAAATCTTGAACATTATTTCTCTATTTTTAAAATCATTGGTGAATCTCCCCTTAGTGATTCTATTGTATGGCATTTCCCCCACTATTCATGACTAGCTCCAAATCTCTTATTGTCAAAAAAAAGAGAGAAAAATATTCTTGTATATCATTATATCTCTCTTTGAGTTGGGATCACTGTGTATATATATGCTATGTTAAAAAAAAGAAAAATAAAAAAAAGAGAAAAAAAAGGAGAAAAGAGGAAAAATCCTCAATAAAAGATCCCATCTCACTTCCTTTCTTTCTTCTTTCTTTTTATCACTTTTGGAGCTATATAAAAATGGGGATGTGAATATTTTTTATGCCACCATGCTTATAGATAAGCTTGGGGGAGGGGATCCATTGATGTGTGAGAGAGTGATTACTTGACGTTGCACGACGACCTAGGCTAAGTAATATTCTATACTCAATGAGATTGTTTTTAGCTTTACGAAATCCAGAAATCTAAGCCTAGCATTCATATCATGAAATCCATACTTTTCTATTCTCTCTATTCTATTGTGTGATACTCTTATACTCCTCATAGAAAGCATTCAATTGAAAAGTGTGTGATCTGTGATTTGTATACCGCTTTAAATGATTCAGACGATGCTAATTCTAAAATTATTCCGTTTTTCATGATTATATTGTTGTTCGTGGGTTTTCTATTTCTATTTGCACTATTATACTATGATATCAAAATAAAATTCTTTGACATGTATTTTTCATTCAGTGCATGCTATATGAGTAAGTGGAACCCACGTCCTGAGAAAATAATCTAGCAACCTACCTCTTCGCTTCTTTCTTTCTACTTTATTTTATTTCGTTTTCATTCTTCTTCGTTTTTCATTTTTTTTTCTTTTCGCCATTTTCGTTTTCCGAATCCACCGGGTTCGCCTTTTACTTATCTTCCTCGAGGACGAGTAAGAGGCAAGCTTGGGGGAGTTTGATCACTCCTTATTTTACACCTTTTTCCCGCATGTTTGCATGCCATTTAGATCGCCCAAATCATGTTTTTCACGATATATCGATGATATTGCGATGCTTTTCACGATTTGTTGTTTTTGTCGCATTTCAGGTGATTTGGCGCGATTTGGAGTGATCTTGAGATGCGCTTACTCTAGACGGTCACCGACGACCTCCCCGAGGGGTATTTTGCTGTTGGAGAGGAGCGGAAGAAGAATGGACGTCGCAGGAGCGACGAGGAGGCCAAAATAAGCAATCTGGGCATTTTTTGTGTCTCACTCGACCGAGTGGAGGAGCCGCTCGGCCGACCAGCGAGACACCGCTCGGCCGACCAGATCAGACACGATTTACCTATGCACTCGGCCGAGCGACGGAGACCACATCGGCCGAGTGACTACATCACGTCCGCCCGAGTGGCGCCCAGACGAAGCCCTTCAAAAATCTCCAAGTTTCTGTTTTTCGGCTGCCTGAGCTTCAGAAGACCCACTCGGCCGAGTGGCTTATCTCGTCTGCCCGAGTACAATGAAGCCATCGGCCGAGTGACGACAACTCACTCGGCCGAGCCGCCCCCGAAGTAGAGACCCCTGAAGGCCCCGACTTACTGGAAAATTACAGGGTTTCTCACTCGGCCGAGCGACATTTGTCACTCGGCCGAGTGCGATGCGCTGCCTGTAGCGAAAACTGCGGAAAACAGGCTGTGCAGGGGTATTTTGGTCACAGTTTTTAGACGATTTTGGGGGCTATTTAACCCCTGTTTTTACCCTAGTTTTAAGAGCTTTTCCTTAGATTTTTTTTGCAGCTTTTTAGATCTACTTTTTAGCTTTATTTTGGAGATTGGAGAGAAGACAATTTTTGATTTTTGTTGGATTAATTGAAGAACTCCATTGGTTTGTCTATCTCTACTCTAAAAATTCTATTTTTATTGCATATCTCAATATTGTGATGAATTCTATTGCTTATTTCATTGATTATTTTTGTGATCTTGCTATGAATTGTGAGTAGTCTCCACGTCTTGGGGCGTGGGGATGAACCCTACAAGCCCAACTTCATATTTGTGATGAATTAGTAAAATTTTTGCTAGAATTGATATTTAGAGATTAGGTTGGGATCGATTTACTACGGATAGCTAGGAGTTCATATCGATTGGGATTTGCAAGAGATTGGACCCCGATTCGATAGGAAACCCTAGAAATCCGAATTGGGTTGGAATCGAATTTCCGTAGTATCGGTTTGCAAGAGATTGGACCGATACTAGGGTTTCCGGTTGCAATTCCGTGCCAATACCCGTTTGCAAGAGATTGGACGGGTAGGAACTATCCCAATCTAGATCGCGAGCCGAGTTTGCAAGAGATTGGGCTCGGTGAGCGATTGGACGATGATGTTGATCCTAATGCTAGCTTTCATAGGCTAGGGTTTGCAAGAGATTGGACCCAAACCTAGGATAGCTATAGACCGGCAACAGCGCGAGAGCGTGAGCTTGGTTCTACATTTAGTTGCGACTAGTTCATCCAAAATCCTAATCTAGCAATTTTGATACCGATGAACCACATTTATGAGATACGGTGAGTAGCGGGGATTCCCCATTCCCTAGACATTCTTTATTTGATTTGATATTTCTGCGCTTTGTCTGACGATTGTGACAGGATCGCCAAAGGCAAATCTCTCTTCTTAGATAGCCAGGTTGATTGGAACAAGCACGGTCATTCGTCCTCCCTGTGTTTGATATCCCGCTCGCCGCTACACCGTGCGCTTGCGGTAAAACTACAACTGTCGCCTCGGGCGTGTATCCGGGGTGCGATCATGGAGTCGGCCAATCTTTGACTGCTCTGACCTTCTCCGGATCTACAGATATGCCATCACCAGACACCACGTGTCCCAGGAACGTGACTCTGTCCAGCCAGAACTCGCACTTGCTATACTTGGCATACAACTTGTGTCGCCTCAGCGTCTCCAACACTGTCCTCAGATGACAGTTGTGCTCCTCCTCAGACTTCGAGTAAATAAGAATGTCGTCAATGAAAATAACGGCGAACTTATCCAGGAAGTCGTAGAAAATCAAGTTCATAAGATTCATGAACACGACTGGAGCATTGGTCACGCCGAATGGCATCACCACAAACTCATAGTGCCCGTACTTCGTCCGGAAAGCTGTCTTCGGGACGTCATCCTTCTTAACTTTTAACTGATGGTAACCGCTCCTCAAGTCCAACTTCGATAAAACTCTCGAACCTCCCAGCTGATCAAATATGTCATCGATGCGCGGCAGCGGATACTTATTCTTCACAGTGACAGCATTCAATCCTCGATAGTCCACGCACATCCTGTGGGACCCATCCTTCTTCTTCACGAGCAACACTGGTGCACCCCACGGTGACACACTAGGGTGGATGAAACCCTTCTACAACAACTCATCCAACTGCTTCCGCAGCTCCTCAAGCTCCGCGGGAGCCATCCGATACGGCGTCTTCGATATCTGCGCACCCGGCATCAGATCGATGCCGAATTCCAAAGCTCTGTCGGGTGGCAGACCCGAGATATCCTCTGGAAAGACATCGTCAAAGTCTCTGACAACCACTGATCGGTCAATCTCCATCTCCATCTGCAACGCTGCTATCACCGGCACCTCCGGATTGGCCCGAAATCTGATGGGCCCAAGCGACTCATCACGGCGTCGGAACTCGAACTCCGGATGACCTGGAATCTGGAAAACCACTCTCTTGCTGTGACAATCGATCGAAGCATGGAAATCTCCCAACCAATCGATGCCGAGGACGACATCGAAATGTGGTAGATCGTGGACGATGAAATCTGGATATAGCTCATGTCCACTAACCACTAAAGGAATCGACCGACATCCCAGATTCACCGTCACTACTCCGTTCCCAGTAGTGATGTCCCAACACTTAGGGAGTGTATGCGTAGGAATGGAGTGCCTTGTTATAAACCTCCGGGACAAGATGCACATAGATGCACCGGAGTCAAACAAAGCCAAAGCAGGGTGAGAGGACACAAGAATGGTGCCTAGGAAAACAAGGGGTCTAAGGTCAAACATTACTCTAACAAACAAACAAACAAACAAACAACACTAACAAGACTAGAAATACAATATAGTTATAAAATGAAATGACTAGGTCAAGATGTTACCTGCAATCACTCCATCCAGCTCCTCGGTCTCCACAGCAGTCATAGTATAGGCCGGCCTCGGAGGCTGCACTGCTAGCTGGTATAGCTGCCTCTGTGGCACCAAGGGTGGTCCACGAACGGCAGGTCCTCTCTGAGCCGGAGCAGGTGCCCTCATCTGCAATGGGGCTGGCGCTCCAACAACAGCAGTGCAGGCTCTAGGACAGTCCTTCGCAGCATGCGAAGCATCACCACAAAGTAGACACAGACCCAGCTTCCTCCTACAGTTGGTCTGAACATGTCCGGGCTTGCCACAGAAATGGCAGGGACCCTTGCTCTGCTGCTGCACTGGTGCTCCAGGTCTCTTGAATGGCACAGTCTGGACTGGCCTCATCATCGGCCTGGCAGGTGGCCGGTACTGTTCCATGGGACGCTTCCCCTTATCAGCTGGAGGGTCAGGCAGAAGAGCTATGAGCTCATGATTCTTCGCAGCATCAAGCACCTCCCTCATAGTCGAGAAACTCGCCGAAGACATCGAAGCCTGAATCTTCGGACGCAATCCCTGACGGAACCGCTCAGCTCGGTTCTCCTCCTTCTTCACCATGTGCGGGGCAAATCGGCTTAACATCTCAAATTCAGCCTCATACTCATCGATCGTCATGTCCTTCTGCTTCAGATCCACAAATCTGCCCATCAGCTCTCTCCTAGCCACCTTGGTGAAGTACTTCTCCTTGAACATGTGGCGAAAAGTCTTCCACTCCACGGGCTTCTGCAGTCGCCTCTCCTCAATACGCCACAAGTTCCTCGCATTCTCTGTCAGCTGCATCTTCGCGATCTCCACTCGAGTCTCATCTGGAATCTTGGCAGCAACCAACTTCTCCTCAGTGCTCTGGATCCACTCATCGGCACCCAGAGGTCCTTCCTTCCCAGAGAAAGTCTTCGGCTGCAGCTCGTTGAACTGCTTCACTCCTGGAGCAGCTCGCGGAGTAGGCGGAGGTGGAGGTGGTGCAACAGGTGGAGCCTGGGCAACACGCTGAGACTGCTGAACCAGCTGATGCTAAACATCCAGCATCTCCCTCATCACACCCAGAAACTGACGGAACTCTCCGCCCTGGTCCTCCGGAACTCCATCGCCTAAGTTTCCCGATCGGGTAACGCGTCGTCAGGCCATCCTATTGACAGAAAGACGAAAGTTAGACTCGTACAATGTTTGAATATCAAAAGTGAATGTCCTTACTCTTACTGTTCTGTACTTGCAGAAAGATGGGACGGGGACCTGCATGGGCCACCACTAAAACCTGTCACGCCCCGCTTCCCAAAACAACGGAGGCGAAGCGTGACTAGGCCCGCTTAGGCCAGAGCTACGAAGCCCTGACCCAATAAGCGTCTGTGTGGTACCAAGGCAAAGGTACAGGTCCCTGCATGTTAGTACAGAACAATAAAAGTACGAGAAGGAAAGAACATCACAGATTTTATTCCAACATATCAATAGTACCAAGTCTCAACGCCCGAAAGGCTACAACAGCAGAAAAGTAAATCTAATGGTGCAAGCACCCAACCTAAACAAGGAAACATAAAAGGTGCTATGCACCCAACAAAGATATTAACGCCTCTGGAATCTGCTACCAAAAGTCTCTAACTCTGATCCTCCTCGGGGTCGTACTCGGGATCGACGCCCTCTGGCTCCACGTCGGCAGTCAGGTCAGCCTCCTCCACGTACTCTGGCTCAATCCCTGACGTACAACACCAAAAGAAGGAACTGTACGTCAGGCAAGGTCTACAAGAAAAGATTAGACCAGGCTACAAGTGTACCAATTACTTACAACATTTTACTGATTGATTAACATGCTGAGGTTTTTAACAACAGAAAGAAACACAACAGACAAGTAACCAAAACAAGTAGTAGTCATAGTGAGTGCTATGGACTACGGGACTAGCCTACTGGTGTCAAGATAAGACGGAACATGGGAAGCCAGACACGACAAGACAAGACAAGACACGAAAGGGTTCACGCCTATTCGGTTCGAGGGGGATCAATCCCTCTTGCCGCTTGCACGCTCAACCCTACCCCATAACCCCAAGAATCGTGACAAGACATGGGATCACTTGTTCTAGCTTGACAAGTGCCCAATTGCTCTCTGAGCTGTGTATCGATACATGGGATCACCTGCTCTAGCTTGACAGGTGCCCAATTGCCCATCGGGCTATGAACTAGTACAAGGGATCACTCGCTCTGGCTTGGCGAGTGCCCTATTGCCCAGCGGGCTGTGCGGACGGAAGGGAACAAGACACGACAAAACAGGAAGGGTTGTACTAGGGTGTCCACAACTCACGCACACGCATGTCAATCCTATGATATCAGAAATTGTTGTTGTTGGACTCAGATTTCGTTGTCAAATCTGATCCAACAAAGGCGTCCCGGACGCTATCATTTCACGTCCAGTTCTCATGGTTCAACATGTCTAATCTAACAAGACTAAGGCCTAAGCATGGCCAAGTATGCAAGTGATACACTTGCTTGTGGTGGCGAGCGCGTCGTCTCCCTGGTACGCCTCGTCCAAACGTCCCGTCGGTGGAAAAGTGTCTGAAAATCTTGACGTGACGACGGTATCAGATCACGATTCATTAATCCCTATTAGGGTTATGTCTAGGTTATCGGGACTATCCTAATCAATCCAAAAATCACATTTTTTAAATATAATTTACCTAATCGACGATCTATCCTATGTGTGCATGCATAATGTCCATTCGTCGATTTCTACGGGTTGTAAGATCCGCGGAAAATAAATTTAGTTTGATTAGGTTGCGACTTTTATTTAGGGTTTGATCATCTATTATGTGGGTTACTATGAATTTAGAGCACCAACCTAAAATCGACGGTTGCACGAAGATCCGGCGTCAAATCTGAAAAGGGTGGGAGCTTGCGTCGTCCGGAAATTCCCAAGCCGCAGGTAGCGCAGCGAGAACGTTGATTGCCGGTGGTGGTGAAGATTTCAGCGTCTCCCGGTGTCGTTGCTGCTGGATCTGAGACGAGAACTCCGTGCTAGGGCAAGAGAAAGGGAAATGAGAGAAGAGGGAGAGCTTTGGGGAAGGTGGAGGATGCAAGGATGGAAGAACGAGCAAAGGGGAGGACGTGAGAGGTAGGGGAAATAGGTTTGGGGAAGATGGAGACTGAAAACAATCAGGAGAAATGAAAGAGAAAGCCCCGTTTAAATAAGAAAATGAAACTGCGGCTAGCACAAAAATTAGGGTTTCGGGGTCAACTAGTCGGTCAGAGAAGGGCGGTCGACCGACTAGTTTGGGAACTAGTCGGTCGGTCGTGTAACTGTGACCGACTAAAACCCAAACCGTGAACAGGGTTGTTGTAGAATTTATAGAGTTAGTCGGTCTGTGAAGGCTCGTTGACCGACTAGTTTGCAACCTAGTCGGTCGGCCAGTGTTCATAGACCGACTAAAGGGTGAAAGTTGTCAACAAGATATTTTGAAGGTTAGTCGGTCAGAGAAGGATACTTAACCGACTAGTTCGTCAACTAGTCGGTCGGTTTTCGTTCTTTGACCGACTAACGGTAAACAGTAACCTGATGCGAAAAATGATCTCTGTACTTAGTCGGTCTGCGAAGAAGTGTTGACCGACTAGTTCGATAACTAGTCGGTCGGTGGTTGAACTTAGACCGACTAAGCGTAAACAGTAACTCAAGGAAAAAGCCTGACAAAAACTAGTCGGTCCATGAGGAGTTGTTGACCGACTAGATGGACATCTAGTCGGTCGGTCCCTCAACGTGAACCGGCTAATTTGCACAAGAAGTCACAGAATGAAGCGGGAAGCTTCGGGATGATTCTAATGAGTTCCAAGAGTGGTCTTATACTAAAATGTGAGCGCGGAGAAGTAAAGAAAGAAGACGAATAATTGCATATATATATAAATATTATTCATCATACAAAAACCAGCCGTTACATTTGATATGTGAAATTGATTGAAATCCTTGTTGCAAAACTTGTTTTAGGGTTAGATTATGGTCGATTAACTACAAATAGCTAGGGATTTCTACTTAGATCTTGAGAGCTCGAGAGAGGATCTTGATCTATAGGAAGCCCTAGATATTTGATTTAGATCTATAATTGGGATATACTAGAATTGGTGCGAGAGAGCAACCAAAGCTAACATCTTTATTATATTTCTATGATTATATTCGTCTGTACGATGGTAAGACGAATATGAACCATTATAATCTAGATTCGAACTCACGCTGCACGAGAGTGAACTTGAGCGAGAATTGAATTATATTGTCGATCTTAATGCTAATAATTTAAACTAGGCTTGCGGGAGAGCAAGGTTCTAGCTTGAGTTATTATAGACTTATGTAGCGTGAGAGCGTTCACTTGTTCACAACATAGTTGCGACAATTTCACCCTAAACTAAGAGTTAGTAATTAGGAGTTCACATTCACATTGATACTCAAAAATTTATAGTGGGGATTTCCTAGTCCTAGACATTTTTATTGATTGAATATACAACCGACATCTTTATCATCGACACCGACATCCATCATCATTGCCATTACATCATACCATAACCATCTCCACCAATAAACCTTCGTAGTCAAGCCAGCCTAAGATCGATTGGAGCCAACACCACCTACATGTGGATACGATACCCACTTGCCACTAGACCGGGCACTTGCGGTAAAACTACATTGTTTTGGGAGTACATACCGACGCGATCAGTGTGTAAGTGTATGCATATGAGTGTGCATTGCTTTTGTTATAATGTATGTATGCCTGGGGTAGGGCGACCTTAATGTCTAGGTTTTTCCATCCTTAAGTTGGCCATATTATATTGTTCATGAGGTAGTTAGCGCAGACCTGCATGGGCCACCAAACTTGTAACGACCCGCTCTCAGGGGGCCATTACTTATTTGATTTATTTGTAGGTCTGCAGATCACCAGTGAAAACAATATAGCTAAGATGCAGATATGTACAAAAACACTCAAATAGTGTCCATTTTATTACAATCCATATTATACAATGAGGATATATGAAAGAAAAGAAGTACAGATGGAAATACACAACTTAAGCTCTAGAAAATCAGCGGTCGCATGGTCAAACTCTAACATCTGAAACTCAGGGGTCTCCTCTTCAATCTGTTCATCGTCTTCCGGTGCCATGAAATGGAACCGTAGGTAAGTCACAACAATTCTAGAATTGGAAGTAAAAGCAGTGCAAAAGCAGAACGAGCTATGGAAAGTAATTATAGGCTGTCATGCAAGTGCAACAATTAAAGTAAAGTAACTATGCATGTACGTACGATAAGTAAAACATGAGAGCAACAACTGTGGCAAGGTCACATGGTGGTATCAACATTTAATCATTATTCAAGGTGACAATAATAATAAATGAGCAGGCAATAGCAGTAAAGACATGCAAAGCAGTAACAAATAGTACAAGCGGTAGCTAAAACTAGAATCTACGTGACTCATGTTGGAGAGTATGATATGCAACCATTGAGTTCATCTCTTGCTTGGGTGCGCTTTACCTAGACGGTACTGACACAATTAGCGGTAGGTGTTTGCCGACACAGGCAGCATGTAAGGTTTTACCGACACAGGCAGCATGTAAGGTTTTACCGATGCAGGCATCTATGTTTGTCGATATAGGCAGCATGTAGATGAACTCCAGTCACTCCCACACTCTCTCAAACTATGATTTACTCAAACCCAGTGAAGTGTCAAGTGTTCTGACCGGCGCCCTGTTATGATTAGGGCGCGGTGTCGTTTTACCACAAGTGCACAGTTAGTGTAGGGTGCGGGTATATCGAACACAGGGAGGTGGATGGCTTGAAAGCTACTAGCCTCGCCTAGGTTGTGTGAGAGATACGTGGATGATATGAGTGGGTATTGCAGAAATAAAGGAAAGAAATGTAAAAAACAAGAAATGAATCCCTGCTAACGCGGGCTAGAGCACTCATGATACTTGGTATTCGACTCGACCCAGGGTGATACATTGCCCCCAAAAGGTGGTACCTAGTGCCCCATGGGCCCGATATTCCGGTCGGTGCCCAGGATGATAGCTAGGTCTACCCGGTTTCGGACGGTGGGCATTCCCATGTCCAACACCCTCCGCAACCGAGAGCATTAAGGCCACAATGATAGCTCCCAACATTTTGTCCAAGCCGTTCCCATGTGCAAGGACTCGATGTCAACGCTAAGGCGTGAGCAATGGCTAGAGAATCAAACGGTCAAAGGCGGTCTTTCTCCCGCCAATGATAATAAAACGCCCTAGCGTAACCCTAATGGCCAAATAGGTCGAATGTGATTTCTAGCAATACATCAAAGCGGATCTTGACGGGACAAGCATCCGGAGCCCAACCTCCTGTTGGACGTAACGATCTAGGACCTCTAGTTTAATGATGACAAACGTGTGCGAACTATTTAACGTGTGCGCTAAGTGTGTTTTAGGATTGGCAAAACGGTAATTCTTGAAGAGATGACTAAGTCAAATTATTGGAGGAATTGCTATGCACATAGCTAATGGACTTGGTCAAAGAGCTATACACAAAGCAATTTGACTTGGTCAATATGGAGAGAGATGGAATCCATTGGAAATTTGTTCAAATCAATTTGCGATTTATTCCCATCATACTTATCCCTATTCAATTCCAATTCCAATTCAAATCCTACTACATCTCACAATCCTTTAATCATGGGATTCCCCTTGATCTTCATTGATCCCCCTCCTAATCCTATATAAACACCATCTCAAAGAGGGGATGATTGGCGGCCATACTTTGAAAACCCCAAAACCCTCGCTGGCCGTAAGACACAAAAAAATTGTTCATCCATCCTCAAGCCGCATCATCTCTCTTTTTTTCCCTCAAGCAAAACACTAAGCCGAATTTCTTCAAGCATCAAAATCACCAGGAGGGGCCGGCCAATTAAAGAAATAGGAGCTTCCAAAGCTGCGACAGGAAAAAAGGAGGCCTTCTTTTTCTCCGTGCACGAGTTCCAACAAAGCAGCACACAGCCTGAGCATCAGCTGCATCAAAGATCAATAGGGGCGGCTGATACTTTAAAAAGGGGATCCGTACCTAGGTTACGGCTATAAGAAATAGGGACATCGATCAAATTGTTGTGCCATCTGAAGCTTGTTTGCACTTGTGGAAGCCGCATCTTCAGCCTGCCATTCTCGTGCGTAAGGGGAAGGCATACACAAAATTTCTCAAGAGCTGAGGAGCCGCACACGTGCCTATAGTTGAACCCCCTAGCCGAAATATCTCAAGACAGCAGCTCTCCATGCCGAATTAATGAGGGAAGTTCAACCTTTATTATATATTTTTGGCAACCATATTTCATTGCTTTGCTGCATGATTTCTATGCAAATTAGAACCCTGCCGAAATCTGTGAAGTCCCCTCTTTGTGCCATCCAATCACAAAAATAAAGGGACAAAGCTTTTATACTTTTTCAATCATTTTTTGTGCAGGTCATCAAAGCACAGGTCATGGTCACGCACAGACATGAGCTCTTGGGTTACTATTTTTTAGTCTCCCTTGGGTTTATTATTAGTCTGCCTTGTGCTTTTTGGACACAGACTTTTCCCATTGATTGATCTTTGCATTTGGAAGTTTGAGCTGTGTTATAAATCAATTCCAGGAGCTGCACAAATTCCATTGATAGCTTGGCCAAAACTTTCTCTTGAAGATCTCTTCCAAAAATTCCAAGCAGCAGCCGCAATATTGAAGAGATTGCAAAGTGCCGCACCATCTAGAATCATCAAGTTAGAGGGCTGAGATCAAGGGGAGAGAACAAGCAAGCCAAGGAGAGTCCTATAGCTGCAAGCAAATCCAAAGGGAAGTCCAGAGCCGCAATTTGAGGTGCCGACGACGAGACGACTACATCACGTCAGATTCAGATCTGATCCACGCTTATTGATAGAGACTACTACGCCTATACAAACTGAGCTTTTCTGAACTCTTTATTATTATTTTGTATAGTAGTATAGATCTCTGTAGGGGAAACTTTACCTATATTTTGTGACTATTTTGGGACTTGTCTGGTTGGGGCTAGACAAGTGGGACCCAGCTAGTTTGGGACTAGCTGGTAGAAAGCGTTACTAGGATTGATAGTGAGAGAAAACACAGTGAGTGGGGTACTGAGAGCCTGACGAGTGTAGAGACGTAAAGGGTGCTCTGAGCTTGCTCTAACTTGTGGTTTTGTACCGATTGCGCTATTCAATACTAGTATCTGCTTTGGGGGCTGGAGTAGGTCGTTGGGGCGACCGAATCAGGGTAAATTTGCTGTGTACGCTGTGTCTGCATTTTATTTACTCTGCTGCTGCGATAACTACGTGAGTTTGTTCCTGGGTTGCACGAATTATTTTATAAGCCTATTCACCCCCCTCTAGGCTAGGATCCAGATCCAACAAGTGGTATCAGATCAGGTTAGAGGATCTAGTCTAGTCTAGCTATCATGAAAACCCCAAAGTTAGTCCTTCCCCATGGCATGCCTATTGATCGTCCTCCTCTTTTTAGTGGCCATGATTATATATACTGGAAGGCTAGGATGAAAACTTATTTACTATCCGTTGATGTTGATACCTGGTACATTATTGATAACGGATATTCTATGCCTGAAAGTAATCTGAATTTAAATGATAAAAATGTGTGTGCTGTAAATGCTAGAGCAATGAATATCTTATTGTGTGGGTTGAGTAGAATAATATTTGATCTTATCTCATATTGCTCTTCTGCGCAGGATTTATGGAGGACCTTGGAAACTGCATATGGAAGTGAGAAATCCCTCAGCCGCAATGAAAAGAATCAAAAGGGAAGAAACGCTCCTTTAAATAACTTTGATGCTCTATCTTGTGATAATACTATGCATAAAGTTATTTGTCTTAAATGCAGAAAGCAGTGACACTTCACTAAACATTGCCCATAAGAAACAGCTGGTGTCGTAGAAAAAAACGGAAAAGATGTAGTGCAAACGTGGGACATGGATGGTGAAGATGAGCTCGAGGAGAATGAAGCACACTCCTCCCTCTGCTTGATGGCAAAACATAACGAGGTAACTTCTGGTAGTAACGCTAAACTCCTTACTCTTTGTAAAGAAATGCAAGATAAAATAGTAGAGCTTGAGTCCACTATAGATGATTATCAAAATGAGAACTTTGAAATGCAACAATCTGAATACGATATGTCTAAGGAGATTGAAAAATTGAAAATTGAAAGTGTTGCTCGTGACTCTACTATTGATATATTGAAAAAGGAAAAATCAAGCTTTAATGATGAAGCACCTTGTCTCTCTTGCCCTTCCTTGTTGAATAATATTAGCATGCTTAAACTTGATTTGATTAAGCTCGAAACTGAAAAAGACTATGTGATTAGAGAGCTTAATGATAAATTCTGCATGTTGGATAATGACTTTAAAAGAAAAATGATTGAATTTGAAAAGAAGGAAGAGGAAAACAAGAGAGCTTTTATAAGTAAATGCACGTTGCTTGTGGAAGAAAATAAACATTTAAAAACTAAAGTTTCTAATCTTGAAGTGGCCATTAAGAAATTCTCTATGGAAAAACAATCATTGGATACCATTTTAGAGAATCAATTATATGGCAATAATAGAAGAGGACTTGGTTTTGGTTTGAAAAACGTTGAAAAGCCAAAATTCAAGAAATTCCACAATGTACCCTCTATTGCAAAGAACAAATATGCAAAGTGCTTTACTTGTGATAGTGTAGGCCACACATCATACTATTGTAAATTTAAGAACACAAATATAAAGTTCAAACAAGTGTGGATTCCTAAATCTTTAATGGCTAACACTCGTGGACCTTTTTGGATTCCAAGGTCACACTTAACACCTTTCATGTAGGTGAGGTGGAGATTTGGTGAGGAGCGATGAATTGAAAGTTCATTCTTTTTGCTCCTTAGCCAAATAGCGACGCGAAGGTATATTTCATTTCCCTCTTTGCATTTCATTGCATACCTTCATAGTTTTTGCATGTGCTTGACTTATTTTTGTTTGTGTGCTTGCTTGGTTGCTTTTTAGGCGTGTTTTAATTCTTTATAGAAGAAAAACAAAAAAAAATTGAAAACCCAAAAAATCAAAAAACAAATTTGTGCTTACTGAATATCCTCTTATGAATCTCTATAAGTGGTATTATTGAATGTTCGGTCCCATCCATTGTAGAAGTTAATTCATTATTGTTGTAGCTACATGAACATGTTGTTATCTTTTAGTAGCCATGGCATGTCTCATAAATTTCAAATTTGTCTTCTACACCTACATTTGCACTTTCACGAAAATAGATTTTTAGTGCTTTTGGAGATTCTTTTGAAGAATATTGGAAAGTGAATGTAGGAATGATTAAAAATTCTGAATTTTCTAAGGGATATGATGTGTTTAGCCATGAATAAAAATTGAGCACAAAAGAATTGCAAATGAAAAAAATATATGAAAATTGCTCCGTATGAAAAATGGATACACTTCATGGCTAATACAAAACCCACGAGTATCCAACTTATGCTACATGGGTAATCATTAGTGTTGGTGTATATTACTCGTCAAGCAATGCCACCCCACATTTAAAAGTCCTTGTATGTCATGTTTTGGGGTTTGGTAACTTGAACTCATCTTTGATGAGGTGGGAAAAATCAATCCTAGTGATATTCATGAAAATTGGAAAATGTGGATTGATTTGGTTGATTGTTCTAAAATTGAATCTCCCTAAGTGCTTTATTGTCTATATCATTACACTTACACAAAGGTGGAGAAGTCACTTTATGAAATTCTATGAGCTTGAATTGTTTGCTAATTAGAAAACTCATGTAAATGCTAGCTATAACTTACAATGGTTTATTTTTGCATGAGATATTTTTAGGACTTCATTAGCCCACTTTTGATGGTAACAAAGGGGGAGAAAGAAAAATAAAGATTTGGTGTGTCGTTATTATATGTTGAAGGGGGAGCTTGAAAAACTTGAAAAATACATAAAGAGGGGGAGCTTGAGAGAAGGGGGAGCATGCCTATATTTGCTATACTTATTGTGCATGCTTGTATGTCTCATTCCATATCATCCATACATCATATTGCATTACGCCCTTCAACACACTTCACACACTCATATTCAATGTACAAATCTTTCATTGGTTTGTCATCATCAAAAGGGGGAGATTGTTGGACGCAACGATCTAGGACCTCTAATTTGATGATGACAAACGTGTGCGAACTATTTAACGTGTGCGGTAAGTGTGTTTTAGGATTGGCAAAAAGGTAATTCTTGAAGAGATGACTAAGTCAAATTGTTGGAGGAATTGCTATGCACATAGCTAATGGACTTGGTCAAAGAGCTATACACAAATCAATTTGACTTGGTCAATATGGAGAGAGATGGAATCCATTTGGGATTTGTTCAAATCAATTTGAGATTTATTCCCATCATACTTATCCCTATTCAATTCAAATTCCAATTCAAATCCTACTACATCTCACAATCCTTTAATCATGGGATTCCCCTTGATCTTCATTGATCCCTTCCTAATCTTATATAAACACCATCTCAAAGAGGGGATGATTGGCGGCCATACTTTGAAAACCCCAAAACCCTCTCTGGCCGTAAGACACAAAAAAATTGTTCATCCATCCTCAAGCCGCATCATCTCTCTTTTTTTCCCTCAAGCAAAACACTAAGCCGAATTTCTTCAAGCATCAAAATCACCAGGAGGGGCCGGCCAATTAAAGAAATAGGAGCTTCCAAAGCTGCGACAGAAAAAAAGGAGGCCTTCTTTTTCTCCGTGCACGAGTTCCAACGAAGCATCACACAGCCTGAGCATCAGCGGCATCAAAGATCAATAGGGGCGACTGATTCTTTAAAAAGGGGATCCGTACCTAGGTTACGGCAATAAGAAATAGGGACATCGATCAAATTGTTGCGCCATCCGAAGCTTGTTTGCACTTGTGGAAGCCGCATCTTCAGCCTGCCATTCTCGTGTGTAAGGGGAAGGAAGGCATACACAAAATTTCTCAAGAGCTGAGGAGCCGCACACGTGCCTATAGTTGAACCCCCTAGCCGAAATATCTCAAGACAGCAGCTCTCCATGCCGAATTAATGAGGAAAGTTCAACCTTTATTATATAGTTTTGGCAACCTTATTTCATTGCTTTGCTGCATGATTTCTATGCAAATTAGAACCCTGCCGAAATCTGTGAAGTCCCCTCTTTGTGTCATCCAATCACAAAAATAAAGGGACAAAGCTTTTATACTTTTTCAATCATTTTTTGTGTAGGTCATCAAAGCACAGGTCACGGTCACGCACAGACATGAGCTCTTGGGTTACTATTTTTTAGTCTCCCTTGGGTTTATTATTAGTCTGCCTTGTGCTTTTTGGACATAGACTTTTCCAATTGATTGATCTTTGCATTTGGAAGTTTGAGCTGTGTTATAAATCAATTCTAGGAGCTGCACAAATTCCATTGACAGCTTGGCCAAAACTTTCTCTTGAAGATCTCTTCCAAAAATTCCAAGCAGCAGCCGCAATATTGAAGAGATTGCAAAGTGCCGCACCATCTAGAATCATCAAGTTAGAGGGCTGAGATCAAGGGGAGAGAACAAGCAAGCCAAGGAGAGTCCTATAGCTGCAAGCAAATCCAAAGGGAAGTCCAGAGCCGCAATTTGAGGTGCCGACGACGAGACGACTACATCACGTCAGATTCAGATCTGACCCGCGCTTATTGACAGAGACTACTACGCCTACACAAACTGAGCATTGCTGAAATCTTTATTATTATTTTGTGTAGTAGTATAGATCTCTGTAGGGGAAACTTTACCTATATTTTGTGACTATTTTGGGACTTGTCTGGTTGGGGCTAAACAAGTAGGACCCAGCTAGTTTGGGACTAGCTGATAGAAAGCGTTACTAGAAATGATAGTGAGAGAAAACACAGTGAGTGGGGTACTGAGAGCCTGGGAAGTGTAGAGACGTAGAGGGTGCTCTGAGCGTGCTCTAACTTGTGGTTTTGTACCTATTGCGCTATTCAATACTAGTATCTGCTTTGGGGGCTGGAGTAGGTCGTTGGGGCGACCGAACCTGGGTAAATCTGCTGTGTACTCTGTGTCTGCATTTTATTTACTCTGTTGCTGCTATAACTGCGTGAGTTTGTTCGTGGGTTGCACGAATTATTTTATAAGCCTATTCAACCCCCCCTAGGCTATGATCCAGATCCAACACCCCCAACTCCATCTAGTGTGTTGCCATACGGATTGGTCTCAGATTGCTAGACATCCCCATTGACACATTCCATCAAACACTTGCCATGCAATCAAGTCAAATGAAATATCCCAAGCATCAATCCTATTCTAACCCATATTAGTGTTCATCAAATACTACTCAATGGTGAAGAACATGATAGCAAGCAATAAAAGAGACAAACAAACATTCACCATCAAGCTTATTGAAAACAACACAAAGCAATGGAAATAAGGAAAAGAAATACTTATCTTGCATTTGAATCCATCAATCCATTACAAGATTTATTGAAAGAGAAACCCTAATCTAAACTAATCTAAAGCTCCCATGAAAGGGATAGAAAAGCCCTGAAAAATAGAGGGGAACCCATTACAAGTCGTCCAACATCTCATATTTATAGGCCCCCACAAAACCCTTACAGTTCGGGTCCAAAAACCCACTAAAACTGCTGAAAAAGGGCCACCCGTCGCCCGATCTGTTGGAAGTTCAACTGATCGGGTGGAAACAAACAATAACTCAGAACTGTTGAAAATGGGCTCACCCGATCGGTTGGATAGCTCACCCGATCGGTTGAAGTTCAAATTCCAGACAACCCAGAATTTCAGCACCCAGCTGCGCTCAGAAAATTCCAGAAAAATGTAGAAAAATCGGATTTGGGCATGCGACCTATCGTTGGAAAGTTAACGACGATGCCGACGCTAAAAAATAACAGATCACCCAAAATTCAACTGAAATGATAGCAGATCTTCAATGAATGCATCAACAGTGCACGAAAGGGGAAGAAAAGGCCACCCGATTGGTTGAAGTGTCAACCGGTCGGGTGAGTTCTTCCCCAAGATGACCCGAGGGGATGACGTCAACCGATTGGGTGGTCTTTGGCACTCAAAAACAGAGAGCACTTTCACACCCAACCGATCACTGAACTGATCGGTTGTGGTTCGCTTCTTTGCTTGCTCCTCCTCGGGTCTGATATGGTGCACAAACCGATCGGATGGATCTATCCACCCGATCAGTTGAAGCTCCAAAACTTCAAATCCTTATCTTTGGCCATCGGATCTTTGCCGTATAAGCGCGCTTTGGTCCCGACATGCAAGGTTGACTCCAGAAGACACCGAAATGCCGACATTTACCTGAAATACAAACAATACACCCAATAGTCAATATGAACCAAAATGTGATATATACAACATGGAATGAGATGAAACGCATGTGAAAACACTATTAAGAGCGTGTGCAAAAGGTGAAATATGAACACGCGTCAAGTTCTATGTATATGTTTCTTATAGGATGTTCCTTAAGAAATTCTACAAGATGTTCCACAAGATGTTCCACAAGATATAACACAAGATGTTCCATATGATCATTCGTTAGTAGTCACTGTGTTATAGATGTCATGCAGCAAGTGAAGTAACTATTTAAACGTGAGCAATCATGCAACAAATGTATTCAAAGTCCATGTGTGGTTTTCAAGTGATAAATATCAGAACATGGTAAATAAGGGGGAACAAGACAAAAGAGTTATCATGGTGATGAAAAGGTTGAAGTAACTATTTTAAAATTATTTATAATTAATGGTTGCAAACTGATGATAATTGGAATTCTAACATTGATCCATGCAAACATGGCCAGTCAGGTTTGGCCAAGCAGGTCACTATCCCCGCAAGCAGGGTGATCCAAACTTTGGTGCAAACAATCCTAGACACCGGGTGGTACCAATATTAAGAATGTCAATTATCACATATGCTCCATTGATTATATTAACAAGTAGTAGAGTAGTTTTCTACTTACTATGATAGTTAAACTAGGATCATTGATTGACTTTATTATTGAAAACCAGAAAGTTAGGGATTGAGGGTAAAGGGAAGTCCAACAACTATGATGTTGATCCCATGCTTCGAGCATGTGGTTTCCATTAGTACACAGTTTACCGAAGTAGTTGGTTGTGTGCTACAACTACCAAAGTTGAAAGTTGGCAATGCAATATGCTCAAGTTAATAGTTGTTCTGAGACTATAAGTTCAGATTCCTATTTAATTAGGTCTCTAGTCGTTTGTTCAAGTCAATAGTCGTTCTGAGGCTATATGTGATGTCCTAAGTTCATACTAGTACACTTGCATAAGTTCTAAAACTAGAATTAGAGCGACTTACAGGTTTGAGAATCGTCGTAGTAAGTCGAGACTGGAGCTAAGGCTATCTGGGATGCTCATGCACGAGAAACGGTACCTGCCAACATCAGAAATCATTGGTTAACTATATACTATTTTTCTAACCATTTTTCTTAATGTGTTCGTGCTTTTATTATCGCTTAAAATGGGTTAAAACGTGCAATAATAATGTTTAGATATGCTAGATGAGAGGAAAACAATTTTATATAGAAAGAAAATATTTTTCTAAAGCTTCTAGGTATTTTTAAAATAATTTTTAAAAGCGTAAAATCAATTTTCAGAATTTAAAATAAATTCAAAACTAATTTTTGAAATTAGAAATTATCTATCGTAAATGTTTGACAACTTGTTTAGAGAAAAGTACACGTCGAAATATCTCATATGATATGTCAAAGTTTTACGCTCGACTGGTAAAATATGAAAATATTATATATATATGTAATGCCCTGAAAGCTACTGCACAAGTACTAGAGGGGGGGTGAATAGTACTTTAAAAATAACAAGGAGTATAATTCCTAATTATCGTGCAAACTACTACCAACAAATGCGGAAGCTAAAAATGACAACAACAAATATTCAATGCTAACAATTGATATGATGGGTTCGGATCCACCCAAGTCTCCCCGACTTGTACCCGGTGATCCTACGTCCCAGAACACCCGGATCCCCTCCGGATACTTAGGTTAGAAACCCTAACCCAAGATTTTCACTATGAATACCTTGTGAAAAACCTTCACAAGATCAAATCATACAATCAATAGCAATAGTGAATCCCACAACCCGGGATCACAACCTTCTCTCATAACCGAGAGAATCAATAGCATTAAAAGAGTTTATATGAAATAAACAACAACTTATCACAAACCCTATACCTTGAGTATTCTTACCAAATAAGGGCAAGGAGGGATTTGAGGAAGGAGAAGTCACCAAGACCTAGCACCACCAATATGAGCAGCAATGGGTGCCTAGGAATGAATAGGAGACTTGAATCAAGCAATAGCTTGGATGGCTCAACAAGAACAAAGTTCTCTCAAGATGGATTCTAGATCTCAAATGAGGGAGAGAAAGATTTCTTGTGAGGAAGAGAGCTTTGGAAATGAGTTTTAATCTCTAACTCTTTCAATCTGAATAAGTCTCTCAATAGCAGCTCTAACCTTGAGAGAAATGACCAAGCTTCGTATTTATAGGGTCCCACAAAATCGAGCTAGGTCATCTCCCAACGGTTGGAAATATGGGGCAATTAGTCGGTCAAAGAACAACCACTGACCGACTAGTTCATCAACTAGTCGGTCGGTGGAACAACATGAACCGACTAAAGGATGAACAGTGAACAGATGAGATTTCAGACCTAGAAAACTAGTCGGTCCAAGAAGACTTTCCGACCGACTAGTTTCTCAACTAGTCGGTCGTTCAGTTAACTTAGACCGACTAAGAGTCAAAAACTATTAGTCTGAATACAACTTGATTTAGTCGGTCCAAGAACAAATGTTGACCGACTAGATCATCAACTAGTCGGTCACCAAACGTTCTTAGACCGACTAACGATAAACAGTAACTAGGTGAAAAATTGGCATGTACAGGAAAGCTCAACTAGTCGGTCTAAGATGCATCACTGACCGACTAGTTCACCAACTAGTCGGTCGGTGAGTCAACTAAGACTGACTAACTGTAAACAGTAAAGAGCTTAGAATTTGGGAGACAAACTAGTCGGTCCAAGAAGATTTGCCGACCGACTAGATCACCATCTAGTCGGTCAGTTCTTCTTCTTGAACCAACTAACATGCACAAGAAGTCGCGAATCGAAGCGCGAAGCTTCGGGAAAGTTTGTATGGACTTCTACTAAGATCCTAGAGCTAAGATAGGAGCGTTATGAAGATATAAATCGTAAGACCTACTCAAGGCTTAACATTCTACGATAGAAGCTTAAAGACTATAAATAAAACTTGACGATACCGTCTTCAATAGCTTCAATCGAATCTTCATGACTTCTAAAATGGTCCAAAAGCTTCAACGAAGCTTTAGGCATATGAATACGTGCTTTGAGAAGTCTTGAGACGTCGCTTTGGATGTTCACGTGAATTTGGCGACGATCTCAATAACTGCGCTCACAAAGTGTTAGTTCACTATTTATTTATGTTTGCTCATCATCCAAAACCAAATCCGGGGAGTCCAATACTCAACATTCTCCCCCTTTTTGGTGATGACAAACCAACATAAATAATAATAAAAAATAATGATTCAAATGTAAAATACTTACTCCCCCTGCATTGATGACACGTTAATTCCAAATTGAATAAATATAATACGCATCAAGCAGAAGTGAGAAATATAAAACATGATCCAAGTATTGAAATTTAGGATCGTAATCCATTTTTATATATCTTCACTCCCCCTGAATCTAACATAATAAATTAGATTCATGGACAATAGAGTTAAATTTTCATTTTGCCCTTGTCATTATTACTATCTCTCCCCCTTTGGCATTATCCAAAAAGAGTGGGGGCATACAATGACAACAACAAGGCTAAAGAAAAATCCAACATCGGGAGTCGAAGAATACGACGATGGTCCAAAAGACACCAAGAAACAAAAATACACGAAGAAAATCAAGGTGTGCCAAATTGACCATTATCCAAAAGCGAAATACGAAATCATCACAAGACCAAATAGAATTCACTTATTGAGTAAAGGAACGTGCTCTCCAATCTCAACATTTTGGTTAAATCAGTGCATGGAAAACAATTCTATGTTTTCATAGAAATAATTTTTTTTAACCAAGTCATTATCGTCGAGCGATGAGATCGAATATCATAGACAGTAAATCGAACATAAAATGTGCACAACGAAGTAAAAGAGAACAACGATGTATGTATATATATATATATATATATATATATATATATATATGAAGCATCATGAGTACAACCAAAAGATACATCGACTCCATATCATCAAAGACACAAAGTACATCGCATACACCAAAATGTCACATAGTATATCAACATCAAAAAAAGTCATAATCCATCATCGACATCAACAGCATCAACATACATCCAAAAATGATACAACATCGACATCAAACATCAACACATCCAAAAAACATCAGAAAACACCACCAACCCTGTCCTAACCCAAAACTCTCTCTAAAAGATGAATCATCCAAGGAGCATCGGAGAGTCCTCCAAACAGACTCTCAAGAAGTAGTGGTAGGATCAGCAGTCTCCGGAGGTCCAGTCGAAGGAGTGGACTCAGGCTCTGCTGGGAGGAGTGGAGTGTCAACTGAAAGAATCGTCGGGGCAGGAGTGGAAATAGCAACAGCAAGCTCAACGGCAGAGGTATCAACAGGAACGTCAACAGGACCAGACGTCACTGGAGCAGCAGTAGACTCGTCCACTGGAGCAGAAGACTCTGGAGGACCTGAAGAAGTGCCAGCTCCAGCAACAGATGGGGTAGCAGCAGCAGGAGTGGCCTCAGCGCCACGAGCAAGAGAATCAACGAGCTCATCGATATCCTCATCATCCATCTCCTCATCCTCAGAAACAGGAGGAGGGACCTCAACACCAATAACACGAGCAATACGACACAGAATCTCCTCGGAACGAGCATACCGAGACTCGAGACGACGAACTGAACGAGCGAGATCATCAAGTGTGGTGGGAGGTCTAGGAGTGGCAGCTACAGAAGATGTGCCCTGAGAAGCTGAAGGAGTCGTCCTCTGCACGTGACAGAGTGCCGCAAGAGATTTCTTGACGGCCGTCGCGTTCAGGGGAGGACCAAGTGGACGCTCATCGTCAGGAGGCAAAGGCACGTGGAAATGACGAAACACCAAAGTCAGCAGACAAGGATAAGGGAGATGCGCAGATTTCGCGGACTTACGAATACACTCGAAAGAGTCCATCTTATCGAGTATAATGTGAGCCCAATTAATCTCGCAACCCAAGAAAAGAGCGTAAATCAACTTGAGGAAGGGCTGGGATGGCAGAGATGATGAGCCGTACTTGGGAAGCAAGCACGACTTCAAGATAAGATTGAGCACCCAAGCATTCGGTTTAAAAGACTTCGATGGGACACCAATGAAAGCAGGAGGGATCACATGGAAGATATCTGTGAGAACAGACTGATCCAAGGAAGAGATATCATCAACAGAAATATCAGACGGGAGGAGACCAGACGACGAACAACCAAGCAACTCCCCCAAGATTTCTGCCGTGAGGACTATAGGAGTCCCCAAAACAGTAGTCTCGATGGAGTGGGTCTCACCGTACTGTCCCCGGATACGGTTCGCGTAGAAAAGTTTGACCAGGCGAGGATAGGGTCGAGGGTTCGCCTTAGGGTCAAAGCGAAGGTAGTCTAAGAGTCCACTATAGGAAAGACGATCTGCTAAGCCAAGGAAATCGGAGAATTTAACGAAATGCTCCAATAACAGCGGGCAATGTTAGATACGCGTGTATGCCGCTAGACACAAAGGGTCATCACGACACAACGATATATCGACACCACCTGCTGGCATCGGGGCCTTTCCCTTAGGCTGTCGAGTCCTATGATGAGGTGGAGTAGTGGGTTCTTGACGTCTAGGCTCATCCTCGGGTCTAAATTCAGTGTCAGAATCAGATGGAGTAGCGGGGGTATGGAGTGTAGGCTTCCTAGACAGAGAACGTCTACTGGGTTTGGCGGTCGTCGTCCTCTGCTTCTTCAGAGGAGGCGAAGACGATGAAGGTTGGGTTGGTTTAGGTCGGCGTTTGGGTTTCGAAGGATTCCTAGGGTATGGCTCTATGGACATAGGAGATGCACCGGAGGGAGTGATCGGAATTCTCGTTCTTGCCATAAGTGTGACAAAACGAGATCAAGCAAACAATCGCAAGAAGAGATTGAAGAACCCTAGTGATCGAAACCCTAGTGCTGAAAATGAAATTAGCTGAAACCGAAACCCTAGATAGCGAAATCGACCTAGAACAGAACCCTAGATGCAAGAGAGAAGAGAATGGATACCTAGGAGGAAGATCGACGGCCGTTGATGGTCGGAAAACGGCGATCGGACGGCGGAATCGACAGGAGGAGACGAAGGGTCGGGGGGTTTTAGCTGGAGAGGGGAGAGTGTCGATCGATTAGAAATGAAAATAATCGAATGGAAACGAGTTTAAGTCGGTCGAAATGAGAAAATACACGACTGTCCCTGAGCACTTAGTCGGTCACAGTTCAAGCACTGACCGACTAGATGACGATCTAGTCGGTCGGTCAATTAGCTTGAACCGACTAAGTCGAAACAGAGGCCAGTCAAAGTTTTTAGGGCTAGAGTTAGTCGGTCAAAGTTCAAGTACTGACCGACTAGTTTTTATTCTAGTCGGTCGGTAAGTGAACGTGGACCGACTAAATGAAGTCAGTAGCAAAGAAAAATTATAAGCTTGAGCTAGTCGGTTTGAGTTCATTAGCAGACTGACTAGATATGAATCTAGTCGGTTTGTTGATGAACTGAGACCGACTAGATGAGTCCAAAAATAGATAAATGAGTTTTCTCCTAAATGCACTTGGACGAAACATCGTTCAACTCTCAAAAATCATCAAACTACCCCCATTAATCATCGAAAAACTTAAACACGACGTTCAAGAGTAAATTCGAGCATAAATTCCAAAAATTCACAAAAATCCCGAAAGAATCCAATAAGTCTAGCATGAACAAATATAGCGAAATAGAATAGCATGCAAGATTATTGAATAAAAATGAATCCTAAATCTCGGATTCACCCATAATCCCCAATTCTCGACGCAACCGCACAAAGGAGTCCTCCTTTAGGGGTTTCGTGAAAATATCGGCGATTTGCTTCTGGGTTTCAACGTACACTAATATGATGTCCTTTTTAGCAACATGATCATCTAAGAAATGGTGTCGGACATCTATGTGTTTAGAACGGGAATGGTGCACCAGATTCTTTGAAAGACAAATGGCACTTTGGTTGTCCACCATGATAGGGCTAGTATCACAATGTATACCAAAATCCTTAAGTGTGTGTCTCATCCAAAGAACCTGGGCACATGCAGCACCGGCGGCAATGTATTCCGCCTCGGTGGTTGAAAGTGATACGGAATTTTGCTTCTTGGAAAACCAAGAGACAAGAGAATTTCCTATAAAATGGAAAGTGCCACTAGTACTCTTCCTGTCGGATTTGCATCCCGCATAATCAGCGTCACTATATGAGACTAACTCAAACGTGCTAGATTTTGGATAAAGTAATCCAAAGTCTAATGTGCAACTTAAATAGTGAAAAATACGTTTTACAGCTACTAAGTGAGAATCCTTAGGTTGAGACTGATAACGAGCACAAATACATACTGCAAACATAATATCGGGCCTACTTGCGGTAAGATAAAGTAAACTACCTATCATACCTCGATATAGACGAATGTCTATATCTTTTCCGCTCGTATCTTTATCAAGATGCGTAGTAGTGCTCATTGGAGTCTTTTTTCCGGAGGCACTCTCCATTCCAAATCGCTTTAGCAACTCCACCGTGTACTTCGTTTGGTGGATGAAGATTCCATCGTTCATTTGGCGAATTTGGAGACCTAAGAAATATTTGAGCTCACCCATGTGGCTCATCTCAAATTGTTCCTTCATAACATTAGAAAAATCTTCGCAAAGAGCGAAGTTAGTAGCACCGAAAATGATATCATCAACATAAATTTGAACTAAAAGTATATCATTATTCGAATGCTTAACAAAAAGTGTAGAATCGGCTTCTCCCATTTTAAAATTCAAATCCAAAAGAAAATTCTTTAGGCGATCATACCAAGCTCGAGGAGCTTGTCTCAAACCGTAAAGTGCTTTCTTTAGTTTAAATACATGATTTGGAAATTTTCATTAATCAAGCCCGGAGGTTGAGAAACATAAACTTCCTCAACGACATCTCCGTTTAAAAATGCACTTTTTACATCCATTTGAAATAGTTTGAAATTTTTATGGCATGCAAAAGATAACAATAATCTAATAGATTCTAATCTAGCTACCGGAGCGAAGGATTCTTTGAAATCGATACCTTCCTCTTGTCGATAGCCTTGAGCTACTAACCGAGCTTTGTTCCGGACGACGATTTGGTTCTCGTCGGTTTTGTTCTTGAAGATCCACTTCGTTCCTATAACGGTGTGGTTCTTCGAAGGCAATGGAACAAGCTCCCATACCTCATTCCTCTCGAATTGAATGAATTCATCCTCCATGGCAAGGATCCAAGCACTATCTTCGCACGCTTCATTTATATTCTTTGGCTCAATCGAGGAGACAAAGGCACAATTGGCGAAGTGGTGGACTTGCGATCTCGTCTTGAATCTATCATGAATATTGCCAATGACTTGCTCATGGGGATGGTCACGAACGGTATGAAGCCGTTTGGGAATTCCTTGATCACTAGGAACATTCTCAACAACTTCATTAGTCGGGTTAGTATCAATAGAATCAATAGAATCAATAGACTTAGAATTATCAATAGAATCACATAAAACATCCATTGAATCATCATCATTTGAAATTCTAGAAGGAATAAAATTTTCATTAAAAGAGACATGTAGTGATTCCTCGATCGTCGAGGATCTTTTGTTGTATATCCGGTAGGCTTTGCTACGTGAGGAATACTCAACAAATATCCCCTCATCCGATCTCGGATCAAACTTGTCCAAATTTTCATAAGTGTTTTTAATAAAACATTTCGCACCAAAAACACGAAAATGTTTAACTTGAGGCAATCTACCAAACAATAATTCATAACAAGTTTGTTTGGTGTCGGGCCGCAAAAGTATTCTATTAAACACATAGCAAGCGGTGTGTACCGCTTCCGCCCAAAATTAATGGCCAAGTTGGCTATCATCGAGCATTGTGCGAGCACACTCCACAAGCGTTCTATTCTTTCTCTCAACAGCACCATTTTGAGGGGGTGCGCGAGGGAAGGAAAACGTGTGTGTAATTCCAAGATCATCACAAAAAGTTGAGAAAGACTCATTCTCAAATTCACCTCCATGATCACTACGAATAGTGACAATGGTGGTTCCGATGAGATTTTGTACTTTCTTCACAAATGTTGTGAAGTTTTCAAAAGCTTCATTTTTATTACATAAGAAAAATACCCATGTAAATCTCGAAAAATCATCTACGATGACAAGCCCATATCTAGCATTTCCTAAAGAAGCAACTCTAGTTGGCCCAAATAAATCTAGATGTAATAGCTCTAGAGGCCGTTTAGTAGAAATGCTTTTCTTAGGTTTAAATGAAGATTTAGGAAGCTTGCCTCGTTGACATGAGTCACAAAAACTTTTCTTTTCAAAAACAAGCTTAGGAAAACCTTTAATGGAATTTAATTTTGAAAGCTTAAAAAGTGTTCCAAAGTTCACATGACCAAAGCGTCGATGCCATAAGTGTTGTTCACTTGTGTTGGCAACGAGACATTGTTCATATGACTTAGGAAAATCCAAAATATAATATCTTTATGGCGTGTGCCGGAAAATAATAAATCATTATTAACATTATTAAAAATGTGACACAATCCTTTCGCAAAGCTAACTTTGTAACCTTTGTCACAAAGTTGGCTTATTGAAATAAGATTGTGGTTTAAACCATTAACAAGATAGACATCACTAATTAAGGGTTTAGATGGGTTACCCACTTTACCAACACCGACGATGGTTCCGCTCTCGTTGCCTCCAAAGATTACCCGGTTCCCATTAGCAATGGGCACCACTCCGGAAAGCAATTGAGCATCGCCCGTCATGTGTTTTGAACATCCGCTATCGAGTATCCACCCATCCTTGGAGCCAAATTTGACTTTGTTGCTCCGTTTGTTTTTCTTGAGTACCTAAAGATGATTATATCATTTCATGGTACCCAAGGTCATTGGGTCCTCAAAGGTTAGACCTTTGGAAGCCAAGTCCAATTGGACTTAGACTTCCCAACATAATTAATATTATCCACTACATTCAAAAAATAATCATTCATGTAGATTTGTTTTTCATCCATACTTGTGTCCTTTGGGCTCCAAATTGAGAATATTTTGGGAGCCTTAATCCTATTGGGAGCATGCATGCTTTGTTGATTTCTACGTGATGCATGTCGTGGATAGGTAAAAGGAATATGATGAAATGGTGCATGTGGATAATTATTCATATGACGATGTGGGTGAACATATGCATGTGAGGGAACACGTGTGTGAGGGTGTCTCACATGTTGTGCACGTGCCCGTGAATGTGTAGCATAGAAATCATCATATAAGTGAGCCGGTGGAGTAGGACGTGTGTTCCTACGTGGCATAGTATTGGTGTACATGTAGGCATGGCCCTTCTTTGGAGGTCCACCCAAAGTGGGTTTCTTTCCGAAAGAGGGTGTGGACGAGGTGGAAGCACCATTGGTAGATGAACTACCAATAGAGTGTTTGCTACCACTCGTCGAAGCACCGAAAGTTGGCCTAACAAAAGTAGTGGCCGATTTGGATGGAGTTCCCATCGTATACCCCAAACCAATGTGATGATTAGCCGGAAGTAAGTCACTTAGGATTTTATCCAAATGGTCCTTACCTTTATTGAATTTATTAATTCGGCCTAATGTGTTCTCATATTTCTCGATGAGAGAACGCATAGAAGCATCCAAAGTGGATACTTGCGATATGAGCACATAAACACGAGATTTAATATTCTCATTCTCAATACTCAAAGTCGAGTTTTGAGAAGTCAAATCTGCTATCTTGTGTTCCTCCAGATCCTCAATGCTAACATGTTCAAGTTGAGTCTTGAGATTAACAATCTCATTCTTCAACCCTTCAACAACGGTGTCGTTGTTGGTGATGATAGTTTTAGGTGAGGTTTGGATGCTAACTAGCTCATCTTTAGTCTTATTATATCGTTCAACTAATTTAGCATATCTATTCCATATTTGCTCATTAGCTAGTCTAAGGTCATCCATAGTTACCTCATCGCTTTCATCCTCGCTATCATCGGAGGAAGGTTCTTGAACATTTTCCTCGTTAGCCATGAAACATACATGCGCTTGCTCCACTTTCACATCATCCGACTCCCCGCTTGAAGAGTCATCTTCGGAATCGGTGAAACCGACAAATCCTTTCTTGTAGCCTTTCTTATACTTCTTCGATTTGTCGTACTTCGGCGCCTTCCACTTTTCCTTTTGCTTGTTTTGTGGAAAATCCGCTTTGATGTGTCCTGGCTTATTGCATTTAAAGCACAAAGGAGGAGAGATGTTAGTAGAAGTAAATTTAGATTTGCCTTTGAAGTTACCTTTTCGAAAGAAGCGATTGAACTTCTTTGCCATGAGGGCAATGGATTCCATGTCCATTTCGTCTTCCGAGTCCTCGTCATCGGTAGAGGTGGATGGAGCCGCCTTGAACGCAATCGCTTTTTTCTTAGGCACGTCTTGGTTCAAATAAGACTTCATCTTCTCTTGTAACTTCACCTTGCTATCCTTGCGTACCTCGTATGACATTAAAGTACCCATTAATTGAACTACGGTATACTTGTTCATATCGTTACCTTCCTCGATGGCGAAGGTACGCTTTTCCCAACTAGAAGGAAGTCCTTCGATAAGCTTCGAACATTTCTCCTTTTGGGTGTAGGTTTTGCCGAGAGCCTCTAACTCGTTTATGATGTCGACGAAGCGAGCATAATATTCCTTCATCTTCTCACCCTGTAGCATATGAAACATCTCGTAATCTTTATTAACTACAACGAGTTTAGAGTCTCTTACCATACTCGTTCCTTCATGTAAGATGAGGAGGGAGTTCCAAATTTGATATGCACTCTTACATGTGCATATCTTATTGAAGTCCTCGGGTTCCAAGGCGCATTGCAAGGCGTTCATTACCTTGGCTTTGCTTACCTCCGCGGCGACCTCCGCGGGAGTCCACTTCTCGAAATCTTCTTCGGTGGGCTCGACATACTCCTTCATTGCGGTCCTCCATAGTGAAGCACTCCGGAGGAAAGTTTCCATCCGGCATTTCCAGTACCCGTAGTTGGTACCGTTGAAGAATGGAGGCCTCGTTGAGGAATTTCCTTCCATTACCGAAGAAGCTCCTTCATGGTTCTTGAAGGTGCTATAATCTGGAGGTGGACGCACGGTCTTGTTGTCGTTGGCAGACATAGCTTAGTATCTGGCTCTGATACCAAATGTAATGCTCTGAAAGCTACTGCACAAGTACTAGAGGGGGGTGAATAGTACTTTAAAAATAACAAGGAGTATAATTCCTAATTATCGTGCAAACTACTACCAACAAATGCGGAAGCTAAAAATGACAACAACAAATATTCAATGCTAACAATTGATATGATGGGTTCGGATCCACCCAAGTCTCCCCGACTTGTACCCGATGATCCTACGTCCCAGAACACCCGGATCCCCTCCGGATACTTAGGTTAGAAACCCTAAGCCAAGATTTCCACTATGAATACCTTGTGAAAAACATTCACAAGATCAAATCATACAATCAATAGCAATAGTGAATCCCACAACCCGGGATCATAACCTTCTCTCACAACCGAGAGAATCAATAGCAATAAAATAGTTTATATGAAATAAACAACAACTTACCACAAACCCTATACCTTGAGTATTCTTACCAAATAAGGGCAAGGAGGGATTTGAGGAAGGAGAAGTCACCAAGACCTAGCACCACCAATATGAGCAGCAATGGGTGCCTAGGAGTGAATAGGAGACTTGAATCAAGCAATAGCTTGGATGGCTCAACAAGAACAAAGTTCTCTCAAGATGGATTCTAGATCTCAAATGAGGGAGAGAAAGATTTCTTGTGAGGAAGAGAGCTTTGGAAATGAGTTTTAATCTCTAACTCTTTCAATCTGAATAAGTCTCTCAATAGCAGCTCTAACCTTGAGAGAAATGACCAAGCTTCGTATTTATAGGGTCCCACAAAATCGAGCTAGGTCTTCTGTAACGACTGGTTTTCTTGTATCCGGATTTATTATATTATAATATATGTTTTGGTGGATTTTCTCCTCATGTGTGGTAATTGTCTCCGTAACTTTCATTTTCGATCGTTTCGTCGTGTTTTCTCGTTTCTTCCTTAGGATCGTCGATTTCGGAGTAAGTCATTCGTGACGGGCTTCATAACGGTCGTATCTTACTGTTAGATCAAGCCTAGGAGTCTTAGGAATCGATCCCGGAGCTCCGCGCTCCATATCGGAACTTTTGGTGCTTATTAGCCGGTGTAAGAAGGGGCACCGACCGACTAGATGACGATCCAGTCGGTCGAAAATCCTTCTCAGATCGACTAGTTGGCTTCCTAGATTTCTCAGGAGTTACTGTTTGTCGTTAGTCGGTCTAAGAACGTTGGTTGACCGACTAGGTTGCAAACTAGTCGGTCAGCAATGCTTCTTTAACCGACTAACTCATTTACTAAATTTTGGTATCGGTACTGTTCATTCTTAGTCGGTCTAAGTTCATCTCTCGACCGACTAGTTGTCAAACTAGTCGGTTAAGTTTTGTACTCAGACAGACTAATTCTTAGTTTTCCTGTACAGTCGAGTTACTGTTTACTCTTAGTCGGTCCAAGAACGTTCGTCGACCGACTAGATGTAAAACTAGTCGGTCAGTAGCTGTTCCTTGACCGACTAACTCTTAGTTCAGGTTTTCGACTGGAGCTACTGTTTACACTTAGTCGGTCTGCGTTGGTCAACCGACCGACTAGTTCTCAAACTAGTCGGTCAGCAGTTGTTCTTTGACCGACTAAGCAATGCAGGAAACCCTAGTTTTGCCCTAGCCGCCACCAATCTCTATAAATACCCCTCCAAACATTTTCTTCTCCTCCCTCACGACCTAAAACCCTAAATCCTCCCCCATTGAGCCCCCTTCTACCTCAAACCCTTGTTCCTTCTCCCCAAGCTCATCTTCCATCATCCAAGCTCTCCCTCAACACATTCAACCTCTCATCTCACTCAAATCTCCATCAAACCCCCAAAATCCCCCAAAAACCCTAGTTCTCCAAACTTCTCCATCCATTTCCAGATCTGATCCGTAGGTTCCCCGGAGTGTTTCTTCCGCTTCCTCACGGTAAGAAATCGATCTCTTGATGTTTTCATAACCCGTTATGTTTTTGTGAAACCCTAATGAAATTACTTGTTGTTTTGATGATTGTTCTCCATAACAGCGACCTCCCCGTAGATTAGCATCCGTGAGACGAACCCTCGTTGATCGTCATCCTCGGTGCTAGGCAAGTGAAACTTGCCACTTAGGGTATAGGTCATGTTTTAGGCCATTTGCTTGTTGTAGTCGTAAAAGAGGCTAGGCGACGAAATGATACTCGCCTAGGCGCAAATTGAGGAACTAGCTTGACAACGAAGCTAGATCCGACATTTATCATGTTGCACAATTACCATGTCATGTTTAATTTCTATTAACGGTACGCAATTTAATTGTCATGTCATTGCATTCTTAAAGTGTTCCGTGAATGCGTAGCTTCGCTACAATGCTTGTGTTCCTGGCTCGTGTTCCAGAAGCGGGCCATGTGTTGGTTGATAGCCAATGCCCGAAATGCTTGTTTCCGGCTAGGTGCACCCCTACGCCAATTGTTTATGAATCGTGAACTAGAATGCGAGCTCCTGTGCGGGGCAACCCTGGCTCATTTACTGAGCTCGTGTGCAGGGACCCTGTCTCGTTTACATGTGGGTATTGGGGGTAAGAGTTAAGCGGCCAATCAACTGGGAGTCTGATCGATCAGCAACTGTAGTAGTAAGGCGTAAACTCTGGGTTTTGGGGTAGTGTTAAGCGGCCAATCAGCGTGAATGATAAACCATTCAGCTGTAAGGCGTAAACATCTACAAACAACTTGAAACGTGACTAGTGAATTGATTGAGATTGTTAGTAGCTTGGCTACTCTTGTCTTGTCCCGTTAATTGTTCTCTTGCACTTATTGTCTCGACGTGTCTTGCTTGTGCACTCATGTTATAACTGTCATGTCATGCATACCATAACTGCTAGGTTGCTAGTTGCCTTACTTTCAGTTTCCTTGCCCAAGTCTTTTAGACTTGCTGACATGTGCCCCTTTACTCTTTTGGGTGACACATGTTAGATCCTGAGCCTGAGTACCTTGTTGAGGACGAGGTGTTTGCTGACGCCGAGCCCGAGCTTGTGTTTGACGGGGAGTACGTGGACACTGGGGACCAGTTGATCACTCCATATTTTACACCTTTTTTCTGCATATTTGCATACCGTTTTGATCGCCCATATCACGCTTTTCACGATTATTCGACAATATTGCGATACTTTTCACTATTTCTTGTTTTTGTCGTATTTCAGGAAATATGGAGCGATTTGGATCGATTGTGAGATCAAGAGGATTTGCACCCACTCCGGAGTGTCAACCATGGCCCTTTTGAGGGTTATTCTGCAATGGAAGAGGAGTGGAAGAAGAAAGAACGTCGTAGGAGCGACGGGGGAGCGAAAAGATGAAGATTGGGCATTTTCAGCATGCCACTCGGCCGAGTGAAGGAGTCACTCGGCCGAGCATTGAGACCCCGCTCGACCGGCCAGATCGGACACGCAACAGAGATGTATCGGCGTGCACTCGGCCGAGCATCGCACGCCGGCTCGGCCGAGTGAGGAGACTCCGTCCGTCCGAGTGGCACCCAGACGACGGCAAGCCAAAATGTCCAACTTACTGTAATCCGTCAGTCTGCCCCAGAAGCCCGACTCGGCCGAGTGACGAAAGCCGTCCGCCCGAGTACCAAATGCCACTCGGCCGAGTGACATTCGCCACTCGACCGAGTGATGCCGAGGACACGAAGCGCCCAGATTTTCAGACATCCTCCCATTCTTTTGAAATCTGCTATCATTCCAGTGGGTAAAGTATTTTTCTCATATTTTTTATGGATAGTAGGCTTCATGACGATTCCAACGCCGCCAAGAACGCGTCAATCGGAGGTCGGATGAAATCTGGGGAATTTCTGCAAGTCGATGCTACAGTGCTGGAATTTGCATGTCAGTGTCACTCGGCCGAGTGACATTTCCACTCGGCCGAGTGACCAGTTTTTGACAGTTTTTGACAGTTTTGATAGAGTGCTGTTTTCTGGAGTTTCTGCAGGAAAGCTCACTCGACCGAGTGAGATTTCCACTCGACCGAGTGAGATTTCCCACTCGACCGAGTGAGATTTCCACTCGGCCGAGTCGTAACTGGCGCAGATTTCTGGGCACGCGCAGATTCAGTTTTGGGCCCGATTTTCAGGGGCTTTTTAGGCAGTTTTGCTAGGGTTTTTGGGAGAGTATTTAAGGGGTTTGTAGCCACCATTAGAGGGAGTTCCCAAGATGTTTTAGGAGGGATTTATTTTAGAGGTTAGGCCATGCCCTAGGCCCCCTCTTGGATCTAAAAGCTTGTATTTTGGATTGAAGATCTTCATTAAAGCTAAGTATTTTCTTCTTTTTATTTGAATCTTTGTTTTTCTATCTTTTTGTACGCAAGCAATGATTTCTATTGATTCTCATATCCTTATTGCTATGCTAGAGTAGATTTGTTGTTCTAGGGTTTGGGGATGAACCCTATGGATCTAATTTCATATTTGTGAAGAATGAATTCTAAATTGCTAGAATTGCTAGGAGGTTAGGTTGTGATTGATTTCCTACGGATAGCTAGGGATTTCCATCGATTTGGGATTTACAAGAGATTGGATTCTAATCGATGGGAAGGCCTAGATATTCGATTTAGATTTACAATTGGATTTCTCTAGATTTGGTTTGCAAGAGATTGGACCAAAGCTAGGATTTTTAATTGTAAATCTATACCCATATTCGTTTGCAAGAGATTGGACGAATACGAACTATCACAACCTAGATCGTAACTCGAGTTTGCACGAGAGTGGGCTCGAGGAGCGATTGGACGATGATGTCGATCTTCATGCTAGCGGCTTAGGTTAGGGTTTGCAAGAGATTAGGCCCTAATCTAGGTTGCTATAGACCGGCAATAGCGCGAGAGCGTGAGCTTGGTTCTCTATTCAGTTACGACTAGTTCACCTCAACTCAAGTCTAGTAATATTGAGATTCACTATTTACAATGATGTATGACGATCTGTAGTGGGAATTCCCTAGCCCTAGACACTTTTATTATATTGTACTTGAATCAATATTTGACCGAATTCTTTATCACCGACACCGACATCCACCACCATTTCCATTATATCATTCCATAACCATTTCCACCAATAAAACATTTGTAGTCAAACCAACCTAGGATAGATTGGAACCAACACCACCTCCTCGTGTTCGATACCTGCTCGCCACTTGACCGTGCGCTTGCGATAAAACTACAATCGTTCTCCGGGTGTGTATCCGGGGCCGATCACCAGTCCTAGTGTCTTCGTTGTGTTTTCCCTTTTGTTTAGACTGATGTTTTGTTGTCGGTGCGTAGCACCTATACTTTGTTACGTTGTTGCTTTTGTTGGCCTTGTTCTGGGCCTTTAGACTCTTTCTTTTAGCCTGGTGGCTTTTCTGGATGTTGAACTTATTTTCGTGTTGGACAAATTATGAGATGTGAGAATTTTATTTCTGTCTCTCCTTGTGTTATTATTGTTGTTCCGTTTGTGGTTACAGGGACCTGCTTATGTTTTATTGACACTTATCGGGTTTGGGGCTTCACAGCTCCACTCTCGTGCGGACCTTTTCACGTCTCGCCTCCATTTTAGGGAAGCGGGTCGTGACAGGTTTTGTTGGTGGCCCATGCAGGTCCTTCTGTAACTGCGATTATCGGAAATGCGATAATAATATTAGATGTCCAATAAACTAAGTTCGACGTCCGAGTCATAAGCTATGAGTCTAATTGTTTCGTTTTCTGTGTCACTAGATGGCAGGAAGACGAATCACCCGTGGTGGAGGTAGTGGTGCGCTCCCTCATAATGAGGAGCCTGAGCGGGAACCCACCAATGGGGAGATGATGCGGATGATGCTTCAGATGATGCAGATGCAGCAAGGCGTGCTCCTGCAAGTCCAGAATGCTCCGGCTGGTCGTGCCCCTCGAGCGACTCCGGAGGCCCCTCGCTCCGAGCCGGGAGCGAAGCAATTTCGGGAGCTGGGTCCCGCATATTTTGATGGGTCTGAGGGTCCTCTGGCTGCCGATGAGTGGATTCGGAACATTGAGGATAATCTGAAGATGGCCAAGATCACCCCGGCTGGATGGGTTGATTTGGCGAAGAGGCAACTCAAGGATAATGCTCGGAACTGGTGGGATGCGGAAGAGAAGATGTTGGTGGAGCCGATAGCTTGGACTACCTTTAAGTCCAGGTTTGATGAGTAGTTCTTTCCGAAAGCTGCTCGGAAGGAGATGCTGCAGCGCTTCATTGATCTGAAGCAAGGGAGCTTGACGGTGGACCTGTACCACCAAGAGTTCACTAGGCTGAGTCGGTTCGCACCGAAGATGGTGCAGGATGCTGATGAGAGGGCTAAGAGGTTCCTGCAGGGACTTGCTTTGGAGCTCCAGAGTTTTGTGTCTTCCTCCGATCTGGACTCTTATCAGAAGGTTCTGGTCGCTGCGAGGAGGCAGGAGCTGAACCTGAGTCAGAGGAGGGGGTCTATTGTTGGTGCTGGGAAGAGGCCTATGGAGCAGGCCAGGGCGGTGGTTAGGCCTGGTTTCAAGCCTAATCAGTCAGCTCAGTTCAAGAGGCCAGGAGGGCCTATTCTGAAGACTTGCCATTTCTGCGGCAAGCCTGGCCACATCAAGGATCAGTGTAGGAAGTTTCTGGGCCAGTGTTTGGTTTGTGGCGATGCTTCTCATGTCGCGAAGGATTGTCGGCATGCGAATCAGCTGCGGAGGGCACCTGTTGCAGCACAGCCGTTGCAGCAGCGAGCGTCTGTTCCTGCTGGACGTGGAGCAGCTCTTGTTCCACAGAGGCAGGCTTTTCAGCCGGCTGTTCCGTCGAGGAGGCAGGCTTTTCTGATGACCGCTGTGGAGAGCGAGGCTGTGGATGAGGTTATCGCAGGTAATCCTCAATCTAGCTGTTACTTTCCTAGCTGGTTTTGATTGTTAGATTGTGTTGTTTGCTTGAACTTGGTTGTTTGCTAGAATAGGGTTTGATTGTTAATTGCTTGTTAGGTGTGGTTTTGGTGTGCACATTTCCTGTACGAGTCCTCTTTGACTCTGGTGCATCGATGTGCATTATTTCTCGGAGCTTCGTGGAGAGGCATTCCTTATCGAAGTCCCCTCTTCCTAAGAGTTGGAACATCGTTACAGGGAATGGCGTGGTCTCGGTGCATCGTGGTTGCAATTCTTGCTCGTTGGTGGTCTGTGGACATGAGCTATACGCTGATTTCCGTGTCCACGACATCATCAACTATGATGCAGTTCTTGGGATGGACTGGCTTGCGAGCTTCTATGCTACGATCGACTGTCGGCGGAAGAAGGTGGTGTTCGAGATTCCCGGACATCCAGTATTTGAGTTCAGTCGAGGTAGCAGTTCGCTTGGTCCTGTCAGGTTTCGGGCCAGGCCGGTGGAGGTCGTGGCTATGTAGATGGAGTTGGAGTGGCCAGCTGTGGTGCGAGATTTTGGTGACGTCTTCCCCGAGGAGATGTCTGGTTTGCCACCTGATCGAGCTCTAGAATTTTCTATTGATCTTGTTCCAGGAGCGCAGCCGATTTCGAAGGCGCCGTATCGTATGGCGCCTGCAGAATTGGGAGAGTTGCGGAAGCAGTTGGATGAGCTTATGCAGAAGGGTTATATCAACCCTAGTGTGTCTCCGTGGGGAGCACCGGTGCTGCTAGTGAAGAAGAAGGATGGTTCGCGTCGCATGTGCGTGGACTATCGAGAGTTGAATGCGGTGACCATCAAGAATAAATACTCGTTGCCCCGCATCGATGATATTTTTGATCAGCTTGGAGGTTCGAGGGTGTTTTCTAAATTGGATTTGAGGAGTGGTTACCATCAGTTGAAGGTGAAGAAGGATGATGTTCCGAAGACAGCGTTCAGGACGAAGTATGGACACTATGAGTTTGTGGTTATGCCTTTCGGCGTAACTAACGCGCCCGCGGTTTTCATGAATCTGATGAACCTGATTTTCTATGACTTTTTGGATAAGTTTATCGTTATCTTTATTGACGACATCCTGATCTATTTGAGGTCGGAAGAGGAGCATGCATCGCACTTGAGGATGGTATTGGAGATTTTGAGGAAGCATCGTTTGTATGCTAAGTTTTCGAAGTGCGAGTTTTGGCTGGATAGAGTTGCTTTTCTCGGGCATGTGGTAACTGGAAATGGTATTTCTGTGGATCCCGAGAAGATTAGGGCCATCAGAGAGTGGCCTGTTCCGTCGTCTGCGTCTGAGATCCGGAGTTTTCTTGGTTTGGCGGGATATTATCGGCGATTCATTAAGGACTTTTCCCGTATTGCCAAGCCGATGACCAGATTGACGCGGAAGGAGGTACCTTTTGTTTGGTCGGGTGATTGCGAGAATGCTTTTGGTGTTCTGAGAGAGCATTTGACGACTGCCCCTGTTCTTGTTGTGCCTGATCGCAGCGGTGGATTTGAGATCTTTTGCGATGCTTCTGGCAAGGGTCTCGGTTGTGTGTTGCATCAGCACGGGCATGTTGTGGCGTATGCTTCTCGTCAGCTCAAGGTTCATGAGAAGAATTACCCGACACATGATTTGGAGTTGGCTGCCGTTGTGTTTGCTCTTAAGATTTGGAGGCACTTCCTGCTGAGTGAGAAAGTGAAGATTTTCACCGATCACAAAAGCTTGAAGTATATTTTTACTCAGAAGGAGCTCAACATGCGACAGCGTCGATGGTTGGAGCTTATGGCGGATTATGATATTGATTTGCAATTTCACCCTGGCAAGGTGAACGTGGTTCCTGATGCGCTGAGTAGGCTTCCCGCGGTGATGATTTTGACCTCGCAGTGGAGATTGCAGCAGGATTTTTGCGAGTCTGGTGTGGAGATTGTTCTCCCTGGGGAGGTTTCATCGTTGATGTACATGCAGGTACAGTCAACGATCGTGGATCGGATCAAGGCTGGTCAGGCTGAGGATCCGAAGCTGGTGAAGATTCGGGAGCAGGTGGAAGCCGGTCTGCGGACTGACTTTTTGATTCATGAGGATGGCTCGCTAAGGTTTGGAGCCAGGTTGTGTGTGCCAGCTGGGAATATCAGAGAGGAGTTGATGGTGGAGGCACACAGTTCGCCGTATTCTGTGCATCCTGGTGGCACCAAAATGTACCAGGATCTTCGTCTGAATTATTGGTGGCATGGTATGAAGAGGAGTGTGGCTCGGAGTGTAGCCAAGTGCTTGGTTTGCCAGCAAGTGAAGGTGGAGCATCAGCGTGCGGCCGGGTTGCTACAACCGCTTCCGATTCCGGAGAGGAAGTGGCAACACATCACTATGGATTTCGTGACTGGACTACCTCGGAGTCCGAAGCAGAATGACGCGATTTGGGTGATCGTAGATCGATTGACTAAATCCGCGCACTTTATTCCGTTCTGAGTGGGACAGTCCACTGAGGCGCTAGCAAGGAGATATATGGAGGTAAATTCTTTTTACTCTCCGTTTTGTTTCCTTTTCCTAGTTTGGATAGTGATGTAACGTGAATCGTGCAGGAGGTCGTGAGACTTCATGGAGTCCCCGTGAGTATCGTGTCGGACAGGGACACGAGGTTCACATCTCAGTTCTGGCAGAGTTTACAGAAGAGCTTGGGTACGCGTCTGAGTTTCAGCACGGCGTACCATCCGCAGACGGGTGGCCAGTCCGAGAGGACGATTCAGATTTTGGAAGACATGCTGAGGGCGTGCATGTTGGATTTCAAGGGTTCATGGGAGGACCATCTACATCTGGTGGAGTTTTCCTACAACAACAGCTTCCAGGCGAGTATTGGCATGGCGCCTTTCACCGCTCTCTATGGGAGGAAATGTCGATCGCCTTTGAGTTGGGATGACGTTGGTGATCGGGAGTTGTTGGGGCCTGAGATGATCGTGGAGGCCGTGGATATTGTCAGGAACATTCGGGAGAGGCCGATAATTGCTCAGGACCGTTTTAAGCATTGGGCGGATGCTAAACGTCGTCCTTTGGAGTTTCAGTCGGGCGACCATGTGTTCTTGAAGATTTCCCCAAATCATGGTGTGATTCGTTTTGGGAAGCGAGGGAAGTTGAGCCCGCGATACATTGGACCGTTTGACGTTCTGGAAAAAGTTGGCGAGGTAGCTTATCGCCTAGCCTTGCCGCCATCTTTGGAAGAAGTTCACAATGTTTTCCATGTGTCGCAGCTTCGTCGATACATTAGTGATCCATCTCATGCTGTGGATTTCTCGGAGATTACCGTTCGCCCCGATATGACGTATGACCAGCATTCAGTGCAGATTCTGGACAGGCGTCAGAAGTCACTTCGGAACAAGGTGGGTGGCCGGCCGGAGGAGGGGGACGACGGTGACGCCGGTGGTGGGAGGAGGAGGAGGCAACGGCGTGCACGAAAGCAAGGAGCGCGTGCATGGGGGCTTCGACTGAGCCGTGGCGAGGCCCCAGCCTTGCTTCGTGGTGGGGGAGATCCGAAGGTGGCGAGGAGGGAGGCGGGGAGCCCACTGTGGTGGCGAAACCCGGAGGAGAGGACTCGGCGGCGAGGAGAGGTGTTGCTCAAAAGTAAAGCAGCTGAACACATTTTTTAAGGGCAGTGGAGAGCTCCTTGTGTTGGAGTATATTTTGAGTTCAACTTTCTTGAGTTACATAGCTACATCTATGCTAGCCTTGCCATAAAGACATCCCGAGCTTTGCTTCCCATCTTCGACTTCCTTGTTCTTTGACTGGTTGTTGTCTTAGTCGCTATGATACTCTTCAGGGAGTTACGAATTGGTGTCCAACCTTCGACCTGGGCTTTTGTAGCGGGGGTCGAGTTGAGAGCTCGGTGCTCCTTGACACGGTGAGCTCACGGGAGCTTGTTCGGAGAGTGGTGATGGTGTGCTCGAGGCGACGAGCTGCTTGGTTGAAGGAACTAGGGTGGCGATTCGCCGGAGGCCGGCCGAACGGTAAGAGAGGACGACTGAGGGAGAGTGATGAGTGCCGTGAGTGAACGAGAGAGTGAGACAGTGAGGGAGATGCTGTGAGTGTGTGAGATGAGGGATGCGAAATAAATAGGAATGAGATGTTATATTAAATAATATATAATATTACTTAATGTTAGCAGTTCGGGGCTGATGACTAATTATGGAGATGAACGTGGAAACACGTTTTCTCCCTGGGTTGTTGAACTGGGGGTTAAGTAGATATGAATATTAATAAAATACATCTAGGATCATTAGTTGGGTTGTTGAGTGGAGGCGACTAAACGTAGAAAGTTTTCTTAATTGATTTCCTCGTGGACTGCTAAGGGTAGCTTAGGTGAGATAATGAGGTTAGGTTAATTAAGAGAGATTAAAAATAAAAAAGCAATTAGTAAAACATAACTTAAATAATAATTAAAAATACGAAATTACGATTTTTGCCCCCAAAACGAAACGTGTCCGAAAAATTATAACAAAAAATGCACGGGTTCGTATGGATGCGAGGATCATGAAAATGAAATATATTTTCAGATTTGAACGATGAAAAAATAGGGGAAAAAAATCATTTACTCATTTTTGAAATCGTTTGATTACAAAAATATGTGTACAACAAAAATCAGGCCATTACAATCCCGCATCATTAACCTACAGAATACGACCCATGGGCATAGCCTGTAGGTGCATAACATACGCATACATGAGACACATGGTGTGGGTGCTGCGTGTGCCAAATAGGGGTGACAACACGATCGCACGCATCACTCGACAAGGCAAAGTGTGGTGAGGGGAGAATCAATGCTGCATTCATCCAATGGTACATACTTAAGCAGAGTGGTAGCGATAGCAACGAGGGCGCAAAGCACGTGCACAATCTAATTTCAGGTTGGATCCAGTATTGTAGTGTTGGTTTTAGGTTTTATTCAAAGTCTATTTAAGAGTGTTTCGGCTATGGATTCTCCAAAGTGTGAACACCAATCCTAATGGATATTTCTACGGATCCTAATGCATTGTCAAAGGGTAAAAATATTGTGGTTTGAGGGTTGTTGAGAGCCAATGTTAGTTTTCTCCTTTCGATTTTTCTCTCAAAATTCATTGTGCGCTTGGTTTTATCTTGAATAAAGCATCATACTTTATATATATTATACCTTTCGTTGTTGTCTCGATTAACTATCGAACCAAAGTATTATACCTCAGATGAGACTGTAGCTGAGAATGTTTAGCTTACTTGTTTGTTTGGTGATAAGGGAGATTTCATCAGGTGCTCTACTCCACTAAATTGTGATTATCGGATCACCATTCAAATTTCTAGCAATTAAGTATTGAATGAGCAGATCAAACATATTGAGATTGATTGTCATGTAATTTGACAGCATTATGATTGTGTTATGTTGTCGTTACCATACATTTCTTCATAGCATCAGCTTGCTGATTTCTTTATAAAATCTCACACGATTCAACGTTTTTATCATTGATTGGTAAACTCGAGGTGACACCACCTTGTTTTTGTATATATTAGTATCTATCCTTAAAGGGATAAACTTTTACCAAAACCTTCTTTTAACTCTCTTTCTAATAGTGCTATCGCTCAATGTCTCAAAATCTAACGATTGACAATCTAAATATGAACGTACCATTGCTCGAATTAGTCTAAGATATTGAAGTGTTCAAAATACAAATCCTAATCGCTCTCATTTATGGAACGAACAAGAAGTAGCTCATAACACTCCAAGATATTAAGGTGTTCAAAATGCGACGTCTCAATGGCTCATCCGTTAAACAAACAAGAGCCGGCTCATAACGCTTGCTAGGAATATCTGGTGGCTAGGTTGCATAAATACGGATACGATTTGTCATATATAATACAATACTACTGTGTACGAATATGTCAAAAATCAGAGAAAACCTTTATGCGTGATTCTTTTTAAGGATCCGAGTTTGTATTTCAGATGCGAATATCAGATAAGCATCCATTTGTATCAGTGACACTCCTCAAGGATGGGAACAACAGAGGGTTTGGCATATGATTTTTGTGTTTCGGCTTTGGCTTACTTGATTACACGCCTTTCTTAAAGATGGTTAAAAAAGAAAAAAAATATAAACAATAAAGAAAGTTCGTAGAGCCCGTTTTCGGTTTTGCTCAGCGTGCACAACCGATTACCATTTATTTTCAAGTTTGCCACTCAGAATTACTCATGCGCACACTCGTTCGAAAATAACGAAAATAACCCGGTTGTGCGCGGTGAGTAAAATGCAACACCACCGGCGGGCGATGTCGCCGCCGCCTACTCTGATAGCCCTGCCCCGCCCCCTCAGTCGCCCCCTCTGCAGCCCCCCTACATCTTCCCCAGCCCCCCGTCGCCATCCTCCGATCTCCCCAGCCCCCTCTTTCGCCCCCTCCTCCGACAACCCAGCCTCTCACCCTTCGCCTAATCCCTTCAGCCGACCCCTTTCATCTTTTCCAGCCACCCTCCGCATCCCTCTCTGACGAACTCCCTAGCCCTCTCCACATCTTCCACCACATCCACCGACAACCCAACCCCTCCTCGGTCCCCTCGGTCCCCTCCGACCTCCAATGTCCTCATTGTCAATTCCAAACCATAAAAGAGAGGAGACGACGAGGAGAAAGGAGGAGACGGCAAAGATAAAAGAGGTTTAAATTTTAAATGACAAACTTGTAAATAGTAAAACTGGTCGGGCGGGTTCAATTTCCTTCAAAAAAGAAAAGCGGCAGGTGGAATGCTGAAGAGCGGCCCGGCCCAGAACTGCGTCTCTCTTTAATGAACGGTCCAGATTAAATACCATCATCCAACACACTCAGATATATATGACCTGCTGCCCAAAACCCTAGCCGTCGAGATCTACCCCGCTTCGAGCCGACGCCGCAGCAGCAGCAGCAGCCATGAAGTTCAACCCTAGGGTTTCGAGCTCACGCCGCAAGTGCCGCAAGGCCCACTTCACCGCTCCGTCGAGCGTCCGTCGAGTATTGATGAGCGCACCTCTCTCCGCCGATCTCCGCAACAAGTACAACGTGAGGTCGATCCCGGTGAGAAAAGACGACGAGATCCTGGTGGTGCGTGGGACCTACAAGGGCCGCGACGGCAAAGTGGTCCAGGTCTACCGCAAGAAGTGGGTCATCCACGTGGAGCGCATCACTCGCGAGAAGGTCAACGGCTCGACGGTCAACGTCGGCATCGACCCCTCCAAGGTTGTCATCACGAAGCTGAAGCTCGACAAGGACCGCAAGGCCCTGCTCGATCGCAAGGCCAAGGGAAGGGCCGCCGATAAGGCCAAGGGCAAGTTCTCGGCCGAGGAGGTCGCCGCTGGTGCCGCAAGTCTCCAAGAGGTCGATTAGAATTTGAGGCCTTCAGTTGCTTTGAGGTTTGATTTGATCAGGTTTAGATTTTGCTTTGGGAAAAAGAGGACAAAAAAGAACTTAGCTTGTTACCCTTTGATCTCTTTTATGTGTTATTGGTGCTATGATATGAATTTTTGGTTTTGATCTAGTATTATATGGTTCCATTATGTTGTTTTAGATCAAATTATGGTGGAATGAAACTTAGCGATTGATTGTGATATCAAAATTTCACATTGTTTGACTTTGATCTGTAGGGTTGATAGTTAATAATTAGGGTTTCAAGGTAGGCTTCGAAATAGAAATACAAATTATTCTCCAACATCAATGAAAATCCCTTTGTTGTTGTTATTATGAAATCCGAATGCTTGTTGGATCTGTAGATATATGTCATTTTTTCCATTTAAGATGCCCGACAAGCCCCAGTGCTTGGAAATCAAATTAAACTCCTTCAAAATTTATTTAATATGGTATTGAAATTAATGAATATATGTTCGAATTAGTCTAGGTAAGGAAACACATGTTTATTCCTAATGCTGCTTTTCTTCACCAATTGATTTATCTGAGTTCTTAAGTTTTCAGAGTTAAAAAAGAACCAACTACTTATCTTAATATTATTTAGAAATGAGAGCATTTGATCCAATCTGATATGGTTGTATTTGTTATAATTGGTTTGCTTGTAGTGTTTCAAATCTGATTATTTTAACTGACACTTGGTAATAGGTTGTAAACATCCAAATTTTGTTCGGCCATACGGCGTGATGTTGGTCTCTAGGATTGATTGAGAGTCTTCATATGTCAGTATTATATGTTCATGGAATATTCTTTTTTGTCTACATGATTGGTATGGTTCCGGCATTGGGATAGATGCCATACATGAAAAATTTATGGTTTGAATTATTTTCTTGACATAGACATATGTAATGCATTGGCGAATAGGAATATGTGGTTGTACGTAACATTTGCAAATGTAAATACATTATTTGTTATGCTTAATGATTTGCTACTTCATGGATATAACTTGGATTTCAATCATAAATCTTGTACATGCATTTTTATATGCCATTATTGTGTGGTCTGCAGACTTGTACCAAAATTCATTTCTGTATATAGTATAGTTTTAGTTTACTTCGTTAACAAATTGGTTTCATAGTTTTGAATCCAGATATGAAAAATTTACGGGTTGAAGTCGTTTCTTTGAAAAAGAGGTGGAAACTGTCTTCTCTGATATTGAGTTTACGTAATGCATTTACGAATAAGGATATGTAATTTTATGTAATGCATTTGCAAATAGAGATGCATTATTTGTTATGCTTAGTGACGCTAATCAATACTATAAAATTGTGATATTTTGAATGGGGATGATGACTAGGAATGGTTGATAGAAAGATGATTAAGATTTAATTTGAAATCATCAATGGTTAGGATGAAAGATGATCAAATATTTTGAGGGAAAAATCTCAAGGAACAATTCGTTGGGTTGAAATTTTTGACCTATAAAATATGCCAGATTTTGAATGGGAATGCAGATGCTGATTAGGATAACTGGGTTGATAGAATGGGTTGACAGAATGATGACTGAGATTTAACTTGGAATCATCAATGGTTAGTATAAAAGGTGGTGATATTTTTTTGGGGAGCCCGAGGGACAATTGGTTATGGTTGACATTGGAGGGTTTGAATGTGGATGAAATTTTTAAGGAAGAAGATTTTGAATGTGGCTGCTAATTTTTAGGGGGCAGATTGGGGATGGAAGATTTTGAATGGGGTGATTGGAATTTCTGAGAGATAGATTGTGAATGTGGTTGTTATTATTAGTATTTTTTTCCGTTTTTTTTTGGGTTTGGGTGGGTGGGGGGGGGGGGGGGGGGGGGTTTGAATGGGGTGGTTGAAATTTTTATGAGGAAATTTTTGATGGGAAAGATTTTGAACGTCCCTTGAGATTGGGTTATGACTAGTTCAAAGATATAACTTGGATTTCAATAAATCTTGTACATGCACCTTTGTACGCCATTAGTGCGTCATTTCTGCATGTAGCATAGTGTTAATTTACATAGTTAGGAAATTGGTTTCATAGTTTTGAATCCATACATGAAAACCTTATGGTTTGAAGTCTTCTCTTGAAAAAAGATGTGGAAAATTGCCTTCACTGGTATCAGGTTTATTCAATGCATTGGCGAATATGGATATATGATTTTACGTAATGCATTTACGAATAGAGATAAATTATTTATTATGCTTAGTGATGGCTAATTCAAGGACATAACATTGAGTTCAATCATATATCATGTACATGCAGTTGTATACGCCATTATCATGTTAGTCTGTAGACGTGTACTGCATTTCGTCTATGCATTTAGCATAGTTTTGGTTTACTTGCTTAACAAATTGGTTTCATTGTTTTGAATTTTAGGCTCTTAGGGGAATAGCTGTTTATTAGTTATTTTTATCTTTTAGGGTGATTGGGTATTATCTGCATGCCGTAGATGCATCTTAATTTAAGGTGAGCATGGAGCAGTGATAATTTGAAAGGTGTAGACATGATAGCTAATTACTTATTTTGATTACTACACACTACAGACTCTTTGTGCAAGAACTGGGATTGGATCTTATGTTAATTGGAGTTATCTATGGTCAGTAGTCTCAATATAAAGTTGGAACATCACTTGGCACTGTTGGCAGTGTGTTTTACATGCAGAGAGCAGAGATATAGCTTTTAAGGACTTAGAATGACATGCATGAAACTTATACATACATTGAATAATTAAGGATGTTTAAACAACAACAGCCATTGATTAAACTGAGCAGTATCAGAATGTCAGGCAAACCAAGACCCGCTGCATGATTTGCTTGTATGCCCCTCATTTATTCTGCAATTTTGCTTCACCAAACGTGTCTATTTCATAGCTGATTGTTTTTTTTTGCTTTATCGCTCATGTCTATTGTGCAGTGATGGTGTTACTCAATGTCTACTTGGGTCTTTCATTTGTTATATTCCTTGCATATAACACTATATTCCTTGCATAAAACACTACAAGTGACGTCCTTTATTACATTTTTTTTCTGTTCATCAAGAAACTTAGCAATGTGATCTTTTCAGCAAAATGTGTAATGTGACTTATCAGAACTTGGCTCAAAGTCGGGGTTGGTTGGTGTCGCCAGGACACTAATGACCCACCAACTCCACCCCAAAATTCCTCTTTTAACTCGAACTCCTATACTCCTATACTCCTATACTCTTTCGGTAAACAGCTACAAGGGTTGGGATGCGATGGATTTTACCCATATGAAAAAGATATGGATGGGGTGTCTATCTGATCCTGATGTATGCAGTCAATGCAAGGGTTGTAATGCAATGTCTTTTACTACAGGGAAAAAGTATGTGGCGTTGAAGCAAGCGGTCTGCATGTGTACACACTGTTGTTTAAGGAAATTTGTAATGGTTTTATATGATTTAAGCTTCCGTTTTTTTGTACCTTCTTCTTTTTGCAAGTTTTGTTTGAAGAGGAATGCGTATTGAGAGTAGCTAAGCAGTGTGATAACTTGTTCAGTTATTGACTAGAGGGAGTTGATGTTTGCGGTTTACTTTTGTTGTCTTTTGTTGTCGACTGTGCTTTCATTATGCTTCACAATTTTAGAGTCAGCGATAAAATTGCGTGTGATTCTTTTTCTTCTCTGAAAACAAAGTGATAACCCATTGTATTTTGAAATACATGGTCTTTATAAGATTATCCAATGCATTATCAGGCCAAATCTAGCTTGATCCTAAGCTTTGCTAGTCGTAACAACCAAATGCTTTTAGGCTATTATGCTTGGTTAACGAGAAATTGAAAGAGAAAACTGAAGTGAAAATGAAATAGAATTGGAAAGAAAGCAAATTCTTTGTCATATTTGGTTATTGAGGAAAAATGGTAAAGAAAATCAAAGTCGATCAATTTATCTTGTTACCATTCTGTTTTTGAGGACTCTCTCGTCTATAAATTGCACCCAATATCATTTACAAATATATTATTATAATGTAAGCACGAAAAAAATGTGATGAGAAAAAGTTGGTAACAAATATGTAGCTGAAAAGGAAAGGAAAAAGTTGTATATCTAGTTTTCCTCTAGTTTGTGGATAGAAATGGGAAGGGAAAAGTTCTATTTTGTTATGAGTGGGAAAGGCTTATGGTCTTCCCTCCCTCATTATCTACCATAACACCACACTACCATGTAGTGGGATGAACCCTTGCGCTAGTAGGTATAACCTCTTATACTATGAATGAATAAAAGGATACCATGAGCTATTGCCATTGTTGCTCTTTCTCCAAACATGTTATTAGCACGAAGCTCGCGAAATTTTTTTTGAGCCACAAAATTTTATTCCATCTTCCCCACATATTTTTCCCTTTTGCGAATGAATCTAGTTGTTGCGGCAAAGTTTTTGCGACGACGAACGATCGATAACTTGCAAGGCATTGCGGGAGCGGGGATTTTTTTCTATCTACGGATTTTTTGGTTCTTCCCTAGATCATTGATATAGAGGTATACTTCTTTTCCCGTAGATATAGATTATGAACCAGAAATTTTTTTATTACATATGCAAGTTGCTTGTAATAATCAAATCAAAATACAAATAAAAACTATTTTTTTTTGCAAAAAAATATCTACATTATTGTCTTCATCTATGTTGACGACCAACCGGCCTGAAGCGGCATACCAAAGGATTTTCCGGCTATCGTCCGAAGCGATCGCTTGCCCGGAATGAACCACCGGTTGATCTCCTACTCTCCCTGTTAATGCTGAAGACCCCGAAGGCCGGATCGGCGTACGGATCAACTATGCAGTCGGCCCCGATGGTCGTATCCGTTATGGACATTCACCGCCAAAGGCCCCGAATGCCGGATCGGCGTCTGGATTGGCTGGACACCTAGGTCCTAGTTCATTTCATTCATGATATGTTTCATTCATGATATGTTTCTGGAAATCAGTACAGATTTACATGTTCATTATTTTGTTTATTCCTCTTAAACTAGAACTGATATTGTTCTAAAAATTTTATGGCTAAAGGTTTGGACTATTTTCTACAACCTTCATGCTGTGAACTTTGTCTAATTCGGACTGTAAATAGGAGTAAGAATTTAATCTTTCCAACATGTCTGCTTTTATCCAGTCTGGACACCTTTCACGAAAACAGTGATCAGTCCCTCAATACTTAATGAAATTTAGTGTTCTTGGTCTCGTTGGATAGATAACTTCAAGATCTACGACTTTGTAGTTTTCCACTTTTGTTGAATTGAACTACAATTAGGAGTAATTAAGTCATGAAGTCAATGCAGTTTCTGTTTTCAATTCCAGCACATGTACACTTTGGCGTAAATTCTGTAGAAAATAGAATACTCATCTAAACTTCATAAAAGTTGATATATGAACCCAGGACTCATATATGCACAACTTTTATTTACAATGAATTGTCACATTCTGTACAAAAATATAGAGGAATTTGCTATTAAACCTGACTGTTATGAAAGTTCCAACCAAGCTGAAATTTATGGGAGTTGGATTTTGATTCTCAACCTGTTTCAGAAAAATCCAGAAAAATTCTGGAAAATTCTGAAAAATAAGGAAAAATTATAAATCATTTATTGGCAATAAATTTTAATTTTTAGAGAATTTTTGTTAATAAAATAATGTTTTTGGTCCATATAATATTAATAACATCACTATTTGCATAATTATTACATTGGATTAATTAGTATTTTTATGTTTATTAATTATGAAAGGTTCTGAGATCGCTCTGCCGTTAGTTATCTAACCTAACAGTGCATGATATGTCTTCTCGTGGCCTAAGTAATTATTAAGTATTTTAATTTTTCCATATAATTACTTGCATGTGATGTTGTGCAATGATTTATGCATGTGTTTGCTGTATAATTTATAAATTGCGTGGATGTTTAATAAATTACGTTGTAGTTTTGGATCGGACAGTTTGTCACCATTTTATATTCCTCGCATTTTCTTTTCTTTTTTGAGAGAAATTGAATTGTGGTGAGGATATATTTGTATAAACCAAAGGCCGGAGTATCTTTCTTTGAAGACGGAGACAAAATTGCAAATTTGCTGGGACCCCAATGAGTTTCCAAGTTGTACTTTTCCATTTTTGTCTTTTGTATTCGCTGGACTGTCTATCTTATGGACCTTGGACTTTATTATGTGTTAACTGGCCGATCTATTCAATTAATTTATCAATTTTACATGAATTTTTAATATGGTTTATTATTAATTCATGTTAGTTTAAATGCATAGATAATATGGCAAAAATAGCGAGCGTCGATGCGGCTGGAAAGAATTATCTGAGTTGGCATGTGGACCTGAAGTTCCATTTACACGCACAGGGCCTTATGGTCACAATCTATACTCCTGTGCCTACGGCCACGGCCACGGCTACGGGCACTACTGAGGCAACTTCTACACCAATAGTCTCTGATGTAGATAAGGCGAAAGCCATAATTTATATCAGGCGACATATTGATCGGACCCTGAAGGCCGAATATCTCACTGTAGAAGATCCACTAGAGTTGTGGACTGTCACTGGAGATCAGGTATAAGCATCATAAAGATGTGATCCTCCCACATGCACGTTATGAGTGGAAAAATCTCCGACTTCAGGACTTCAAGTCCGTTGCTGAGTATAACTCAATACTTCACAATATCACCTCACGCCTGAAGTTGTGTGCTGAAGAAGTCACAGAAGAACGCATGCTAGAAAAGAATTACACATCCTTCAATGAGAAGGATGCAATCCTCATGCAACAGTACCGTGAACGCGAGTTCACCAAGTACTCTGACATGCACTCATGCCTTCTCATGGCAGAGCATAACAGAGAATTGCTACTGGCCACACATAACCTACGCCCTGTAGGCTCAGCTTCTCTCCCTTAGGCTCACAAAATTTCTTCCCAGAAGCAAAAGAACAAACAGAATGTGAAATTCAACAAAGGGAAAGCCCCTAAGAGGCAGGACAGAGGTCCCCCCCAGAGCAACAACATTGAGGGAAAGAAGAAACGCCAGTGGAAGAAAAAGAACACTGGATAGATGTCTATTTCCAAGAAAAATTGGGAGGACAAATGCCACAGATGTGGCATGACTGGACATTGGTCCAGAAACTGTCGTACTCCACGACACCTCCAAGATCTGTATCAGGCGAGCCTGAAGTCTCCCGTTGAAACAAATCTGGTGGAAAACCAACCGTCAACCAAGTTCATAATGGACGACTTCGAGAATGACGACCTCCTAGACTGATGTCATATTTATCTGTTATGCATTTACTTTATCTGTTATTAGTACTTCATCTGTAGTTTGCTTAATCATTTTATATCTTTCCTTTTCAATAATGAATGTCTTTCTTTTTATTAAAGTATTGACTTCATGTTCTATAGATGAAGTGTGAGTGCCTAGTGGACAGTGCCTCGACGCACACAATCCTTCGCAAAAAAGCTATTTTATTAGCTTAAATGATTATGATGGTCCTGTCATTACTATTTCAGGACTGTCAAACATAATTGAAGGATCTGGTGAAGCAATGATTTTGCTCCTAAATAACACGAGACTAATAATAAAAGATGCACTTCTCTCTCCTAAATCAAATAGGAATCTGTTAAGTTTCAAGGATATTCGTTTAAACGGATATCACTTAGAAACTAAAGATATAAATGAGGAAGAATATCTGTATGTTACTCGTCAAAAAAGACGGTTTAAAAACTGTCTTAGAACGATTTAAGGAACTCCCATCGGGTCTCTATCATACTCATATTCAACCTATAGAAGCTAATTTGACTATGCACCAGAAGTACCTTTCAACGCCAAGATTCAAACTCTGGCATAACAGACTTCGTCATCCTGGATCGGTAATGATGCACCGCATCATCACCCAATCTTTTGGACATAATCTGAAGAACCTGAAGATTCTTCAGAAGGGTGATTTTCCATGTCTACCTTGTTTCAAGGGTAAACTAATAACGAGACCATCCCTACTGAAAGTGGGATTAGAGTCTCTTAGCTTCTTGGGGAGAATACATGGGGATATTTGCGGGCGTATTCACTCTGCAAGTGGCCCATTTCGGTACTTTATGGTATTGATATATGCATCATCAAAATGGTCTCATGTGTGCCTCTTGTCCACCCGCAACCTAGCTTTTTACAAAGCTATTGGCACAAATAATTAAGTTGCGGGCTCATTTCCCCGATAATCATATCAAGAAACTACGTCTTGATAATGGGGGAGAATTCACTTCTCAATGTTGGAAGCGACAATCTAGGATCTTTGGTTTGATGATGACAAACGTGTCGTTATATTTGACGTGTGTGCTTAGTGTGTTTCAGGATTGGCGAAACGATGATTCTTTCAATATTTGGGGAGATTGCTAATCATATAGCATATTGGGAGAGAGATTGCTTTGCACAAACCATTGAGAGTGATTGGAGAAAATCATCTAGAGGAGTTGTCTTTAAGGGGATTTCATCCTGTTTTCATCTTAGCCATCCACAAAATCCTACCTTGCCGGAACCACCAAGCTAAAATACATCCAAGCCATTCTTTGATGGACTAAGTCAAACCTAGACTAAGTCAAGCAAGGATCTCTCCCCTCGCCGACCTCCTAAAGCCAATATCCTAGCCGCATCCATAGCCTTGGAAACCCTAGCCTATCTATAAATAAACCATCTTCCTCCTTGCTCTAGGGTTGGCGGAATAGAATAGATAGAAGTCAAAGCAAGAAGTTCTCCATTGCCTTGACAAGCCATCTTCATCATCTAGATGAGAGGATAGCTTCAAATAAGTCGACGACGGCAAATCAACAACTTCCGCACTCATTGCACAAAGCCTGTGCCATCCAAGCTGTTAACCGAGCCGACGCCCGCTCATCTTGCTTTGCCGATTCTCCATCACCCGGCTGCTCCAAGTGCCGACTCGATGTGCCATCTTCGCTGCCGACCGAAGGACTCCACGAGCCACGGGCCTTGCTGACCGAGTCATCAATGCACCACGCAGACTGCACCAATCTGTGTGCTGACTGAAAGAAGGAGCGGGCCATCCAAGTGCCGACCCAGCGCTTAGCAGCCTCTGCTGACCGATAGGCTGACCGAGCCGTAGCAGCTGTCGACTGAAGCTTCACACGCACCAATCATCTCGCGGACCGCTGCTGCTCTCTTCCTTGCCGACCGATCAGCAACATAAGCCATCAAGCTGCCACCCTGAGCCTAGCTTTGCTGCCGACCGAGGATTTCGACTAGCCCAGAGGCTTGGTGACCGAGCCCCAAACAGACCAAAGGCCGAGATTTTTCAAAGAGGGGTTTGAGTTGCTGTAAGGGTATTTTGACGAGCGAGGGGCTACTACATCTTGCCAGACATCCTCTGGCCTGAGCGTGATTGACGAAGACATCGCCGCTACATAAACTGAGCATTCTAAACTCTGTCTTATATTATTTTGTGTAGCGTTTGTCTTAGATCTTCGTAGGGGAAAATCTATTACATTTGTTACATTATTTTGGGGGGGTCTTGTCTAGGGGGGACTAGACAAGACAGCTGACTAGTTGTGTACTAGTCGATAGAGCTTATACTAGGATAGTTAGTGACTAAGCACTGTGGGTGTGGTACTGAAGAGAGCCTGACTGGTGTAGAGACGTAGAGGGTGCTCTGTGATAGCGTGCTCTAGCCTAAGGTTTTGTATCGATAGTGCTAATCAATACTAGTATCTGCTTTGGGGGCTGGATGTAGGTCGAAGGGTCGACCGAACTAGGGTAAATCTGTATGTGCATCTGTGTTGCCTTTTTATTTACCCTATTACTGATATAACTGCGTGAGTTTGTTCGTGGGTTACACGAATAATTTTATTAGCCTTTTCACCTCCCTCTAGGCTTAGATCCAGATCCAACAAGTGGTATCAGTGCAGGTTTTAGGATCTAGCCTAGGTTTCACCATGGATCACATTGATAGTGCTTTTGCTGAGGGTCAGTCCATATCACGTCCCCCTTGATTTAAGAGAGTAGACTATACTTATTGGAAAAATCGTATGAGAATCTACTTAAGTTCTATTGATTATAAAGCATGGCAAATTGTTGAAAAAAGGATGTAAACCACCTGTCATTAAAATTGAAAATGTTGAGATGCTTAAACCTGATGATAAATTGGATGATAATGATTGGAGGCTCTATTCTCTTAATGCTAAAGCTATAAATGCTCTCATTTGTTCATTAGATAAATCTGAATTCAATCGTATCTCACATTGTCTAACTGCGCAGGAAATATGGCATGCTTTGGAGGTGACGCACGAGAGAACGTCACAGGTGAAGGAGTCTAGACTTGCACTTCTGAGCATGGAGTACGAGGGATTTCACATGCTACCATCAGAGACCATATCAGAGATGTTTGCGAGATTCGCCAACATCGTCTATAAGTCTAGCGCGCTCGATAAGCCATATTCTAGTCTTGAACAGGTGAGGAAATTATTAAGAGCGCTGCCAAGCTCTTTCAGACCTAAGGTCACCGCCATCTAAGAAGCAAAGGTATTAGCTCAATTGAAGGTGGAGGACCTAATAGGTAACTTGATGTCTCATGAACTAGAATTGCAAAACGTTGAAGAGAGGGAGAAGCCTGAGGAGAAGGAGAAAAGTACAAAGCCCCTTACATTGAAAGCTAGCGAAGAAGAAGAAGAAGAAGAAGATGTAGCACTAATGGTGAGAAACTTTAAGAAGTTTGTCCAGACCAAGCAAGGGAGAAATGAAATCGCACCCAGGTTTAATCGCTCTAACTTCTTTCGTTCATCTAAGCAAACTTATGATCAGAGTGCTACTGATAATATGGCTTGTTATAAATGCAGGAAAAAGGACATTGAGTAAGGGATTGCCCACAAGAGATAGCTCAGGTTGCTAAAGAAGGAAAAGGAAAAGCCAAGGGACTAACTTGGGATATGGATAGCGACGCTGAAGAGAAGGAACATGAAGCCCACTCCTTCATGGCCTTGATGGGCATACACGATGAGTCTCCTTCAGGTAGTAAAACTGAACTCATTTCTTTTTGTAAAGATATGCAAAATATAATTGAAGAGAATGAAACAACTATAGAGTGCCTTCAAAATGAGAAGTTTAACATGTAAGAAGTTGAAGATAATTTGCTTAAAGAGAATGAAGAATTGAAAAATGAAATTGTTGCATGTAAATCTACAATTGAAATTATGAAAAAGGAAAAATCAAATTTTAATGAAGATGCTCCTTGTATTTCTTGTCCTTCATTATTAAATAATATTAGCATGCTTAAACAAGACGTATTGAAGCTTGAAATTGAAAAGGATTGTATCATTAAAGAGCTTAATAATAAAGTTCGCATGTTGAATGATGAATTGAAAAAGAAAATAATTGAAATTGAAAAGGAGGAGGATGAAAACAAGAAGATTTTTATAAGTAAATGCACGTTGCTTGTGGAAGAAAATAAACGATTAAAACCCAAAGTTTCTAATCTTGAATTATCATCGAGAAAATTTTCAATTGGTAAAAATTCATTGGATACCATAATTGAAAATCAATTATATGGCAATAATAGAAGAGGACTTGGTTTTGGATTTAAAAATGTTGAAAAGCCAAAATTCAAAAAATTTCACAATATGCCCTCTATTACTAAAAACATACATGCAAAGTGCTTTACTTGTGATAGTGTTGGCCACACATCATATTATTGCAAATTTAGGAACACAAAAATCAAATTTAAACAAGTGTGGGTTCTTAAAACAATAATGGCTAACACTAGTGGACTTTGTTGGGTTTCAAGGTCACACTTAACACCTTTCATGTAGGTGTGTTGGAAATTTGGCGAGAAGCAATAATTTTAAAGTATCATTCTTTTAGCTCCTTAGTCAAATAGCGACGAGAAGGTATATCTTATCCCTCTGTGCATTGTCATTGCATACCTTCATAGAATTGTTTTGTGTGCTTGATTTAATTTTTGTTTGTGTGCTTGTTTGCATTATTTTAATTTGTTTTATTTCTGAAAAAATAACAAAAAATGAGCTTAAAGAATACCCTTTTATGTTTATTATAAGTGGTATTGAATGACTGTTCATATATATCCCTTGTAGAAATCAATTTATTATTGTTGCAGCTACATGGACATGTTGATATCTATTTTAGTAGCCATGACATGACTCATGAATTATTAATTTGATTTCTACATCTACATGTGCACTTTCACGAATATTAGACTTTTAGTATTTTTAGAGATTCTTTTGAAGAATATTGGAAAGTGAATGTAGGTTGATTAAAATCTGAATTTTTCTAAAGGATATGATGTGTATAGCCATGAATAAAAATTGAGCACAAAATAATTGAAAATAAAAATAAAAATAATATTTTTGCGTCGTATGAAAAATGGATGCACTTCATGGCTAATACACACCCACGAGTATCCAACTTATGCTACATGGGTAATCATCAGTGTTGGTGTATATTACTCGTCAAGCAATGCCACCCCACATTTAAAAGTCCTTTTAGGCTATGTTTTGGGATTTGGTAACTTGAACTCATCTTTGATGAGGTGGAAAAAATCAATACTAGTGATATTCATGAAAAATGGAAAATGTGGATTGATTTGGTTGATTTTCTAAAATTAAATCTCCCTTAGTACTTTATTGTCTATATCATTATACTTACACAAAGGTGGAGAAGTCGTTTTATGAATTTCTATGAGCTTGAATTGTTTACTATCTAGAAAACACATGCAGTTGCAAGTTACAATTTATAATGGTTTATTTTTTGCATGAGATATTTTCATGACTTCATTTAGCCCACTTTTGATGATAACAAAGGGGGAGAAAGAAAGATTTGTGTCGGTATTATTTGTTGAAGGGGGAGCTTGAATTATTTGGTATTATTTGTTGAAGGGTGAGCTTGAATTATTTGTTGAAGGGGGAGCTTGAAAAATACATGAAAAGGAGGAGCTTGAGAGTAGGGGTAGCATGCATTTATATTTGCTATACTTGCTTGTTGTGCATGCTTTGTTGTAATGCTTGAATGTCTCATCCATGCATCATATTGCATTACACCCTTCAACACACTTCACACACTCATGTTCATTTGTATGAATCTTTTATGGGTTTGTCATCACCAAAAGGGGGAGATTGTTGGAAGCGACGATCTAGGATCTTTGGTTTGATGATGACAAACATGTCGTTATATTTGACGTGTGTGCTTAGTGTGTTTCAGGATTGGCGAAACGATGATTCTTTCAATATTTCGGGAGGTTGCTAATCATATATCATATTGGGGGGGAGATTGCTTTACACAAACCATTGAGAGTGATTGGAGCAAATCATCTAAAGGAGTGGTCTTTAAGGTGATTTCATCATGTTTTCATCTTAGCCATCCACAAAATCCTACCTTCCCGCAACCACCATGCTAAAAGACATCCAAGACATTCCTTGATGGACTAAGTCAAACCTAGACTAAGTCAAGCAAGGATCTCTCACCTAGCCGACCTCTTAGAGCCAATATCCTAGCCGCATCCATAGCCTTGGAAACCCTAGCCTATCTATATATAAACCATCATCCTCCTTGTGCTAGGGTTGGCAGAATAGAATAGATAGAAGTCAAAGCAAGAAGTTCTCCATTGCCTTGACAAGCCATCTTCATCATCTAGAGGAGAGGAGAGCTTCAAAGAAGTCGACGACGGCAAATCAACAATTTCCGCACTCATTGCACAAAGCCAGTGCCATCTAAGCTGCTGACCGAGCTACCGCCCGCTCATCTTGATGTGCCGACTGCTCTATCAACTGGGTGCTCCAAGTGCCGACCTGCTGTGCCATCTTCGCTGCCGACCAAAGGACTCCACGAGCCACGGGCCTTGCTGACCGAGTCATCAATGCACCACACAGATCACACCAATCTGTGTACCGACCGAAGGAAGGAGCGGGCCATCCAAGTGCCGACCCAGCGCCTAGCAGCCTCTACCGACCGAGAGGTTGACCGAGCCGTAGCAGTTGTCGACCGAAGCTTCGCACGCACCAATCATCGCACGGACCGCCACTGCTCTCTTCCTTACCGACCGATCAGCAACACTAGCCATCAAGCTGTCGACCCATGAGCCTAGCTTTGCTACCGACCGAGGATTCCGACTAGCCCAAAGGCTTCGCGACCGAGCCCCAAACAGACCAAAGGCCGAGATTTTTCAAAGAGGGTTTTGAGTTGCCGTAAGGGTATTTTGACGAGCAAGGGGCTACTACATCTTGCCAGACATCCTATGGTCTGACTGTGATTGACGAACACATTGCCGCTACATAAACCGAGCCTTCTAAACTCTGTCTTATATTATTTTGTGTAGCGTTTGTCTTAGATCTTCGTATGGGAAACTCTATTACATTTGTTACGTTATTTTCGGGGGTCTTGTCTAGTGGGGGACTAGACAAGACGGCTGACTAGTTGTGTACTAGTCGATAAAGCTTATACTAGGATTGTTAGTGACTAAGCACTGTGGGTGTGGTACTGAAGAGAGCTTGACTGGTGTAGAGACGTAGAGGGTGCTCTGTGATAGCGTGCTCTAGCCTAAGGTTTTGTATCGATATTGCTAATCAATACTAGTATCTGATTTGGGGGCTGGATGTAGGTCGAAGGGTCGACCGAACCAGGGTAAATCTGTGTGTGCATCTGTGTTGCCTTTTTATTTACTGTAATACCCCATATCCCTATATACGTATATATGTACGTATTTTTGGGAGTAAATACATACGTATATTTTTCGGGAATATGATTGTATTTTTCCTTTAATTATTTAGTATAGGAATTATTTTTAAATGGTTTTAAACTCATTAATTGATTTTAGTAAATGAGAGTATTTGGAGGAATACTTGTATTTGGATTGTATGAAGTATTTCTTCATGTATTTCTATTTTTCTTAAAAATACAAAATCCCAATTTTCTTTACCATGACAACACAACACATTAGGTGGCATCTTATGAGCTAATAAGAGTACACATGGCTTAACTTTGACTAAGATTTGTGGATGAGAGGATTTTAGGGAAATACAATTTTCAAGGCATGAAACAAAAACCAAAATCTCCCTCTCTCCATCTCATTTTCAGCTATGGCTGAAAATTCTCTCCCTTTCATCCCCATTTCTCCACCATTCCACCACCTCCCTCCTCCTAAATCACCACCCATCCCTCCACCAAGAAACCATGGCTTTTCTTTATCATTCTAACACATAAATTCCTCAAAATCCATCTTTTGGAGGCCAAAGTTGGAGAAGGAGACTATGAGCCCAAGATTCATCAAGGATTAAGAAGGGCAAGAGAAAATTTTGGAGGATTTGTTAAGGTAGAAATTCTTATCACCTTAGTAGGGTTTAGTTTTAGAACTAAGGATTTAATTAATTAGTAAGTTCTTTAGATTTTGAGTAGAAATTAAGTTTTGAACTTCATGCTGAAATTTACACAGAATTGGACGACGAAACCTTGGTAGCTTGCAGCACCTAATTGGCTACATGGAATTGCCTGAAAAAAAATATATGTTTCTCATATTGAAGTTCTTAATAACTTTCATTTTTACAAGTTTTGCAAATTCGTAATGAAAATTGGGGTAAAAATTCAGTTTCTAAAACTGGTCTGTTTTTAGACAGTTTTGACACCTTTCCGTAAAACGAGTATAACTCCATGCACACTTTATAAAATATTATGATCTTGATACCGTTGGAAAGCTGACTTCAAGATCTTCAACCTGTGATTTTTGTAGATTTTAATTCTGTCTGTAACTTGTAGAAAAATGGACTTGAACTGAACTCAGTTTCTGGTTCAGAATGCTGAAATTATACCTGTTAGGAGAAAATCTACCATAAATCACATATGTCAACTGAGCTTATGAAAATTGGTCAGTGAAAGGAAAACACACATATCTACAACTTTCCTGAAGGGACCAGACATCAATTCTGACTGTAGATAGGCTAAAAGTGATATTCTTTCTGCTGTAACAGTTTTGACAGATTCAAATGCTAATTTTGCTTAGTACTTATCATGGTGTAGTTTTGTTTGAAGTTAAGTTTGTTTGTGCTAATCATGTTCTCAATGACATGCTCTTGATACATGTAGTTATGCAGATTGTTCATGAAATATTCAATAATATTTGAGTCCAATTTGTTTATGCTTTCACATTAGTATGTTCATAACGATGAGTTTGTGATGATATTCCATGCAATTCTTTAATTGAGATGATGATGATGATGATGATGATGATGATGATATTGTTAAAAGTTGGTTAAAGCGGTATTCAAGTCCGCTAGATGATTCGTTGACAAACAAAGTAATATCTTGAAAACTGAGAGTGAGAATGAGGAATGTATCAGTCCTCCTAAAGGAGGGTGACACGGGTTTGGGGGAAAACAGGTAAACTTTAGGAGTTAAGGAGCGGACATATGATATGAATTCTCACCCGTTGTAACACTCCCAGAAGGGCGAGTTGAAAGGGTTGGAGAGGCCGCTGGTGTACTCGTGATGCATCATGACGGTAATTGATGGTTTGCTCCGTTTGTCCCACAGAAAAACCGAGTTTGTCTCACTCCCATACCTTGTTCTGTTCGGGTACAGAGAGTTGCGAGAGGCCCCCTCCGGTGCTCGTGTTGCTGGTTGGGGTACCACTTTTTCACCCACCCTGGGTGAAGTCCGCCTCCTTAGCGTCCTACGGTTTACACGGGTTCCAAATATGTGAATCAACAACTTATAGTACTTGTCTTTAATTTATAAATGTTGTTATCTCATATCTCCTTACTTTTGTTTACTTTAATGCTGCTATCCCATGGTAATATGTTCCTATGCTTCCTTTCAATATCTGTATTTCATAATATGGTTTCGATGCATGTTTTGCACGTTCTCATAACTAGGTTCGCATGTTGGAATGTGATTACTTTTATGCACCATGAACCTTACTTGTTAGACCACCCTCCCTAGATGGGTAGACCAATTCTAAAACTGGGTCCTACTAGATTGTTAGGAATTTCTATTGGGTCACGCGTTGACGTGTCCCCGTTGACTTTCAGGTCATGTGAGTTGGAGATAGCGGCTGGAGCTTTGGAGTTGGTGATCTGTTGTAGTATTGGGTGGTGAGGGGTATGATGAGAGACTTGTACTTTTGGTGTTTCTTTTCGGGTGGACCTTTGTACTTAGAGTCGTGAAAATGAAGATGTTGGTGTATGTATAAGATGTATCAATGTATCAATAAAATGGAATATTGTACTTTTGTTATTTTCTCAGTGTTTTTATCTGTGATGGAGTTTTACTTGTACTTCCCAGCACGTGCGTAGTACCTACAGCATTCTTTTGTTCTCTTCCTTTCTCTCTTTCTACGTAACACTCGTTGATCTAGGAATACTTGGGACGGATTCGTACTTCCCGGGTATCCTGGGGAGCGGGTCGTTACATTTACCCTATCGTTGATATAACTGTGTGAGTTTGTTCGTGGGTTGCACGAATATTTTTATTAGCCTATTCAACCCCCTCTAGGCTTAGATCCAGATCCAACACTCAAGTCTTTCAAGACTATGGCGATCAACTGGCATCGAAGTTGAACAGCCAGTAGTACATGCTCACACCTAGAATGGGTTAGCAGAATCTTTAATAAAGAGACTGCAATGGATTGCACGTCAATTGCTGATACAATCACAGTTACCTGTTAATGCTTGGGAACATGCCATATTTCACGCCACATCGCTTATCTGAATACGGCCCTCTGGTAGCCCTGTTTTATCGTCGATGCAGCTAGCGTATGGTGCACCTCCGAATCTCTCTCATTTGAGAGTGTTTGGTTATGCAGTCTTCGTCCACATTGCACCACCTCAAAGGACCAAAATAGGTCCACAACGTCGTTTGTGTATCTATATAGGGTTTGATTCACCCTCTATAATTAGATATCTTGAACCACTGACGGGTGACGCATTTAAGGCACGTCTTGATGACTGTGAGTTTGATGAAAATGTTTTTTCAAAACTAGGCACACAGTTTAAGAAGCCAGAAGCTTCTGAGACCATTTCTTGGGACACAAAGACTTTGTCTCATTATGATCCGCGTACTAGTCAATGTGAAGATGAGATTCTGAAAATCCTTCATCTTCAGAATAAAGTATATTTACTACCGGATAATTTTACTTAAAACCAGACGATTGTCAGATTACACGTCCATACTGCCAATTCGCCAGCTAGGATTGACATCCCCAAAGATGGATGCAATCCACCGGCAGCAGAATCGGTTGTACCTCAATTGAAGAGAGGACGCCTACCCGGTTCTAAGGACAAAGCTGCTCGAAAAAGAAAAAATCCTGGAGAAATAAAGATGAACCATACATAGGATGCTGAGCTTAGACCAGCTACCCCTCCCCTACTACATCCCCCTGAAGATGAAACTATAGGAGAAACATCATTAAATTTTGTACGTACGGGGAAGGTACTGGACAGAAAAAGCAATGTCGTTGACGATGAATTTGCGTTCAATATTGCCGTGCACGTAGCTGAATACGACGATGACATCGAACCACGATCTCTTGCGGAATGTAAATGCAAAGATGATTGGCCAAAGTGGAACGAGGCAATATGAGTAGAGCTGGACTCACTCTTGAAACGTGAAGTTTTTGGACCAGTAGTCCAAACACCTGAAGGTGTAAAACCTGTGGGTTATAAGTGGGTTTTCATTAGAAAAAGAAATTAAAATAACGAGATCGTATGCTATAAAGCACGGCTTGTAGCACAGGGATTTTCCCAACGACAGGGGATAGATTATGAACAAACAAATTCCTCTGTTATGGATGCGATCACGTTTCGATTTTTATTAAGCATATCATCTCTGGAAAGCCTAGAAATGCAGCTCATGGACATTGTGACTGCATATCTATATAGCAATATAGATAAAGATATCTATGTGAAACTCCTTGACTGATATAAATTACCTCCAGAGATATTAGAGAGACCTCGGGACGTCTACTCTGTAAGGCTTCAAAGATCATTATATGGTCTTAAGCAATCGGGTAAAATGTAGTATAACAGACTGAGTGATTTCCTTGCGCAGCAAGGTTTCACCAATAATGAAGTCTGCCCATGTATCTTTATTAAAAGATCAGAAACATGATTTGTTATAGTCGTCGTTTATGTGGACGACTTAAATCTCATTGGATCTCCTACAGAGATCACTGAGATATCTGTAAGCCGAAAGAATACTTTTGAAATGAAAGACCTAGGCAAACAAAGTTTTGTCTTATCTTACAGATCGAACACCTACGTGGTGGTATCCTGTTATACTAATCCACGTATACAAGGAAATTACTAAAAAAATTCCTAATTAATAAATGTCATCCTCTAAGTACACCAATGGTCGTTAGATCCTTGGATGTACATAAAGACCCCTTCCGTCCGCTGGAAGAGTGCCTCGTCTCAAATGATGTGAGAACTACTCCCAAGCACAGGAGATCGTGCAAGTAATATCCTGGTGAGTCCAGGTATCAAATCCGCGGGACAACTGACCTGCAAAACTACGAACGTCAATCTGTAAAGAATAATAATACGATGAGAGCCAACCACCTATCAGGTATAATCAAGAGTATCAAGAGTTTGGAATAAGAAGCGAAAATCTTGCGATATTTACGGTGACTTAGGTAGGGATACAAGTATGGGGAGTATGTGTTGGGTTTGATTTCGTTAGGGTGTGTGCAATCATTGATTATCAATACCTTTTCTATAACTTAATGTTTCGTCCGGTCAGGGCACGAGAACGTCAGAAAGTATGGCGTTGAAGTATATAAAAGCGTGCCAACGAATTAATCACGTGCAAATAGGGCGAAAAGATATAGAAATCAATGAATACGACACCCTAACTACGTCAACACCAACACATATGAAGTGGATGTGCTACGGTTGTGAGTTCATTAGGAGTTAATTATCGCTGAAATATCATGTCTTTTATATAACTCAACGCTTCACCCAGTCAAGGCGTGAAGACGTCGGAAGATGAATCAATAAAAACTAGTCAAAATAGCCGTATACGTATCACTAACAACATTGATTTCATTAAGCAATAAACACAACAATAAGTTCAGATTAGTGAACATGAGTTGGCTAGCCTTGTCAGGGCCTAGCCATATGGGATGTAAACAATATCGACAATAAGCAAATACCCAACAAATACGTTGTAGAAATCAATGTTACGAGCAATTTTGACATGATAATAGGGCTAAAGACATGAAATTTAGCGACTAAATACTCCTAACTACATCACAACCATAGCATAAGGAGATTAGCCACGCATGGTGCAAAGAAAATCCGATTTCATAGCCAAATACATCGTTTTAATAGCCAAAATACAATGAAATACACCAAATACGGGGTATAAGTTCAAGAATTTATCACCAAATCTCCACTTTAGAACCCAAAACTCCCTTAGAATAGGAAGAATAGCCTCTGGAATTTTTCAGAATTTTCCCCTGGAGAAATACGCACAGTAGCCGCTCCAAAAGTCCCAAAATACGCCAGGATACGCCCCAAAACCCTAGAATACGCTTAAATAATAAGCATTGCGGGTTTACTGTGCTAAACGGGTAGCAAACCGCTCCAAAATCGATCAAACCCGCTAAAAAACGATCGGCGCAATTGTGGACCGTTGGATCCAGGCGGGATCAGCTGTCGTTGCGCCACGTGGCAGTGGATGCGGGTCTTCACTCATTTGTCTCGCGCCCGCTTGCAATCTCCGAATCCCAGTTGGGATGAACGGGGACCGTTCGATCGAGAGATCAAACGGTCGTGATCGCGCCTTCTCGCAAGAATCAAGTTCAAACGCGGGAGGATTTGAGGCCGTAGGATCTTTGATCGGACGTCCTAGAGCTGCCCACGTCGCCGCTGAGAACGCTGCTTTCCGAAGCTGAGGCGGAGTCGATATGGATCGTCGGATCTTGATCTCACGGTGCACACGAGGCCACGTCGCTCCGCAAATTCGCTGATCTGCGCTTCGAGATGGTCTGTTGGATCATCATCCAACGGTCACGACGACGCCGTAAGATCGCTGCGACTTGAGATTGAGCGGGGCTTGTATGGGCCGTTCGATCGCAATCGAACGGTAGAGCCGTTGCCGCGTCGCCCCTTCGTTGTGCGCCGTCGGATGAGAGCGGGAAAGCGTAGATGAAGGCCACGTCATGCGCCAAGATTCGTGCGCATCTCATTTTTTGGTATTCCGCATTCAAAAATACACAGTAATTAGCACAGATCTCAGAAAAATACAAATAAATAGTCGTTGGAATCGTGAGATCGAGACGATGCTAGGAAAAATATAAAAAGTACAGAAATACTCCATTAATTACTGTTTTATGCTCAAACAAGGTGAATTCTCTAATAAATGGTGATGTAGAAAATACGAATGAATTAGGGAACATTATAGCATCATATGTGCACAAAATAGGACTAATTAGGGGGTTAAATACGCAATATTCACTCCGAATCACACCCCCCAACTAGTGATTTGCTAGTCTCTAGCAAAAAGAGCGATAAATACGGATGATCAATAAAAAATAATTCTATCAATCGCTTATGGCGTGGCTCAATAATACACTTTACAGCATGATCTTCACCATCAATATACACATCCATGAACAAAATCAATCACATGATATTTTCTGTAATTTAGTTTGAATAAATAACATACAAGAATCGTTTTGCGCAAGCGAAAGTATAACACGTCGTTTTTCTCTAGTTTTCTTGTTTCCAAGGAATTGGCCTATCAAAATAATCATTCAAGACATGGGTATTGAAGTTGCTTAGTATTTTCACCACTTCTTTTCTTTTATTCGTTCCGCGTAACGCGCATCAAGCAACATTCGCAGAAAAATGTATAACTTGGATCGCTCCATCAAATGAGTGAGTTTCCTGTCAATGGCTCCCAAATCAGACGATAATAGGGCATTAGGCCAAAAAGGACCCCTCGGACTGTACTACTCGAGCCAACCAAGTTATTTATTAGTGACATACTTATTCATTCATTTTTCATCATTCTTTTGTCATTCATTTTTCTTTTCTTAAGCAACTCAATACCCATCATTTTTTAAACAAAGCATTAATAACCAAGGCCAAATTCCTCTTCAACTTGAAGACTTTTCAAAAAAAATCGTGTATACTCAAGCTTTTTCATCACATCAGCATACATGAAATAAATTCAAACTATTTTGAGATATTAATCATGACAATCGAAAAATTTTCATGAATAGCATATTAACGGTAATTCATGAAGGAAAAAAAATTAATTCAAGCCATAAACAATTAGCTAGACTCAGTTAATGCATAATCATCCGCATTTGAGGTATACGAAGGAGTTTAAAATGGTGAGATTTGGTGGGTCATTCTTTCCTTATGCCATGCTTTTCAAAAAAAAAATCCTAAGGTCTCATACACACCCCCCAACTAAAGATGGACATTGTCCTCAATGTCGAAAGGGGTACGAGTTTATTCAAGCAAGCATCCTAGAAAGCAAATAAAATTCTACGCTACTGGAAAGAACACACCGTGTTCAAATGGCGGATCCTGAATCTTTAATGGTGGAGGAAGTTGTTCAATTTGTTCCTTGCGCTCCTCGGCGATTATTCTTCCTTCAAAGGCTAAATTGGACTCCAGCAACACACCTCCAAGCATCTCTATAAGCTGTTTACCAACGTCCTGCAAGAGACGAGTTATGTCAGTCCAAATTAGTTTAAAATTTCTTTTTACAAAAATGTTCCATATGTAGTCATCAAAATAAGTAAAATAAAATAACGCTTGGTGATGACTACTCCCTGAAAAATGTGCACTACGCTCGGTATGATGCTCAGTCAATGTGGAGAGGGATAAATGATTTTGGGAAAAAACTGAGGAATGGAATGGTTCGGGCTCCATAGCGATGATCTTTAAACTCATGTCTCTAGTCGTCTCCCCCTCCTGTTCATCCAAAATTGCTCGCTCATCCTATGCTTTGCACACAGTTCCTGCCATGTCAATGTTTTCATTCGTTACTTCATCGTGACATGGCTCGCTCGATGTACCTCCAATAGAAGATAAACTCACATTAGTTTCTGGAAATTGAATTTCAAGAGACTCATTTCCTTCTAAGCAAGTGACAATCAGCTTAAGATTTTCAATAGATTGCTGAATCTGCCAACTCCGAGCGAGAAATTTCTCTTGGAATTGATGGGATGTGGCCTCCTGTGTCTGAATAAGCAGTTGAACTTCCTCTTTCAAGTGTTGCAAAGGTACGTCTACGCTTTGCTCCTCTGGATCAAGGCTTGAAGGATCCGTTGAGTCGCACTCTGAAGTCTCTGTCATGATTTCTTCGTCCTCTTGTAAAGACTCCATATAATTCCACGCCTCTGTCGGCGTCATGACTCCTAAGGATTCCTGCAGCTGTGGTCGTAGTCCGCCTAGGAATGACTCCATAAGCTCTTTCTTTGTGAACCCATACTGCGGATAGCTCGATATTATGTCTGTGAATCTCCTCCAGGCCTGGAAGAAAGTTTCACAATCATTCTGATTAAAACCAACGATCTTGAGCTTCTCCATCCTATGTTTGTGTGCCTTATAATATTCTGCATCATACAAATTGTTCGTGCAATAGAATGTCATGTATTCCATATACTCCATTTTTAAAAAGAAAACAAAAAACAAAATAAAAAATCCTAGACTATAAGATGGAAGGATCTCACCGAATGTTCCTCCAAACGAACTGAAATCGTAGATTGCAAGTACTGTTATCCCCGGCAACGGCGCCAAAAACTTACCTCGTCTCAAATGATGTGAGAACTACTCCCAAGCGCAGGAGATCGTGCAAGTAATATCCTGGTGAGTCCAGGTATCGAATCCGCGGGACAACTGACCTGCAAAACTACGAACGTCAATCTGTAAAGAATAATAATACGATGAGAGCCAACCACCTATCAGGTATAATCAAGAGTATCAAGAGTTTGGAATAAGAAGCGAAAATCTTGCGATATTTACGGTGACTTAGGTAGGGATACAAGTATGGGGAGTATGTGTTGGGTTTGATTTCGTTAGGGTGTGTGCAATCATTGATTATCAATACCTTTTCTATAACTCAACGTTTCGTCCGGTCAGGGCACGAGAACGTCGGAAAGTATGGTGTTCAAGTATATAAAAGCGTGCCAATGAATTAATCATGTGCAAATAGGGCGAAAAGATATAGAAATCAATGAATACGACACCCTAACTACGTCAACACCAACACATATGAAGTGGATGTGCTACGGTTGTGAGTTCAATAGGAGTTAATTATCGCTGAAATATCATGTCTTTTATATAACTCAACGCTTCACCCGGTCAAGGCGTGAAGACGTCGGAAGATGAATCAATAAAAACTAGTCAAAATAGCCGTATACGTATCACTAACAACATTGATTTCATTAAGCAATAAACACAACAATAAGTTCAGATTAGTGAACATGAGTTGGCTAGCCTTGTCAGGACCTAGCCATATGGGATGTAAACAATATTGTCACGACCCGCTTCCCTAAAATGGAGGCGAGACGTGAAAAGGTCCGCACGGGAGTGAGCGGTGAAGCCCCAAACCCGATAAGCGTCAATTTAGTATAAGCAGGTCCCTGTAATTGCAATCGAAACAACAACAATAATACTAGTATGAGACGGATATGAAATACCAATCCCAAAGTTTGTCCACAAAATGTCCAACATCACAGAAAAGCCACCAGGCTAAAAGAAAGAGTCTAAGGGCCCAGAACAAGGCCAAACAAAAGCAACATCATAACAGAGTAAAGGTGCTACGCACCGACAACAAAACAACTGTCTAACAAAGGTAAAACACCACGAAGACACTAGGACTGGTCCCCAGTGTCCACGTACTCCCCGTCCAACACGGGCGCAAGCTCGGCGTCCGCAAACACCTCACCCTCAGCAAGCAACTCAGGCTCAAGGTCTAACATGCGTCACCCAAAAGAGAAAGGGGCACATGTCAGCAAGTCTAAAAAGACTTGGGCAAGGAAACTGAAAGTGACTAACAACCTAGCATTTAAATGTTAAACAATGGCATGGCAGTTGAATATGGTGCAACAGTTTAAAAGAGAGGCAAGCACTCACGATGTAGCAAAAGCTACCAATTCACTAGTCACTTATCATTTAACACTTATCACTTATCACTTATCACTTAACACTTAGTGCATAGAGAGTCCACTTGCTGGCCAACTCGTTTATCTCTATCACTATCAATCACTTAAACACTAGAGATTTCACCTGCTGGCCGGAGTGGCTGATCAAGCCAACTCGGGCTCAGTCCGCTTATCTCTTACCCCACCCACATGTGTCAAGCGTTGTGGTTAGCAACTCATTATGCTCGCTTCTGGTCACGAGCCAGGAAAATAAGTGTGTGTGTGGCATAGGAGTACACCTAGCCGGTATCCGAGCGTTGGGGTTAGCAACTACAGGGCTCGCTTCTGGAACACGAGCCAGGAAACATAGTATTGTAGCGTGTGCTACGCCGTCACGATAAATAATCACTATGCAATGCCATGAACAGATAATTGCGTACCGTTAATGGAATTTAAACGTGACAGGAAAAATGCAATGACATGAACATATTCATGTACCGTTAATTTAAAGTAAACGTGTCATATGAGCATGATGGGGGTGACGGACCAAGCTTCGTTGTCAAGCTAGGTCAATGGCGTCTAAACGGCTATCCTTTCACCGTTTAGTCTCTTTTACGCACAAGCATGGTAAATGGCCTAAGACATGGCCCAAATCAAGAGATGCAAGTTTCACTTGCCTATCACCGGGGATGACGGTTACGAAGGTTTGTTTCCGCGGATGCTAGCCTACGGGGAATCGCTGATATGGGGAACAATCATCAAAACACAAGTATTTTATTAGGGTTTCTTAAAAATTACAATAGGATATGAAAACAATGGTAGAACGATTTCTTACCGAGAGGAGGCGGAAGAAACACTCCGGGGAACCCTAGGATCAGATCTGGAAGCAAATGGAGAAGTTTGGGGAAACTAGGGTTTTGGGGGATTTGGGGATTTTGATGGGTTTTGGTGAGATTTTGGGGAAGATGAGAGGTAGATGGAGTGAATGGATGGTTTGGATGATGGATTTAGGGCTTGGAATGAAGGATTGAAGCTTGGAGGAAGATGGGGGCTCAAGGGGGAAGATTTTAGGGTTTTGGGTCGTGTTGGAGAAGATGAAAATGATTGGGTTGGGTATAAATAGGTTGGGCTGGCGGCTGCCCAGAAATTAGGGTTTTAACACTGGTTAGTCGGTCAAAGAACAACCACTGACCGACTAGTTTGGCAACTAGTCGGTCGGTCGACCAACTCAGACCGACTAAGTGTAAACAGTAACTCCTGAACGAAAATAGGATTTAGAGTTAGTCGGTCCATGAACAAGTACTGACCGACTAGTTTAGCATCTAGTCGGTCGATGAACGTTCTTAGACCGACTAAGAGTAAACAGTAACTGATACAAAAATAATATGATGAGTTAGTCGGTTCAAGAAGCATTGCTGACCGACTAGTTTGCAACCTAGTCGGTCAACCAACGTTCTTAGACCGACTAACGATAAACAGTAACTCCTGAGAAATTTAGAAAGCTAACTAGTCGGTCCAAGAAGGATTGCCGACCGACTGGATCGCCATCTAGTCGGTCGGTGCCCCTTCTTATATCGGCTAATGAGCACAGAAAAGTTCCGATACGGAGCGCGGGGCCCCGGGATCGATTCCGAAGACTCCTAGGCTTGATCTAATAGTAAGATACGACCGTTATGAAGTCCGTCACGAATGACATACTTCGGAATTGACAATCCTAAGGAAGAAACGAGAAAATACGAAGAATCGATCGAAAATGAAAGCTACGGAGACGAAAACCACACATGAGGAGAAAATTCGCCAAAACATATATTATATTATAATAAATCCAAATACATGAAAAGCAGTCGTTACATCCTCCCCAACTTAAGAAAATTCCGTCCTCGGAATTTCCAAAAACTCACGAGTCCGGAAACAAAAGTGGAAATGCTCTCGCATCTCATCCTCATTCTCCCAAGTAGACTCTCCAGGTGAGCCGCGTCGCCACATCACCCTCACAAGATTGACAATCTTGTTCCGAAGCGACTTCTGACGCCTGTCCAGAATCTGCACTGGATGCTGGTCATACGTCATATCGGGGCGAACGGTAATCTCCGAAAAATCCACCGCATGAGACGGATCACTAATGTATCGACGAAGCTGCGACACATGGAAAACATCGTGAACTCCTTCCAAAGACGGCGGCAAGGCCAAGCGATAAGCTACCTCGCCAACCCTCTCCAAAACGTCAAACGGTCCAATGTATCGCGGGCTCAACTTCCCACGCTTCCCAAAACGAATCACACCACGATTCGGGGAAATCTTCAAGAACACATGGTCGCCCGGCTGAAACTCCAAAGGACGACGTTTAGCATCCGCCCAATGCTTAAAACGGTCCTGAGCAATTCTCAACCTCTCCCGAATATTCCTGACGATATCCACGGCCTCCACGATCATCTCAGGTCCCAACAACTCCCGATCACCAATGTCATCCCAACTCAATGGCGATCGACATTTCCTCCCATAAAGAGCGGCGAAAGGCGCCATGCCAATACTCGCCTGGAAGCTGTTGTTGTAGGAAAACTCTACCAGATGTAGGTGGTCCTCCCACGAACCCTTGAAATCCAACATGCACGCCCTCAGCATGTCTTCCAAAATCTGAATCGTCCTCTCGGACTGGCCATCCGTCTGCGGATGGTACTCTGTGCTGAAACTCAGACGCGTACCCAAGCTCTTCTGCAAACTCTGCCAGAACTGAGATGTGAATCTCGTGTCTCTGTCCGACACGATACTCACGGGGACTCCATGAAGTCGCACGACCTCCTCCATATACCTCCTCGCCAGCGCCTCAGTGGACTGTCCCACTCGGAACGGAATAAAATGTGCAGATTTGGTCAACCGATCCACGATTACCCAAATCGCGTCATTCTGCTTCGGACTCCGAGGTAGTCCAGTCACGAAATCCATAGTGATGTGCTGCCACTTCCACTCCGGAATCGGAAGCGGTTGTAGCAACCCGGTCGAACGCTGATGCTCCGCCTTCACTTGCTGGCAAACCAAGCACTTGGCTACACTCCGAGCCACACTCCTCTTCATACCATGCCACCAATAATTCAGACGAAGATCCTGGTACATCTTGGTGCCACCGAGATGCACAGAATACGGCGAACTGTGTGCCTCCACCATCAACTCCTCTCTGATATCCCCAGCAGGCACACACAACCTGGCTCCAAACCTCAGCGAGCCATCCTCATGAATCAAAAAGTCAGTCCGCAGACCGGCTTCCACCTGCTCCTGAATCTTTACCAGCTTCGGATCCTCAGCCTGGCCAGCCTTAATCCGATCCACGATTGTCGACTGTACCTGCATGTACATCAACGAAGAAGCCTCTCCATGAAGAACAATCTCCATGCCAGACTCACAAAAATCCTGCTGCAATCTCCACTGCGAGGTCAATATCATCACCGCTGGAAGCCTACTCAAAGCATCTGGAACCACATTCACCTTGCCAGGGTGATACTGCAAATCAATCTCATAATCCGCCATAAGCTCCAACCATCGACGCTGTCGCATGTTGAGCTCCTTCTGAGTGAAAATATACTTCAAGCTTTTGTGATCGGTGAAAATCTTCACTTTCTCACTCAACAGGAAGTGCCTCCAAATCTTAAGAGCAAACACAACGGCAGCCAACTCCAAATCATGCGTCGGATAATTCTTCTCATGAACCTTAAGCTGACGTGACGCATACGCCATAACATGCCCGTGCTGATGCAACACACAACCGAGACCCTTGCCAGAAGCATCGCAAAAGATCTCAAATCCACCGCCGCGATCAGGCACAACAAGAATAGGCGCACACGTCAACCTCTCCTTCAGAATACCAAAAGCACTCTCACAATCACCCGACCAAACAAAAGCAACATCCTTCCGCGTCAACCTGGTCATCGGCTCAGCAATACGAGAAAAGTCCTTAATGAATCGCCGATAGTAACCGGCAAGTCCAAGGAAACTCCGAATCTCAGATGCTGACGACGGAACAGGCCACTCCCTGATGGCCCTAATCTTCTCGGGATCCACCGAAATACCATCTCCAGTCACCACATGCCCGAGAAAAGCAACTCGATCCAGCCAAAACTCGCACTTCGAAAACTTAGCATACAAACGATGCTTCCTCAAAATCTCCAACACCGTCCTTAAGTGCGAGGCATGCTCTTCCTCTGACTTCGAATAGATCAGAATGTCGTCGATGAAGATAACGACAAACTTATCCAAAAAGTCGTAGAAAATCAGGTTCATCAGATTCATGAAAACTACGGGCGCGTTAGTTACGCCGAAAGGCATAACCACGAACTCATAGTGTCCATACTTCGTCCTGAACGCTGTCTTCGGAACATCATCCTTCCTCACCTTCAACTGATGGTAACCACTTCTCAAATCCAATTTAGAAAACACCCTCGAACCTCCAAGCTGATCAAAAATATCATCGATGCGAGGCAACGGGTATTTATTCTTAACGGTCACAGCATTCAACCCCCGATAGTCCACGCACATGCGACGTGAACCATCCTTCTTCTTAACCAGCAACACCGGTGCTCCCCACGGAGACACACTAGGATTAATATAACCCTTCTGCAAAAGCTCATCCAATTGCTTCCGCAACTCTTCCAACTCTGCAGGTGCCATACGATACGGCGCCTTCGAAATCGGCTGCGCACCTGGAACAAGATCGATAGAAAATTCCAAAGCTCGATCAGGCGGCAAACCAGACATCTCCTCGGGGAAGACGTCGCCAAAATCTCGCACCACAGCTGGCCACTCCAGCTCCATCTGCATAGCCACAGCCTCCACCGGCCTGGCCCGAAATCTGACAGGACCAAGCGAACTGCTACCACGACTGAACTCGAACACTGGATGTCCGGGAATCTCGAACACCACCTTCTTCCTCCTGCAGTCGATCGTAGCATAGAAGCTCACAAGCCAATCCATCCCAAAGACCGCATCGTAGTTGGTGATGTTGTGGACAATAAAATCAGCATAAAGCTCATGTCCACAAACCACCACAGAGCAAGGACTGCATCAACGATGCACCGTGACTACTCCATTCCCCGTAACGATGTTCCAACTCTTGGAGAGAGGGGACATCGACAAGGAATGCTTCTCCACGAAGCTCTGGGCCAAAATGCACATCGATGCACCAGAGTCAAAGAGGACTCGGGCAGGGAACGTGCAAACCAAAACCACACCTAACAAACAGTCTAATCAATCAAATCTTATTCTAGCAACATTCATACACAAGCATTCACATAATTTAACAATCAATTAATTATGGAAGGAACAATCTAGATCGAAAGTTACATGCAATGACCTCATCCATGGCCAAAACCTCCTCCTCAGTCATCAGAAATGCATGCCTCCTCGGCGGAGCGGCCTGCTGAAAAGACTGCTTCTGCGGAATGAGGGGCACCCCACGACCAGCGGGCACCGGGGCTCTCTGCTGCAACGGCGGGGCAGCAATAGGTGTCCTCCAAGGTTTCTTCAACCTCGGGCACTCCCGGATAGCATGGGCGGGATCTCCACAGATAATACATTGCCCCAAGAACTTCCTACACGATTCCTTGATATGGCCTTCCTTGCCACAGAAATGGCAAGTCCTCCGAACAGGCCCTCCTGGCCTCTTAAACTGAACAGGCGGGTTCGGCCTGAATCCAAACCTAACCACAGCTCTCGCCTATTCCAAAGGCCTCTTCCCAGCACCAACAATAGACCCCTTCCTCTGGTTCACAAGCAGCTCCTGCCTCTTGGCAGCGACCAAAACCTTCTGATAAGATTCCCGGTCAGAAGAGGTCACAAAGCTCTGGAGCTCCGAAGCAAGTCCCTGCAAGAACCTCTGAGCTCTCTCCTCAGCGTCCTGCACCATCTTCGGTGCAAACCGACTCAGCCTCATGAACTCCTGGTGGTACATGTCCACCGACGAGTTCCCCTGCTTCAGATCGATAAAACGCTGCAGCATCTCTTCCCTGGCAGCCTTCGGGAAGAACTCACCATCGAATCTGGCCTTGAAGGTAGCCCAGACGATCGGCTCCACTAACATCTTTTCTTCAGCATCCCACCAGTTCCTGGCGTTATCCTTTAGCTGGCGCTTCGCCAAGTCAACCCAACTAACTTCGTTGACCTTGGACATCTTCAGATTGTCCTCGATATTCCTCATCCATTCATCAGCAACTAGCCGACCTTCGGTTCCATCAAAATACGCAGGACCCAGCTCTCTGAACTGCTTTGCCCCGGGCTCAGGGCGAGGGGCTTCCACCACCCGAGCAGCTCGAGTCACCGGAGCATTCTGCACCTGCAGGAGCACACCCTGCTGAACTTGCATCATCTGCAACATCATCCGCATCATCTCTCCATTAGTGGGCTCCCGCTCAGGCTCCTCGTCATGAGGGGGCGCACCACTACCACCACCACCACGGGTGATTTGCCTTCCTGCCATCTAATGACGCAGAAAACGAAACAATTAGACTCACAACTTAGGGCTCAGATGTTGAACTTATTTGTTGGACAATCTTGCATTATTATTGTTATCCCGATAATCGCAGTTACAGAGGGACCTGCATGGGCCACCACTAAAACCTGTCACGACCCGCTTCCCTAAAATGGAGGCGAGACGTGAAAAGGTCCGCACGGGAGTGAGCGGTGAAGCCCCAAACCCGATAAGCGTCAATTTAGTATAAGCAGGTCCCTGTAATTGCAATCGAAACAACAACAATAATACTAGTATGAGACGGATATGAAATACCAATCCCAAAGTTTGTCCACAAAATGTCCAACATCACAGAAAAGCCACCAGGCTAAAAGAAAGAGTCTAAGGGCCCAGAACAAGACCAAACAAAAGCAACATCATAACAGAGTAAAGGTGCTACGCACCGACAACAAAACAACTGTCTAACAAAGGTAAAACACCACGAAGACACTAGGACTGGTCCCCAGTGTCCACGTACTCCCCGTCCAACACGGGCACAAGCTCGGCGTCCGCAAACACCTCACCCTCAGCAAGCAACTCAGGCTCAAGGTCTAACATGCGTCACCCAAAAGAGAAAGGGGCACATGTCAGCAAGTCTAAAAAGACTTGGGCAAGGAAACTGAAAGTGACTAACAACCTAGCATTTAAATGTTAAACAATGGCATGGCAGTTGAATATGGTGCAACAGTTTAAAAGAGAGGCAAGCACTCACGATGTAGCAAAAGCTACCAATTCACTAGTCACTTATCATTTAACACTTATCACTTATCACTTATCACTTAACACTTAGTGCATAGAGAGTCCACTTGCTGGCCAACTCGTTTATCTCTATCACTATCAATCACTTAAACACTAGAGATTTCACCTGCTGGTCGGAGTGGCTGATCAAGCCAACTCGGGCTCAGTCCGCTTATCTCTTACCCCACCCACATGTGTCGAGCGTTGTGGTTAGCAACTCATTATGCTCGCTTCTGGTCACGAGCCAGGAAAATAAGTGTGTGTGTGGCATAGGAGTACACCTAGCCGGTATCCGAGCGTTGGGGTTAGCAACTACAGGGCTCGCTTCTGGAACACGAGCCAGGAAACATAGCATTGTAGCGTGTGCTACGCCGTCACGATAAATAATCACTATGCAATGCCATGAACAGATAATTGCGTACCGTTAATGGAATTTAAACGTGACAGGCAAAATGCAATGACATGAACATATTCGTGTACCGTTAATTTAAAGTAAACGTGACATATGAGCATGATGGGGGTGACGGACCAAGCTTCGTTGTCAAGCTAGGTCAATGGCGTCTAAACGGCTATCCTTTCACTGTTTAGTCTCTTTTACGCTAAAGCATGGTAAATGGCCTAAGACATGGCCCAAATCAAGAGATGCAAGTTTCACTTGCCTATCACCGGGGATGACGGTTACGAAGGTTCGTTTCCGCGGATGCTAGCCTACGGGGAATCGCTGATATGGGGAACAATCATCAAAACACAAGTATTTTATTAGGGTTTCTTAAAAATTACAATAGGATATGAAAACAATGGTAGAACAATTTCTTACCGAGAGGAGGCGGAAGAAACACTCCGGGGAACCCTAGGATCAGATCTGGAAGCAAATGGAGAAGTTTGGGGAAACTAGGGTTTTGGGGGATTTGGGGATTTTGATGGGTTTTGGTGAGATTTTGGGGAAGATGAGAGGTAGATGGAGTGAATGGATGGTTTGGATGATGGATTTAGGGCTTGGAATGAAGGATTGAAGCTTGGAGGAAGATGGGGGCTCAAGGGGGAAGATTTTAGGGTTTTGGGTCGTGTTGGAGAAGATGAAAACGATTGGGTTGGGTATAAATAGGTTGGGCTGGCGGCTGCCCAGAAATTAGGGTTTTAACACTGGTTAGTCGGTCAAAGAACAACCACTGACCGACTAGTTTGGCAACTAGTCGGTCGGTCGACCAACTCAGACCGACTAAGTGTAAACAGTAACTCCTGAACGAAAATAGGATTTAGAGTTAGTCGGTCCATGAACAAGTACTGACCGACTAGTTTAGCATCTAGTCGGTCGATGAACGTTCTTAGACCGACTAAGAGTAAACAGTAACTGATACAAAAATAATATGATGAGTTAGTCGGTTCAAGAAGCATTGCTGACCGACTAGTTTGCAACCTAGTCGGTCAACCAACGTTCTTAGACCGACTAACGATAAACAGTAACTCCTGAGAAATTTAGAAAGCTAACTAGTCGGTCCAAGAAGGATTGCCGACCGACTGGATCGCCATCTAGTCGGTCGGTGCCCCTTCTTATATCGGCTAATGAGCACAGAAAAGTTCCGATACGGAGCGCGGGACCCCGGGATCGATTGCGAAGACTCCTAGGCTTGATCTAATAGTAAGATACGACCGTTATGAAGTCCGTCACGAATGACATACTTCGGAATCGACAATCCTAAGGAAGAAACGAGAAAATACGACGAATCGATCGAAAATGAAAGCTACGGAGACGAAAACCACACATGAGGAGAAAATTCGCCAAAACATATATTATATTATAATAAATCCAAATACATGAAAAGCAGTCGTTACAAATATCGACAATAAGCAAATACCCAACAAATACGTTGTAGAAATCAATGTTACGAGCAATTTTGACATGATAATAGGGCTAAAGACATGAAATTTAGCGACTAAATACTCCTAACTACATCACAACCATAGCACAAGGAGATTAGCCATGCATGGTGCAAAGAAAATCAGATTTCATAGCCAAATACATCGTTTAATAGCCAAAATACAATGAAATACACCAAATACGGGGTATAAGTTCAAGAATTTATCACCAAATCTCCACTTTAGAACCCAAAAACTCCCTTAGAATAGGAAGAATAGCCTCTGGAATTTTTCAGAATTTCCCCCTGGAGAATTACGCACAGTAGCCGCTCCAAAAGTCCCAAAATACGCCAGGATACGCCCCAAAACCCTAGAATACGCTTAAATAATAAGCATTGCGGGTTTACTGTGCTAAACGGGTCGCAACCCGCTCCAAAATCGATCAAACCCGCTAAAAAACGATCGGCGCAATTGTGGACCGTTGGATCCAGGCGGGATCAGCTGTCGTTGCGCCACGTGGCAGTGGATGCGGGTCTTCACTCATTTGTCTCGCGCCCGCTTGCAATCTCCGAATCCCAGTTGGGATGAACGGGGACCGTTCGATCGAGAGATCGAACGGTCGTGATCGCGCCTTCTCGCAAGAATCAAGTTCAAACGCGGGAGGATTTGAGGCCGTAGGATCTTTGATCGGACGTCCTAGAGCTGCCCACGTCGCCGCTGAGAACGCTGCTTTCCGAAGCTGAGGCGGAGTCGATATGGATCGTCGGATCTTGATCTCACGGTGCACACGAGGCCACGTCGCTCCGCAAATTCGCTGATCTGCGCTTCGAGATGGTCCGTTGGATCATCATCCAACGGTCACGACGACGCCGTAAGATCGCTGCGACTTGAGATTGAGCGGGGCTTGTATGGGCCGTTCGATCGCAATCGAACGGTAGAGCCGTTGCCGCGTCGCCCCTTCGTTGTGCGCCGTCGGATGAGAGCGGGAAAGCGTAGATGAAGGCCACGTCATGCGCCAAGATTCGTGCGCATCTCATTTTTTGGTATTCTGCATTCAAAAATACACAGTAATTAGCACAGATCTCAGAAAAATACAAATAAATAGTCGTTGGAATCGTGAGATCGAGACGATGCTAGGAAAAATATAAAAAGTACAGAAATACTCCATTAATTACTGTTTTATGCTCAAACAAGGTGAATTCTCTAATAAATGGTGATGTAGAAAATACGAATGAATTAGGGAACATTATAGCATCATATGTGCACAAAATAGGACTTGTTTCAGAGTGTTTTCTCACTACAAAGCGTTGACTGTGGAGAACCCGGTCAACGTGGTCAAGGGGCCCGCTTTGGGTCCCTCGGGGGCTTCGAATCGGTGCAGAAGGGGCGAGGGGAAGCCTCGGCCCAGGTTGAGACGCTCGGCCTCGGACAGGTGTGCTCGGCCTCGGCTGGAAGGGGGACGAGGGGAAGCCTCAGTCGCCAATGGAAGGGGGACGAGGGGAAGCCTCAGTCGCCCGGGTAGACGCACGGCCGACGGGTGGCGAGGGAGAGTCTCGAACCCGATTAGGACGCTCGGCCTCGGTAGGACGTGCTCGGCCACGGCAGGCTGACGGTGAGGGGAAGCCTCACTGTCCGGTTGATCGAGTGGTCGGAGAGGGGCGAGGGGTAGCCTCGGCCCGTTGATCTGTTGTCCACCTGCGCAGACGAGAACGCTCGTCAGGGGGCCGGACCTTGGTTCCGGCCAAATCCCCTCCGATGCCTAAGTCAGATAGAGATCTGAGAAAGGAGGCCCGGCGGAGACGATCCGACTCGTGAGGAGATCGTAACGGCGTCTCTCGGCGCGAGCGGGGGAGGAAGGAGATGAATTGGGGGAACGAGGTCGTCGATGGAGTACCTTAGGTTTTGTTACCTGAGATGCGGTCCCTTTCTTCGTCGTCTTCCTGACCCTTTTGTAGAGCTCCCAGCGTGATTGGCTCTGGCCCACGTCCCACACCTGCCATCGATCGTGCCCCATCCGTCCCCCCTCGCCGCCGCCCTCTCCGCCATGCCAGCACCTCCCCATTATCGCCATTTAGTGGTCGCGTGTCCGGGGGAGCGGTTTTCGCAGGAGTGGGCGAACGACCAACGGGTTATGGGGGCCGGGTCGGATCGACGTTTCGAGAAGGTCCCTTGTAGGGCCTTTGTCGAATGGGCTTTCAGGATGCAGGTGGGCTCTTGGGCTCGTGCTTTATGGGTCTCGGTCAAATAGGCGTAACAATTGCCCCCATCGGTTGGGTTGATCGGCCTCGGCCGGTTCGGCTCGGCCGATGTGACCTCTGCCGATTTTGACAGGCTCTCCAGTCGATGCCGACTCATTTATTAGTCGTCATCATGAGTTGGCCCGTTCGATGTTTTTAAGGCGCGGGTTCCGAAGCGCCGTCGGCCTTCAGATGCTGCCACGTGTAGCGGCAAGCTTATCCCCGCCGCTCGCGTAGTCGCCTTAAGTTCGAGAAGCCGAAGGGTTTGTGAGCCGCCATTGGTGGGGTCGATCAGCCTCGGCTCGCTCAGATCACCCGTTATGTCTCCTGGGATTCCGAGCTGCGCTTCAATCGAGGCGAGGCCATAAATGCAGGTCATGATGAGGCGGATCGATTGGTCTTCAACTGGCGCCAGTTTCGGAACGCCGCCGACTCTTCGAGCCTCGCCACGCATTCTTGTCAGGCGCTTCGAATTCTCCCCTGGCATATAAGATCCCCAGTTGTGTTGATCTCCACTTCTTCTTCGCTCCTCCCGGTATTCAGAGCCTTCAGCAACCCGGAGTTCCCCGTCGCCTTCGCTTCTTTGTCCTCTCCAAAATAGTTGAAAATAGGTAATTCCTCTCTTGCTTTCATCCTATGGCTGCTCTTAGGATAGGCGGTTCTGGCCGGAGGACGAGGGGTCCTCCGGAGTCCGGGCGGGGCGAACCCCGGCTAGGGGAGTCTGGTTCCCCCGCCGGGAGTCGTTCTCTTCAAGATAAGGGGAAGGAGAAACTTTTTCCAGACTACGCCCGTGATGACATGGCGTTGGCTGCCGTACGGCTTAATGTGCCCCCGGTTGTCCTCCGTACGCCGTCGAGGACCCCTCCTTCGGTGGCCGCGGAGATCCGGGAAAGATATCTCTGCTTCCCATACGAGGTTCGGGTTCCATTTGTCGATGAGCGGATTTGCCTTCCGAGGAGCAATGAGGTCGGCGTCTACGTCGAGATGTTCCGCCTGGGTCTTCGCTTCCCGCTCCATCCCTTCTTCATCCAGGTCATGGAACATTTCACAGTGTCCCTGTGTCAGTTCACCCCGTGTTCGATCGCGGTACTGACGGGCTTCGTAACGCTCTGCTGTACCCGTGGTCTAGAGCCGACTCTCCCCCTTCTCTTCTACTTTTACCAGGCCCAGACGGTCGGTCCGGGGTCATGGCTGCTACTCCGAGCTCGTTCGAGGAGGGAATGCCTGATCGGGTTACCCCGCTGGTCAGGGGATTGGAACTTGGATTATGTCTTCGTGGTCTTCTTGGGCGAGGCCCAGATTCTGACAAGCTGGGGCAGTTCTGTCCATTCTCGCCCGTCGTTAGTTCTCTCAGACGCCGACCGGGCAGCCGCTGCGCTTCTGTTGGCTCTTCCTTTGGAAACGAAGTCCATTTGGTCTTTGCTGGACGACCTACTCCTGAAGGCCGTCTTGTGGTCTCCGGGTAGGTCGCTTTTTCATCCCCGGATCGCCCTATGACTCATCCTGATTTCGGTCTCCTTTGCAGGGATGGCTGGCCGCGAATTCGTCCGTGACGTTGACGAGCTGATCCGTCGTGGAGCCGCTCGGAGTCGAGGTAGTACCTCTGGAAGGGCGCCTCGGAGGACCATTGAGGAGGAGGTGCGCCGAGCCGAGCCTTCCGTGGGTAAGGTGGTGGCCGCGCCTCCCGCCTCTTCTTCTGGCGATCCCCTTCCGGGGGGGAGGATGGTGCGAGGCGGAAGCATTCTCCTCCGGCGCCTTCGGAGCTCCACGGGGGAAAGAAGAGGAAGGAGGACGTGGATCCCTCCGGCCCGGCAGGTTCCGCGCTTCCCGTGGCGACCGCCGGGGATCCTTCGATAGCTTTGCCAGCCACCCCCCTCGCAGCGTCTTCGCCCGTATCACCAGGGGTCGGGGCCTTATTGGCGAGCGACTTGGCTTCGATTGTCGTCCCTGGGAGTTCGATGTTTACTGACCGAGCCGTGGCCCAGCAGGTTGCCGAGGTCTCCGTCCCTCCCCGGGACCGCAGCCTCCTCAAGAAGATCCCGGCCGACAAGATGTCGGATTCCTTGGTCTGGATCCTCCAACAGGTTCGGTTATCTTGCTATCCTCTCTTTCTCTTTATCCTCTTCTTAGCCCATGTCTCGTCTTTTCAGGGTTCAGCGCTCGCTGTGGAGTTGCAGTGTCGAGCCGTCCGCTTGAGGGAGTTGGAGGAGTCCTCCATGAGGGCTCAGGAGCGGGCCGGGGCGGCCGAGGTGGCCATGATGGAGGCCCAGATGGAGTCTCGGCGCCTAGCCCTCCGTGTGGCTGCGTTGGAGGGACAAGTGGGTGACCTCGAGGGAAAGCTAGGGGATGCTCATCAGTCGGCTGAGGTAGCGGCGGAGTCGTTCCGTCTGGAGAGGGAGGAGCTTCAGAGGGAACTGTCGGACCGGCGTCAGGTAATGCGGCTGGCGGAGGAGGTGGAGAAGGGCGTCGTCGAGACCCTGGGGAAGGAGATCTTCGAGGTTCTCAGGGGGGCCTTCGGTAAGTATATAGACATCATCGCCCCCCGGATCGTCGAAGTCGTCCAGTCTTCCTTCCGGGAATGCGCGGAACGTGTCCGGCAAGCTCCTCCGCCAGTCGAGTCCCCTCACTCCGAGCACGGCGAAGTGCCCGAGGATGTGTCCTCCCGAGCTCGGGCTCCTTAAGCAGTCCCTCCCAGCCTTATCCTCAAATTTTTAAGCATCCGCTTCGCTTTGGGCCAGTCTACTTGAAATGGATCCCTGGCCCCCGCTACCTCCTTCGGCTTCGGTACCGGCTCCGTGGCTCATAATTGCTGGTTGCATGGCTGCCAGCTTGGGCTACCTACTTCGGGTCTTTTGTGAACCAATTTTGCTCTGTCGGTGTCGATCTAGCTTCCGTAGGCGAAGAACTCTGTCGTTCGACGTGAGTAGATTGTTTGTAGGGTGTTTCCTTCGCCTTGATCCCCTGTAAATAAGACGCATTTTTGTACTCGGGTTAACTATTATAAACGAAATCGACTTACTTGGATTTCTTGCGTGCTTTGCGTTGTCGCCTTGTTCTTGGCTTGGGAATGAACGAAACTGGCGTTGGGGATTCTCCCCCGCCTTATGAGCGCAGGGGTCGGCCAGCGAGGGCAGAGCTCCTTGGCTTAGGACCGGTCGGCGTCCGTGCCTGCCGGGGGAATTGCCCCCAGACTTATGGGCGCTAGATTCGGTCGGCAAAGGTAAAGCTCCTCGGCTTAGGACCGGTCGGCGTTCGTGCCTGCTGGGGGAATCGCCCCAGACTTATGAGCTCTGGAGTCGGTCGACGAGGGCAAAGCTCCTCGGCTTAGGACCGGTCGGCGTTCGTGCCTGCTGGGGGAATCGCCCCCAGACTTATGAGCACTGGATTCGGTCGGCGAGGGCAAAGCTCCTCGGCTTAGGACCGATCAGCATCCGCGTCTGCTGGGGGAATCTCCCCCAGACTTATGAGCACTGGAGTCGGTCGGCGAGGGCAAAGCTCCTCGACTTAGGACCGGTCAGCATCTGTGCCTGCTGGGGGAATCGCCCCCAGACTCATGAACGCCGGAGTCGGTCGGCGAGGGCAAAGCTCCTCGGCTTAGGACCGGTCAGCCTCCGCGTCTGCTGGGGGAATTGCCCCAGACTTATGAGTGCCGGAGACGGTCGGCGGGGGCAAAGCTCCTCTTCCTCCTCCAGTGAGGCGGCGGTCCCCGGCCTTTTGCGTTATTGGCGACATGTCAACTCCGTCAGGATTTTAAGTAAAGACAATAAAAGGAACGCGTTTGTACTCTCATGAGTCCTGTCGGACTGGTACATTTGGAGGAAACGAAAAAAAGGAAATGAAGCTTAAACAGAGGGATGTAAAACTAGATAACTCCCTCATACTAGGCTGCCACCGGGGGGAGAGACGTTGCCTGCTTACTCTATGATGCGGAGGGGGCCTTGGAGGGTGTTGACCTTCTTCCCCTTGTCTGGCTGCGTGGAGGTCCCTTCTCCGTAGGCCGGCTTGTCGGCCTGATTCCTGGCGTGCCCTCGGCTCATCAGCTTCTCAATGTCTTTCTTCAGATGCCAGCAATCTTCCGTGTCATGGCCATCATCCTTATGGTACTTACAGTACTTCTCCCGGTTCATCCCGCCTCTTTTAGCCTTCGGTGGGGGGCGATCAGCTCGCTCTTCCTTCTGTACTTGGGCGAGGATGGCGTCTGGGGTGGTATCCCTCGTGCTTTCTCCCCGCTGCCGGTTCCTCTGCCTCTTCTCGGTCCGGTACCCTTCGGGGCTAGCTCGTCCGCCGTCGCCACGCTTGGTCCCTCGAGCGGTTTTTCTTGCATCCTCGGCCAAGGCCTCCTCAGTCAGCATGAAGCGTTCGGCCCTTGCCATGATCCCGGGGAGGTCCTTTGGGGGGTCGGTGTGTAGGGACTTCTTGAGGCCCCTGTGGCGAAGCCCTTTCTTAAGAGCCGTCTGGACCACCAGGTCGGGTGGGTTGTTCACGTTCAGCCTTTCCGCATTGAAGCGGCGCATGAACTGTCGGAGTGGCTCGACCGGGCCTTGCACTATGTTGAACAGATGTTCAGCACCAGGTTTGATCAGCCTCCCCGCCATGAACTGCTTGCAGAACAACTGGGCGAGTTGCTCGAAACTGTCGATGGAGCGGCCAGGCAGGCTGTGGTACCAGATCCTCGCTGCTCCCCTGAGAGTTGAATAGAAGCCCCGGCAGAGCAGGTCATCGTCAGCTCCCTGGAAGGCCATGTCCCCCTCGTAATCCATCACGTGGTGTGCCGGGTCTCCTATTCCGTCGTACTTTCCCAGCACCGGGATCCTGAATCGAGAAGGGACTCGGGCGTCGGTTATTCTCCACGATAAGGGACACCGGTCCCCGTGGATGCCTCCGGGGATGCGGTATTCGCCTGTCTCCGGCTCGAGCGGGGGTGGAGGTAGCACCGGCGCCGGTGGGGCTGGCTCCGCAGCCTTCGCCACGCTGGGGGTCGGGCTGACCCGACGCTCCCGACTCCTCCTGCGGGAGCTCCTGCTCCGCCGTGATCGGTCTCTTGATTGGTGTCGTTCGCTTCTCCTGCGGTGGGACGACCGTGATCGACGAGACGATGCCGTCATCGATTCGCCGTTCGTCCCTTCGGTCTCTCTCCGGCTCCTTTCACGATAGGGCGAGGAGGCACGTGACCTCGCCTGACGGGAACCGGACCGCGTGAACCGACGCTCTGTGTTCGGTGTCCGGGTCCCGTGGTCGTCGACCACCGCGGACCGTAAGTGCGGGGGACCCCCGCCCATCGGTGGCTATCGTTCAGCGCGCCCCCGTCGGGCGGCGCGGGGCCGACAAGCTGCTGTACTGTCGCGACCAACGTCTGGAGGCTCGCGTTGGTCTCCTGAGCCAGGGCACGGAGCTGTCCCTGTGTGGCTAGTTCTGAGCCGCCGGTCTCTTCGATTGAGTGGGCGGGGTGGCCGTCGACGTGCGTGTCCTCGGGGTTGCCATTAGATGCGCCATTCCCCTCCTCCGGGATGGGGGTCATGCGCTTCCTTCCATTGCTTGCTCGCGCCATTGTAGGTGTGGTTTGCTTCTTCGTGGGACAGTCTTCGTTTCCCACAGACGGCGCCAGATGTTTCAGAGTGTTTTCTCACTACAAAGCGTTGACCGTGGAGAACCCGGTCAACGTGGTCAATGGGCCCGCTTTGGGTCCCTCGGGGGCTTCGAATCGGTGCAGAAGGGGCGAGGGGAAGCCTCGGCCCAGGTTGAGACGCTCGGCCTCGGACAGGTGTGCTCGGCCTCGGCTGGAAGGGGGACGAGGGGAAGCCTCAGTCGCCAATGGAAGGGGGACGAGGGGAAGCCTCAGTCGCCCGGGTAGACGCACGGCCGACGGGTGGCGAGGGAGAGTCTCGAACCCGATTAGGACGCTCGGCCTCGGTAGGACGTGCTCGGCCACGGCAGGCTGACGGTGAGGGGAAGCCTCACTGTCCGGTTGATCGAGTGGTCGGAGAGGGGCGAGGGGTAGCCTCGGCCCGTTGATCTGTTGTCCACCTGCGCAGACGAGAACGCTCGTCAGGGGGCCGGACCTTGGTTCCGGCCAAATCCACTCCGATGCCTAAGTCAGATAGAGATCTGAGAAAGGAGGCCCGGCGGAGACGGTCCGACTCGTGAGGAGATCGTAACGGTGTCTCTCGGCGCGAGCGGGGGAGGAAGGAGATGAATTGGGGGAACGAGGTCGTTGATGGAGTACCTTAGGTTTTGTTACCTGAGATGCGGTCCCTTTCTTCGTCGTCTTCCTGACCCTTTTGTAGAGCTCCCAGCGTGATTGGCTCTGGCCCACGTCCCACGCCCGCCATCGATCGTGCCCCATCCGTCCCCCCTCGCCGCCGCCCTCTCCGTCATGCCAGCACCTCCTCATTATCGCCATTTAGTGGTCGCGTGTCCGGGGGAGCGGTTTTCGCAGGAGTGGGCGAACGACCAACGGGTTATGGGGGCCGGGTCGGATCGACGTTTCGAGAAGGTCCCTTGTAGGGCCTTTGTCGAATGGGCTTTCAGGATGCAGGTGGGCTCTTGGGCTCGTGCTTTATGGGTCTCGGTCAAATAGGCGTAACAGGACTAATTAGGGGGTTAAATACGCAATATTCACTCCGAATCAAAGAGTGGGAGGAAATGTTAGGTCCTGAAGTACCTTACCTTAGTGCCATTGGAGTACTTCTATATCTGGCTAACTGTATGCGTCCCGATATAGCGTTTTCAGTGAATCTTCTAGCCAGATATAGTGCAGCGCCCACAAAACGCCACTGAAACGGAGTTAAGCATCTTCTGCGCTACCTCCAAGAGTCAATTGACATGTGATTATATTTACCTAAAGGTGGATCTCCCACTTTAATTGGTTATGCAGATCCAGGTTACAGGTCTGATCCTCACACCGAGAAATTACAAACTGGTTTTGTGTTCACCTACGGTGGTACAGCCATCTCCTGGAAATCTGTGAAGCAAACCACTACAACAATCTCGTCCAACCATTCCGAGCTCCTCGCGATCCATGAAGCAAGCAAAGAATGTGTATGGCTTCGTTCAGTCATTCATCACATCTTAGTGACTATCGACTTGAAGACTGGTGACCTTGAACCAACCACGATATTTGAGGACAATGCAGCCTGCATAGCTCAACTACAGACTGATTTCATCAAGGGCGACGAGACGAAGCACATATCTCCTAAGTTCTTCTGGATGCACGTCCTACAAGAGGAGAAGCAAGTCGAAGTACAGCAGATTCAGTCTTGTAATAATTTAGCTGATTTGTTCACTAAGGCTATGCCTAGATGTACTTTTGCAAAGCTTGTAAAAGGAATCGAGATGAGACGGCTAAGAGACCTACAAGACTGAAGCTTGTATGGATCAGGGGGAGTAACGTGTGGGTTGTACTCTTTTTCCTTATGACTGTTGGTTTTTCCCACTGGGCTTTCCACAGCTAAGGTTTTAACGAGGCAAACACGTTTACTCTGGATCCAGAAGTATCCACCCTATTAGCATCATGAATACTGAAGCATTCATATGCTAAGTCCAAGGTAATGGATGGATAAGGGGGATTGTTATGAGTGAGGGAGACTTATGGTCTCCCCTCCCTCATTATCCACCAGGCACACATGTAGTGGGGTGAACCCTTGAGCTACCAAGTATAACATCCTATACTATAAATGAATAAAAAGATACCATGGGCTATTGCCATGGTTGTTCTTTCTCCAAACATATTTCTTTTTTTTTTCCTTTACTTTTTCCCTCATTTTTTTTCTTTTTACTTTTCTTTCCCGCCAAACCAAGGAAAACAATTTTCCCCCCAACTTTTTTTCCATGTCTTTCCTTTTCCCCCACAACCAAACATGGCCTTACGTCTTTTCCGTTAAAGCATCCCAATATTTGAGAACTAAATTAATTACCAGAAACTCTTTTGCAATGGGCCATTTATGTGAGCTTTTATGGACTTATCGAAAGTATGATGTAGTTAACTTGAATAATTTTAGTAGCATAATGTAATATCAATAAAACTTTTTTAACTTGATACTTTTTTTTTCAAAAAAAAATTTTCTGGGCAATTTTATGCAAACAAGTGTTTGATGTTCGACTTTAATTATCAAAGATTAGTATGTATTAATGAAAAGTACTAAAGCATATGGTAATTTTGATAAATTTAGCATTGAGACGAGTTTAAAACTTGGTTCGAACTCTCTGAAGGTCCCCATGTTATCAGGCCGGAATATTGCCACTGTCAACCATCCCAGGCAATCGGCTTCCTCATCTTCTATAAGCTAATGACAAGCTAAACCATCTGTAGCCAAAAGCCAAAGGAAATTATCGCCCAGTTCAAGTCCTATGATCACAAATATCAAGAATCTCTGGGCTTAGGCCAGTCCACACTTACAGGTTCCGAGCACACTAGAACTCAGCATGCTGTTAATCTAGTAGAATCCCCAAAAAATGCCATGAAACTGTGAATATTATTGTCCCCTCAATAGTACATACCGTACTCATATTAACATTCAGCAATATTGAACGAAGAACTCTACCCCATGGGGAGAGAGGGGAGCACAACGCTACACAGACGATACATAAACATCCAATTCAATGATACAAATAAAAAACAAACAAACAAAAATGACTCCTTTACCAGGAAACAGATCTCCCCAGTTTGATATTAGACCAACCAGCCATAACTAGGATTCAGGCATTTCATAATTTATCGATTTATTAACTTAGTAACCCGCACTCTTTGAGAAACACAAAAGCAAAAAATACAACGGCGAATGAAATGGATAATTCTCCCCCCAACTTTACAGCACAGAATTTGTCATAGCCTTTCCCCCTCCCCCTCCCCCTCCCCCAAGAGTCTGCCATGGCTATCGACCGTCCCTGCCACACCACAGCATCATCTGCGATCCAAATCTATGCGGTTTGGAAAAATACAGAGGGATTCAAGCCAAAATTTGCCGTACAAACAGAAGGAAGATGCTCCTGTGTTCCCCTATAAGTTCCTCAGCATCCAAACCAAATTTCTACGCTACCAACGTGAAATTTCACAAAGATGCTGGTAGGGCTTCCTGCATCTTTTTTGCAGTCTTGGCATTTAACCTCTCCATAAACCGTGGATTAGCTCTAAGCCTATCTTTGACATAGGCGTTCCTTGTTTCTTCCACCAATTTGTCAGCTTTCATTGCATCTTCTATCAACGCGTAGAGAGTTCTCAAGCAATCCTTCCGGTTTTCCTCCCGGTGTTCAAATCTTGCAAAAGAGCAACAGATTAATTTAGTACTTTTCGCATGTCTGTTCGGCCCATAACCTGCCCCCAAAATAAAAAATAGAAAAAAAAACACAAAATTCCAGATACTTGAGAGGGGTTGTTCCTTTTTTTTACAGCAGTCACAAAGAATTACGTGGAAAAGAATATAGCCATTGAGACCTGGCTCAGCGATAAATTTAAGGGATTGAGTTGTGAAATGGGGGGTCAGGATCAAAGACCAGGCTACAACCTTTATCTGGGAAAAAGAGGAAAAAAAAGCAATTGGTTAAAAAGAATACAAATCAGCAATCGTAGACATCTTATTTTGACTGCAATGAAAATACTAAAATGCCTGAAATCCTCTGTTGTAGGTCCAAAGACCTTTTCTGTCCCATTATGAAAGAAACCTAAGGATGTTGGCTAATTCAAATATAATAAGCACTTCCCTGAGGCCCGGGTCAGGTTCTAAAGTTTTGGGAGTAGGCTGCCGGACGTTCGAGGTTACATTCAAAACATACCCCTTTCAGTCAATATAAATGAATCAAAACAAGAATAATAACGATAACAACTAACATAAAAACAGCAGCAGCAGTAGTCCTCAACAATTTCTAAGCATGCATGTACATTAATTAGTTGCAATAGGTACTGATGTAAGTGAAAGCATGCATGTACATTAATTAGTTGCAATAGGTACTGATGTAAGTGAGCCTAGGACACTAACAACAAAGCAGTAGCACTAGTAGGAGCGGTAGCAAAAAAGAATTATAAAGAAAAGCTGAAAACCCCCCATTGTTAGGGTAATGCGCGATAAATTCGCTACCTTGGGTGGTCCTATAAAAGTCCATGAGAAAATGCAAATAAGAAAATTCGCAAAAGGTGATCTAATCATGCTTTTACGAATTATAATCAAGTTATACATCTAATCAGGACGAAAAGGAAACACAATCATTAACAAAGAAACAAATTTTGCATTTTAATGTAAAATTCAACAAACCTCTCGCTGGTGATTGTCAGCTCATCTCTACCGGGATGATACCGCTTTCCAACTACTTCCCGAAGTCGCCGGAAAGCATGCCGTGAAAGCTCTAGCTCCTTTACAGTCACTGAGAGTTTAACTTGTCTATTCTTCGGGTGCCAGGCATCACCACCAGGAGCAAACACACAACGTGATTCCCACCTCAAAATTGGTCCCTCGCCGGGTGGATCATCTAATTCAACATTCTTGTCTTGTTCAGCAATTGCGTCTTCTTCAGGGGGCTGCTCTGCCTCCATTAGCTTAGCACATTCCAAAACCATCTGGTCTTCAAACTCCTTGAACAATTCATAAGCTTTCTCAGGTTCTATCTCTCCCCTTTCGCACATGTCCCCTAGCTCGTCAAACTTGGCCTCAACCTTCTTCTTTATCTCATCTGAAAGCATGCATAACAGATTTAAAACCACTTAAGTGGGAAAAGTAAAAAAGATACACATTCACACAGGATGCATTACTAAATATCACTAACACATTAGAAGTTTACAATTATTATTGAAATATTAGAAGGCAGCAATAAAGGATTACAATAGGAAATCACATTCATAAAAAAAACTGACAATGACAAAAGTGTATTAATATTATAACAAAGACAACCACAATGAAAATCAATAAACAACCTAAATAAGGAACACCAGAAATAAACCTGGGTCAGAAGTAGTTAACAAGAAGTGGGTAAAAAATGACACAAATTATTCCAAATTAATCTGTTCTCCATTGAGCAGAAAGTGGAAGGCTTTCAATGGCTTACCAAGGAAAAACCATGTTCTTTTACAAACCAAAAAGCTGCCAACTCAGAACCATGGTGATAGAGAAAATGAAGAATCAGCTAGAAAACATAATGCGCTCATTTCAAATAGGCAAAAAGATTCATACTTTAATTTGAAGAGAGGATAATAGCGCAAAAAATGTATCAGAAACTTTGATGAGCTCACTCAATCAGAGACTTTCAAGTTTTGAGATATGAGCTTATCAAGAGGCTTTAGGATGATCATACCAATGTTTGGAAAAACTTGTTACATAATGTAACATAATGCAACCCATTTGTCACCTAACGCCCTTGTGTAAACCAAAATCACTGTAACTCGACGTTTTTTTGTCGTACAGTGTTATGCTACACAAAATTATAGCATAGAGTAACTGCGTTGAATCCAAAAAAGGAAAGCGTTAAAAGACCTCGATCCCTTTTTTATGTGAACTTCTTTTGATTTTGGACTTCTTTGGTTTTAACTAATATTTAACTCGTGATACACTAGTTGTTAAGTTTTCTTAATTTGTAATTTGTATAAGATTTTAAGTTAACAAAGTTTTTTTGCTTTATAGTGTTTATTATGCTTACATTACTTTTTGAATTGCTACTCCATACATTTGATGATATTCATGCATTATTTGCTAATGAATGTTGATATTGTATGTTATGTATCATTATCATTATTTCTTATTATTCAAAATAATATTTATCCTATCTATTAAAAACATATTAGACTTATTTTCATATTTTTGAATTAAAAAATAAAAAACATGTAACTTACGCTATGCGTACACTATATGCAAGAGCTATTCTAAGGTCTAGCGTTTCGATTAGCATAACATTATTTTCAGCAGTAGCTTGCGTTTATATCAAAAAAAGTTAAAGCAGCTTGAGCTTTAACTGAAAACTCATGTTCAATAAATATTTAACTTTGCAATGCTAGGCTTGAACATAGCTCAGAAAGGAACTAAGCATGATATAAAATTTCAACCTATAAATTCAATAAATATGACAGCAGACCAGAACAGTGCTTAATTGTGATTTTCCAATTTACTTCAGAAGCTTCAAATACCTAGCTATTAAGCTGCAGCCATCACCCAAAACAAAACATACACTCAACTACTTTAATAACTGCAGGAGATAACTAGCATTGATATATTAAAAAAGTAAAATAAAAATATAAAAAGCTGAAGACTCTAAGTAAATCAACTTGAATATTTTACCCAACTAGTAACAAAAAAAATAACAGCTAAGCCTTTATCGTAAATCTTTGAGATCAGCTTTAGAAATCCCCCTTTTCCAGTAGACTAGCAAAATCAACACTACCATGACTAGAAAGTGACATCTTCTTTAGAAACATGAGTTACCTAGCAAGAAAAAAAGGTGAAGAAAAACAAATATCAAGGATCCAATTGAGCTTACATAGGTTGAGTCATCATAACTTGAGTTTGACGTGTTATAGCAAGCCTGGCTTTGTTCATATCCACTCCATATCTCAAAAATTCAAGTAAAGATATGAAGCCATAAAAAGTTTGACAGCTTGCTACTCGTTTTGTGAATCTCTGAACAAAATTGTAAATGGAATTTCTATGAAAATAGGTAAATGCAATTAAAATTGTCAACTTAACATGAAACATATCCAGCTATTTGTCTGCTAGTAATTCAAGAAATGACTAAAATTTGTGGTTTCTCCCCAGCAAAACTTTTTGTTATGCCATCACAAACTACTCACTACCTTCGAAAGAAGAGGAACCGCAGGAAAAGATATTGTTCCTTCTGCACTAAAGATGAGACAGAGACTATAGTTGTATTTAGCAAAAAGAGAACAAGCAAACACAGAATTATGTGATTGAAGTTCTGCAGATTTCCAGTTGAATGCATGGCCAACCAGGTTGCCTATTTTGTGCATTAGAATACCAAAAGAGTACACTGCTTTTGCACATAAATACTAGTACCAAATTTTTGTCGTTTGAATGTTCTAATATACTAAGCATTCTCCATTACAGTGTATGTCAGCAGCATAATTACCAAATTACCATCCTTTGACATGTGTCGTACACTCGTTACATCTTTCTAGCTATCTCAGTTCAACAAATTTGAATTTCAGCAAATGTCCAATTCATAATCTTGGCCATTCATAACAAATACAGACGCAAGTTTATGTACCAGATAGTGTGTGTGTGTGTTTTTTTTTTTTTTTTTTTTTTTTTGGGGGGGGGGGGGGGATATGTTTATGTCAAATAGCATTCCAATTTCTTTCCATTCCCCAAAAAACTATCTTCTATTTTGATGTTAAAAGGCCAGAAAGCTAGCAGCACCGTTATTGCAGTAAAGACCTCATTTGGCAAACAATGGAATTTCTGAGGCCTCGTTACACTGGTTTGGTGGACCCCAGTTTCAAAAACCAAGCCTTGTTTGATTGCAAAAATAAAGTTTCAGAGACTGGAGTTTCAGAGACCATGTGAAACTAGGGTTTATGATATTCTACTCTGATTAGATTTTCATAAGCTGCGAGAAAAAGCAAGGAATTCGGTGTTATCCAATTCCCTGCACCTCCTTGGATCCATAATCCGATTGAGTAACCTGATTCACGAGGGGTTTACAATATGAATGGCATAACGCATCGATCTGAATGTATATGAGAAGAAATTTGAAGATTTAGATGCATTAGCACATATAATTGATGACTGATGAAAGAAACAAGAAAAAAATATTCGAGATTTTTCTTTAAAAACCTAACCTGATTCTTATTCTTATTTCTTTTTTATTATATTGATCTCTTTCTTTCATCTGTGAATGATTTCGTTATCCTTTATCACTGGATCCGTGCTTCGCTTCGTCATCCCAAGAGTGAAACCCTTTCAGACAAAGGAAAATAACGGAAAACTTTGTCACCACAAACATTTCATCAGCCTAATCCGAGTGAATCAACTCTCCCTTAGTCTCCTTATGTGTCCCGCTTAAAGTAGCCTACTGCATACCCGTACCCCTATCGTGTACCGAAGCATATCATGAACCAGGTAATACCGAGTTGACCTCTTTTCAACTTGTATTAAATAAGCTCTTTCAGCTGCAATCAAGCTCAAATTCCGCCCTAGGGTCTGAGTTGTTTAAGTAGATCAAGTCTAGAATTGCAATTGCTATATTCTTCTCAAATTCTCTTTGGCTGTTTCTGATGGGTTAGTTCTAATTTTTGAGCGATTTGGTTAATTTTGATGAAGATAAGATTAGTTTTTTTTTTTTTGATAGGGTTCTGATTTCATGAATGTCACCGTTTATTTTTCAAAGATAAGAGTAAATTTTGAGATAGGCTAAGTGGATAATCAAGTTTAGATTGCAGTTGCTATGTCCGCTCAGGTGTTCTTTTACACATTGTCAAGGATTAGTTCTAATTTCATGGATCATCTTTGTTAATGTTGTAAAGGTTTCGGATAGGCTAAGTGTTTGACAGTTTGGACCAACGTAGGACTATTCCTGTTGACAAGCCAACTTAGTAAACAAAGAGATTGGCATATTTGCACGACTACTCATGAAATTACGAAAAGTAAAGCACACAATTGAGGGGTCGGTGTCATTCCATGTTCCTTTTTGTTCTCTTCTTCTTCCAACTATTCTATTCTATAAACCCCGCCTTTTCCTCTTACCTAAATTCCACGAATCATGACTTTTTAATCAAGTTCTATAGCAGGTACATCATTAAATTTTGTCCATCATCAAATTATGTTTTCCCTTTATGTCACTATATGATTTATAGTGAAAAAACTCAAATATGAAGGTAGTTGCTTAAACCAGAAAGTTCATGAAGCAAGGGGGGTTTCTCCTTGGTGAATATGTTGGGAATGGGGGCGGCCACACCAGTGGTAATTTTGTAATTTTGGGCATCGAGTGTATTTTTGTAATTATCGGCAAATCAGTCCTTTAGTAGAGGAGGGTTAGGGCTAGAACGCAAGTTGAATTTGAAGAAGAAAATAAAGAAGAGAAGAGTTTAGGAGTAGATTAGCCTAGATCTTGGAAGATTTAAACCTTTATCTCAAATCAAAAGTTAGGAGATCGGTTTCCTCTCGAATTGGAACCAACTCATCTTGTATTCATCGAATTATCTATAAAAATCCACTTTTTATTCTTCCAAACCTAGTCCTTCCTGTCAAATTGGTATCAGATCACCGATCTTAGAATCAATGATGGCAACGACGGAAAAGGCCGAAGCTTTGAAGGAGGACTTCGATGGCGAATGCATCGTCGAAAGCTTTTCACGGCTCAGATAGGAGATGTGAGCCACAGGAAAGTACCACTTGCTGAAGATGCACCACGAAATGGCAGTGATTTTTCGTCATGAGAATGAAGCTACAAAACCAGATCTGAAGAAAATTGAAGCCAACAGTACGAATCCGAGATAAAAGGTACCACTTTTGAAAAGGGAAAGTGCAAAATCATCTCTTTAAAGGAGGAGATCTGTCAAAAGAGCGATCCAGCTTCAGATCTGATCAACGAAGACTTCTACAACGCAAATCTGATCAACGACAAAGTCAACAATGAAGCGTAAGGGGGGGCAGCGGCCCCCTCGCATGTCGCCAAGGGCACCACAACTCATGGCAGGCCGCCGGGGGCCGAAGGCACCTGGGCAGACCACCCGGGGCCATTCGGCCCCGGGGGCCTGCCAAGGGCAGATGAACCCCTGGGGGCCGCCTGGGGCCTCGCGGCCTGCCAGGGGTGGGCAACCCTCTCCAGGGTCTCACTCGGACCCTCGTGGGCCCTAGGCGGCCTGTCAGAGATCCGTGACCCCTGGGCAAGCCGCTGGGGGACTGACGATGGCGATCAGTAGTGGCGACATCTTGCGAAGGACAACAGACTATGCTATCGAGGTGCTGACTAGTCGTCGACTAGTCGCCGAGTAGTCGAGAGTCGATAGAGGACCGACTTGAAATTTTTCAAAAGTCGGGAGGTGAGTCGGACACTGACTAGGCGTCGACTTGGTCCGACTTTTTGATCGATTTGGTCCGACTTGGTCCGACTTTTTCAGCATACTTCTACAATCAAAATACAGAAAATTATTTGTCTCCCGTTCTAACTTCGTGGTAATCAAAACATTCACAATGGATCGAGTTGAATTTCAAGAGAAAGCCAAGAAGGCCTTGAAACTCTCCCCACCAAGAGATTTTCAGCAAATGACCATCAGTAATGAACTTTAGATAATGTTCACTCTAAAACTGCGACTGTCCACATCCGTTTTCCATGTAGAGATCTCATCCTTGGCATATATTTTCTTATTCCACCATAAAATCCAACTGTCTCATTGCCTACTTCCATATGATCCTTCTGATTGATTGTTGTTCGCCTCCATCGCGAACCAGGTGTATACTAATTATTGAACTCTAACATGACAGTACCTGCAATATTGCAGGCAAAAGATTAAAAAATAGTGAATTTTCATAGAATTTATCTGAGCTAGAAATTATATGCCCAGTACAAACCTAAAAAAAGCAACATCTGATACATTAAATAAAATATGTTAACATCTGGGTACGACCAGTCGTCGACTCGTTCGACTAGTCATGAGTCGGTACTTGGCCAACTCGCTGCCGACTCACCGACTTAACTGCATAGACAACAGAGACCTTGGGTGGTCCTTTAATCTAGGAGGGGACGAGTAACATCACTCCCACTTGAAGTAGCAATCCCACGGGATTCATGGCACCATCTTGAGGACAAAATGGTTTTTTGGGAACATAGTAGTGTTGGGAATGGGTGGCGGTCACACCAGTGGCAATTTTGTAATTTTGGGCGTCGATGATATTTTTGAGTCCTTTATATAGTGACGAAGGGTTTGGGCTAGGGTGCATGTTGAATTTGAAATAGAAAATAGAGAAGAGAAGAGTTTATGAGTAGATTAGCATAGATCTTGTGAGATTTAGACCGTTATCTTGATTCAAAGGCTAGGAGAGCGGTTCCTCTCAAATTGGAACCAACTTATCCTATATTCATCGTATTATCTATAAAAATCCTCTTTTATTCTTCCAAACCCTAGTCTTTCCTATCAGAATACCAATACATGGTTTCATATTGACATCCCAAAACCGTACATTATTCGAGACGACATCAAATTGAAATATACTAGTTAGTGGTAGTCTGAGATAGTCCAAAGGGCAATAAAAGTAAATGGAATGCAATATGAGGATCCCCAAAATGCAGGCGGGAGAATAATTCTGAAGAAGACGCCATTTCTTTCAATTAAAGAAATGAACTAAACTACTAAAATCTAATAAACATTTGATAACTTATATGATGCATATTCCAAATTGGTCTGTAACATTTCCATAAGCCTCTTGGTTATGGAAATGGTAACCAAAGTTATGTAAACCAATGAATGAGCAAAATGAAGATAATGAAACCTTACAAGGCAAAAGAGAGGAAGACTGGATCCAATCATTTACCAAGCCAGGAGATTCTCATGTACTGCTTTAAAAAACTTTCTTTTCCCAATCCAAACGTGTCTTTAGTTAAACATCCATCACCATGATATGTGATAGACCCTGTGGGTCTACACCCGCCCTCACCATTCGCCGGGCCCATGGATTAGCCGCCGGCCCCTTTGGTTATGCGCGCGCGCCCCATTAGCCTAGGAACCCTAGTTTCTTTTATTTATAGGGGCTAGCCGTCATTTGTATTTTTTATGCTTGATTAATATTTTCTCTTGAGCATCTTTAGGTTAGATCTAGATTAAACGAGTGCAGACGTCCTCTTCGACGTCTTGGGAGGAGAGCGCACCTCTTTTGTGCTCAATTATCTTATTATTGCTTCAATTTCTCTATAAAAATTGTCTCTTTATTATGGATCCTAACATTTTGGTATCAGAGCACGTGACGATCCATGGCGGCCACGACAAGATCGTACGACAAAATTGAGGCTTTGGAGGCAAAGTTCACAAGCGAAATCGACCGGATCAAGAAATCGTTGACGGCAAACGATGAATCCATGGTAAAATTGACGGCTTCCATCAACCAATTGGCGGCGAATCAAGCGAAGCACGACGTACAATTCGCTCAATTGATGGGAACCCTAAATCAATTGGCGACGAACAACAAAGGGGATGGAAACCCTAATCCGACACCAAAGGCGGCACCTTCGAAGAAAGAGATGGACAAAGAGGAGATTTTTACCCAAAATCAACCCTATTTGGTGGAGGAATTGGATGAGGATGAAGACGAGGAGCCATGGAAGGTTGACTATCGCGATGAGGTACGGCGGAAGGCGGTGGAGAGCCAAAGGGGCGGCGGCGGCCCTAGCCACCGCAATTGAGAGCAAGGCGCCATTAATAAGCCACGGCCGAACCCCCAAAACTTCCAGGGGGTTCGGCCGCCACAGGAAGGAGGCGGGGGACCCTCCCCCACCTCAGGCGACCTTCGGCATGGGGGCCAGGCCCCGCCGGAGGTCGACGGCGTCCGACGAGGCCTGCAGGCCCTCCGGCATTGCTGGAGGCCCCTACAAGAGCCCGTCAGGGGCAGGAACCCCCTAGCAGCCGCCAGGGGGTGGGAGGCTTCTGGCGAAGCCTGCCAGGGGCGGGAAACCCCCTGGCAACAGCCGGGGGGATGCGCTGCCAGCAATCCGATGGGTTTTTCGAGCCCCCGAGCAGCGGACAGCGGTAGATGGGGGTCGCAGACAATTTTTGGGAGGCTTTTTCAACCCTTCGGAGCATCGGCCAGCAGCTGAGGACCCATTCTACGAAGATGAACGTGGGAGAGATCATTCTTATGACGGCAGGGGCGGCTACGAGGCGGAGTTTGGCGATGATGCAGGTTGGGATGATTTTGAGGGCCGGTGGGGAGATTGCCGTGGAGACTACTGGGGTCGCGGAGGAGGGCCACCTAGGCAGTACGAGACTCTGGACGAAAGGAGACATCACTACCGTCCGCATCACAGAGATGAGGGGAGGCCCGAGCAGGGGCACTTTGGGGGAGAGTGCAGGGTGCGGAAGCTGACGATGCCGCTATTTTCTGGAGAGGATCCACATGCCTGATTTTTCACAGCAGAGAGATACTTCACGGCACACCACATGACCGAGGCACAGAAGCTGGAGACGGCAGCCATCTGCATGGAGGGGAGAGCCTTGTGGTGGTTTCAGTGGAAGGAGATGCGTCAGCAGATCCGGAGCTGGGAGAAGCTGAAAGACTTGGTGCTGGAGAAGTTTAGAGACCCCCATTTGGGGAACCTACACGAGCAGCTATTTGCCCTCAGGCAGGAGGGACCGGTGCGGGAGTACATTGAAAGATTTGGGACACTGGCAAGGCGAGTTCATGGGATGTCGGACGAGTCGCTGGAGGGCACCTTCTTGAAGGGGCTGCGACCTAGTCTTCGAGCTGCGGTGAGGCCCTACAAGTCTCGGGGGCTTTCAGAGGTCATCGAGATGGCGCATGGTGGAGGACTCCCGAACTGAGGATAGGAGAGGCGGGAGCAGCTACAGTGGGGCAGGGCTTGAGAAGAGGGGGAGCAGAACAACCCCCTACCGGCTGGGGGCCAATTCAGAAGGATGACCGTTGCGGAAATGAGGGAGAAGAGGCAAAAGGGCTTTGTTTCAGATGCGACGAGCGCTTCACTCCGAGACACCGCTGCGTGGATCGAAAGCTGCAAGTGTTGATAGCGGAAGCAGACGAGGAAGATGACGTGGAGGACGAAGGGATCGGAGGGGAAGACGACTCCCACTCGGAGTAGCACAGTCAGTACTTACACTACCTTGAGGACAAGGTGGCTCTTTGGGGGGAGTATTGATAGACGCTGCAGGTCTACACCCGCCCTCACCATGGGCCAGGCCCATGGATTAGCCGTCGGCCCCTTTGGTTATGTGTGCGCGCCCCATTAGCCTAGGAACCCTAGTTTCTTTTATTTATAGGGGCTAGCCGTCATTTGTATTTTTTTATGCTTGATGAATGATATTTTCTCTTGAGCATCTTTAGGTTAGATCTAGATTAAACAAGTGCGGATGTCCTCTTCGGCGTCTTGGGAGGAGAGCGCACCTCTTTTGCGTCAATTATCTTATTATTGCTTCAATTTCTCTATAAAAATTGTCTCTTTATTTTGGATCCTAACAATATGCCAACACACTTTGTCCATATTGAGTAGACATTTGCAAACATTAATCACTATGATATGCCAGTCATTTTAGACCTAGCCTACTTTGTGAATAATGTGACCTGAAGTCTATCTTCAGCTAAAACTTACAGAAGAAATTCCTTAAATTACGAAATGCAGGTCATTTTGACTCTTTGTAGGACCTAGAGAAGCGACCATTAACATCAATATTAGAAAACGATTTCTTATTAGAAATGCAAAACTGCATTATGGGAGCCACATTCTCAATGGTCTCTACTTTCTACTTTTGTCAACTGCTTCTGAGACTCAAATCAGACTTCCATTACTTGAAAGCATTAAAAACAAGCATATGTCCTCGTTAAAAACTAGATACTAAGGAGATAAGCTTCATAATCTTCCTATTACTCTTCGATGCTTTTATTTCCATCAATATTAAGTCAACTTACAATGTTGTCCAACAATCGGCGATAATTTGTACATGCAAAGGAAAAAAATACAAATCATCTGAAAGGAAAATCCTCGTAATATGATCAGAGAGGGAAATTCTATGGGTTCAACAATGAGGGCGTGTCCCAGCTGAGCATATCCTAAGTATCAAAATAGAAGGATAGAACTCTCAAGAGCTTTAATATGATCAGATAGCCGAAATCCCATTGAGCATGCATTTAAAAACGGATTTTAAAAAACATATACCGCAGTTCAAAATCCCAGGTATTGACTCATAAAAAGGGTGCTCAACCTGCAATGCGTGTTAGAATATAAACACTAGAACTTGGAGTATTGGAACCATGGCAGGAACTTCCAAATTAAGTGTCATCAACATAGCTGTCAGTATTTTGTCAGTATTTTACATAAATATGAGATGATACTTGATACAATCAATTCTTTTATGCAAATCAATGTCTCTGAGTATCACAATACTAAGTCGAAATTGATTCTTTCTATAATGTGAATTTTAGCCTTTTAAGGACATCTGAATATCATGATACAAAGTAGAAATGCGATAAAATACATACAATATATTGAGAAGGCCAAACACATGCATGTTTGTTTAACTTAACTTTCAAACAATCCTTAAGACAAAAGGAATGTATTTAAAAAATTATTGATCAGACTCTGAAACGTCAAAAGCAAATTAATGTACACTTCTGTTCATGTCAAATAGGGACATGCTATGGAGCAATTTTTTTGACAAAGTTATATAACAGTCAACTGACATCAGCCTTTGGAAGATCGTGCCGAATTCACTATAAGGAAACTACAGACAAGGGATGGGTCTGTTGGTGTCCCTCCAAATTCTCCAAGACTAGAGAAAGACCTAGAAGAGAGGAAAGACGATGCTTATAAGTTCAATGCAGTCAATTAGCACTGAGATGCATGTCAGCACCAGTGCACACAACCATAGAGGGTAGAATATTTGAGCATTATTTACTCAATAGAACAACAGCCATCAAAATTCACTAGGATGATGGCGCACTCAACCTATATATACATACATACACTCATCCCATACATACATATGCATGCATGCATGTATCCATACATATATGCAGACACGCGCGCACACACACATACTTATATACACACACATATATACACATATACTATATACATATACATATCTACAAACACACACTATTTGGAAAAAAAATGTCCGCGTGGGTGTACACAGCTAACTATGGGCGTGCATGGTGTGCACAACTAAGTAAGCTGTGCATGCCCACAAAAAAGGGGGTTACCTTATTTATTTTGAAATTTTTTAGGATTGTTATGCACCTCATGGATGATCACGGCACCAAAAATCAAGTGAATCCAATGCTATATGACACTCGATCTACACGTTGCAAATTCAACGGTTTCAGAACAATAGAATTTTTTGCAATGAGTGGATCGAGGATCAAATATCACTAGGGTTTATCAATATTTGAGATTTTGGGGTTTAAAATGTGTACACCAATCTTAAAAAATTTTAAAAAATGAGAAAAAATGGGTTTTTTGTTGTGCATGTCAACAGGCATATATTATATATTTTTTTTTGGAAAGTTAGTGATCAATCTTTATTAAAAAACACAAAAACCAATAAAAGGTTACAACAATTGATGGATAAGTGACAGAGAGGGGATAGGTCACAAGCGTCGTCACCCTCTACTGGCTAACCCATCAATCCTATGTATGTACAAAAACTTGTACAAAAACTTAAAAAAAACAAAGAACATCATCCCGCATCTCTAAACTCCCAATTCTCCATTGCCAATTTACCTTCTTGAGACTCTGGTTCCAGGTTCCCAAGAATGGATCTTACATCCGTCGCAATCTCTTCAAATAGAACAGTTTTTGGCCGTTTAGAATTTTCAAAAATCCTTTTATTCCTTTCCTTCCAAATATGCCACACTAGGACCGATAGTACCGTTTTTGCTGGAATGCTTAAGGGCTCCTTGTCAGCAAAATGTGCTAAGAAATATTCACCAACCTTTGCAAGCTGGTAGTCAATAGTATCAGTCACTCCCAACTTTAGCAGGCTTCTTTTGAGAATGTAGCTTGTGTAATTACAATCAAAATACAAATGGTCAATGTCTTCATTAATACCCGCGTCACAAAGGACACAGGCCTGATTCACATCTGATCCCCATTCCGCCAGCTTGCACTTTGTTTGCAGCTTTCCTAGAAAGGCTCTCAAAGTGGTCAGTGATAACTTTGGCACATTATTCTTAAACCATATAATTTTAAAAAACTTGAATTTTGGTCCTTTGTTCCTGACACCCTCCCAGGCCGAAGCATGAGTAAAATTATTGCCAAGCGCCCAGGTCCACTGATCTTCGCCTGCCTCCAGAGTGATAGATTGGAGCATAGGTCTAAACTCCCAATTCTCCATTGCCAATTTACCTTCTTGAGACTCTGGTTCCAGGTTCCCAAGAATGGATCTTACATCCGTCGCAATCTCTTCAAATAGAACAGTTTTTTGCCGTTTAGAATTTTCAAAAATCCTTTTATTCCTTTCCTTCCAAATATGCCACACTAGGACCGATAGTACCGTTTTTGCTGGAATGCTTAAGGGCTCCTTGTCAGCAAAATGTGCTAAGAAATATTCACCAACCTTTGCAAGCTGGTAGTCAATAGTATCAGTCACTCCCAACTTTAGCAGGCTTCTTTTGAGAATGTAGCTTGTGTAATTACAATCAAAATACAAATGGTCAATGTCTTCATTAATACCCGCGTCACAAAGGACACAGGCCTGATTCACATCTGATCCCCATTCCGCCAGCTTGCACTTTGTTTGCAGCTTTCCTAGAAAGGCTCTCAAAGTGGTCAGTGATAACTTTGGCACATTATTCTTAAACCATATAATTTTAAAAAACTTGAATTTTGGTCCTTTGTTCCTGACACCCTCCCAGGCCGAAGCATGAGTAAAATTATTGCCAAGCGCCCAGGTCCACTGATCTTCGCCTGCCTCCAGAGTGATAGATTGGAGCATAGGTCGAATGAAATCAATTTGTGTATCAAGGATCCAGCTTGTGCCCTCCCAGTAATCAGATACTTTCTTGTTATTAGCCCCCTCCGGAACATCATACAAGTCACTTATAGGTCCTGTTGGCAACCAATTATCGTGCCAAAAAAGAGTGGAAGCCCCATCTCGCACTTGCCTCCTAATCAATTGTTTGGAGAAGCGCCTACATGATAGCATGAATTTCCAGGTGCCCGACTGAGTCGGTTTTCCTCTTGCCACGAAGAACCGAGCCGAATCTTTGTAGTTGTGCCTCATATACCTAGCCCAGAGTCCGTCTTCTGAAAGCATGCGCCATGTCAATCTCACCCCAGCAGCAATATTTAAGTCAGGAAGAAGCCGCAGTCCCACGCCTCCCTCATCTTTTGGGGTACATAAATCCTTCCAGGCCCATATATGAGATGTCCCCCAGATAAATTTCCTACAGGCAGATGTGATACTGCGAATAATGGATTTTGGAATACTGTAAACTTGCATCCAGAAAGAAAGCATGCCATAAATTACCGTTCTGACTAGCTCAATACGACCCGAGATTGACAACATTGAAGAAGTCCATCCCATTAATCTCTTTTTGCACTTATCCACCAATCTGCTGTACATAGATGGTTTTGGGTATTTTGTTGATAGTGGTAGACCCAGATATGTAGTAATTGAATTCCCCAGTTTAATGCCAAGTTGATTTGCCAAATCAATAGGATTTCTAGTCCCTTTACTGAAAAGAACCGTACTTTTATCCCAATTAATTTCCAGACCAGTAAATTTATTGAATTCCTCCAGCAAGAGTGATAAGCCATGAAAAGAGTGTTTATTAGCCCGACAAAAGAGCAATAAATCATCAGCAAAGAGAAGGTGGGAAACAGCTCCAGTGCGCCTCATTGGATGAATACTTCCCACAGTAATAGCCCTGTCAATTAATAAAGAAAAAGCTTCCATGCAAATGACAAAAAGGTAAGGGGAAAGTGGGTCTCCTTGTCTAATACCTCGATTTCCTTCAAAATACCCTGCGGGGGAGCCATTCACCATGACAGAGAAGGTAGGTGTGGAAATACATTCCTGAATCCATGAAATAAATCTCCTGCCAAAACCCATTCTGTGAAGGATATAATATATGAACTCACGGTTGACGCTATCAAAAGCCTTTCTCAAATCAAACTTTATGCAAGCCCTGGCACCCATAGGGTTGCTAAAGTCCCTTATCTGTTCATGGGCTAGAAGGGCACAATCAGAGAGGAGTCTCCCCTTTAAAAAAGCGGACTGATTTGGAGAAATGAGATCATGAATAACGTTTTTGAGTCTGTTGCAAATGATTTTGCTAATAACCTTGTAAACAACATTGCAGCAAGCAATGGGTCTGTATTCACTAAGATTTGAGGCATTTGCATTTTTAGGGACAATGGTAATATTTGTGTGGTTTAGTGGATGCATAATAGAACATGAACGGAAAAAAGAGTGAATGGCTTCGAAAAAATCATTACCTAATGTGTTCCACCCATGCTGGAAGAATAATCCATTATAACCATCAGGCCCAGGGGATTTATCCACCCCTATTTGGAAGACTGCCTCCCTTATCTCCTCAGTAGAAACTTTCCGTTCCAGCCAAACAACCCCATCTGGGGTTACAATCCTCTTAGTGACTAATCTGGGGAAAACATTCCAATAATTGCTTTGAGTATATAGTTCTTCATAAAATTTTGGAGCACCAGTGCGAATACTATCAAAAGAGGTATTTTGACTTCCATGTGTATCTAATAAGTGCCTCAAGCTGTTGTGACTCTGCCGAGATTTTATTGCGGTATAAAAAAATTTTGTGTTCTTGTCTCCCAGTGTAAGCCAGTTTTGTCTGCTCTTTTGACGTAACATGTCTTCTTCTATTCCAATTATTGCACTTAATTTTTTTGACAAGTCACGCTCATGCAGTTGCAGCCGAATATTTGAATGAAGTGAAGGATTGTTTCTAACCTCATTAAGCGCAGATTTACAAGTTTCAATATCACCATTCAGAGTATTGTTTTTTGCCCATGAGCGAAGAGTAAGCTTTAAATTTCTCAGCTTAATGAAGAGCATGTGCATCGGAGAACCCACGACTTGATATGTCCATGCCGAATCCAGTAGATCCTGATATCCTGGAAGCTTCACCCATGCATTGAAAAATCTAAATGGTTTAGGGTGAGAGACCATTTCCAAATGCAGCTTGACTAACAAGGGGGCATGATCACTGGTGTTTGAAGACAAATACTCTACAAAAGTGTCAGGAAGCTTGTGTAGCCAAATTGAATTGCAAAGCACCCTATCTAACCTTGCCGTAATTCTTCCCGCACCCACCCTCTGATTGCTCCAGCTTAGAGAATTCCCCACACTTTTGACATCAGACAAAGAGCACTTACTTAAACAGTCATTGAACTCATCCAAAACTTTGAAATCACAGCACCTTCCTCCCATCTTCTCATTCGTGAATCGGATACAATTAAAATCTCCCCCCACAATCCAAGCTTCCCCTTTAAGCAAACCAGCATCAGCTTCAAGGAGCTCCCACAGTTGGAGCCTCTCACTCCGTAGATTAGACCCATACACTCCAGTAACCAATATTGAGAGCCCACCAGCATTCTTACAACACAATGTAATATGTTGAGAAGAGTAAGTCTGGATTGTAGCCTGCCACACATTATCCATGCCTATCAGAATCCTCCCTCCTGGATGCGAAGAAAAATTGGTATATACTCGCCAATCTTTGGGGAAACAAGTTCGCCATTTTCCAACCTCTTCTTTCAACTGTCTCTATAAGAATTACCATCGACGGCTTTATAAGCTTGAGTCTATCCCGAAGGTCTTGTCTTCTAATGGAATTATTGAGGCCTCGGGTATTTCACACAAAGATACTCATTAATTACTGGATTGGTTTGGATTCCCCGAAGCCCCTTCTTTGATTCGCATACTTCTCCTAGAACTCCCGACTATAGCTTCCTGATGAGCATTCTTCTTGATGTCTCTTTTTACAATTGTCGAATTTTCCAAATCCAGTGAATCTTTTACCCATTCAGGATTTATAATAGTCATCGGTTCAGCGGCCGGAGTGTTATGTGGTTCTTGGGCTGGACATCCCAAAAGTACATCTGTTGATTGACCCAGCCTCTCATTTGCCGAAGAGTTAGGTGTAAGGACTTCTGGAGTACTTGTATCCGCAGAAGACCCTTCAGTACAATTTTTCCTATCATCCGAAATAGATGCAGACTGATGGATCAAGTCTGTGTAAGGTGCCGAATGCCCCTCAGAACCTGCCACATACTCTGGCCCATGCTCAACCCCATTGTTCCCATCAGCATCCTTATATGGCTCCTCTGTGTTTCTCATGGGCGTAATGGGCAAAGGATGCTGCGTATTTGTATCTTGCAAGTTGTTCATCACCCCTCCCTGCATACTTGAGCCAGCCCCATCCAATTTTGTTGCAGGATGGTTATTATTTCCAGCAGCACAAGCTATTTCTTCTTTATCTTTATTGTTTATAACTTTGTCACCCCCATTAACTACTTGGATTGAAGGGAGCTTGACGTTGTTTGGACACTGCGAATCTGAGTGCCCGAAACAAATGCAATTTGAGCACCTGGGTGGCTCTCCTTCAATCTTCACATCTACTGTAATTTTTGAACCATCCTCGAGTACTACCAATACTTGGGTCGGTATAGGTCGCTTTGCATCCACCTCCACAAGACACCGGGCATAGGAAATCCTCTCCAACTTTGTAGTCTGTCTATCCAAACACAGTGGTACACCAATAACTGAAGCAATGATATTGAAAATCTCCCTTGTCCACATATCTAGGGGGACTCCATGTAGCTGAGCCCACACCGGAACTGCAGAGAGAATGTCTCTCTCATGTCGTAGTGTTGAGCTCCATCTTTGTAATACCACCAGGCGCCCATCGAAGAGCCAAGGCCCCCCATGCAAGATCCTCTCGCATTCCTTTTCATCCTCAAATTTAAAATAGAAAAAACCGTTTTCCCTACTATAAATCTTGAGCCCCTTCTTTATGAACCAGAGCCTATCAACCTAAGCACGGATTTGGCCGTAGTATGGGATATCACCAAGAAAATACCCAACTAGCGTATTGTTCCATTGTGCCTGACCTCGCGCCAATAGGGAGTTAGCCACAGTTGTGAATTCAGTTCCATCCTCATTCAAACTTGGTTTCACATAGTCCATAGACAATTCCGAGCCGTACGATTTCCTATTAGCACATTTATCCGCCCAGGAAAGTTTAGCCGAGTCCGTGGCAATTCGTATATCAACAGATGGCCTAACAGGCATTTTCCCAAACACCCTGCCGACATTAGTTTGTGTTGGAGGAAAATGAGGATGGAGGCCCCCTCTATGCCCGCTACTCCGAGATTGTTGAAACATACTAAAATGTTTTCTATTAATCTCCTTATGCTTGCCGACCCCTCCCAATCCATGCTGCGACTTCCTTCTCGTGACAGTCGTCCATCCTCCATTGCTGACCCCGTCCCCAGAGGACTGAGAGGTGCGACCTTCAGTAGCCTTCTCCAAGGGATTTGCTGTGTCTTGCGAAGAACCAATAATCCTCAGATCTGCCGTCGCAGTTTTTCCGCCTTCAAGGATAGCGCCGATGTTTGCCGATGAATCAGATCCAAGCCCGTTGCGTAGAATCCCCAACTCCCCTGGGATGAAACCCCGGCCATCACTTGTGATGGAGCCCCCGCCTGAGATGAAATCCTTGCCGCCGCCAGGATCCACGATCGTCCCTCCGCAAAACGAGGACATAGGAAAGTTTATTTTATATATATATATATATATATATATATATATATATATATATATGGTAAAGTGTTCCTAGGGTGACTCCTTAGATTAAATCTAAGGAGTCGCCCCCATTTTCTCCCATCTCCCACAATTTTTTTTGAAATTTTTTTCTTGGGATTGTTGTTCATCTCATGGATGATCAACATACCAAAAATCAAGTCATTCCAATACTTTTAGAGCCCCCATCTACCCCTTGCAACTTTATGTGTTTTTCAGCACGTTTTCAGACCGTTGAAGTTGCAAGGGATAGATGGGGGCTCTAAAAGTATTGGAATGACTTGATTTTTGGTATATTGATCATCCATGATGTGACCAACAATCCCAAGAAAACTTTATGTGTTTTTCAGCACGTTTTCAGACCGTTGAAGTTGCAAGGGGTAGATAGGGGCTCTAAAAGTATTGGAATGACTTGATTTTTGGTATGTTGATCATCCATGATGTGACCAACAATGCTATGAAAAATAATTTCAAAAAAATTGTGGGAGATGGGAGAAAATGGGGGCGACTCCTTAGATTTAATCTAAGGAGTCACCCTAGGAACACTTTACCCATATATATATATATATATGTCCCTAAAATGTACTTAAGAACGTGCGCAGGCAGAATTACCTGCGCACGCCCCCTCTGTTCAGTGTTTTAAAGTATTTTTTGCAGTAGCTAGATATACTTGTTATGAAGCTCCCCACAAAATTTTAGGTCAATCCAACACCGTTTGAGCCTCCGTTCATCGATTTCAAAAACGTTGCGTAGAATGCGCAACGTTTTTGAAATCGATGAACGGAGGCTCAAACGGTGTTGGATTGACCTGAAATTTTGTGGGGAGCTTCATAACAAGTATATCTAGCTACTGCAAAAAAATTCAAAAAAAAAATACTTGAAAACCCCGAACAGAGGGGCTGTTCGCAGGTAATTCTGCATGCGCACGTGCGCAGGCACATTTGCCTATATATATACCCAAAATGTACCTGAAGTCGACCTCAGGCAGAATTACCTGCGCACACCCCCTCTGTTTGGGGGGTTAAGTATTTTTTTGAATATTTTTGCATTACTTAGATATACTTGTTAGGTAGCTCCCCATAAAATTTCAGGTCAATACAACACCGTTTGAGCCTCTGTTCATCGATTTCAAAAACGTTGCGCAAAACTGTTCAGAATTCTGGACAGTTTTGGGCAACGTTTTTGAAATCGATGAACGGAGGCTCAAACGGTGTTGGATTGACCTGAAATTTTGTGGAGAGCTATCTAACAAGTATATCTAACTACTGCAAATAAAATTCAAAAAAATACTTACAAACCCCGAACAGATGGGGTATGCGCATGTATTTCTGCCTGAGGTCGACCTCAGGCACATTTCCCTCATATATATATAACATTTGAGGACTTTTTTGAATTGACTTGCTGACTAGGACGGGCTGACTAGGACAAACGGGTTGATAGAAAAACAGCTGGGATTTAATCTCGAGAAATCAACGGCTAGAACGAGAGTTTGTTAAAAAATTTGGAGGAGAAACTTTGTATTTTGGAGGGAACCTTTGTGGGAAAATCAAGGCACTCCACCGTAATTGCCGCACATGATAACTCTTGGTGTGGGCTTAACGCAGGGGCCCACCAAGCCATTCTACATTTACTTTATATCTCGAAATAGCTGCCTCACCCGAAATCCCCGCACAAAAGCCATGTGACCCGCATCCACGTGGGGGCCCAATGTATGCATTTAATTTGTTTGGCAAATTCTCTGCATTGTTTCGAAAGTGGAGAAAGAATTAATGTTTTGAAATTTCTGTGCATTATCATTATTATTACTAGGTCTAAATATTAAGCTCGGATAATGCTTTCGATCCAAAAACCCACGTGTCCCACATCAGATACACGTCCAGGGGGCATGCATGCTTAACGCGTGGGTCCACCAAGTCTAGCGATTGGGATTTCTCAAAATTCGCGCCAAAGATGCCCGCGCTGATTTTTACGCTAATTTGTTGTTCCACGCTGAATTTGTTGTTCTACGCTAATTTGTTGTTCCGCGCCGAATTTGTTGTTCCGTGTCGAAGGCGCCTACACCGAATTTGTTGTTTCGCGCCAAAGGCACCCACGCCAAAGGCGTACGTGTTGCTAAATATTTTTACGCTAATGTGTTGTTCTTTTAAATTTTGGCTGTAAAAATAATTTTTTGGATAACAAAGATTTTGTGGGAGGAAATCTTAAATGAACCGTGTCTGCGGGCACGTGTTATGACTATATATATATAAGGCAATGTTCCCGTGCAAAAAATTTTAAATTTTTTTTCAACTTTTTACCAATGTTTTAACACATACATATATATACTCCACGAAAAATAATGGATGAACGCTAGGATGATTTGACTGTCGATCAAGCCATTACAAATTTAACGGTTAAAACAATAGAACATTTTGTACCGATCCGATCAAAGTGCAAATGGGGAAATTGTCTTGAATTTTGGTATGTAAGTATATTAACATGTGTTGAATACATTCAACGGTTTGGATCGTTGAAAACCTCACAAAACTCTTTTCACACGCTTTTTGTACCATCACACTTTTTGCACCGATGACTTTTCTCATATGAAAATTAGCCTCTATGTGTGTGTGTGTGTGGAAGTTAGCTAGCCAAGGAGGAAATTTCCTCCTTGTGTAGTGTCAAAACTCTACTACCCTATAATTTTCATTCCATCCAATCCGTTCATTTTGATCTTCATGTTTTAAAATCCCAAACCACCAATTTTATAACATGAAGATCAAAATGAATGGATTGGATCAAAGGAAAATAGGTTAGTGTGGTTTTGACGCTAGCTAAGGAGAAAATTTCTTCCTTGGCTAGCTGATGCCTATTTTTCTCATATATATACTAATGAGTATCATATGACATATATCTTAAGGCCTTATATGCGGCCCCTAAAACTCCAGCCTCTTGTATTTTCAAACGATCGGAATCGTTCATTTCAATCTTCATATTTTAATATCAATCTTCATATTTTAATATCACAAAACACAGAATATCAAGTGATCTAAGTGGTTTTGCTCGTTCATCCACCAGTCACAAAATGTTAAATTCTTATGGAACCATTAAATTTGTGACGAATGTATAAACAAGCAAAACTCTTGGGTTTACCCGATATTCAATGTTTAAGGTCTTAGAATATGAAGATCAAAATGAATGGTTTCAATCATGTAAAAAATACAAAACGTTGGAGTTTTGAGTTCACACATGAGGCTTAACTCCATATATCATGTGACACATTATTCTCATATATAGTAAACTGAATGTGTTGTCATCGTAGGAAATTTCTTCCGTAGATAGCATAAAAAATCATGTTCTCATGATTTTTTGAAATTCTTTTCAAGTTTATTTGTTCACAGTCTAACACTCTACAACCCCAAATATGGGTGAACTTTAAAAGGATTGACCATCGATCTATTTATTATAAAAATTTGTATTATTCTGAAGCCGTTGAATTAGCATCAATCGGTTCGAATGTCAAATAGCGTGAATTCACTTGATTTTTAGTATATTGATCATCCATAATATGTAGACTACATCCAAAAAAATTTAAAAATAAATATAAATAGTGTATATGTGCATCAGTGAGTGAAAATTTCCTACGCTGATAGTGCTATACATTATTCTGATATATATATATAGACATGTTACTGGGCAAAATTTTCACACCAAGCTTTGGTGAAAAATTTCACCACATATTTTTTATTTTTAAATTTTTTTAAGGATTGATCTAGACATTCTAAACCTCAAACTCTAAATTTAAGATGAACCCTAGGGGATTTGAACATTAATCAAGCCATTGTCAATTGAATAGTTTCAGAACAATGGAACTTTTTATAACAATCCGATCAAAGGTCAAATAGGCGTGTTCATTTGATTTTTGATATGTTAAGGTATTAGCATGTGTAGATCACATCTAACGGTTTAGATCTTGAAAAAAGATTAAAAAAAAGTAACTTCTTATGTTTTTGCACCAAAGTCCTTGCACCACCTTTTGCATATGAACATTTTTTTTATATATGTGGCAGTGTTTTGGTGAGAAAATTTTGCACCAAAAGACTGCAAAAAGCTTTATTTTTTTTATTTTTTTAAGAATTTTCTAATAAGTTTGATCTAACCCTAATAAACCATAATATAAAAAATATAAGGTGAATCATAAGGGGATTTGACCCTTGATTAAGACATGCCAAATTCAATGGTTTCAGAATAATGGAACTTTTGTACCAGTCTGATCAAGGGACAAATAGTGGGGAATAACTTGATTTTTGATGCGAGGATGTGTATTAGCATGTGTAGAACATATCCAACTTTTTTGATTGAAAAAAATTTTAAAAACTTCTTTGACACTGTTTGCACGGGGCACTTTTGCAAAATAAAATTTCCATACATACATATAAATACATATATATGGGCTACATGTGGCGATTGAGGTGGCACCTTTTGCTTGGGTGGCTGCCTAAGGAGTCTAACATTGATTACAAAAAACACTCAGGAAAATATACTTACCAAGTCCAAATATTCATACTTCATTCCTATACAAACTTTTGCTCATCAATTTGTTCATGTATTCCTCGAGTATCCATAAATTATCAAATTGACCAAATAACTAAAAAGTCAAGCATCCAGATGCATCACTAACTCATAACTCAATCCAAACCCCTTTAAACCAAAAGAACACGGACAAAACAAATTCAATTATTTTCCTACATTTTACATATCATAACATAGCAGTAGCTTGTCCTTGTCCCAATTAAGCATATACTCAATCATCTCCATGTATTCATTCGTATCATCCAAGAACCCTTTTTCATCACCTCTTTGATCATCTTGTCCTGCTCATTGTCGTCTATGTTAAAGAACTCATCTTTCACCATCTTGCATAGCACATACTCATTCGCATTGTACAATTCGGGTAGATCATTATCTGTATCATGGACCTCCTTGAAATTCAACTGAAACTCTTAAATGATGATATCGTCCCTCAATCGTCATCCAAAACTCGTCAACATGCTCCTCGTCAGCATCCTCGTTGTTACTGACAGGCTTGGAAGTAAGAACCGCCTCGAAGATCGAAGGGGCATGCTTGTCATTGTCAGGACGGTATTGCCCAATGTGGCACTTGAATTCACCATTGTCGACGTTGGTGACTGGTGGGTCGGGCATGGGAAGTGGACATGTTACGAGTCAAATGAGGTTGGGAGGAGCAAAAGTGCAAAGCATTGGCGAGATAAGGAGAATTGGGAACTGTTGATGGAGGCCATCACTGAGGGATCATGAGAGGAAGCGGTTAATGGCTAGGGTTTTGTGGAAATCAGGGCTTCCCATCATTTGAGTGTGCTAAAGAAAGGGTCTTTTTTTTGTAGAATTGACCTTAGGTTGAGCTTTTCCATAATTAAGTTTTAGTTGTTTTTTACAAATATGAAGGTGTTGCCAGAATGCTGGAAGTTCTGAAAGCAATTTTTACCTTGGAAAAATACTAATGCACGGTTTCATGTTGTCATCCCAAAATAGTCAGGTTGACATCCCAAAATAGCATATTATTCCAGGTGGCATTAATACATCGGTTTGAAACATATTATTTAATGGCCGTACGAGGAAGTTCAAAAGGCAACCAAGGTAAAGAGAATGTCATATAAAGATTCCAAAAGTGTGGACAAGAGAAAAATTCTTTAAAGAAACATCATTTCTTACAGTCAAAAGGATGAACTAAAATGGAAGGAACTCTTGGTAACTTCAATCATACCCCCACCAACCTGTTTTCTTAAAAAACATTTCAATATGCTGTGGAAATACTAACCAAAGTCATGTAAGCCAATGAATGAGAAAAGGAACAAGAATGAACCTCACAACGCACATTGAGATGAAGACTGGATCACATCGATTTAATAAGCGAGGAACTTCTCATGTCATGTTTTAAAAAGTACCCCTATCACATGCCAAATGTATCTTAATTAAAGTAGACCCAACTAATCAATCGGAGAACTTACAAATAGATTTTTAAATTTTTTATTAAAAAAGAAAAAAAAGAAAGGAAACACATGCAAAGTGATAGGAGGAATTACATGCAGCTAGCCAACTTCATCTTAGCACCCTCAAGTCCTAACGATACCTAGCTTCATCCAAGAACCCTCAACATGGGTGCATTCTGAGAAAGATATAGATGCTGTTTTATTATCCATATATCTATGAGAGAGTGAAGTTCATGTATCGAGAGAGTGTAAAACTTTAAAACAATGAGAGAATACATGTTTACATATTTGGTCTGCAGATGCAGGAAAGTTGCCCTATATGCAAATATCTATACAAGATACTGAATGTGGATTTCTATAGAGTTAAAATCAAAAAAAATCACACGAATGTTAAAAGAGCATATAAGAATAGAACACCAATAAAGGACTCGAGGAGAAACGATTCACAATTAAGTAATAGATAATAGCACTAAATTAACCAACACATAAGATTAATACACCCATGTGAAAAAAATGACATGAAGAAAATATTCACAATTTAATATTTGGTACATACGAATTTTTATAACATTCCTTTTTTGTAAAATCCACTACTCTTAATAAAGATAATCTCCATTAGTTGATTAAACATGAAATAAGACCAAAACACTTCGTCCATATAGATCAGGCATTTGCAAACATCTACCTCTAAGAGATACACTAAAATGCTTGTCATTTTAGACCTATCCTACTGTTTGAATCAGGAGATCTGAAGTCCATCAAACAGTAGATCTGAAGTCCATCTGAAGCAAATACTTACATATAGGACTAAGATATGCACTAAATTACGCAATGCAGATTGCAGTGACTATGACCCAGAAAACCTACCATTGAAATCTCTAGTTACAAGAAAATGATTCCATGTTGTAAGATGCAAAATTGCATTTTGAGATCCACATTCTCGGTGGATTACTACTTTTTAATTATATGCACTAGTTGAGATTAAAATAAGACTTTCATTGACTGCAAACCATAACAAGACAAACATATGTCCTCTGTGAAACGGGTAACAAAGAGATGAACTTTGTGATCTTCCTTTAAGGCATGCTTTTTAGTTCAAACTCTTTATTGCCACGGATGATTGAAGGATAACAATTTTTTCCAACAATAAGCAAGAACTTCATATATTGACATCCAAAGAAGAGAATACAAAATCATATAAACATGAAATTCTCCATTTCATCATCAGAGCCTCTCCCAGCTAAGCACATCTTTAAGCATTTGAATATTAGATTACAACAATCAATGTTCACCAAAACTTCTGAATTCTATGTGGTAGCAGAGACTTTAAGATGGCATCGAAGTAAACAAAGTTCAAATTTATACATAAACACACTAAATAAGCATATTATAAATATATATATCACTACACAAAACACACTGAATAAGCATATTATAAAAAAAATATCACTGCACACAAAGCGCAAGTTTCGGCTTGTAAAGAGGATGCTCAGCCTAGGGGAGCATGTTAGACAAAAAGGTCTTCGTGTTAAAGAATTATTAAGCAACTGTTTGAATGTAAAAAAACAATATCAATTTCTCTCTCTTTTAAGCTAAGAACCTCATCATCATCACCATCATCAATCATCATCATGTAAGCATATTCATGTCAAACCGGGATAGACTGTGGAGTAACATTCCATGAAATGGTCGACATACTTATAAAAACAGTGGTCAAATTGACATCAGCTCTCTCTAAACTAGTGCCAATTTCATGTTTAAAAAACCATGGTCAAGATAGTGGTCAGTCATTATCCTTCGAGTTGGCATCCTAGAATTTCCCTAAGACTGAGAGAAAGGTTTAGAAGAAGGGGGAAAGATGATGCTAAGAGTCCATTGCAGTCAATTAAATCATAAATGCAAAATTTAGGTGACTCTTTAGTTTTCTTATTTCTTATACAATTTAGTTTTCTTCTTCTATCAGTCTTTCAACTATTCCTGCAATTTGCCTCACTTCCAAACACACCTTCTACAAAATGACAAACACAACTAACAATGTGGAATCTCCTAATTATCTACATGCATTCCATGAAAATTATCTAACAAGAACAATGGTGAGTGGTGACTTATTTAATGTACCAACTAAACATAAGGAAATAAACCACAAGAAAAACATCTAAAAACTAAAGGTAGGCAAAACTGCAACAAATAAATCAAAAATTAAGAAAAATAATTGTGAAAAAATAGTACCACCATGCATGCCACAATCAATGTGCTTATGTATCTTCTCTTCCATATTTGGCATTGCCTCCACTTGGCAATTTCTTTACGTTGAGACCCAATGCAGAGGTGACAAAGATGAAAAGGAAGCATGTGGTGATTGGGCTAAACAAGAGATAGGATTTTCCTATGATTAGTAGACATGGACAGGTGTGTCGTGCTTCAACATAGAGTCGGATGCAACAGTCCTCCAAATCATAGACATGAGGACACACACACACATGAATGCTTTCGCTTTGCTAGCATCTATTTAACCCATATAAGTGCATGTATTTGGTTGCTTATGAAATTACCTAGCAGTGAATGATATATTATTAATGGGGATCAGGTGTCAACTAAGGATTTTCCTTTAGTTATAGCTGAAATGATAGCATATCATTACATGGAGCAAAAGTACACAGATAGGTTGTATTTTATTTTTCTTTTGCTCTATCCAATGAGAGGTCATGACGTCAAATGCAACAAAAAACTCTTAGTTATCAATTGATACTCAAGGTGTCCATCGGGCCGGGCCGGGCCACGGGCCGGTTGACCTTTTGACCCGGGCCGGGCCGGCCCGAGGCCCGGCCAAGCCTGGGCCCGGCCCGGTCAAATATTTTTAAAAATTAAAAAATTAAAAAAAAAATCTAAATAGCTCAAAAAAACAAAAAGTATTTTGTTAAATTTTTATGCTACACTAATTTTGTGTTATTTACAAATATACTATTTCAAATTTATGGTAGTTTATTCCTTTTAATGTCAAATATAAACATATTACCATAAACATCAAACCTTTTATGGCAAAATTGGATGCTTCCCTAATTTTGTGCTACAATTATTTCTAAATATACTTTCAAATTTAACTATCTTTTGCCATAATTAGATGCTCTTTTAACGTAAATTTAACTATCTTTCAAATTTAAATACCATGGGGAGGGGGTTTTTTGGTTCGGGCCGGGCCACGGGCGCTGCCGGGCCGGGCCGGCCCGCCGGGCCGTCGGGGGGGCCGGAAGCCCGGCCCTGGTCGCGGGCCGGGCGGGCCCGTGGCCCGGTCAACGGGCCCGGCCGGCCGGGCCCCGGGCCGGCGGGCCGTTTGGACACCTTGACCTGATACCCATTATCCTCATATGCATATGTATGTATGTATGAATAGACAATTTCCTCTTATCAAAAAGGAGATATAACCCGTTCATCTTTACATCTTATCAATGTAAATAAACGTCTTGCACTTTTAAAAGTCTGACAAGTGTGGCGTGTCTAAGTGTCGGACACTGTAGATTTTAGGAAGAAAAGTTGTCCTACAATCATAAGGATTTTCTTCACTATTGTTTTCTTGCTTTTTGATTGATTCGTTAAAATTTTATTTGTCTTCTAGTTTTTGAATCATTTCTTTACTTTTGGATTACTTCCATTTGTTTTAAGTTGGAACCTTACAATAAGTCAATGATGTTCTTTCTAAGCTATTTTCATGAAATACAAGCAGATGATTAGGAGTTACTCTACATTTAGTTGGTTGTGATTTTATAAACGTTGTGAGTGTGAACACGAGATAAATTTTAAAAAGCATTGTCGTAAATGGTGCATCATGGCACCGCATTGCCTTTGGCTTTGATTGCCAGATTGACAGCTTGCCACCATAGTTACCGTGATGGGTGCCATGCATGTCCATGCCCTCCTTGACGAATAAGGTGCCCTCCATTGTAGGCTGCACACAAATGAGAGTTGGATGCCCTTTTAATACAAAATAGAGTTGTCTTTTGTGGTTGGGTTATTGGGTGAAGGGGTTTACGCTAAAATATATTAAACAAAAACCTAGTAAGAATGCATATTTAAACTCTAAAATTGAAAAATATTATTAAATATTATTAAATCATAGATCTACTCTCTCTTCCCCTTTCTTTAATTGGTCTCAAAATTGACATTCAAGAAAAGAAGATTTAACTATAACTCTTCAATAATCAAGAAAAGACTAACGTCCAAGGTAATAATCTTTACTTTTTGTTCCTTTTTCCCATCTTCTTCTTCCTTGCTATATTATCATCCATCTTCCTCTTCTCATTGTAGTACCAACATCTATTGATTCCGTTGCCATCCACGACCATCAACATCCTTTTTCTATTCTTCATTTTATCCTTCTTTTTTTAATTTTAAAAGAATTTTACGAGAATTATTTTATTTTTCTCATTTTTTATTTTTCTCATTTTTTTCTTTTAAGAAATTAAAAATGCCATGAAAGTATTGTGGCACTATGCACATGGCACCCTTTCTCAATCACATAGTTGCCACGACAATTTGCAACATTGCTAGGAAGTGATATAGTTGAAGGAATGTGATAGAACAAGAGAACTAATTTATATAAGACATAATAACTAGATATTTGCTTATGTAATTATACACAAGGGTTTGAGAAGAAGACATCACAAGACAGTGTTCCTTGATGCAACGCCTAAATTATTGAGATCCCATGCCATGTGTGCATGAACATCTCCGAATACAAATGTGCCACACATACCCCACATTATGACATTTCAGTTCCATACTCCTAACAAGTAGAATACAACAGACCCGCCATCACATTCCATATAAATCTTTGTTTGCTAGATATTACCAAAGAGCCTCTAATGAAGTGGGTCAATTCCCAATATCGCCTCCTCCATTCATGTACAAATATTGACGCTTAAGAATTTTGTTTTCATCAATTTGTTCAAGCATTACATAAGTTTCCTAACACTTATCTAACTTTGAAGTATCAATATCATTTGTTTTAAATATCAACTGTTAGGATTGATATATCGGCCGATATCTTGATATCAGTGACTAAATGCTACAATATGGAGATTTTTACGGATTGAAATTTTTGAACCTAATATTTGCATTTATCAACTGTGTCGGCCGATATTACAGGTTGATATGTGTTGACCCGTGACAGCTCGATATGGTCAATTTTTTTCACTAATGATTTGTTACAATTTGCACAGTTGGGAAAACTTTTTGGACCGAAACTGGCCCAAAACCACAATTCTTCCAGTTACAATGATAAAAAAGTCAAAAAACAAAAACCCACAAACATTTATTTAAACCAATTTGATAATGGCATCTGCTAAGGTTTCGCCAAAACTGAACAAGAAGGCAACACAATGACATCATAACAGATGATTTTAAGTGATATGATCCAAAGCCAATGGTGAATTTGATTTGGACTTAAATCTGACAGATTTGGAAGAAAATTCGAGGGGGAAAGCATCATCTTAGTTAAGGTCAGATGTGGTTGATCTATTTATTATTTTTTGGGTGCATTTTTGCCATTGATTCTTCTTCTTCTTTTGCTACAACTGTTGATGCTTCTTCTTCAGTTCTCCAGTTGTTCTTGTTGCTTCTTCTTCTTCTTCTGTTGCGAGCGCATTGCTCTCGTCGATGCTTCTTCTGCAACTACTGTTGCTATTGTCCAATTGCTTTGTTGTTACAAATGTTGCTACATCTTGCTGCATCTGTTTCTCTTCTTCTAATACTTCTTCTAATACGCTTCTTCTACTTCTGCTACTTATGATTTTATCGCTTCATAGGAAATATATTAATAGTTAACCTTAATGGATTGTTGTATAAGTTTTTTGATCATATTCATGAAATTTGATGATATAATAACATATAGACATCTATTATGTTATAAATACTCTTTAGTTATCAAGATATATATATATATATATATATATATATATATATATATATATATTTATAATGTCTGATATACACAATCTGATATTTACGTCTAACCACAATATATTGCCCAATATCCGCTATTCTCTATGAAAAACACACATCCAATACAGTAATTGATATATAAAACATTGATCAATTTACAATTCTAACACACCATTCATTCCAAAATTCCCTAAACCAAAAGAACACGATAAACAGGCTTCAACTGTTTTCCTACATTGTGTATCTCATTACCTGGAAGTAGCTTGTCCCAGCTGAGCATATCCTCAAGAATCTCCTCACACTCCCTCGTATCCTTCAAGAACCCCTGCTCCGTTGCCTCCTTGATCATATCATCCCACTTTTTGTCATCCATATTAAAGAACTCGTCTTTCGCCATCTTGTGCTGCACGTACTCCCTCGCGTTGTACAGATCCGGCAAATCCTCGTCCGTGTCGTGCATCTCCTCGAAATCCGACTCGAACTCTCGATTGGTGATATCATCCCTCGGCCTGAAGCGAAACTCGTCGACGAGCTCCTCGTCGGTGTCCTCGTGGTTGCCGGCGAGCTTGCGGGCAAGGACCGCCTCGAAGATCGAGGGAAGGGACTGCTCATCGTTGCCGTGGAGGTACTGCTCGATGCGTCGCTTGAACTCGGCGTTGCCGACGTCGGCTACAGGCGGTTCGGGATTTGGGGCAGGGTCCGATAGTGAAGCGGGTTTGGTTTCGGGTTGCGGGTCAGTTGGGGGTTGGGAGCAGAAAATGCGGAGCTTTGGATGGATGAGGGGGGGAACTGGCGAGGGATGGCGGAGGACCTGGCGGAGGGATCGCGAGAGGAGGAAGCGGTTCATGGCTTAGGGTTTTGGGGCAGAAAATGGGGTTTCTTTTTAAACCTCCGCGGAGGGTAGCAGAGAGTGGAGGGTTTCGGCAGGTTGAACTCATGCTGTCCATCGGGCCGGCACGGCCTGGCCCGGGCCGGGCCACACCGGACCGGCTCGGTGGCCGGCCAAGGGCTGGAAGCCCGGCCCAAGACCCGGACAAGCCCAGGCCCGGGCCTTGCCGGGCCGGTCCTATTAAATTAATAAAAAATATTTAAAATATTTAAAATATATAAATTTTATTAAAAAATGGTATGTTTAAGATGGTAAGTTTAAACTTCATTGAAATACCTAGTATATGTTGTAAACGTGGTTGCTATAGAATCCATAGCCCTGTATTTATAATAGTAGGGTTGCATAATTGGTGGATACCCACTAACGGGTATGCCCACCAAAAGCCCGTTTATAACACTTCCCATTATCCATCCATTGTTGTAAGCCGCGATGAACGCTTCTGGGTTCATAGAGCTTATCTGATCATGGGTCTATGGATACTTCTGGATCCCTAAGTTTAAGAGTACTTGCCTCATTAAAACCTTTGCCAAGGAAAACCCAGTGGGAAAAACCAGTGGCTAAGGGAAAAGAGTACAAGTCTCTGTAACTTCCCATGATCGATAGATAACATCAGAGGTGGATACTTCTGGATCCAGAGTTGATGTGGATGCCTCGTTAAAACCTTTGGCTATGGAAAACCCAGTGGGAAAAACCAGTAGCCAAAGAAAAAGAGTACAGCACTACATTAACTCCCCCTGATAAGTACAAGCTTCAGGCTTGTAAATCTCTCAACTGTCTCATCCAAATTCCTAGTACAAGTTTTCTAAAGGTGCTGCGATGCAAAGCTTTAGTGAATAGGTCTGTCAGGTTGTCGCAAGACTGGATCTGCTGGATGTCGATCTGGTTGTCCACTTGCTGTTCATGCGTCCAGAAGGGCTTGGGGGAAATGTGCTTCGTCCTGTCACCTTTGATGTAGCCACCTCGTAGTTGAGCGATGCAGGCAGCATTGTCTTCATACATGGTGGTAGGTCCAAGATCTCCCGTCTTCAGGCCGGTGGTCTTGAGGATATGGTTGATGACTTATCGAAGCCAAAAGCATTCTCTGCTAGCTTCGTGGATCGCAATGAGCTCGGAGTGGTTGGATGAGGTTGCTGTCGATGTCTGCTTCACGGATCTCCATGAGATGGCCGTCCCACCGTACGTGAACACAAAACCGGCTGGGACTTTGCGGTATGTGGGTCGGACCTGTATCCTGCATCTGCATAACCGACCAAGTCGGAGGATACACCTTTCTTGAAGTATAGTCCCATGTCCACAGACCCTTAGAGGTAGCGCAGAAGTTGCTTAACTCCGTTCCAGTGGCGCTTTGAGGGCGCAGAACTGTATCTGGCTAGTAAGTTAACTGTGAACGCTATATCTGGACGCGTGCAGTTTGCCAGGTATAGGAGTGCTCCAATTGCACTTAAGTAGGGTACTTCAGGACCCAGTGTTTCCTCCCCCTCTTCCAGCGGTCGGAAGGGGTCTGTGTCGACATCCAATGATCTAACGACCATTGGTGTGCTGAGCGGATGACATTTGTCTATAAGAAAGTTTTTCAGCACTTTCTTTGTGTATGTCGATTGGTGTAACAGGATTCCTCCGCTCAAGTGTTCAATTTGTAAGCCTGGGCAGAACTTCGTTTTGCCGAGGTCTTTCATCTCAAAAGTCTGTGTGAGACTTTTGGATATCTCACCTATCTCTTCAGGAGATCCGATGATGTTCAGGTCGTCTACGTAGACGGCAATGATTACGAATCCTGTTCCCTTTGCTCTTATAAAGATGCAAGGGCAGATTTCATTTGTTGTGAATCCTTGTTGCACTAGGAATTCACTGAGTCTGTTGTACCACATTCTACCTGACTGTTTTAGACCATACAGTGATCTCTGGAGTTTGACAGAGTAGACGTCCTGAGGTCTTTCTGTCATTTTTGTTGGTAGTTTGTATCCATCTGGGATTTTCATATAGATGTCCTTATCTATATTTCCATATAGGTATGCAGTCACAACGTCCATGAGCTGCATATCCAAACCTTCCTTTGTGGATAGGCCTATAATGAAACGGAAAGTGATCGCGTCCATGACCGGGGAATAGGTATCGTCATAGTCTATTCCTGGTCGTTGGGAAAAGCCTTGTGTAACAAGGCGCGCTTTGTAACGCACGATCTCATTATTCTCGTTTCTTTTTCTCACGAATACCCATTTATATCCCATAGGTTTAACACCCTTTGGTGTTAGGACTACAGGTCCAAAAATTTTGCGCTTCGAGAGTGAGTCCAGCTTTACCCCTATTGCCTCGTTCCACTTTGGCCAATCCTCTCTGCGTTTACATTCTGCTAGAGAGCGTGGATCGGTTTCATCGTCGTATTCAGTGACGTGAGTGGCAATAATGAGCGCGAAGTTATCATCGATGATTGTGCTTTTTCTGTCCAGTACCTCCCCAGTACGTACATAATTTAATGATATTTATCCTATATTTTCATCTTCAGGTGTTGTTAGGAGGGGAGAGGTAGCTGGGCTGAGCTCAGCATCCTGTGGTGGTATTGTTATTATTGCTCCAGGATTTTTCCTCTTTCAAGTGTTCTTATCTTTGGAGCCTGGGGGTCGTCCTCTTTTTTGTTGAGGTACGGCCGCTTCTACTGCAGGTGGATTGCATCCATCTTTGGGTATGTCAATCCTAGCTGGCGTATTTGCAGCAGGGACGTGTGATCTGACAATCTTCTGGTTGTCAGTGAATTTGTCTGGTAAAATGTGAACTGTGTTTTGTATTTGAAGGATCTTCAGGATCTCGTCTTCACATTGATTTGTACGCGGATCAAAATGGGATAAAGTCTTTGTGTCACATGAAATGGTCTTTGAAGCATCTGGCTTCTGTGTGTTGATGCCTAGTTTGGGAAAAGTGCTTTCATCAAACTCACAATCTGCTAGACGTGCTTTAAAGGCGTCCCCTGTAAGAGGTTCAAGGTATCTGGTATCTAATGATCGATGGTGAGTCGAAACCAATGTAGATACCAAGACGCTATTGAGGACCCATCTTGGTTCTCTGCGGTGGTGCTATGGGGACATAGACAGCACATCCGAATATCCTCAAGTGAGAGATAACGGGCGGGTTCCCATATGCAAGTTGCATCGGAGAATAAGATTGACTACCTGACGGTCGTAATCTTATCAGCGATGCAGCGTGTAATATGGCATGTCCACATGCACTTACCGGCAACTGGCATTGCATCAACAATGGTCGAGCGATCCATTGTAGTCTCTTTATAAGAGATTCGGCTAACCCGTTCTGGGTGTGAACATGAGCTACATGATGTTCAACTTCTATGCTGGTTGCTTGGCAGTAGTCTAGGAAGACTTGTAATGTGAATTCCCCAGCATTGTCCAGACGCAATTTCTTGATCTGGTTGTCTGGGAAATGTGCCCGCAACTTTATAATTTGTGCCAGTAGCTTTGCAAAGGCTACGTTGCGGGTGGACAGGAGGCACACATACGACCATTTCGAAGATGCGTCGATCAGTACCATGTAGTACCGAAATGGTCCACTTGCGGGGTGAATAGGCCCGCAAATGTCTCCATGTATTCTCTCTAGGAAGCTTGGAGACTCAGAGTCCACCTTCAGGGTGGATGGTATCGTAATCAATTTCTCTTTGTAACAAGGGGGACAAGGATGTGCAACCTTCCGAAGTAGCGTCAGGCTTTTCGGGTTAATTCCACGGGATTGGGATATGATGCGACACATCATATTCCTTCCAGGGTGTCCTAGTCTATCGTGCCAGAGTTTGAATTCTGGTTGATTATGGCACTTCTGGTGCTCTAGTGTGTTTGCTTCCATTGCTCTGATCCTTGTGTGGTAGAGACCCGACGGGAGTCCCTCAAAACGCTCGACGGTGTTTTAGCACCGTTTTTATGAGACGTTACATCTAGGTATTCTCTGTTTTGTTTGCTCACCGTTTCAAGGTGGTTCCGTTTAAGCGGATATCTTTAAAGCTTAACAGGTTTCTATGCGAGCTAGGGGAGAGAAGCACATCTTTTATAAGTAGTTTTGTTTTGTTGGGGAGCATAAATTGTGCTTCCCCTGATCCTTCAATGATACCTGATGGACCGGAAATTTTATTTACGGTGCCATCGTATTTATTAATGCTTTGAAAAAAGCAGATGTCTTGGAGGATCGTGTGCGTAGAGGCACTGTCCACTAGGCATTTAAAGTCCATCTATTTTTAAAAGAAAATATTGCAGTATAAGGCACATACAAAAAGATATACTACGGATAATCAATTCAATGTCTGAAAAAGTACTTCAACATGCTAGAGAAAAAACAAGCAGATAAATAGTTTCTCAAAAAGGAAAGCTACAATGCATAGAAAATGGATAATGTCCTCAGTCGAGCAGGTCATCGTTTGAGAAGTCCTCAGCGATGAACCTGATTGGTGCCAGGTCTTCTTGAACCACCAGGTTTGTCTCAGCTTACTTCTGGCTTGCTTTGTACAAGTCCTGCAGGTGGCGTGGAGTCCGACAATTCCTGGACCAGTGTCCAGTCATGCCACACCTGTGGCACTTATCTTCCCAGTCCTTTCTGGGGACAGATGTCTGGCCGTCGTCCTTTCTTTTCCACACATTATTCTTCTTCCTCCCCTCATTGTTGCTTCTGGGAGGGGGTCCTCTAGCCTGCTTCTTCATCGCTTTACCCTTCTGGGGTTTGCCTTTGAAGTTGCTCCTCTTCTTCTAGGAGGAGCTGTGATGCGCTTCAGGCGCAGGAGCAGTGCCGGTAGGGCGTGAGTTATGGGTGGCCAGAAGAAGGTCACGATTCTGCTCTGCCATCAAAAGGCATGAGAGAAGCTCTGAGTATTTCGTGAACTTTCGTTCACGATACTGTTACATTAGTATGACATCCTTCTCGTGGAAGGATGTATACGTCTTCTCTAACATGCGCTCCTCCGTCACCTTTTCACCACACAACTTCAGGCGTGAGGTGATGCTAAAGAGTGCCGAGTTGTACTCGGCAATAGACTTAAAGTCTTGGAGACGGAGGTTCTCCCATTCATATCGCGCTCGGGGAAGTATAACATCTCTTTGATGTTTATACTTATCCTCGAGGGCGGTCCATAACTCATACGAGTCTTCCACCGTGAGGTACTCGGCCTTCAGGGTCCGATCGATATGTCGTCTAATATAGATAATTGCTTTCGCTTTATCTATATCAGAAACCTTATCGCCTACAGCGATGGCGTGGCTCAATCCCTGTGTGTAGATGGAATTTTATGTCTAACTGCCAGCTTAAGTAGTTCTTGCCTGAAGCATCCAAAACGTCGAAATCGACGCTCGCAACTTTAGCCATTTATCACTCTAGCATGTTAAAAGATCGGCAATAATTAGATATTTTCACAGAGAAATAGATAATTTAAGCATTTCAGACACAGATATTTGCTGCGTGGATCGGCTAATCACCAAAATAATTACAGTCCATACAGTCCCAAAAAGAAAATGAAAGTACAACTCGGGAACCCCGTGGGGCCCCTATTCTTTGGGAATGGTCCTTCATCTTCTTGAGGCGTCCGTCGGGCTTGTAATATTACAAAATTATCCTCACTACATTTTTCTCTCAAAAAGAAAATAATGCATGAAAAATAAAATGGTGATAACTAGCCGATCCAAAACCATAGCAAATATTTAACATTCGTCGCAGACAGTTTAAAATGCAGCAGGCATCACCACATGCAGTTTATACATTACAGGTAATTTAATCATCACAGGCAGTTTATAGTGGAAAATTAAGATCTTTCGTTTAAAAATTATTGGACCACTAGGCAACGTCATACACCGTTAGGTTAGATGACTAACGGCAGAGCGGTCGCAGGATCTTCCTAATTTTTAAACGTGTAAAAATCATATAATCAGAATAAAAAGCATTGAATTAAATCACAGGTAATCAGATTATAGCGAAGGAAAATCGAATTTAAATCTGAAAATCATTTGAAAATAGTGAATTTTCGGGGTGAAACCCTAATTAGGGTTTTTGGTCGCGCGGATTGCCGCTTCAGGCGGCTAGGGTTTCCGGACATGAGCGCGCACCAGGGGGGCCCCGATACGAGCGGCCGCCCGGGGGGGCCGCCGCTGCGGGCGGCGGGGAGCCCGCCGCTGCGGGCGACGGTGGTGGCTCCCGCCGCTGCAGGCGGCGGGTTTGGCCAGCCGCTTGCAGCGGCCGGGTCGCCAACCGCTGCTGGCGGCGGGGCGAGCCCGCCGTTTGCAACGGCGGGGTGGGGCGCCCGCCGCTTCGGGCGGCGGGCGGGGGGGTTTTGCCGCTTACCGAAGGGGGGTTCGGCGGGTGGCGGCGACGCGAGTTTTTGGTGGGGGTTTCGCATTCCGGCGAAAAGATCCCCTAGGGTTTGATGGTTTTTGGGGATAAAAATCCAATTTTTAGTAGAAAAAATCATTTTTTAATCTCCAAAAAGTCGTTTTTATTGTAAAAATTTGATTTTTAATCAATAAAAACGTTGATTTTCATTAAACAATCGATCCAAGGATCTTGGATCTAGACATATGCGCATACGAATTTAGATCTAGGGTTTCAGGATTACCTCTAGATCTTACCCGCCGGATCTAGCGACGTTCGGTGAAGGAAGCCCGTTCGCGTCGCGTTCGTCCGTCGACAGGGGTTTGGCTCAGCTTCGAGCGTGCTGATAACGTGTTGTAAATGTGGTGGCTATGGAATCCATAGCCCTGTATTTATAATAGTAGGGTTACATAATGGGTGGATACCCACTAACGGGTAGGCCCACCAAAAGCCCGTTTATAACAGTATAAATTTTTTTAAAGGTGGTAAGTTTTTTAAAAACATACTATTTTAGCAAGGAAGAACAAAATGAGGAGGAAATTAATGAGTAACTAAATTAAAAAAGAATAAATTAAGGAGTAACCTAAAGATGAACTATTATATATGGAAAAAATTTAAAGAGAAACAAATTAAGGAAACCATTTTGAAACAAAATTAAGTAGAGAACAAATTAAAGAACCCATTTTTGGAACAAAATTAAACATGTGATAAATTTAGTATGAGAAAAAATACATGAAAATAGGCCAGGGCCGGGCCGGGCCCGTTGCTCCCGGGCCACGGGCCGAACCGGGCCCGTCGGCAAGCCGGCCCGGCCCAGCCCGCCGGGCCGCCCCCCCTCCCGAAAGCCCGGCCTGCCCTTCGGGCCGGGCCCGGCCCGTGGCCCGGTCACCCCTGCCGGGCCCGGGATGGGCCGGCCCATTGACCGGGCCGGGCGGGCCGAGCCGCTGGCTTTCGGGCCATTTGGTCACCTTGAGGTAGAACTGGGGTGTGTTGGGCTTGGTCTTCCGCTAGGCTATGGAATTGTCTGCGATTATGAAATGGGCTGGATTGGAGATCCATTTCGTGATAGAGTTAGGATTTTAACGAGATTTGATCGGTGTTTTATCTTTACACGCCAATGGTCTCTACGCATGTAGGTTGGACTCAAGGTGGCCAAATGGCCCGCCGGTCCGGAGCCCGGCCCGCCCGGCCCGGACTTCGGGCCGTTGACCAGGCCCGGCCCGCCCGGCGGGCCGGGCATTTTCCCAGCCCTCGGCCCACCGGGCCGGGCCGGGCCGGCCGGCCCGGCCTGCCCCCTTCCCAATATGGCTGTTGGGGGGTTTGGTCTTTTTGACCAAAATACCCCCCAACAGCTATAAACAGCTAAATTGGGGGGTAGTTTGGTCAATTTTGGCCAAAATGATCAAAAAAACAGCCCCAACAGCCATAAAACGGTCATATTGGAGGGTTATTTTGGTCTTTTTGGCCTTAAGAAATCTTATAAATGTTGGATCCTGTGGATGGCAAACAACACTAGAAGGAGGGTTGAATAGTGTTGTGCAAATAGTATACTTTTTCGATTGTTAAGATTAGCACAAATAAAATCCTTCTAATGTTGCCTAAGAAGCCAAGTAGAGTGATCTACGCTTGGTTCTTAATCAACAAAGTAATCTTACAAATGTGATAGAGAAAAGATTACAATCAGATATAAATCTTTACAAGGAGATCTTTACACATCGGAATTAAATAAATAATCTTTGCAATAATAAATCAACAAGGAATTACAAAGATATAAGATTAGCAAATGAAAAATGCTTGTACAAGAAATATAAACAATCACAGAAAAACAAACGCAGAGACAAGCGATTTTATCCTGGTTCCCCGTAACCCGGGTACGTCCAGTCCCCGACCAATCCGGTACGAGATTTTCCACTATCTGCCTTGGCAAATACAAGTACCTAACTTCACTCGTTAGGATTTCCAACGACCTAGTCTCAACCAGGATTTCCGACTGGCAACACCTAGACTTGTCTAGTGTTCCAACAACAACACAATGAAACTTATATCCAATACACCACAATAAATTGATGGAGATTGGGTTTTACACCCGATTCTATAGCCAATCAATGATAAACAAAATTGTGTAGTGTAGTTAGTACACTTAAGCTTTCATTTGGTGTGCTCATCATCAAAATCACTTGGGGTGGAATTCAATTTCCATCAATAAATACCCCACCCATTCATACACATTTCTTCACAATTCTAAAATTCTCTACTCTCAAATTTTTCTATAATCTCAAGCTATTGCTCTCATCTCACGGCGCTCTCAAGATACGGCTGCTACCTCTACACTTCCGCATCTCAACTTTCAAGCTCTGTCTCCTACAACCGACTCTGGGATCCGATCAGCTGCTAGACTGCTACCTCACTGTGGCTCTATCTGCAATCGGGTTCCTTTTATTATTAAATTAGCACAATGGCCGGATCAAACAACCCACGTAGATCTGTTACCGCTAATTTTAACACTAAAGAATATGGGTTTTTTCAAAATTTGCTGAACAACCCTATTGAAACACTGGACTTTCCTGAAATGACTCCAAATGAACAACAAGAATGGAACGATAGTAATAGCCCCATAGTGGGTACACAAGGATGTTCTGCTTCTGCACACACTTCAACCCCTTCTACTACTGCTGGCCCCACTGCTTCACAAGCAACCCAAACCAGAAAACAGAAATCTGCTGTTTGGGATAACTATTCACTAGAAACAATGCCTGGAAAAGGACTTAGGGCTTTTTGCAAAATCTGTAGATCAGATTTCAATTGCGCAGCCAAAGATGGCATAACACATCTGAAAAAACACACAGAAGCACATAAAAAAGAGAGGCTAGACAAACACCGTTAAACTTAACAGCTAATTCTAGCTCTATGTCTGCTTTTTCGTATTCTTCTGACACAATGCGAAAGAAGATGGCTAGACTAGTTCTATGCCAAGAATTACCTTTAAGTTATAGGGAAAGCTCCTCAGTAGAACGTTTTAACCAATTAGCATTGAACCCCGCATTTAAAAAGGTGCCTAGAAATACACTTAGAAGAGATGTTATGGCAGTTTTTGAAGCTGGCAAAGCTAACATGATTCAAACTTTTGCGGCCTTAACATCTAGGATAGCTTTAACGTCCGACATATGGACAACTAAATGGGGGTTATCCTACATATGTGTTACGACACATTATGTAGACAACGACTATACTATTCATAAGATGATTATCGGTTTTAAATTGTTAGCTTTTGGTCATTTGGTGTTGTTATTGCTAATGCGATTATGCCTGTTATTCCTGAGTATGGCATTTCTGATAAAATCATTTCATTTACACTTGATAATGTATTTAACAATACAATTGCAATATCATTTTTAAAAAGACACCTGAACCCTGATCTGGACGGTCTTTTATTTCACCATCGATGTGCTTGTCACATATTGAACTTGATAGTACAGGATGGGCTTAAATTTGCTGCTGAATGGGTAGAAAAGGGTAGGAACCTTATGTTATACATACAATCTTCTACCAATAAAAGAAATTTATACAGAGAAGTATGTAGAAATTGCCAACTTCCTTACCAGAAGTTTACATATAGTGTTCCACATAGGTGGAACTCAACATATCTTATGATGTGTTGCTTGCTTAAAAACAAGATGCAGCTTACTTATTTTGCTAGTACACACATTCCGTATGAGACTGAATTCAACCTTATTGATTTAGAGTGGAAAACAATTGAGCAGCTTTGTGATTTTTTTGAGGGTTTTTATTATGCTACAAACAAATTTTCGGGTATGTATTACTCAACATCCATTTTAGGCCTTAGTCAATTGGTTATAATTTAATACACTTTAGCTAGGTATAGAGACACTACAGACACTACACTTATTCTTCAACCAATGATCGAAGAAATGGATACTAAGTTAGCAAAATATTGGAAGCATGTTCCTTTGCTTTATTCATTAGCTAAGGTTTTTGATCCAAGATTTAAAGAGGATTCAGTAGTTGGATTATTAGAAACCTTTTATGAAAACATGCAATTTGAAGTTGAAGATCATATAATGCATTTTAAAACTAGCTTAAGAGCTCTGTTTGCGACTTATGAGGCTAGATATGGAACTTCATCAAACACTTCTTCTGTTCCTGCTAGTTCTAATATTACATGCAAACTTAGGCAGATTTTAGGGAAGAAAAAACAAAAAACCGTAGCTTCAGAAAGTTCGTCTAATGAGTTGTCCAAGTATTTAGAAATTACTTATCCTTTGACTGAGGAAGAATTGAATGATCCAAATTTTGACATTTTGGGATGGTGGAAAATGTATGAACCTAGGTTTCCAATTCTTACCATTATGGCTCGTGATCTGTTATCAATCCCTATTTCTACTGTTGCGTCCGAGTCTGCTTTTAGTGCAAGTGGCAAGGTTCTGAGTGACAAGAGATCAAGGCTTAAAGAAGATGTAGTTGAAGCGGCGGTATGTGCAAAGGATTGGTTTCATGCTGAAGACCGCACGCAAGATAAAAAGGACCTTTCAGAAGATTCTGATGACGAAGCGACCGACGATGAATGATTTTCTTTTTTTCATGTATTGTTATTTTCTATCTTGTATTAGCTTTTAGAAGTCCTATGTGTTGGCCATTATACGAGGGGTAAGGCTGGCCAACGTAAGTCCCCCTCTCAAAAAAAAAATTAATTACTGAAATTTAAAGGTTCAACCCGGGACCTTCGTGAATTTCGGGCTAAATTATCTAACTTAGTTTTATAAATAATATAAGTAATTTTAAATTTTTTTAACCATTGTAAAATATTTTATATATGTCTTATAAATTTTTTAAAACTTTAATATCATTCTAAACTTATTTTTACTTCTTTAGAACAAGTTATAAGTAATAAAAAAATTGTTCTACATAAGAAAACATTAGCTTACAAGTATTTTAAATTTTTAAAAAATATATAAGACATATAAAGTATTTTACAAATGTTAAAAAATTTATGATGATTTAATATTGGTTTTACATATTTTTAAATTTTTTTCTATATTTATAAAAGTTTTTTTAAAGTTTTTTTAGTCCTAAAAAACGGGCCGGCCCGCTTGGCCCGCCGCCCGCCGGGCCGCGGGCCGGGCCTGGGGGGGTTTCTACCCCCTCGGGCCGGGCCGGCCCGTGGCCCGGCCAAGCCTGGCGGTCTAGGGCCGGGTCGGCCCGATGGCCGCCTTGAGGTTGGACTATAAATGGTAGCTTTCTTTTCAAATAGGTCATGTGACCTTTAATACCCATTAGCATTAAAATCTTCTCAATCATCCCCTCCTTAAAAAATTTTACGGACGCAAGCATAATTCAACCAGCCCTCCATCTCTGCATCATCTGCATCGTCGTCACCACCATTATTGCCTCACATTTTACACACGTGGTGCCCATAACAAAATTTGTGTGGGGACCGTGATTAACCTTCTTAACTTGATGGTTGAAGAGGATAAATATGAGCTGATAGCTACCAATCTGATGCATGTGCGGACGAACAATATGTCAAAAATCCTATAATGATCAATTTAGATATACTCATTAAGGTGGCTATAGTTTTGAGGACAGATTGTGTTACTTGATGACATCAATGGTCTTAACGTATATGGATGTGTGAGAGGGTTATGTTGGCCATCTATGGATGTAACCAGAAATTACTAATAAATAATGATGATGAGTTTCATGAAATAACTTTAAATTCATGAAGAATCTTGTCTAGAAATTGTTTGAATTGAGTGCGGAACATTACCAGAATCCATGAAGAAGAAGAAGAAATCCGGATATAGATCTTCTTATTATTGATCGTACGAATGGAGAGAGGGAGGTGTGAATCCCTTTTCTTATTTCTTTTATCTTACACAATTTTCTAAATGAGAGCGTAAAAACTATAACATACGCCAACAAGGGACCACACTCCCTTATTTATGGATTTTGCATTTTACTAATCAACCCATCATTAATTAGTAATTGCATCAGGGATTCCACACATTTGCAAATAAGTCTCCACACTTATTATTAATTAAATAGGGCCATAAAACTTAATTTGGTCATTACAATTATGTCCTAAATTAATTCTTTAGTTATATATATGTGTGACAATTAATGCAACACGTGTGCGTCCACACGTCCAAATGCAAATACGGGTTATATACAATGATATGAAGTCCATAATTCCGACAATCTCCCAGTTGGACTACATAGCCATGTGTATAAATAACTCATCTTGATCACACATAAATTACTCTGTAAAACTGAATGTGTGTAGACAACTAAATTTAAAGCATCTCGTCCATTAGTCTCACCGATACATGAACCAAAGGAGCGGTTGTAGCCAAATTTCACGCAACTAAACTCGCATTGATGACAAGTATGAATTCAACTAAATGACATAGATAGCGTGGATGTGTGGCATGAAAATTACATGCTAAGTGATATATGCAAAACTATTTCCAACTGGTCCAACTAAAAGTAAACTTATAAGATCGGAGTTCGGATCATAATAATAACTGAATGAACTGAATACTATATAAATAGTCGAATAATGTCATGACGTTACAATACGTATTAAGCTGGACAAACATAATATACTCCCACTTTTCAAACGGCATCTAAATCTATAATACCCATATGTGTTACATGCTCATGAAAAGCTGAAGACGTTAATGCCTTAGCAAGCGGATCCGCAACCATATAGTTTGTCCATATATGCTCAATACTTATTAAACCATTCTGAACTCTTTCTTTCGCAACTAGGAATTTGATGTCTATATGCCTAGATTTAGACGAACTCATGTTGTTATTGGAATATAGGACTGCTGTTCTATTGTCACAATATAATTTGAGTGGCCTTTCAATGTCGTTGACAATTCGCAGTCCTGAAATGAAGTTTCGCAGCCAATTTGCATGATTTGATGCCCTTAGCATGCAACAAACTATGCCTCCATAGTAGAGGAAGCAATAAGAGTTTGCTTAGTGCTTCTCCATGAAATCGCATCTTCGGCTAGTAGAAAATTGTAGCCAGATGTGGATTTTCTACTGTCTTGGCATCCAGCAAAGTCGGAGTCAGAATACTCAACGATCTCAAGATTATCCGACCTCCTATGAGCATATAACCTTTTGTCTTCTATAAGTATCTAAAGACTCTTTTAGCTGCTACCAAATCTTCTCTTCATGTATTGCATTGGTACCTGCTTAGCATTTCCACTATAAATGCAAGATTTGGTCGAATGCATACTTGTGCATACATAAGACTTCCCACTGCAGATGCATATGGGATATTCTCCATATAATTGGCGTCAATATTATTATTTGGACATTGCTTAAGACTAAATTTGTCTCCTTTTGACACGGGTGTGTCTTGTGGTCTATAATTTTGCATGTCAAACCTTTGCAGTATCTTTTCGATGTAACCCGTTTGTGATAATCTAAAAATTCCTCGTGAACGATCACAATGAATTTGGATCCCTAACACATGATGCTTCTCCAAGATCTTTCATATCGAAATATTCTGATAGAAATTTCTTGGTATCCTGAAGAAGCTTTACATCATTGCTGTCAAGCAAAATATCATCGACATATAATACCAGAAATATAAATCTACTCCCACTGAACTTATGGTACACACAATCTTCAACAATGTTGGTCTCAAAACCAAATGAGAGAACAATTTGATGAAATTTAAGGTACCATTACGAGATGCCTGCTTGAGCCCATAGATAGACTTTTTTAGTTTGCATACAAAACCGTTATCTTCTTTTGGAGATAATGCTTTTGGTTGCACCATATAGATGGTTTCCTCAATGTCACTATTGAGAAAAGTCGTCTTTACGTCTAGGGGTGGCAAACGGGCGGGCCGGGTCGGGTTCGGGTCGGGTCAGGTTTGACCCGACCCGAATAAGGGTAAACCCGAACCCGACCCGAATTAAATTCGGGTCAGGGTTCAGATACCCGAACCCGACCCGGCCGTAACCCGAGTGACCCGTACCCGACCCGGTTTCTCTTACGGGTCGGGTACGGGTCGGGTTTGGTGTGAAATAGTGATTATTTTTCAAAAAAGGTCGGGTTCGGGTCGGGTTCAGGTCGGGTCCGGGTCGGGTTGGGGTGAAAAGAGTGAAAATACGGGTCGAATTCGGGTCAACCGGGTCGAAGGGTCAAACCCGTACCCAGGGGCGTAACCACCTTAGGCTTGCCCTGGGCAGCTGCCCAGGGCAAGAAAAAGTAAAATATTGTTATATATAATACTTCATAGAAATTACACATCATCCTGTTGTGGTCAGGTTGGTTATCCCATCGCTTTTAAGAAACTAAAGGTCTTCCATTCAAGTCATGGTGATCTTTAAAAATGCCTGCTGCAATATAATTTTCCTCACTTTCTTTTTTAAACTTTCGGTTTAATATTTTACACATTTAACCCCCGCAACATTCTAATTGTAGTATGATGCTTGTAAGGTTAATAATTTACATATTTGATCATGAGTATATTCTAGTTGCAGGATGATAACTTTCTCTCTTTTCTTTTTAAAACATTTGGTTAATATTTTGCATGTTTAACCTAGCAACATTCTAATTGCTGGATGATTCTTGTAAGGTTAATAATTTACATATTTGACCCTGAAAATAATCTAATTGCAGGATGTTGTTTGCATGTTTATGCCCTTTGTATATTTTACATAATTTCAGTATTTTATTTATTTACACAACAAAACTGGGTTTTGCATTGAATTTGGTACTTATTGTAATATATAATGTTTTTCGATATTTTTCTTTGATTTTTACTAGAGATTTCATGTCTTTGTTTATATTTTGATCTTATTAAAACATTTATGTAGGAATTACTTTTTCATCTTCATTTTTCAATATTGTCATTCTTAGTGTGATCTCATGAGTATGCTAATGATTTCTTTGGAAATTTTTTTCCAAACAACCACCCAAAATAAGTATGATTGTTTTTTAGATTAGTTATATAATTAACTAAACCGTAGATGTTATAAACTTTCATCATTACTGAAATTGCAACATAATAACCTTTATTTGACATAAATCCAGTGCTAGAAGCCAATGGTATTTTTAAATATTATTCTTTGTATCATCTTTATCTTCGCCCAGTGCAAAAAAAATTCCTGGTTACGCCACTGCCCGTACCCGACCCGGATTTTTATCCGGGTCGGTCGGGTTGACCCGAATTCGACCCGACCCGGATTGGCCCCTACCCATACCTGACCCAAGAGGCCGGGTTCGGGTCGGGTCGGGTCTATTTTGCCACCCCTATTTACGTCCATCTGATGTAACTCCAAGTCAAAATGTGCCACAAGTGCCATTATGGTCCTAAAAGAGTCTTTCGACGAAACAGAAGAGAAAGTATCTTTATAATCGATACCTTCTCTTTGAGTAAATCCTTTTGCGATAAGACGTGCTTTATATCTTTCCACATTACCTTTTGAATCTCTTTTGGTTTTGTAAACCCATTTACAACCAATTGATTTCACACCTTTAGGTAATGGGACAAGGTCCCAAACACCATTTTCTTTCATGGATTTAATGTCCTCACACATGGCTGCGATCCATTTCCGAGAGTTTGAACATTCGATCGCTTCGTGAAAGGTGAGCGGGTCTTCTCCCACTGGACCATCGTTTACTGCATGCTCATTGAGAAATACAATATAGTCACTTGATATTGCACTTCTCTTTTCTTTTGTCGATCTCCATAGATGCACTGGTTCTTCTTGAATTTGAGGGTGTTGAGTTTGATTTTGAGGTTCCTCTTGAGTCACTATTTAAGGAACTTCATTTTGATGGGTGGAAGGTTCGCCAACTTCACTTACTGGATATTGCAGGAAAATTACACCAGGAATGAAAACCTGGTCATAATTTGCAACAACTAAAGGAGAAGGTATTACTGAATCCTCCTCAAAAGTGAAGTCATTATCCTTATCCCCCCAAAAAAACTCAACTTCCTCTAGGAACCGAGCATTTCTCGTCTCAAAGAATGTTCTACTCTTAGGATCGTAGAATTTATAACCCCGTGATATTTCAGCGTATGCCACACAATAGCTACTAACTGTTCTTGATTCCAGCTTTTCTCGTTTGGCATGTAAGGTCTAGCCTCAGATGGACATCCCCATACTTGTAAATTCTTTAAGACGGGGTTTCTACCTGTCCATAATTCATAAGGGGTATTGTTAGTAGCTTTAGTTGGAACACGATTGAGGATATAGACTGCAGTTTTAGTGCATCACCTCAAAGTTATTGAAGTAAGGTTGTATGAGAAATCATACTCCTTACCATATCCTTAAGGGTTATATTTCGTCTCTCGGCTACACCATTCATGCTAAGAGAGCCTGGCATAGTATACTGAGGAATGATCCCACAATCATCAAAGTATTCTGCAAACGGACCTGGACGTTGTTCACCTGATTCATCATATCGACCATACTATTCACCACCACGATCTGATCTGATAGACTTAATAATTTTTCCAAGTTGATTTTCAACTTCAGTTTTAAAAGACTAAAAAACATCCAGAGCATGTGACTTCTCATTTATTAAATAGAGGTAACCATAGCGAGAGAAATCGTCAATGAATGTAATAAAATACCATTGACCATTCCAAGCAGTTGTAGGAAATGGTCCACAAATATTGGTATGTATTAGTTCTAAGACATCTTTAGCTCTCTCAGCCCCTATATATCTCTTGTTTGCTATTTTGCCCTTTATGCACTTACCACATATTTCCATATTATTTGTAGTATCAAGTTTATCGAGAATTCCATCAGTCACAAGTCTGTCAATTCTCCTTTTGGATATATGACCCAAACGCATGTGCCATAATGAATAATAATTCTCATTTGGCAATTTACGTTTTATGCCTCTAGTTTCAGTTGTTTGGGACTCATGGTTTGTGCCAACCATATCAAGCATATACAGATTATCATTATAATATAAAGTACTAGTTCCAACACATTTAGAATTAAAAAACAAATTTCTTTCCTGTTTCCAAAAGACAAAATATAACCTTCATTGTTGAGAACAGGAACTAAAACTAAATTCCGTCTAAATGACGGTACAATCAAAGTATTCTTTCATTCTAAATAAAAACCAGTACACAATAACAATCTAAAAGTCTCTATGCCTACAACTTCCTCTGGGTCTCCAACTCCCATATAGATGTGTTTTTCATCTTCACCGGGCCTTCGGTAGTTCAGGCAACCCTGCATAGATATACTTACGTGAGTTGTGGCACACGAACCAAACCACCAAGTATATCTGTAACGACCCACTTTCGGGGGCTATTACTTATTTGATTTCATTTGCAGGTCTGCAAATCACCAGTGAAAACAATATAGCCACGATGCAGAGATGTATAAAAATACCCAAATAGTGTCCATTTATTACAATCCATACTGTACAATTTGCTCCAACAAAGATACATGAAAGAAAGGAAGTACATATGTGAATATAGCTCTAAAAACTGCGGTCTCATGGTCGAACTCTGGCTTCGCAAACTCAGCGGTCTCCTCTTCAATCTGTTCGTCGTCTGCCGGCGTCATGAAATGGAACCGTAGGTAAGTCACAACAATTCTAGAAATAGTAGTAAAAGCAGTGCAAAAGAAAGAATGGGCTATGGAAAATAACTATAGGATGTCATGTAAGTGCAACAATTAAGGTAAACGTAACTATGCATGTAAGGGCGATAAGTAAAGCATGAGAGTACAACTATGACATGGCATATATGACATGCTAACAAAGCATGTAAGGTAGCAACAATAGTAAGATAAGCATGCATGTGGAGTAACAACAATAAGACAAACATGCATCAATGTAGTTTTGCAAGTAGTAACTAAACTACGTGACTCAAGTTGGAGAGTATGATATGCAACCATTGAGTTCATCTCTTGCCTGGGTGCGCTTTACCAGACGGGACTGCCACACAGTTAGTAGTAGGTTTTGCCAATGCAGGCAACATGTAAGGTTTTGCCGACACATGCAACATGTAAGGGTTTGCCGTGCATCTATGTTTACCGACACAGGCAACAGGTAGATGAACTCTAATCACTCCCAAACTCTCTCAAACTATGAGTTACCCCAAACCCCAGTGATGTGTCGTGTGAATCAAGTATATGTTTATTATGGGATGTTCCATAAGATGTTCTACAAGATATACCACAAGATATTCCACAGAATGTACCACAAGATATTCCACAAGATACTCCACAAGTTATTCCATTCGATAATTCATTAGCATTCACTGAGTTATAAATGTCATGCAGCAAGTGATGTAACTATTTATACGTGAGCAATCTTGCAACAAGTGTATCCAAAGATCATGCATGGTTTTCAAGTGGTAAGCATCAGAACATGGTAAATAAGGATGACCAAGACAAGGGAGTTATCATGACGATGAAATGGTTGAAGTAACTCTTTTTAAAAGTATTTATAATTAATGGGTGCAAACTGATGATAATTGGAATTCTAACATTGATCCATGCATACACGGCCAGTCAGGTTTGGCCAATCAGGTCACTATCCCCCGAGCAGGGTGATCCAAACTTTGGCGCAACTGATCCTAGACACCGGGTGGTACCAATGTTAAGAACGTCAATAATCACATCTGTTTCGTCGATTATATTAACAAAAGCAGAGTAGTTCAGGTTTATTTAGAGTTCCATATTTATTTAGATCTCTATCACTATGATAGTTAAACCAGGACCATAGATTGACTTACTAATTGAAAACTAGAAAGTAAAGCAAAGCGGATGCTAAGAAATTTGAGGATAAAGACAAGTCCAACAAACATGGAATACAAAATTGTTGGTTTAAGTGAATAGTCGTTCTGTAGTTGATTATTTCCTTAGTTAATTAGGTCTCTAGTCATTCGTTCAGGTCAATAGTTATTCTGAGACTATTTATAAAATTCTAAGTTCATACTAGTACACTTGCTTAGCTTCTAAAACTAGAATTAGAGTGACTTACAGTTTAAGGATCGTCGTGATAAGCCAAAACTAGAGCTAGGGGTGCTCGTGCTAAAGAAACGGTACCTGCAAACATAAGAAGTCACTGGTTAAGAATTATACTATTTCTGTCTATTTATCGAACTCGGTTGTATTTTTATTATAGCTTAAAACTCATCAAAATACGTACTCATAATTTTTAGATAGGTTAAAAGTGAGTAAAATAATTTTGTATAAGAAGAAAATATTTTTCTGAAGCTCTTTGGTATTTTAAATAATTTTTAAAAGCTTAGAATCAATTAAAAACTAATTTTCTAAATTATAAAATACATATCTTAAACGTTCAATGATTTATTCAAAGTGAACGACACGTCGAAAACCTTCAAATAAGCTGTCAAAATGAGCGTCTCGTTTAGTACTGCAACATATAAATTTTTCATATATCAGTTTACGTGTAGTATGAAAGATACGTATTTTAAAAGCAAATTGGAATTAATGACGTAAATCTTTGAAAAATCATTTTTAAAAATAGAAGCATCCTTTGGGATAATTTCAGTGTCTACGCGTTCTACGCGACGCGCTGGATTTCTGGTCATTCCCGTGTATTTTTCTGACTTGTATATTATTTACTGTGAATTTTACTCATTTTCTCTCAATTATAAAATCATATATACTAATAATAATACGTATATACTAGTATTTATACTAATATATAATATATACATACGTTTATATATACTCCCTCCCTCTCTCTTATCGCTGCCAAACGCACGTGCTGTGTTGCTATGCATCCGACCACCGGAGGACGGTGCAGTGGAGCGAACGGCGGGGGGGGGGGGGGGGGGGGGATTTCACCGGTCAGAGGAGGGGCGGCCGACGACAGTGGGGGAAGGCTGCCGACGGTGGTAGTGGGGTTGCTCGCAGCAACGGAGGCAGGGAGAAGTGGGCAGTGCGGTGGGGTTTGGGCGCATTTCCGGCGATCTGCGGTAGCTTAAGTGGCGGAGCGGGGTCGTGGGCGGCGGCGGCGGCGACTCGATGGAGCCGGTGGAGATGTACAGTAGCACCCATAGTGATGGAGAGCCGTGAAAATGCCGTGGGGGCATGTGGGGGGGTTTGACGGCTTTGCCGACGGACGACGGTAGCGGGAGTCTCCGGCTTTCGTCGACGAGGTCGTGGGGTGGTTCTCTTAGCGGATGTCTGTCGGTTGGGGTGCGATCGACGGTGAGAACACCGATGGTGCTTGCGCATGTGCTATGGCTTGATTGGCGAGTTTATTGGAGCTCTCGACGGTGCGGGCTGCTCATCGGAGCACGGCGGCGAGGCGGAGACGACGGTGAGTGGTCGGAGAGGGTGCTGTTCGGGGACACATGGTGCGGTTGGAGGGGCTTGTCGGAGCTCCGAGGCATTGCGAGCTTGGTGAAGCGAGGGGCGAAGCTCGTTGGGGGGGTGCACGGGGAGAGGATGAAGGGGGAGATGTTTGAAGAAGCAGGGGCTCGGGGTTGATGTTGCTGCATGGAGATAAAGCAGAGCTTGGGGGTTTAAATAAATCAAATTTTTATTAACAGGGTTGTTGTGTATTTGACTAGCTTTGGAAGAATTAGGTTCCACGTGAAACGTATTGGGATGGGCTGCCAACACAGGTATGGTAATTAGTAGTTAAATAGTGTTAATTAGGTCTAGATTCATGAATTTGTATTAAATATGGCATTTAATGGGTTATTTACTAAGTATAGAGAAATTAACACATTTCTTAGCAAAAATTAAAACGTTGTTGATAATCGAATAACTATGGTGAAACCATATGTCATATATATATTAGAATTAACCGTTACTAAGGGATGAATATCAACGGTCTCCATAATGATGGTGGATACCAATGGTCTTTAGTGCCCATTCATAGGACTTCCCCTTATCCATCCATCTTTGTAAACTCGTTATATGAATACTCCAGGATTCATAGTGCTTATGAGTATCACAAGGGATGGATACTTCTAGATCCTAAGTTAGGGATAATTGCCTCATAAAACCTTTAGCTATGAAAAACCCAGTGAGAAAAACCAATAGCCAAGGAAAAAGAGTACAGTTCTTTATAACTTCCCCTGATTAGTGGAAGTATTTAGGGGTGGATACTTCTGGATCCAGAGTCAATGAGGTTGCCTCGTTAACACCTTTAACTATGGAAAACCCAGTGGGAAAAACCAATAGCCAAGAAAAAAGAGTACAACATTACATTTGACTCCCTTTGATCTGTACAAGATGCAGGCTTGCAGATCTCTAGGCAACTATACTTCAATCTCTCTCAATATTTCGAGAATAAGTACAAAATACAAGACATCACTCATCTATACAAGTATTGCTCATCTATACAAGTATCATTCATATATGGCAGCTACTGAATCTGAGAAAGCTCTTCTGAAGAGGAGTGGTCTACAGACTCAGTAGGTAGCTCAACGTCTCTGACACAGTCGTCACTGTGTCTGCGAGGTACTGTAAGACCTGGCTATGCATACTCATGATTTGCTTCTTGGATGATGAACCTCTTGGGATGGTAGGATTGATGTTGCCTTGGAAGCATGCTTTGCTGGTCTCCAGGAGTTGGTCGTTCCTTTGTAGTAGTCATCGCGATGATCTGTAACATGTATCTACAAATACATTTAACATAGATGATAATCCTTGACCCTTAGAGGTAGCGCAGAAGCTACATATCTTCGGTCTAGTGATGTGCTGCAGGCGCTGCATTGTATCTGGCTAACATATTTACTGTCAATGCTCTCTAGAGATGTGTGCAGTTGGCCAGATAGAGGAGTGTACCAAAAGGACTCAAGTAAGGCACTTCAAGTCCTAGGATATCCTTCCACTCTTCCAGCAAACGGAAGGGGTCTTAATGTGCATCCATACAACCAGCAGGTGTATTTAGTGGATTGCAATTGTCCATGTTTCTTCATCAACTTCGGGTGTATGAAATTTAATGTCATGTGTTTTTCATCTTCTGGATGATGGTTTCATCTTCTGGATGATGGTTTAATCTTTTGGATGACCATTCATCTTATGGATGATGGTTTCATCTTCTGGATGATTATTTTATCTTCAGGATGATAATTCATCTTTTGAAAGATGTTTTCATCTTCTGGATGATTATTCATCTTCTGGATGAACATTCATCTTATGGATGATGGTTTCATCTTCTGGATGATTATTTCATCTTCTGGATGATGTTTTCATCTTCAGGATGATGGTTTCATCTTCAGGATGATAATTTCATAGGATATATGTCCCAAAAATCTATCCAGACAATAAAGGAAATCTGTAAGGGTATGTTGTCACATCATCCATAACAATATAGCCCAAAATTTCTTTTGCCAATCACATGGTTTTTGCAACTATGACCAGGGAGCTTGATGCATCAGTTTATACAATTTTGTAAGTGAGTCAAGCTCATCTTATTTGATTACTTCCTGGTTTCAGCGAAATAAACCTCTAAGCTATAGCACATTGCTTATAGCATACGATTTTATTTATTTATATTTATGTTTATACAATACTCGGTTACCCCACAGGATTGATATCTTTTTGATATAAGGACTTCAGGTCCAAACACTTCACATTTTAGAAGTGAATCCAGCTCAACTTATTATTGCCTCGTTCCACATTATTGGCCAATCTCTATGTTTGCTTCAGGAAAACGAGTTTGGAATGATATTTATCATTTAAATGGCAAAATGAAATGTGAGTAATTATCGACAAGTGTGTTTTTTTCCAAACACCTCCCCATGTACGTAAATTATTCAATTTATTCCAGATTCATCTCTTCTAGAGGTTCTGGAAAAGGAGAGGATATGGAGATGAGCTCACTTTCTTGTGGTGGTATTGCTTAAGGGTATTCATGAGTTATTTCTCACTTTGGAGCCTCGTGGTAAGTCCTCTCATCCATTGAGGACATCCACTTCTACTACTGGTGGATTGCATCCATTATATTTGGTATGTCAATCCTAGCTGGATTTTTAGTAGCATGGATGTGTGAATTTGACAATATTTATATTGTCAGTAACTATGTTTGATAACTGTTTAACAGTTTCATAGGTGAGGATATTCAGGATCTCATCACAATTCATAATAATCTGATTATGGGTATTAATGTTATGAAATGGTCAATTGAGCTTCAGGCTCATGGATGATTATAATATTTTTGTTGAACTTAATACTGGGGAATTAAAGATGTGAATGATCTTTAGGATCTCATCAAATCTTTAAAGGATGGCTCATCAATGCACATCTTAGGAGAAGTGATTTTAAATGCTTCCCCTGTTTAGAGTGCATTTTGATGGGTTATAATGGTATGGGGATGTATACTCATCATGGTGCAACCTATAAGATGTGCTCTAAACGCTTCCGCTCTCGGAAACTGTTTATATGAGGTGATCAGGCTCATATAAATAGGTTCTAACGAGGCATTTTGATGGGTTGCATTGTAATAGCATGCTCCCATGCAGTCACCAGCAGCTTGATCTGTAATAGATGCGTAATCCATTTAAATCATTTTAATGATTTATGCATAAACCCATTTTTGGGTGTGAACACAAACTCCAGGGTGTTCAACTTTATTCCACTTGCAAATTATGGTTGATTTCCCAGTATTATCCAATGTTCTCGCCATTAATTAATGTGTCCTATATGCTCTGAAAAAGATGGACTACGATTGGATAAAAGGTTTGATTATGACTATTTTTAGAGAATATACGGATGGGTATACTAAGGTACATCATCAGCCCTATGTAGGGAGTGGATAAGTCCACTTTAATCCCACAAGTACTCTCAAGAGACCCAGAGGTCTTATTATTTTAATGATGATAGTAAATATATCATCTTAAATTCTATTAGAGGAAGTTTTGAGATTCAATGTCCACTATAGTGAAGATGATCTCATAATCATTTTTCCCGCTAAATGGGATAAAGAAAACGCACCCTTCTAAATAAAATTCATGTTCTTCAGACTTATAGGCTTGGTTAATGATGTCTTGCATCATTAATCCATGGTGGTACATTGTATCGTTCTAAAGTTTAAAACTTAGACGATTCTGGACACTTCAGGGGTCCATTTAATTCCTCTTTTCGAATTTAACTAGGAATTTTGAAAATCCATTTGAAAGCTTAAGTATGGTCTTCAAGGCCATTATATTCTTGAGTCATTTAGTAGGATTTCGTTTTGACGAATATCCATTGAAACTTTATAAGTTTCTTTTTAAAAGAGTACTGGGTATCCTCATAAAGAGTATTCAGGCTAGCAAATCCCGAATCTCAAGTCAGACGTCCCAAAATAGTTTTATACTAGACTATGCTTAGGGTGAAATGCTATTAATAGCATACGTCTTGAGGTGTCAATCTATAATTGTTTGACATATGCTAAAAATAAAGCATAAAATTTTGTAGTAGAATTAAATGCATATAAACAAAAAGAGTTTATAAAAAGCATACACATATTAATAAGTTTAGAAACATACTCCTATTAATTACGTTATGGCAACTAATTATAGTTTTTCAAAGTCTATATGTTCTCGGAGAATAGCTTAGTATAAAATAGCTACATCAAATGTCGTCATTAGATTAGCTTTGTTTATATTATCTATGACATAAATTAATGACCTTTCATATTGCAAATAGCAGTATGGGTCTTATCAGAACTTCTGGGTCTGATCTTGGTTTGTCGTTGCTAATTCCATGTCGAGGTATATCATACCTTCCCTTTCTCTTTATATATCAGGACGTCATTGGTCCTGGACTTCCCCTGTTAATGAGCTTGTTTATATACTTTCACTTTTTGAGTTTATGTAGGACTTTTGACAGTCCATTTGAATGCTCCTATATGGTCTTCAGGCCATTATTTTATTGAGTCATTCAGTTTTTATGTGGATAGAGAAACATGTTTAAAGTGGATAAATACGTGGGTGCGAATTTCATAATGTATTTCTCACGTATATATTAAGTCACAATTTCAGGAGTGAATTTATACGTAAGGATAGATTCAAGAATCTTTCCTTGTAAAGTTAGATTACTCTAAAAGAGTTTACGGTGTAATGGCAAACTTCTGGTGTCCATATTGGCCAATATAGACCATAGGTTTGCGAGATCTATATACCACAAAATGCATATTTTTAAGAAGATTGCATAAATAGTTTTCGCATAATCCCTCATATTTTCATTTTCATTTTAGTTGAGCAAAAGGGTGTTGACATAAAAATTTGAACTTCAAGTTCAATTGTCAGAATAGATATGATTTTTAAACCGTTTGAAAATAATAATTAATCGTGTGCCATAATACATAATTTATATATGTGAGTATAAATGCATGAATTATTAAATGCCATGCAGATATATAGAACATTTAAGTAGGTAATTCATTTGAAGTATACAAAACAATTATATACATGAAGATAATCTAAGTAATGACATGCAAACGAGGCTTTAAGTCAATTATGCATTAATCAATTGTACAGTTGGGAGCTTCTTTTTTTGTTCGTTCTACAATCTTTTGAGACAGCTTACAGCTACGGGAAAAAGAGACTGGTGAATTTCGGGTCGGATACAGGTTCGGATCCATTGCAGTTTCAGACGTAGATGGCCGTTTGGTGGCCGGATCCAAAAGTTTCAAGCCAGGATCCATGGAGATTTTGGGGTTTTGGGGTTCGACGGCTTCAGGCCAGGGTCGATAAAATTTTAATTTTTATTTCAATGGCATCAAGAACTAGATTTTTGACATAAGATCACTATTAAAAATTAAAATTTTATATTGTAATTAGGTCTCTAGATCATTAAAATAGTGTTTAACATATAGAAAAACAACATCATGGTGATGAATAAAAAAATAGGATTTTTGCACAAATCTAGGAATACCTCTAGATCCGTCGTCCTACGAAGCCTTTTCTGCGCATCGATTCCTCTCTCGAGTTGTCGCGAAAAAATTTCATCAGAGCTTCGCCATATCTTTTCCTTCTCTACGAGCGTAATCGTACTGATAACATGTTGAGAATCAAATAACTTTGGTCAAACCATAGGTCATATATCTATTAGAATTAGCCGTTACCAAGGGATGAATACCGAGGGTCTCCACAATGATGGTGGATACCAAGGGTCTTTAGTGCCCATTCATAACAAACATGAAATACAAGGAGGGTGGTTACCGACAGATGGGGAATTAGGGTAAGTTTAAAAGGTAATTAAGGAATTGGTAAACTATAATTAGAAAAAGTAATTGCAAAAAAATATTATTATATATGAAATTATGATTTTTCCCCTGAGATGAAACGACTCTGAAAAATTAAGAAAATAATACCATGGGTTCGTATCGTCGCCAGGATCACGAATACAAAGTCCATTTTTATATTTGAGAGACGAAAAAATAGGAAAAAAATTCATTTACTCAATTTGAAAGGGTATGAAATCATTCTCGTTACGGAAAAATGTGCCCTATGAAAACTGGCCGTTACAATATCTATGAACTGAAACCATTACAATATGAGTGTAAACAAGAGAGAAAGACTTACCCTTCATCACGTTCCAGCCGTGATATTTTGCACAGTCTTTCTTAACATGAGAAGCATCTTTGCAGAAAAAGCACTTCGTTTCCTTTTTCCACTTATTGGGGACCTTTTGCTTTTTCTGCGATCCTGATGCCGCAATCATTTTGCCTTTCCTCTTCTTTTTACCAAAAAAGACGTTGAAGCTAAGGGAGCAATATTTGTCTATTGTTGCTTCATCCTATCTTCCTCTTGCACCAAATGAGAAATGAGCTCATTCAATGTCCATTTGTCCTTCTGACAATTATAGCTCACTTCGAATTGACTAAATTGAGGATGAAGGGATATCAGCACCAAATGAACAAGAAAATCCTCTGGTAACTCAATTTTAAGTGATTTAAGTTTTCTAGAGAGACTATACATTTCTATAATGTGCTCCCTAATACTTCCATTACCATTATACCTTATGGAGACAAGCTTTCTAAGTGCAGCGCTTGTATCTGCCTTATCGCTTTTTGCAAAGCGCTCTTCAAGGGTCTGAAGGAAATTCTTAGCATCCATATTCTCAGTTATAGTGTCTAGAAAAGCTTCGGCCACTGCATTTCTCATGATCATTAGATCTATGCGGTTGGACCTTTCCCACCTTTTGAAAGTTTTCTCCTCTTGAGGAGTACTTTCTGTAGTAAGTGGTGCTGGCTTATCAACCCTTAATGCATAGTCAATATCCATGCAGCCCAAAACCATTTTCACCTTATTTTTCCAAGTTTTGAAATTTGTTCCATTCAACATGGGAGTGCTGTTGATGGAAGCAGAAACTGAACTTACATTTATAATATCAGTTGTATAGAGAACAAAAAATATAAGTTAGCTCACAATTAATTTTAAAAAAATAGTGATCAACTAAATGAATAATAACAACTCATCTACAAGTTGGTCAATGCAACATCAAATATATAGTCTTTGGACTAAATTTTCAACTTGCTAGTAATCAACTTGTTGTAGTAATCGAAATAGATAACATCATACAGACAAATACTTAACATTTCTTTGGTCCAGTTATGTATTCGCAAGGTACATCTTATAGTTATCAATATTCATTACCACTTGTACATATTAATTTCTGCCAAACAACAGTTTTCCTTTGGGCCAACATATTGCTTGCATGAAATAATGCATACAAAATTAACTTAGTTATTCACAAATTAAAAAGTTTCCACATCAGAGGTCACTTGGGTGACAATTCTGTTTTGCTAATTAAAGTGAAAAACCAAGAATGCTTATGCAAGCAACTTTATGTTATTACTCATATAATCACATAGTTGTAAGTATGGTAATTGCAAAGACCATGGAACCTCGTCTTCACCTACAGATTAGTTGACTGTAGTCAGAGCGAAATATGATCTTTGAATTCAAAACCATACATCTCTATCTATTATACATTAAAATTAATATCAAATAAGGTGGAGTATAATTATAATGCTAATCTCTATAGAGTAGAGCCATAAAGCCAATCTCATATAGAGTAGAGTACTACTATATTATAGCTAATCTCTATATAGTAGGGTATGAAATCCAATCTCGTATTGAGTAGAGCATAAGATTAAAGCTAATACCTATAGAGTAGGTCAGGAAAGCTAATCTCGTATAGAGTAGAGCACAATATTAAAGCTAATCTTTATAGAGTAGAGCATGGAAGCTAATCTCTTATAGAGTAGAGCATGAAAACTAAGCTCTTATATAGTAGAGCAAAATATTAAGGCTAATCCCTACAGAGTATGGCATTAAAGCTAATCTCTTATAGAGTAGAACCAATAATTGAAACTAGATAAAATGATTATCTTAATGATGGATATTTAAAGCACCTTATAATCACTATCATTAAATCCACTTAATATGAATAATACGACTGAAGCAAATGAAAACTTTGCCCCAACAGTTGATGCTTGCCGAATGTGATAGCTAGGTCACGGGATCGAAATCCGTTGGGCGCAAATTTCTGTATGAATTTTGATTTATGGCAGTATCAATGCAAAGTAAATTCAAATAACTATATTATATAGAGAATCCCACTTAGAAACTCTATCCCAGCGGTTGAGACTTGCCGAACGTGACTGATAGGTCACGGGATTAAACCCCGAAGGTTGCAACTTTTGAGTTTTAATTTTTATGCAGTTATAACTACTGCAGAAATAATTCAAATATGTTATGAATAGGACCCATTGGGCCTATTGGGTATCCACCCACATGAGTAACCAATATGAATACTATATAAAGGAGGCTATGGGTTTCCTAGCCTCAACCTTCTCCAAACCTGTTTCTCCTTCACCACATGTTATCAGCACGCTCACGCTCGATGGAAGAAGCGACGACTCGTGAGAGGAAGGCGCCCGGCGGAAGCTCCGTCCAATTTTTTCGCGATGCAATGCTTTGCGAGATGATGCAGAGTTTCTTTTCGGGCATCCCTCATCAAACTTCACTAGATCTGGCGGACAGATTTAGTGGGTAAGCCTAAACATTTTTCTAGATCTGATAACATATTAAAAGTTCAATTTTTTATGTGATCTAGAATAAAATAGATGATTGTTTATACATGGATCTAACTTATTAGATCAAAAACTTAATTGTTTGTATGCAAAACTGATTAAAAATTTAATTTTTATGCAATCCATCTGTTATTTGGTAGGTTTTATTAGATCATTTTGTGCAAAATCATGTTCATGATGTCCCAAAATTTAAAAATCAAAATCTGATAAACCCATGAACGGCCAGAAGCCGATAGCCCCTCACTGCCAAATATCCTACAGATCCGGTGCAAAATCCGACAGAAAGAAAAAAAGCCTGCCACACCTCCGGGCGCGGTGGTGAATACTGCCGCGCCTGCCAGCGCGGCGGCGGCCATCGCCGGCGGCTGTCGACCGCCGCCGGCTGCTGCCACCTCCCCAAAACCCGAACCTAATATTAGGGTTAGGGTTAGGGGAAGTCCATTTTGGGCTGTTGGGCTAAAAGCCCAACTAAAAAATGAAATAAAATAAAAATAAATAAAAATAAAATAAATCTGAAATTAAATTTGTTTGGGCCTGAAGCCCAAACAAAAATAATTCTCAGATTTTTACACTCATGGGCCTTTTCTTAGGCCAGCAGCCCAATAAGGAAAAAAATCAGATTAGTTGATTGATATTATGTTAGAACCCCCTAATGGGCCTGAAGCCCACCAAATAAATACAAATGTATTAAAATTAAAGTTGTTTCCCCCCTTTTCTTGATGGGCCTGAAGCCCATACTGAAATATAATTAAAATTTAAATTAATTTTAACTTGTTGAGTGGGCTTAGCCCATAGATTTTCTTGAAAATCAATAAACAAGTATCCTAACGGGCCTGAAGTCTGCTAACACAAATTAATTTATTTTTAATAAATAATATTAGTATTCTGTTATAAACGGGCTTTTGGAGGCCCATCTGTGTATTGGGTATCCACCCATTATGTAACCCTATTACTATAAATACTGGGCTACGGGGTTCCGTAGCCGCTAAGTTTACAACACGTTATCAGCACGCTCGAAGCTGAGCCGAACATCTGCCGATAGACAAACACGACGCGGACGGGCTTCCTTCACCGAACGTCGCTAGATCCGGCGGGTAGGATCTAGAGGTAATTTTTATTCCATAGATCTAAACTTTCATGCGCATACGATTAGATCTACATGCTTAGATCTAAATTTGATTAGTATAGATCGGATTCTTAACTTAGATCCGCATGCTAAATCAATTTTTCAATGATAACTCGACATTTTTATCAACAAAAATCAAATTTTTACGATAAAAAAATGCCGTTTTGAAGACTTAAAATATATTTTTTCCAATAAAAATCAGATTTTTATGATCTTCTTCCCCAAATCTTCAAACCCTAGATAGGGAATTTTCATCGCTAAGCGGCCAGAAGCCACGAACGCACGAAACCCCCTCCTCCATTGCGATCTTCCTGCCGCCAGAAGTGGCGTCGTGCCGCTGCCGCTCCGACGGCAGCCTGCGTTGTCGCCTGGAGCGGTAGCCTACGCTGTCGGCTGGAGCGGTAGCAGGCGCTGCCGCCCCTGGGCGGCAGTAGGCGCTGTCGCCCGACGCGGCAGACGCCGCTGCCTCCCCCGGCGGCAGCCGACGCTGTCGCCCGACGCGGCAAACGCCGCTGCCCCCCCCTCCCCGCGCGTACGAAATGCAAACCCTAGCCGCCCGTAGCGGCGGCGCGTGCAGCAAAACCCTAGCCGCCTGTAGCGGCGACGCGCACAGCGAAACCCTAGCTGCCCGAAGCGACGGCGAGCACGGTAAAACTCTAGCCGCCCGAAGCGGCGGTCCCTACGGCGCAAATGCTTTCTGCCACACGAGCCCGCACGAACGATCTCCTCCAAAAACCCTAATTGGGGTTTCCCCAAAAACTTCGTTTTTACAAGTTCTTTTTCAGATTTAAGTAAGTTTTTCTTCGTTAAAATCTGATTAATTACATGCTTTATAAATCATCGCATTTTTGGACTAATTGATTATTATACGTTTAATAATTAGGAAGATCCTGCAACCGCTCTGCCATTAGTTAACTAACCTAACAATGTATGACGTTGCCCAGTAGTCCAATAATTATTAAACGAAAAATTTTCATTTCCATTATAAATTGCCTATGATGATTAATTGTCTGCGATGAAAATAAATGCCTGTTGCATTTCTCTGCGATGTGATGTCGTATACCTTTATTGCCTCTAGCATGAATTTACGCTTAAACACTATAAATACATGTGTAGAAAATTATATGCCTGCCGCATATTTAATGTTCTGTGATAAACATTTTACTTAGCATGCTAAAATCTCTATGATATATTTTTAATGCCTGTAGCATAAATATATGTCTGAGATAAAATTATTTATATACCTGTAGAATATAAATAACATGTGTATATGTTTCAAATCATTTTAGCTGAGCATACATTCTTAAGCACACATGCTTGATTTATTTGCAATGATTATTTAGTTTCTTTCAACTATTTTATTGAGCATAAATTTTAGCTTACAAGCTTCATATTATGTGTATGATAAATCATTAATTGTTGCATCTTGCACTCTTATATGATCATCCCATGCTCATACTTATGCTCATGATATGACGATACTTTATGACAACAAACCAATCATGATTTCAAAAAGTTTAACATCATATCCACTTTGACAAAATGAACCTGAAGTTCAAAATCAAATCAAAAGTGAACACCCTTTTGCTCAAATAAAAATAACAAATATGATGAATTATGCGAAAACCATTTATGCGATTTTTCTTAGAGATACGCATTTTGCGGTAAAATAAATCTCTCAGATTTATGGTTTATATAAACCAATATTGACACCAGCAGTTGTCATAACACCGCTAAACTCTTTTAGAGTAATCTCACTTTACAAGGTATGATTCTTTAATCTAGCCTTAATTTTAAGCGTACGCCAGAAGTCGTGTCTTAATACATAAGTGAGAAATTATAAATTTCGTACCCACGTATTTGTTTCCCCTTAAGTATGATTCTATATCCACACAATACTTGAATCACTCAATAAAAAATGGCCTACAGACCATAATTAAGCATTCAAGTCGACTTTTAAAAGTCTCTCATAAATTATAAAAGTGGAAATATAGAAACTAACTCATTTCCCCTGAAAATGTCTACTTCGTAAGACCAATATTCATTCTTCCTTATAAATGACAATAAGGAAGACTGAAAACAGGGGAAGTCTGGAATAAAATGAGAAAGGGAAGATATAATATACCACGACATGGAGTATGCAATGGCAGCCCAATATCAGACCAGAAGTTTTGATAAGACCCATAATGCTTTTTGCAACATGAATATGCATTAACTTATGCCATATAAAATATATACATATCTAGTCTAAACGACGAAAGTCAATTGACCTTATGTATATTTAGCTACTCTCCGAGCACAAATAAACTTTGAAAACAAATTTGATCTGTTGTCATAATATAAGTCTAAAATGAGCACAATTGTGGACGTATGTTTTCTAGAGCACACATCATACTATGAAACTTGTTGCTGTAAAATAATTATCAGTAGTATTCTCTTGCAGTATATATGTGTTTAAATGCATTATCACAATATTTATTATCGATTCCATGATTTTTACACATTTTATTTTACTGTGAATGATTTGTTATCATGAATACTCCTAAAATGAGGATGCAATTTACTCTCTGAAATTTATAAAGTTTCGATGGATATTCATTAAAACGAAATCCCTAATATCTCAAGAAATCAATGAAGCCTGAAGCTTTGTCTCATAATGATCCACATAATAGTCAATGTGAAGATGTAATCCTTCACAGTTTGAACACAGTTCACCTATTACCGGACAAAATTAACTTGAGCGTTTTAATGGACTTTCAAAAGTCTCACATAAATTCGAACAGAGGAATTAATTTGGAACACCAGAAGTGTCCACCATCGACCAACGTTGGAACGATGTCACCCTGGATTGATGATGCAAGACATCATTAGTCAATCCTGTAAATTTGACGAACTCGAAGATTCTTCAAAAAGGGGTGAAACTTTCATTGTCCCATTCAAAAGGGAAAAATGATTACGAGATCATCTCCATTCACGTGGACATTGACTCTTCTCACTTCCTCAAACGAATTTAAGATGATACACTATCATCATTAGAAGAATGAGACCTTTAGGCCTCCTTAGAGTATTTGAGGGATAAAAGTAGACTCACACACTCCCTACATATGGCTGATGATGTACCTTAGAGTACTCATCCATATATCCTCTAAAAATGGTCATTATCAAACATTGTTATCCAACCGCAGTCCAGATTATTATTAATCACAACGGACATATTACCTTACTGGGATATTGGTTGGGCTTTTACTTACCCTCATACCGCCCTCAAAAATGTCGTAGTGGAACTTATTCATCGGGATTAACCATCCTGGATGAATATATTCCGAGATCCCCAAACGGAGGAGGCATTACTGCGCATCTTATAGATCGTGCCTTGACGGGTTCATATCCCCAGTTTTATGCCCCACTTCACCGAAGTCGAGCATATTGCGGATTTTTTTTGGATAACACTGGGAATCAATTATATTTAACAACTGGAAGAAAATCGAATACCCTAAAGTTTTGTGTTCACACCCAGAAATGGGTTATATGTAAATCATTAAAATGATTTAAACAGATTATTTATCCATTAAAAATCCAGTTGTAGGTGACCATGTGGGAAGATGTAATTACAATGCAAACCATCAAAACACCTCCTTAGAACATATTTATATGAGCATGATCACATCATATAAACAGTTTCTGAGAACCCCTAACGGGAAAAGCGTTTAGAGCACATCTTATCGATTGTGCCATGATGAGTATACATCCCCATATCACCACTATAGACCATCAAAACACAGAACTATTTATCGGAAGTAATTACCCCAGATAAATGGATTCTGAGCACTCTGAACAGGGGAAGCATTTAAAATCACTTCTCCTAAGACGTGCATTGATGTGCCCTCTTTTAAAGACTTGATGAGATCCTGAAGATCCTTCACATCTTTAATTTTCCAGTATTAGGTTCAATAGAAGTATTATAATTATACATGAGCCTGAAGCTCAATTGACCATTTAAAAATATTAATACCTGTGATCTGATTATCATGAATTGTGATGAGATCCCGACGATCCACACTCATGAAACTGTTAAACAGTTATCAGACATAGCTACTGATAATATAAATCGTCGAATTCACACATCCCTGCTACTAAAAATCCAGCTAGGTTTTACATACCAAATATAATGGATGCAATCCACCAGTAGCAGAAGTGGATATCCTCAATGGATGAGAGGACATACCATGAGGCTCCAAAGCAAGAAATAACTCCTGGAGACCCTAAAACAATACCACCACAGGAAAGTGAGCTCATCTCCATTTCCTCTCCCTTTCCAGAACCTCCAGAAGAGATGAATTTGGAATAAATTGAATAATGTACGTACATTGAGAGGTATTTGGATAAAACACACTCGTCGACAATTACCCACATTTCATTTTGCCATAGATATCGTTCCTAATCTCCGTTTCCTGAAGCAAACACAGAGATTTGGCCAGATTATGTGGAACGAGGCAATAATAAGTTGAGCTGGACTCACTTATGAAATGTGAAGTGTTTGGACCTGAAGTCCTGATATCAAAATATATCAAACCTGTGGGTTACCGAGTATTGTATAAATAAATAAAATCACATGTTATAAGCAAAACGCTATAACATTAGAGGTTTATTTCACAAAAACCAGGAAGTAACTATGTAAGATGAGCTTAACTCACTTACAAAATTATTTAAACTGATGCATCAGGCTCCCTGGTCACCGTTGCGAAAACCATGCGATTGGCAAAGAAAATTTTAGGCTATGTTGCTATGGATGATGTGACAACATACCCTTACGAATTAACATCCTGAAGATGAAACTACCATCATGAAGATGAAACTATCATCCTAAAGATGAATTATCATCCTAAAGATGAAACTATCATCCAGAAGATGAAACCATCATCCTGAAGATGAATTATCATCCTGAAGATGAATTATCATCCAGAAGATGAAGCCATCATCCTGAAGATGAATTATCATCCTGAAGATGAAATCATCACCCTGAAGATGAAACCATCATCTCGAAGATGAATAATCATCCATCAGATGACTTATCATCCAGAAGATGAAAATGTCATCTAGTTGATGAAGAAACATAGATAATCGCAATATACTAACACACCTGCTGGTTGTATGGATGCACATTAAGACCCCTTCCGTTCGCTGGAAGATGGAAATGATATCCTAGGTCCTAAAATGCCTTAATCATGTGTTTTTTGGAACACTCCTTTATCTGGTCAACTGCATGCGACTCATGAGAGCATTAGCAGTAAACCTTTTGGCCAGATACAGTGCAGCGCCTGCAGCGCACCACTGGACCAGAGATATGTAGCTTCTGCGCTACCTCCAAGGGTCAAGGATCATCCAACATGTTAAATGTATTTGCAGATACAGGTTATAGATCATCGCGATGACTACAACAAAGGAACGACCAACTCCTGGAAACCAGCAAAGCATGCTTCCAAGGCAACATCAATCCCACCATCATGAGAGGCTCATCGATCTAAGAAGCAAATCATAAGTACGCACAGCCAGGTCCTGTAGTAGCTCGCAGACACAATAACGACTGGGCCAGAGACGTGGTGTTACCTACCGAGTCTGCAGACCACTCCTCTTCAGAAGAGTTCCCTCAGACTCAGTAGCTGCCATAGATGAGCGATACTTGTATAGATGAGCGATATCTTGTATAGATGAGCGATGCCTTGTACTTTGTACTTATTATCGGAACACTGTAAGAGATTGATGTATACTTGCCTAGCAGATCTGCAAGCATGCAGCTTGTACAGATCAGGAGGAGTCAAATGTAGTGTTGTACTCTTTTCCCTTGGTTATTGGTTTTTCCCACTGTGTTTTCCATAGCTAAAGGTTTTAACGAGGCAACCTCATTGACTTTGGATCCAGAAGTATCCACCCCCTAAATCCTCCCACTAATCAGGGGAAGTTATGGAAAACTGTACTCTTTTTCCTTGGCTATTGGTTTTTTCCATTGGGTTTTCCATAGCTAAAGGTTTTAACGAGACAGTTACCCCTAACTTAGAATCCAGAAGTATCCACCTCTGATGATATCCATCGATCAGGGGAAGTTATAGAGACTTGTTCTCTTTTCTCTCAGCCACTGGGTTTTTCCACTGGGTTTTTCATGGCAAAGGTTTTAACGAGGCAAGAACTCTTAACTTAGGATCCAGAAGTATGAATACACCCATGGTCAAATAAGCTCTATGAACCCTGAAGCGCTCATTACGGCTTACACCAATGGATGGATAAGGAGAAGTGTTATAAACGGGCTTTTGGAGGCCCATCTGTGTATTGGGTATCCACCCATTATGTAACCATATTACTATAAGTACAGGGCAACGGGGTTCCGTAGCCGCCAAGTTTACAACATATTCCTCTTATTTTGTTGGGCCTGCAGCCCACAAAAAGTGTAAAAATATACATAAATAAAGAGGAAACATGCTTAATGGGCCCGAAGCCCGCTGACCTAATATTATTTTAATTAATTTCTGAAATCTTTATAAAATATATATTTATATATATAGTAAATTCAGAAATTACCAAATAAATCCCAGAAAATTCCAGAAAAATCCTAAAAATTTGGGAAAAATTCTGGAAAATTCCTGAAACATTAGGAAAGTAATTTGGAGGGAGTTACAATAAAAATTAATATTTTGGAGGATAAAAAGTTATTTGTCTTTAACGATGAATGACATGTTGTTCAGTTTAAATTTTTCTGAACATAATCTAACTGACACGGCGCATACCGCGGATGGCCAGAAGCCTCCGCCGCCACCACGTACCCATAAAAGTTTCCTTTTTGGGGTTAAATTCTGATGAAATTTTTGGGTATGCATCATAAAAATCCAAGTATCTTATGAACAACTAGATTATTGCACAATTGTTTTAATATTTTGTTTGCATGTTAAAACTTAGTCTATTTCCTTATATAACTGTTTTTCATGTTAATACTCATACTAAGATTAAATATTATGGCACAAACAGATTAAATAATATTTCAACAAGTTTAAATATCATAACTTTGTTGAGAATTGAACCTGAAGTTCAAATCATATTAAATGTCAAAACAAAACAAATACGATGGATTATGTGAAAATTATAACTGCTATCTTTATAAAAGATGCACACTTCGCGGTAAATTGATCTATAAGATCTATGATCTATATAATCCAATATGGACACCAGAAGTTTTCCATAATACCGCTAAACTCTTTAAAAGAGTACTCTCCTTTATTTTTAAAAGGAACGATTTTTTAATCTAGCCTTGAATATAAGCATACGCCTGAAGTCGTGGCTTAATAAATAAGTGAGAAATATATTACGCACTCACGTACTTGTTCCCTTTGAGCATGATTAACTATCCACATAAAATTTGAACGCCTCAAGAAAATGGCCTGAAGCCATACTCGAGCATTCAAAGAGACTTTTAAAAGGCTCTAATTAAATAGAAAAGTGGAAGTATAAAATAATTTGCTCAAACCCCTTCTTATGTCTCCTTAGTAAGACTAATTTTCATTGTCTTTTATAAATAAGGAAAGTTGAAATCTGGGGAAGTTCAGGATCAAACATGACCTGAAATAAAAAATAAGGGAAAATATTACTCGATATGGAGTAGGAAATGACAAACTAAGATCAGAACCAGAAGCTCTGATAAGTACTCGTAATGGTTTTGCAACATGAAAAGTAATTAGTTTATGCCATTGAAATATATATACATTGCTAGTCTAAACCAACGAAAGTCGACCTACTTATTGTATAATTAGCCACTCCTAGAGGACAAATAAATTTTATAAACACAATTTTTAATCTGTTGCCATAACATATTTCTTAATGAGTTTAAGTGTTTATATATACTTTTAAAAAGTATTTTACAGTATAAGTCATTTAGAAAACCTTTTCTGTGATTTCTGTTTTTTTAAAATTCAGGACGTTTTAAGCCTGCATACTCTAAAAAGAGGATGTCTATTACTCTCAAAAATAAATAAAGCCTGAAGCTTTGTCCCAAAAATAAATTCAAAAAGAGGAAAAATTGGAACACCTAAAGTGTGTCCAAAATCGTCCAAGTCTTAACTTAGGAACGATAAATATGCTGCCCAGGATTGATGTTTGTTTAAACAAATCCTATGTATCTGATGAAAATAATGATTATTCAGATTGGTGCATTTTCTTTATCCCATATATATGGGCAAAAAGATTATGAAATCATTTCCACTTCTTGTGGACATTGACCCTCATAACATCCTCAAAAATAAATTAGATGATATACTTACTATCATCATTAATGATAATGAAGACCTTTAGGTCTCTTGAGAGTATTTAAAGGATATAAATAGGTTTTGTCCACTCCCTTAATAGGACTAATGATGTACCTTTAAGTACTCATCAATATATCCTTTAAAAATGGTCATCATCCAACCACATTTTTTTAAAAAAATGGTGGTAACATTGGATAAAAATGGGAAATCACAAATAATTAGCAATAGTGGTTGCGTACACTCAGCTAAACACACAATTAGAACCTTTTTATATGAGTCTGATCAACTCCATATAAACATTCTCTAAGAATGGGTTTAGAGCACATCTTAAAGATGGTACGTCCACAACGCTGTGTATGTGTTCCTGAAGCAACACTACATAAACCGTAATGATGCCATAAAGAGAACACATTCATCAGGCTAACCAACTTTGATGAATAGATTCCAAAATCTTGTATGAGTAAGGCATTAGTACACATCTTATAGATTATGTGTTGATGGTAATAAGGATCCTGAAGATCCTTCAATTCTCTATTTGGTTCAAATCATCTATGAGCCTGAAGCTCAAATTGACCATTTAAAAGTAAATACATATGATCTGATTATAATCAGACTGACAATTTAAATATTGTTAAAACTTTCACATTTCTGCTGCTAAAAATCCAGCTAGGATTGACATACCAAATATAATGGTTGCAATCCACCAGTAGCAGAAGTGGACGCCCTTAACAGATGAGAGGACATACCACTAGGCTCCCAAGAGAGAAATCTGTTGAGTATTGGTGTTTCATACCAATCTTATTTTGATGATGATCACAACATTATGTTGTTGCTAATGACTCTCTTGTTTTAGTCTCACAGTTTCATTCCTAGAATATCTTTCTTGGAGACTAATCACTTCGTGCAAGGATGGACATCAAGTGGAGAAGGGCCAATGCTTGGACTCAAGGAGTGCCAAAGCTTGGAGATGATGGAGAGCTTCAAGGCATCAAGTTGAAGACTTAGACTCTAAGGAAAGTAATGTAATCCATGTAATATTTACTTTATTGCTTTCTCTCTCTTTTGAGTCTAGGTTAATGTAATGCCTTGTTAGATGGTCTACTTATACATGCATATGCATCTAACCATCTTAGTGAGCCTTAGGATTATCTTAGAATCCAACCCTATAGGCTCATCTTGTCCAAAGAATCATTTGGAGTCTCTGGCTTTCCATCAGTCGCCTGCTGAAGGATACACAGTCGACTGGGTGATTTCCAGTCGTCTGTAGTTCCTTCTCCAATCGCCTGATATGCACTGCTCAAGTCAACATTTCAATTGACTCAAAATTGAGCTTTACACACAGTCGACTGCTGCTCATTTTACAGTCGCCTGTAGATTTACAGTCGCCTGTAGATTTACAGTCGCCTGAGAATTGGCCAACAGTCGTCTGAGTAGCGTAAGTGCAATCTCTGCATCTCTCTATCTTTTCTCCATCTTATACAGTAGTCGACTGATGAGGGTATTACAGTCGCCTAACTATAAGACAGTCGACTGTATTATTGACATCAGTTGCCTGTATGCTGATCTGGAGAAAGAGCACAGCTCTCTGTTGTATTCCATCCCCTGCAGCAGTCGCCTGCTGAAGGTGTTACAGGCGCCTGTCCTATTTTCAGTCGACTGTATTGTCTTCTTCAGTCGACTGTCCTGGCTCAGATTATAGCCGTTGGACATTTTCTAGCCGTTGATCAGTCGACTGTCTTTTGACCATCAGTCGACTGTTGATGTCGTTTTCGCCCAGTTTCTAGCCGTTGCAGCTTTGGGCTATTGACTGTTTTCTTGGGTTTTGAGGTTTGATATACAGTTCCTATATATATGGGTGTGCTGATATCTCTAGAAGTTCTTGATGCTATTGAAAATCCCAAGAGATCCTTAAGCCACTCTCAAACTCTCTCAATTCCCTCTTGTGAGCTCTCATTCCTCTTCATGCATTGAAGTTCAGCTTAAGGGAATTCATCCAAGTGCTTTCAAGCAAATCTCAACACTTGGAGATCCTCTTCCATGCCTTGCATTCATATATGAGTAAGTACATCTCAAGGCATATGTAAGAGTATTTGTTTTACTTTGTTATTTCATTGAAACCCTAGCTTTCTGAGTGAGAGGTAGTTACTCTCTGTGTGAGAGTATAACCTTCTGTGTGAGGGTTGGTTGAGATCTCTCTCTGTGTGAGAGCATAAGTCGTTCTGTGTGAAAGCAAGGATTTTCTCTGTGTAAGAATCCTAAATCCTCTGTGTGAGGTCTCTCTGTGTGAGAGTGAGGATTTCTCTGTGTGAGAATCCAAATCCACTGTGTGAGGTATCTCTGTGTGAGATTGTATTCACTTCTCTATGTGAGAATTATAGTGGATATTGGTGTGGCTAGACGTACCCAAGTTTGGGGAACTAGGGTAATTCTTGTGTTTGCGTTTGGATTGATTTTGTTGATTAATTCCTCTTGCACTTATTATTCTGCATTTGCAAGTTTAATTTTAATTGCACAATTTATTGCCATTACTCTATTCACCCCCATCTAGAGTGTTTGTTGTTAGTATTGCAAGATAGACAGTCCTTACAATTGGTATCAGAGTGAGGTTGAAGCATACAATAACGATGGCATACAACGCTTCATCCATGTCTCATGAAGAAGGTCTACCAACCGTTCGACCCCCGCTCTTCAACGGAACCAACTACCATAGTTGGAAGATCAAGATGATGATCTACTTGGAGGGTCAAGACCTTTGGGACATCACAGAGTCGCCATTTGAGAAGCCTATTACACCCGCGGCTTCGAGAACAAAAGCAGAGAAGGACTCGATCAAATTTAATGCGAGGGCTATGAATGCATTCCATTGCGCCCTCACTTCAAATGAGTTCAACCGCATCTCCATGTGCAAAACGGCCAACGAAATTTGGCATACATTGGAGATTTCTCATGAAGGGACTTCGAAGGTAAAGAAATCTACACAATGCGTATTTAGATCTAAATATGAGTTGTTTAAGATGCAGGAAGGTGAAAACATCTCGGAGATGTTCACAAGGTTCACAGAAATCGTGAACGCTTTGGAAGGACTTGGGAAGGTGATTTCCCAGGAGGATCGAGTGGAGAAGATTCTTGACTCGCTCACATCTCAATGGGAGTCAAAGGCCAACGGGATTTTGGAGTCAAATGACTTGTCCAAATACACCATTGAGGAGTGCATTGGAAATCTCATGGCATATGAAGTAAAGCTTCAACATAAGAAAGAGATTCAACCAATGAAGCCCGAGAAGCAAACGGGGGTTGCATTCCATACCGAGAAGGAGCCAACCAAGTGGAGAAAGAAGTTCAATCGGGAAGCTCCGAGTGAAGATGAAGAAGAATATGATGTTAGCGATGATGATTACATCGAGCTTGCCAAGCAATTCAAGCAAATCGAGGCATTCCTTAAGGACAAACAAGGTAAATCTTTGTCAAAGTTTGCCTCCAAGTCTAACAATTCTATTTGTTTTAATTGTAGAGGAAAATCTCATCTTTCTACCGAATGCTCTTCCAAGCCCGACAAAGAAAATTACAAAGGGAAAGGGAAGAAGGCAAGTCCAAATTCAAGAATCAAAAGAAGGGACTTGTCGGCACTTTTGATGATTCCGATGAGGACATTTCAAGTGATGAAGAAGAGGATGATAAGGAGCGAGCTCATATGTGCTTTGCGGCTTTTGATGATTCTTCAGCAATCTCCTCGAGTTCAAGCGATGAAGAGGTAGAGGCGTAGCTCAACCCCAACAAGAAAATGTGCTTCATGGCAAAGGGAGAAGAGTCTTCGTCAAGCTCTAGCGAGGAAGAAAGTGATGAGGAAGTTGATGAGGAGAAGCTATCCTACGAGGAGCTCGAATACCGCTTCAATGTGGTCTCCAATGGGGCAAGTAAGTGCATCGACTCATATGCGAAATTGAAATCTAAATTTAAAAATGCTATGAGTATGTTGCATGCCTTAGAATCTACTAGTGTAAATGATAATGATGCTTTGCATGTATGTGACACTAGTGAGAGAGACACACTTCTCTCTCAAGTTAAGGATTTGAGCATTTCTAATGAAAAATTATTAGCTCAAAACCTTAGCTTAGAAACTCGCATTCAACAACTTACGTTTAAATGCGAAGAGGAATCCCAAAAGCTCAAAAGCTTTATTTATTCTTGGGATTCACTCCACGATTTTCTTGAAAAACAACATCCGGCAAACTATAGAGGAGGTTTGGGATACACTCCAAATGTGGTTACCAAACTCACCTTTAATTCCTCTTATGGTGCAAATACAAGAAATATTGCTAAAGCACATAAGAAGAATCACCGTGCTTTCTTGTACAACAATAACATCAACAAGAAGCATGTAGATCACAAGGTGATGAGGAAGAATGAAGACTCTTCATTTTTTGCTAAGAAGCAAAATCATCATTCTTTGCATGCTAAGAAATTTGTTTCTACAATTAAGCATGACACATCCATCCCACTTGCAAAGGCAAAACCCTTACCTAGGAAATCCTTGAGTTTATGGATTCCCACTAAGGTTAGTGTACAAGAGAGGGATAGTTACATCAACTCTCTAGTTAGGGATGTGATCACCTCATGTGATTACATTAGGAAGTCAAACTCCTCTTGGGTTTGGTTCCCTAATGTTTAGGTTTTAGCATACCCATTGTTTGTGTGTGTTTCATGATTTTGAAAATGTTTTCAAATTTATTCTTTTCATGAAAATGGGGACCTTGGGGATGACATTGACATACATGCATTTGTTGATCCATATGTACGTCAATGGGGGAGTTAATATATTGTATGTTTAAAATATTTTAAAACATATTTTGACTCTTCTTTTGGGGTGTGTTTGAGATCATTTTTTACAATTAGTTATTATGTGGTCTCCAACCAAACCCCTTAGATATTGCCTTGGTGTTTCATGTTATATTTCTTTTGGCAATATCATTGTGTATCTTTGAAGCTTGATTTTTCCATATCTATTGTTTTGATACACTTTAGGCCCATGGCTCCATTAATTGTATAATTGGTATTAAATCCTAGAAGTCAAAACTTGACCATTTCTATGATCTAGGGGGAGCATAGGATAATGATTGATACCCACTAAAATTTTCAATTTGGTATCATACATCTTCTTATTTCTTGCATATTGTCACATCTTGATTAAGATGACAAAGGGGGATATTTTTGATGTCCACCTTTTTGACGATGTCAAGGGGGAGAGATATATGCATTATGTAAATATATAAGGGGAGATATATTCATATGGGGAGAGATATATCTATGGGGAGAGATATATGTGATTAGATAAACCATTCATGTTTGTATGATATTATCTATTGCAATTGGTTTATGTAATCCATACCTATTATATGTCACAATGATCTTATTTGGTAGAATGAGTATTTACTATTGTGTAGCTCATTGTATAATTGGTGCATATAAGTAGGGGGAGCTCATTAGCATTGTGCTTTAATTCTTTGTGTTTTACATAATGTGCATCATCATCAAAAAGGGGGAGATTGTTGAATATTGGTGTTTCATACCAATCTTATTTTGATGATGATCACAACATTATGTTGTTGCTAATGACTCTCTTGTTTTATCTCACAGTTTCATTTCTAGAATATCTTTCTTGGAGACTAATCACTTGGTGCAAGGAATGACATCAAATGGAGAAGGGCCAATGCTTGGACTCAAGGAGTGCCAAAGCTTGGAGATGATGGAGAGCTTCAAGGCATCAAGATTGAAGACTTAGACTCTAAGGAAAGCAATGTAATCCATGTAATATTTACTTTATTGCTTTCTCTCTCGTTTGAGTCTAGGTTAATGTAATGCCTTGTTAGATGGTCTACTCATTCATGCATATGCATTTAGCCATCTTAGTGAGCCTTAGGATTATCTTAGAATCCAACCCTATAGGCTCATCTTATCCAAAGACTCATTTGGAGTCTCTGGCTTTCCATCAGTCGCCTGCTGAACGATACACAGTCGACTGGGTGATTTCCAGTCGCCTGTAGTTCCTTCTACAGTCGCCTGATATGCACTGCTCAAGTCAACATTTCAATTGACTCAAACTTGAGCTTTACGCACAGTCAACTGCTGCTCATTTTACAGTCACCTGTAGATTTACAGTCGCCTGGGAATTGGCCAACAGTCGTCTGAGTAGCGTAAGTGCAATCTTTGCATCTCTCTGTCTTTTCTCCATCTTATACAGCAGTCGACTGATGAGGGTATTACAGTCACCTGACTATAAGACAGTCGACTGTATTATTGACATCAGTCGCCTGTATGCTTATCTGGAGAAAGAGTGCAGCTCTCTGTTTTATTCCATCCCCTGCAGCAGTCGCCTGCTGAAGGTGTTACATGCGCTTGTCCTGTTTTCAGTCGACTGTATTGTCTTCTTCAGTCGACTATCCTTGCTCAAATTATAGCCGTTGGACATTTTCTAGCCGTTGATCAGTCGACTGTCTTTTGATCATCAGTCGACTGTTGATGTCGTTTTCGCCCAGTTTCTAGCCGTTGCAGCTTTGTGCTATTGGCTGTTTTCTTGGGTTTTGAGGTTTGATATACAGTTCCTATATATATAGGTGTGCTGATATCTCTAGAACTTCTTGATGCTATTGAAAATCCCAAGAGATCCTTAAGCCACTCTTAAACTCTCTCAATTCCCTCTTGTGAGCTCTCATTCCTCTTCATGCATTGAAGTTCAGCTTAAGGGAATTCATCCAAGTGCTTTCAAGCAAATCTCAACACTTGGAGATCCTCTTCCATGCCTTGCATTCATCTATGAGTAAATACATCTCAAGGCATATGTAAGAGTATTTGTTTTACTTTGTTATTTCATTGAAACCCTAGCTTTCTGTGTGAGAGCTAGTTACTCTCTGTGTGAGAGTATAACCTTCTGTGTGAGGGTTGGTTAAGATCTCTCTGTGTGAGAGCATAAGTCTTTCTGTGTGAAAGTAAGGATTTTCTCTGTGTGAGAATCCTAAATCCTCTGTGTGAGGTCTCTCTATGTGAGGGTGAGAATTTCTCTGTATGAGAATCCAAATCCTCTGTGTGAGGTATCTTTGTGTGAGATTGTATTCACTTCTCTGTGTGAGAATTATAGTGGATATTAGTGTGGCTGGACGTACCCAAGTTTGGGAACCAGTGTAATTCTTGTATTTGCGTTTGGATTGATTGTGTTGATTAATTCCTCTTGCACTTATTATTTCGCATTTGCAAGTTTAATTTTAATTGCACAATTTATTGCCTTACTCTATTCACCCCCCTCTAGAGTGTCTGTTGTTAGTATTGTAAGGTAGACGGTCCTTACAAAATCTACTCCTGGAGACCGAAAAAGTAATACCACCACAGGAAAGTGAGCTCAAATCCAGAACCTAATTGCAACTTGGTTGCTAAGGACTCAGTCTGGATTTTTCATATTCTTTACCCGTCCCATAACCTTCACTTCTTTAACGCGTCGTGAAAGAGACACCTCTGGGAGAAATCAAATGATTATAGTACGTACGGGGTGAGTTTTGGGCAAGAAAGAACACATTTTATCGACAAATTCTCTCATATTTCATTTTGCCAGTTAAATATAAAATATCGTTTCCACAACTCTGCTTTGCCTGAAGCAAACATAGAGATTTGGCCAAATTATAATAATGTGGAATGCAGTAATAATAAGGTAAGCTGGAATCACTTATGAAATATGGGGTGTATGGACCTGAAGTCCTGATATCAAAAATGATATCAAATCCTGTGGGATAACTGAGTATTGTAGGAGAATTATAATAAAATCGTTAGCTATAAGCATTTTAATTTGCTATAGCTTTAGAGGTATAAATCGCTCAAACCAGGAAGTAATAAAGTAAGATGAGCTGAACTCACTTACAAGATGAATCTGATGCATCGACTGGTTTATGTCAAGGCGTAACCCAACGAATGACAAAAAGAGGGAATTTTTGGGTTGATGTTGCTATTGGATGTGACAACATTACCAATATAAAATTTCTTCAACTGCATGTATAAAATTTTTCTTTACTTTTTTTTTCTTTTTTCTGGGACATATATTAAAAATATGATTAAAGAAAAGACAACCTAGACAGAGATCCTTAAAGGACTCATACTAAAAGGTTGTTGTTTGCACCTCTTAAAACATCATTATCTTTAAGAGAGCAAATTAAAAGAATTGAGATTATCTTAATAACTCAATAATATTATCAGATCTCCTGAAGAGAAATACCGAAATATCTGTTAAAGCCTATCTATTAAATATGATATGATATGATATGAAAGTCCTAGCTAGGCATAATTCTTGGCTTATAGAATACAACATCCTGAAGATGTACTATCATCATAAAGATGAACTATCATCCTGAAGATGACATTAATCATCCTGAAGATGAACTATCACTCTGTAGATGAACTATCATCCTGAAGATGACATTTATCATCCTGAAGATGACATTTATCATCCTGAAGATGAACTATTATTAATCATCCGGAAGATGAAAACTTCATACAACAGTCGTTGATGAAGAAACATGAAAATCATTCTTCACTAAATATACCTATCTGGTTGTATGCATACACATTAAAAGACCCCTTTCCGTTAGCTGGAAGAGGGAAAGAATATATAAGGTCCAGAAGTACCTTAAGTGTTTTTGAAACACTCTTTTACTTGGCCAACTGCATGCGTCTCTTTTTGTGCGTTAACAGTATACCTATTAGCAAGGTACATTGCAGCGCCTGCAGCGCACCACTGGACCAGAGATATGCAGCTTCTACGCTATCTCCAAGGGTCGATGAAAAATCCTCCATGTTAAATGTATTTGCATATGCAGGTTACAGATCATCGTGATGAATAGCATAAAAAGGGACGTCCACCTCCTGAAGATCTACACAGAATCCTCCTAAGTATACATCCTCCTACCATCCCGAGAAGTTCATCATCCAAGAAGCAGTTCAAGAATATACAAAGCCAGGTCCTGAAGTACCTTGCAGACAATGACGATTAAGACTGAAGCTGTCTACCAAGTTCGCAGCTCTCTTTTAGTTTCAACTACTATCTTTTATGAGTGAAACTTGTATAGATGAGTGATGTTTGTACTTTACATTTGCTTTTGGAATGTTGTAGATAAGATAGATGTATAGACACATATGAGATTAATGTATAGATATATAGGATATCTGCAAGCCTAAAGCTTGATCAGATAAGGGGGAGTCAATTGTAGAGTTGTACTCTTTTTTCCTTTGCTAGTGGGGTTTCCCAAAGGGTTTTCCATAGTCAAGGTTTTAATGAGGCAACCACATTGACTCTGAATCTGGAAGTATCCACCCCTCAACACATCCCCAAATCAGGGGAAGTTATGGAGTGCTGTACTCTTTTCCCTTCGCTATTAGTTTTTCCCACAAGGTTTTCCATAGCTAAGAGGTTTTAACGAGGCAGTTATCCCTAGCTTGGATTTAGAAGTATCCACCCTTTAAGATACTCATTAGTACTAATGAATCATTCAGTATTCATAAGTCGAGTATACCACGTTGGTTGGATAAGGGGAAGTGTTATGAATAGGATCCATTGAGCCTATTGGGTATCCACCCACATGAGTAACCAATATGAATACTATATAAATGAGGCTAGGGGTTTCCTAGCCTCAACCTTCTCCAAACCTATTTCTCCTTCACAACAAAATATTTGAATTATGTAAAAATAATCGAATAAAACGCTGGCTTGCTGGTAAACTGTTCAGAATTCACCCGTTAGGTCACGACTTTGAGGCCCCCCTCCGTCGTTTCAATTTTTATTTTATAATTTCAGTTATAATTGCCACTGAAATGAATTAAAATAAATAAGTGAGATTTTGTTTACCAAATGAAAACGTATCACAACAGTAAATCATCTGGTCAATGTCTTTTCGGTCGCAGGTTCGATTCACGCTTCCGCTATGTTGCGTTATTCTATTTCAAAAAAATTTTATTAAAAAAACATTTTACGGCAAAGGGCCAGATGCGAAACAACGGAAAAGTGCATTTTAATCAAAAAAATTTCAATTTTGAATTGAATTCATGGATTAAAATTTCGAACATCATTATTGATTGTTATCCAAACAATTTTAGAACAAGGTGGATCCGATACCAATTGAAATAACTTGAATTTCATGAAGAATCTTGTCTAGAAATTGTTTGAATTGAGTGCAGAACATTACCAGAATGCATGAAGAAGGAGGAGTCCGGATATAGATCTTCTTATTGATCGTACGAATGGAAAGAGGGAGATGGGAAGCCATTTTCTTCTCTCTTTTGTCTTACGCACTTTTCTAAATGAGAGCGTAAAAAATATAGCGTACGTCAATAAGGGACCACACCATTTTATTTATAGAGTTTGCATTTTACTAATCAGCCCATCATTAATTAGTAATTGCATCAGGAATTCCACACATTTGCAGAGAAGTCTACACACTTATTCAATTAATGCAACACGTGTGCGTCCACACGTCCAAATGCAAATACAGGTTATGTACATTGGGTTATATACAATGACATGAAGTCCATAATTCTAACATATCCTTGTCTAGATAGGTTTCTAATATGAGTAGAATTCCTATTTCGCGAGATACTGCATATTCTCCTAGAAGTGTTTGGCCCAAAGAAATTTAAGCTTGATGAGCATTACTGTGACATTGGACTTAGAGACCATTAGGTGGGCTTGAATCCTAATCTATTAATGAACTGTCTTGTGGTTTATTGGACTTAAGGGCCTGTTCTTTTGAGTGTAATGGGTTTGGGGAAAGTTGGGGGAATAAAGGAATCAAGAGAGAGAAAATTAGAGTTTTGTGTTCTTTTGGATGAGAAAGTGGGAGGAGAAAGGGGAGGAGATCCTCATGAAATCCCTCATTTTAGAGTTTCTTCAAAAGAGGGGAATAGAGAGGGAAAGGGGTTTTGGGAATCCCTTTATGCTGGGAAAGCAAAAGAACGGGTTTGGGGAATCCCAATCGACTTTCCCCCTAAACACTGTTCACAACAGTGAAAAAGTGGGATTCCCACTTATTTACACTCAAAAGAACAAGCCCTAATGAACTGTCTTGTGGTTGAAATCTCGGGATTCTCACAAGCCGCATTTTGGGGTGCAACGGTTGCCCCTTTCTCTTGAGTTTGGCTCACCAAGCTCGAGCGCGGTATTGATTTGGTTTCGTGCATTCACACTGCTCAATTTCTATAGTTAATATGTGTAGGATATGTCTCATTTGATATCCCTCGAAGTTTATAATAATCTTTTGATCTCTTTAACATCTGTGAATTATAATATTAGCAGAAACTATCCGTGGCAATATGTTAGTGCCCCATTGTCATGTTAAGGAGTTGAATTTGACACTTTGACATCTTAAGGAGTCGAATTTTTATGGGATTAGAATTTTTTAGACATGAAAATCAAGTAATCTAAGGATATGAAAGAATGGCATCTGCTATTGCAAAAGATGAGATAGGCAAAGAAAATAAAGATAAAGATCTTAATTACTTGAATGGTATTAGTCGAGCATGAATTTTCCCTTAGATTTTGAGAGATCGCTATCATATTATGAGAGTTGGACCGTGAGAGTTGAAAGAAGAGCTTGCTTTTAGTAATTCTCATTGATATAGTGCAATATTTATTAGGGCAACAAATCTACCGGTTATTTTGTGTGTTGCTCTGTCATTTAATTTGTTTTGTAATTTTGGATGGAAATAGGGACATGGTAAATTTTCCCTGCCACTTGTCCCCACATGACCAGTGCCATCCATAAATCCTCCTTTGGTGTGCTCACTTTCACCTTCCTTAAACCCCCTTGAGTTGGCTTTTAAGAGTTCGTATAAACGTTTATATTGTTGTGAAGGGAAAAGTAGGGAAATAGGTGTTGAGGGTTAAGAGCCCCCCTACCCTCTTATTTATAGCTTTCAATGGTAGGCCGGATACCCAATGGGCCTCATGGGCCTATTCATAACACTTCCCCTCTTCCAACCAATATTGAATAAGAGGTGGATTCTTCAGGATCCGAGTTGGGATAACTGCCTTGTTAAATAAAGAACAGTTAATCCATAACTTCCCCTGTTTTAGGGATGTGTTTTAGGGGTGGATGCTTCAGGATCCAGAGTCAACGAGGTTGCCTCGTCAAAACCAAGATTACGAAAAACCCTGTGGGAAAAAACCAGTAGCCAAGTGTTGAGTATTGATTCCCCGGATTTGGTTTTGATGATGAGCAAACATAAATATCGTGAACTAACTCCTTTGTGAGCGCAGTTATCGAGATCGTCGTCAAAACTCCACATATATCAAAAGCGACGTCTCAAGACTTCTCAAAGCATGTGATCGTGTGCCTGAAGCTTTGTTGAAGCTCTAGGAGCATTATTGAAGTCAAGAGATTCGGATTGAAGCCTTGAAGACAGTTCATCAAGTTTTATTTATTGTCTTCTTGCTTTATCGTATAGAATATTAAGCCTTGAGTAGTCTTACATTATTAGAGCTAGGATTATCATAGAAGCCCATAGAAACTTTCCCGAAGCCTTACGCTTCATTTCGCGGCTTCTAGTGCATCTTAGTTGGTTCAAGAAGAAGAACCAACCGACTAGATGGTAATCTAGTCGGTCAGCAATTCTTCTTGAACCGACTAAATCTCCTTGCTCATTTCAGATCTTTCACTGTTGACCAATTAGTCGGTCCAAGAAGGTTCACCGACCGACTAGTTGTCAAACTAGTCGGTTTGGAATCCTTCGTGGACCGACTAGTTATATCTTCTTTTTCACAGCCTGAGCTACTGTTTATCATTAGTCGGTCAAAGAACAATCATCGACCGACTAGTTGAGAAACTAATCGGTTAAGATTTGTTCTTAGACAGACTAGTTCAACTTGTATTCAGCCTATTTGATTTCAACTCTTAGTCGGTCAAAGAACACTCACCGACCGACTAGTTGTGAAACTAGTTGGTTGGCAAGTCTTCTTAGACCGACTAGTTGAACTTTCTTTTTTGGATGTTCTCTAGTTAGTCGGTTCATGTTGAATCACCGACCGACTAGTTGAGAAACTAGTCGGTCAGTGATCCTTCTTTGACCGACTAGACTGCTTCAGAATAGAGCCGTTGGAGCATTAATTGCTACAAATTTGCTTCTCTCTTTCCTCTATCCTATATATACTTGGAGGGGTTCTTTCCTAGTATTCAAGGCTGATATTCTAGAGGTTTAGATAAATCAAAGAGGAGCCATTCAACTCTATTCCAAAGCTCTCTCTTCTCACAAGAATCTCTCCCTCAACTTCTTGAGCCCTAATTCCTCAAGAGATATTCTCTCCATTGTGAGCCTCTCAAGCTAACAGCTTGATCCAAGGTCACCAACTCCTCCCTAGCCATCTATTGCTGGCCATCTACTTGGAGCTAGGGTTTGGTGCCTTCTTCTTCCTCAAAATCCTTCTTGCCCTAATATTGGTAAGTTTACTCAAGGCATAGGATTTTGTTGGTAAGTATTTCATTGTTTCATTTACTTTGCTTTTGCAAGTTGTTCTCTCGGTTTGTGAGAGAAGGGTGTGATCCCCGTGTTGTGGGAGTCACATGTCATTTGTGTATGATTTGGTCTTGTAGAGGTTTTTTCTACAAGAATTTCATAGTGGAAATCATGGGTTAGTGGTTTCTAACTCAAGTATCCGGAGGGGATCCAGGTGGTTGGGACGTAGGATCACCGGGAACAAGTCGGGGAGACTTGGGTGGATCCGAATCCGTTACATCGTTTGTTTGCATTGTTTATTTCTTCTTGTTTGTAGTTATTCCGCATTGTTGTTTGTGTGTTTGCACAATAATTAGGAATAATACTCTTGATTATTTTAAAGTACTATTCACCCCCCTCTAGTACTTGTGCAGTAGCTACGCAGGGCATTATAATTGGTATCAGAGCCAAGTTCATAGCTATGACAAACAACGACTACAGTGTCTTCAAGAAACGTGAAGGAGCTTCTTCGGTGATGGAAGGACACTCCTCAACTAGGCCTCCCTTCTTCAATGGTACCAATTATGGGTACTGGAAATGCCTGATGGAAACGTTCCTCCGGAGCACTTCACTATGTAGAGCCACGTTGACGGAGTATGTCGAGCCCACCAAACCAGACTTCGGCAAGTGGACTACCGCGGAGGTCGCCGCGGAGGTGAACAATGCCAAGGCAATGAATGCCTTGCAATGTGCGTTGGAGCCCGAAGACTTCAACAAGATATGCACATGTAAGAGTGCATATCAAATTTGGAACCAACACCTCATCTTGCACGAAGGGACGTACAGTAAAAGACTCTAAACTCGTTGTTGCTAACAAAGAGTTCGAATTATTTCACATGAAACAGGGTGAAAGTATGAAGGAGTACTATGCTCGTTTCGTGGACATATCCAACGAGTTGGAAGCTCTTGGGAAGAACTATACCCAAAAGGAGAAAGTCGCGAAGATTATTGACGGACTTCCTTCTTGTTGGAGAAGCGTACCTTCGCCATCGAGGAAGGTAACGATATGAATAAGTATACTGTCGTACAACTAATGGGTACCTTGTTGTCTTATGAGGTATGCAAGGACAGTAAGATCAAGATGCAGGAAAAGATGAAGTCTTACTTGGAGCAAGACGTGCCAAAGAAAAAGACGATTGCATTCAAGGCCGCGCCATCTACATCTACATCTACCGATGATGAAGAATCGGAAGACGAGTTGGACATAGAAGCTTTGGCCGATTTGGCAAAGAAGTTCGACCGATTCTTCCGAAAAGGAAAGTTCAAGAACAAAGCTAAATTTGGTTCTTCTAATGCATCTACTCCTGTGTGTTATAAATGCAACAAGCTAGGACACATCAAGCCGGATTGTCCTCTCAACAAACACAAGGAGAAGTGGAAGGCATCCAAGTACGACAAGTCGAGGAAGTACAAGAAAGGGTACAAGAAAGGGCTTGTCGGCTCATTCACCGACTCGGAAGATGACTCCTCAAGTGGAGATTCGGATGATAAACAAGTTGAGAAAGCACACATGTGCTTCATGGGAAAAGAGGAACATGATCAAGAGACTTCCTCCGATGAAAGCGAGGATGAAAGCGAGGATGAAGGCGATGAGGTAACTATGGATGAACTTAGATTAGCTAACGAACAACTTTGGTCTAAGTTTTCTAAATTGGCAATAGATATATTAAGACTAAAAATGAGCTAACTAGTCTTTAAACCTCACCTAAGCCTATCATCATCAACAACGACACTGTTGTTGAAGGGTTGAGAAATGAGATCGTAAATCTCAAATCTCAACTGAGCATGTGCATATTGAGAATTCGGATGAACATGAGATAGCGTATTGGATTTCTCGAAACTCAACTTTGAGTATCGAGAATGAGATTCTCAAGTCTCGTGTTTATGTACTCACATCGCAAGCGTCCACCTTGGATGCTTCTATACATTCTCTCACCGAGAAGTATGAGTGCATACTAGGCCGAATTGAGAAATTCAATAAAGGTAAGGGCCATTTGGATAATATCCTAAATGACTTACTTCCGGCCAATCATCACATTGGCTTGGGGTATAAGATGGGAGACTCATCCAAATCGTCTACTCCTTTGTAAGGCCAACTTTCGATGCCTCAACTAGTGGGAGTAAACACCCCATGGGTAGTTCATCTACTAATGGTGCTTCCATTAGGTACACACCCCCGTTTGGAAAGAAACCCACTTTGGGTGGACCTCCAAAGAAGGGTCATGCTTTTATGTACACCAATACCATGACACGTAGGAACACACCTCCTACTCCATATATTCGCACGTATGATGATTTTTATGCTCCACATCCACGAGCACGTGCACACCATGTGAGACACACTCATACACGTGTTCCTCCACATGCATATGTTCATCCACATCACTATCATATGAACACTTATCATCATGCATCATTTCATCATGTGCCATATGCTTTCCCACGACATGCATTTCCTAGGCCACCTCCTCAAAGGCCACATGCATCACGTAGACATCAACAACGTATGCATGCTCCCAATAGGAATAGGGCTCCCAAGATATTCACTATTTGGGGCCCGAAGAACAATAGCATGCATGAAAAAGAAGCATATATTAATTCGTATTTTATGAATGTCGTGCATAATGATGATTTCGTTGGAAAGTCTAAGTCCAATTGGACTTGGCTTCTAAAGGTCTAATCTCTTAGGACCCAATGTCCTTGGGTACCATGGAATGATATTTTATCTTCAGGTACTTAAGAATAAGAGAAGGAGCAACAAATCAAATTTTAGCTCTATATTATGTTTTCTAGGTTCAATCCACCGTGGGATACCAACCCTTCCAACTCATTGACTTGCAAAGTATTTTCATTCAATTAGAGTTGGTGCTTAAGTGATGCACCAAAGTAGGGGGAGCTTAATGTTGTAAGTATACTATTACATTTGATATACATTTGGTATCCATGTGTGTTGAATGCATGTTGATGTCTCTTTGTGTTTTAAACTATCGCATGCATATCTTGATGCTAGTTTTTGAGCTTATGCTATAATTCTTATCTTTCTTATGCTCATGGCATTCCATGCTTTGTTTTGACTCATTTAGTGAGTATCTCGGAATGCATGCTAGTAATTTGGTGCTGTATGATGTGTACATCATGTTGCCATTCGTTTTCTTGTGCACATTATATTTATGTCTCTGATATTGACTTCGTCGCTCGACGATTATTTTGGTTAAATAGATTTACTTTTATGAAAACATATAATTGTTTTTCATGCACGAAATTAACCAAGAATGTTGATATTGGAGAGTATGTTCCATAACTCAATTTGTGAAACTGATTTGAGTTTTGATGATTTCGTTTTTCGACTATGGTCTTGTTAGTACGCTTTGATTTTCTTCGGTATTTTTACATTTGGTATTTTACATTGGTGTCATTTGGACCGTGGTCGTATTCTTAGACTCCCGTGCTTTTATTTTTAGCCATTGTTGTTGTCGTTGATCTCCTCCCGCTCTTTTTGCTAATGCCAAAGGGGGAGATAATTAATAATGACATGACAGTATGCTAAATGATTAAGCAATTTACCGAATCTAATTTGATATGTTAGATTCAGGAGGAGCTAAGATATAAAAATGGATTTAGATCCGATATTTCAATAATTGAAATCACATTTTATACTTTCCTCGTCTGCTTGATGCGTATGATTATTATTGAATACGGAACTAACGTGTCATCAATGCAGGGGGAGTAAGTAAATTTCATTTTAATCATTATTATTGATTATTATTTATGTTGGTTTGTCATCACCAAAAAGGGGGAGAATGTTGAGTATTGATTCCCCGGATTTGGTTTTGATGATGAGCAAACATAAATATCGTGAACTAACTCCTTTGTGAGCGCAGTTATGGAGATCGTCACCAAAACTCCACGTATATCAAAAGCGACGTCTCAAGACTTCTCAAAGCGCGTGATCGTGTGCCTGAAGCTTCGTTGAAGCTCTGAAGTTAAGAGATTCGGATTGAAGCCTTGAAGATGGTTCGTCAAGTTTTATTTATTGTCTTCTTGCTTCATCGTATAGAATGTTAAGCCTTGAGTAAGTCTTACATTATTAGAGCTAGGATTATCATAGAAGCCCATAGAAACTTTTCCGAAGCCTTACGCTTCATTTCGCGACTTCTAGTGCATCTTAGTTGGTTCAAGAAGAAGAAGAACCAACCGACTAGATGGCAATCTAGTCGGTCAGCAATTCTTCTTGAACCGACTAGATCTCCTTGCTCATTTCAGCTCATTCACTGTTGACCAATTAGTCGGTCCAAGAAGGTTCACCGACCGACTAGTTGTCAAACTAGTCGGTTTGGAATCCTTCGTGGACCGACTAGTTATATCTTCATTTTCATAGCCTGAGCTACTGTTTATCATTAGTCGGTCAAAGAACAATCATCGACCGACTAGTTGAGAAACTAATTGGTTAGGATTTGTTCTTAGACCGACTAGTTCAACTTGTATTCAGCCTATTTGATTTCAACTCTTAGTCGGTCAAAGAACACTCACCGACCGACTAGTTGTGAAACTAGTCGGTTGGCAAGTCTTCTTAGACCGACTAGTTGAACTTTTTTTTGGCTGTTCTCCAGTTAGTCGGTTCATGTTGAATCACCGACCGACTAGTTGAGAAACTAGTCGGTCAGTGATCCTTCTTTGACCGACTAGACTGCTTCAGAATAGAGCCGTTGGAGCATTAATTGCTACGAATTTGCTTCTTTCTTTCCTCTATCCTATATATACTTGGAGGGGTTCTTTCCTAGTATTCAAGGATGATATTCTAGAGGTTTAGAGAAATCAAAGTGGAGCCATTCAACTCTATTCCAAAGCTCTCTCTTCTCACAAGAATCTCTCCCTCAACTTCTTGAGCCCTAATTCCTCAAGAGAGATTCTCTTCATTGTGAGCCTCTCAAGCTAAGAGCTTGATCCAAGGTCACCAACTCCTCCCTAGTCATTTATTGTTGGCCATCTACTTGGAGCTAGGGTTTGGTGCCTTCTTCTTCCTCAAAATCCTTCTTGCCCTAATATTGGTAAGTTTACTCAAGGCATATGATTTTGTTGGTAAGTATTTCATTGTTTCATTTACTTTGCTTTTGCAAGTTGTTCTCTCGGTTTGTGAGAGAAGGGTGTGATCCCGGGTTGTGGGAGTCACATGTCATTTGTGTATGATTTGGTCTTGTAGAGGTTTTTTCTATAAGAATTTCATAGTGGAAATCTTGGGTTAGTGGTTTCTAACTCAAGTATCCGGAGGGGATCCGGGTGGTTGGGACGTAGGATCATTGGAAACAAGTCGGGGAGACTTGGGTGGATCCGAACCCGTTACATCGTTTGTTTGCATTGTTTATTTCTTGTTGTTTGTAGTTATTCTGCATTGTTGTTTGTATGTTTGCACAATAATTAGGAATAATACTCTTGATTATTTTAAAGTACTATTCACCCCTCCTCTAGTACTTGTGCAGTAGCTACGCAGGGCATTACACCAAGGGAAAAGAGTACAACTTTGCAGTTGACTCCCCCTCATCTGACCAAGCTTCATGCTTGCAGATTTCCTATGAATCTATACATCAGTCTCCTATGTATCTATGAGTTCATAGTCATCTCATCTTGACCCAGTTTACATTTCCTCACTCTCCTCATCCCAATCCCATATACAAGTTTCTCAAAGATACTAGTAGGCATGGATTTGGTAAGCAAATCCGCCAAGTTATTACATGATTGGATCTTCTGTACCTCAATCTGCTTTTGCTTCTGAAGGTTGTGCGTCCAGAAGAACTTGGGGGATATGCTTTGTCTTGTCGCCTTTGATGTAGCCGTCCTGTAGCTGGGCTATGCATGCTGCATTATCTTCATGGAGAGGAGTTGGTGCAAGTACGCCGATCATCAGGCCGGTGGAGGTGAGAATGTGCTGGATCACAGAGCGTAGCCAAAAACTCTCCTTGCTTGCTTCATGGATTGCTAGCAGTTCTGAGTGAGTGGATGAGACGGTTGTCATGTTCTGCTTTACAGATCTCCAGGATATGGCAGTGCCGCCATATGTGAACATGTATCCGGTCTGAGACTTCTCTGAATGAGGATCTGACCTGTAACCTGCGTCAGCATAACCAACTAAACCAGTTGATGCCCCTTTTCTATAGAATAGACCTAAGTCTATGGACCCTTAGAGGTAGCTCAGAAGATGCTTAACTCCGGCCCAGTGCCGCTGTATAGGTGCAGCACTATATCTGGCTAGTAAGTTGACTGCAAATACTATGTCAGGACGAGTGTAGTTAGCCAGGTAAAGGAGTGCACCGATAGCACTTAGATATGGCACTTCAGGGCCTATTACTTCATCCCCCTCTTCCAGCGACCGGAAGGGGTCTTTATGCACATCCAATGATCTGACGACCATTGGGGTGCTGAGGGGGTGGCACTTATCCATCTGAAACTTTTTCAGTAAGTTCGATGTGTAAGTTGACTGATGTAACAGGATCCCATCGTTAAGATGATCTATTTGAAGACCTAAACAGAATTTTGACTTTCCGAGGTCTTTCATCTCGAATGTTTCTGTCAGGCTTTTAGAAATCTCGGCGATCTCTTCATGAGATCCGATGAGGTTCAAGTCGTCCACATAGACGGCTATAATGACAAATCCTATTGCCTTTGCTCTTATAAAGGTGCAAGGACAGACTGTGTCATTTGTAAATCCTTGTTTAGCAAGGAAGTCGCTCAGTCTGTTATACCACATCCTTCCAGATTGTTTTAGACTATACAATGATCTTTGCAGTTTCACTGAGTAGATGTCACGTTGTCTCTCTTTTAGTACTGCTGGCAAAGAATAACTGTCAGGCAATCTCATATAGATGTCTCGGTTTAAGTTGCTATATAGGTATGCAGTCACGACGTCCATAAGCTGCATATCTAAATCCTCTTGGGCTGTTAAGCCAATGAGGAATCAAAAGGTGATCGCGTCCATGACCGGGGAGTATGTGGCTTCAAAATCCACCCTGGACGTTGGGTAAAACCCTGCGCTACAAGCCTTTCTTTGTAGCGAACGATCTCGTTTTGTTCATTTCGTTTTCTAACAAATACCCATTTGTAACCCACATATTTTACACCTTTTGGTGTCTGGACTATAGGTCCGAATACCTTGCGTTTGGTGAGTGAATCCAACTCCACTCCTATTGCCGCTTTCCACTTTGGCCAATCATCTCTGCTTTGACATCCTGTCAGAGAGCGTGGTTCAATATCATCGTTGTAGTACGCGACGTTGATGGAAATATTACACGCAAATGTGTCATATATGGTTGTGCTCTTTCTGTCCCAATACTCTCCAGTTCGTACATAGTGTATCGAAACTTCATTTTCTCCCGGTTTTTCCTCTGTTTGAGAGTTTGGGAGAGATGGGGTAGCAGGGCTTACAGTAGCATCATGTGGTGGTATTTGTTTACCATTGCCAAGGGTCCTACTCTTTCGAGGGACTTGGTCCTTGGATCCCGGTGGTCGCCCTCTCTTTTTGAGAGGTCCAACCATTTCTGTTGCAAGAAGATTGCATCCATTTTGTGGTATGTCAATCCTAGCTGGAGTGTTAGCAGCAGGGACGTGTGATCTGACAATCTTCTGGTTGTCAGTAAATTTGTCCGGTAAGAGATGGACAATGTTTTGGATATGGAGAATCTTCAGGACCTCCTCCTCACACTGGCTTGTGGGCGGATCAAAGTGACATAATGTCTTTGTATCCCAAGTGATACAGTCTGAAGCTTCAGGCGTCTTTGTCTGTGAGCCTAGTCTTGGAAATGATGTTTCATCAAATTCACAGTCTTCTAGATGTGCCTTGAAAACATCTCCCGTAAGGGGTTCTAGGAATCTAATTATGGAGGGGGTGTCAAACCCAACATAAATGCCTAGGCAACGTTGTGGACCCATCTTTGTCCTTTGTGGTGGTGCTATGGGGACGTATACTGCACAACCAAATATTCTCAAGTGTGAGACAATTGGTGGGGCTCCAAGTGCTAGTTGCATTGGAGAAGATGACAGACCTCCAGAAGGTCTTAATTTTGTTAAAGATGTAGCATGCAAAATTGCATGACCCCATGCATTCACTGGCTGCTGGGATTGAAGTAATAATGGACGAGCAATCCATTGCAGTCTCTTAATTAGAGATTCTGCTAACCCGTTTTGGTGTGAACATGTGCTACATGATGTTTGACTTCAATTCCCTGTGCTTGGCAATAGTCTAGAAAGACTTGTGACGTAAACTCCCCCGCATTGTCCAGACGAAGTTTCTTTATCTGGTGGTCGGGGAAGTGGGCTCGTAACCTGATTATCTAAGCTAAAAGCTTAGACAGTGCTAGGTTATGGGTGGACAGTAGACACACATGTGACCACTTAGTAGATGCGTCAATCAGGACCATAAAGTACCTGAACGGACCACTTGATGGGTGTATAGGCCCACAAATGTCTCCGTGGATTCTTTCCAGAAAATTTGGAGATTCCAGGTCCACTTTCAGTGGAGAGGGTCTCGTAATCAGTTTACCCTTGTAACAGGGTGGACATGGGAATTTGTCTCTTTGAAGAATCTTCAGGTTCTTCAAGTCTATGCCCCTTGAGCTCTTTATGATGCGGTACATCATAACAGATCCGGGGTGTCCCAGTCTACTGTGCCAGAGTTGGAATTTTGGTGTTTGGGGGCACTGCAGGTGCTCCGCCATTGATGTTTCTGGAGTTTGTATACTTGTTTGGTAGAGTCCCGAGCGGAGTCCCTTCAAACGTTCCACAATGGTTTTTGAACCATTTGTAAGAGTCGTTACAAGTAAATATTCCCTCTCATTTTCCTCGACCGTCTCTAAGTGATATCCATTTAAACGGATATCTTTAAAGCTTAGGAGGTTTCAGATGGATTTAGGGGAGTATAACACATTCCTATGTGTGATTTGTGTGTTACCGGGGAGCAATATGATTGCTTCCCCTGATCCTTCGATTATATTAGCTGGTCCTGAGATTGTTCTCAGTGGACCAGAGTAGCTACTTATGCTCGTGAAGTAGTCTATGTTTTGAAGGATCGAGTGCGTCGATGCACTGTGCACTAGGCATATCTATATAAAGAAAGACATTTAAGCAGTAAATAATATGAAAAAGAAAATATCTACTTTCATTTAAGATGCTCAAGAGATTGTTTGACATGGAATAAAAACTAGATACGATGCATGAAAAGAAGATACATTGCTAGTAGATAAAAATGGTCCATAACTAGAGAGTGTCATCTCCCATGAAGTCTTCAGGAGTCCATGAGGTCTCTGGCAATGCTGCGCTCTCAATCAGGTTTGTCTCAGCTCGAGGCTTGAGGCTTGCCTGGTAGAGGTCCTGGAGGTGTTTCTGGGTGCGGCAGATTCTGGACCAGTGGCCCGTCATTCCGCATTTGGAGCACTTATCCTCCCAGTCTTTCTTGGAAGTACCACCTTTTGACGTCCACTTCTGCTTCTTTTCCACGAACTTCTGGTTCTGAGGAGGAGCTTGGGGAGTGGCCTTCTTCCGCTTCTTCTGTTCTTTCCATTTATGGAATTTTGCCTTTTTGTCCATCTTCTTCTTCTGGGAAGATTGAAAGTGTGCCTCTGCAGGAGGTGGCAGTGGAGCGGAGCCAGGAGGGCGCAGGTTGTGAGTGGCAACCAACAAATCTCTGTTCTGTTCAGCCATTAGCAGGCATGAAAGCAGATCAGAGTACTTCGTGAACTTCCTCTCACGGTATTGTTGCATAAGGATCATGTCCTTCTCGTGGAAAGACGTGAACGTCTTTTCCAGCAACATTTTCTCCGTCACCGTTTCACCACACAACTTCAGGCGTGAGGTGATATCGAAGAGTGCTGAGTTATACTTCGCTACAGATTTGTAATCCTGTATGCGGAGGTGAGTCCACTCGTACTGCGCATGGGGGAGTATGACATCTCTCTGATGCTTGTACCTCTCCTCAAGTGCATCCCACAGCTCGTAAGGATCCTCTACAGTAAGATACTCGTCCTTCATGGTCGAGTCTAAATGTTTCCTGATATAGATAATGGCTTTCGCCTTTAGTATATCAGAAACTTCCTCTGTATGAGGTGCTTCTTTAGAAGCATCCTTGTCGGCTGGGGCAGTACTTGTTGTTGCCTTCTCAGTTGGTGTGAGACTGAACCCATGAGATCGCAGATGGAACTTCAGGTCCAACTGCCAACTCAAGTAGTTCGACCCATCGGCCTTCAGGACCGAAAAGTCGACATTCGCAAGTCTGGCCATTAAACAATCTAACAATATAAAAACAGTATGGATTATTAAACTGTAAAAACAATTAGACATCCACGCATGTATTTTTACCATTTTCATAAAGAAAATTAACATTCATGCATGCTTTTTAACATTTTCATATCGTGAATTATTAAAGAAAAACTTAACATCCACGCTTGGTTTTTAACAGTTTCATAACGTGAATAATTAAAAGAGATTAACATCCACGCATGCTTTTTAACAGTTTCATTGTAACATTAACATAGCATGAAAATAGTTAACATCCAAGCATTTAATGTATAAGCAATGAAAATAACTTAGGACTATGGGGATCAGCCAGCCGACAACGAAACGAAAAAGACAGTCCGAAATTACATCAAAAAATTGCATGAAAGAATAAATACAACTCGGGAACTTCAGAGAGAAGCCCCTTTCTTCTTTATGCATACGCCTTCAGCTCCTTTTTGGTGTCCCCCGGTTTTCTTTTTACATATAGTTCCTCACTTATAAATTTCTCTCAAAAAGAAAAAATTGCAGAAAAGAAAAGATGTCGGAAACCTGGCTGATTCCTAAAGACATAGCCTAATCACACATCCACGCAGATAATATATGGAAAATATACAACCACGTAGATAATCATTTCACAGACATGTAAAATAATCTAAATAGTGAGTGACGTGCTAAAATTTTTTTTTGAAAAACTTTTTACCTTTGATCCATATTATTAATGTTTTATTTTTCCGCTTTAACGCTTATTTTAAAATTTCTTTAATTATTTTGGGCTTTTGGGGACAAAAATAAAAAGAAAATTATTGTGTAAATAGGCTAATTTTCAGACTTTTTAGGCCATGAAAACAACCCATTAGGGTTAATTGGGCATCACCTAAAAAATTGGCCCGTTAAGGGCTACGGTTTCTGAAAAACCCTAGGGGGCCCACGGCGTCCCGCCGCGACGGTTGGCCGCGCAAGGCGCGGCCGCCGTGGCGGCTGCGGGCTGCGGCTGTGGGCCGCGGCCAGCAGGCCGTGGCTGCTGGCCGCGGCCTATGGCCGAGGCGTTTTAGCTGCGGGCGGCCCTTGTGGAGCACCGCCATTTCGCCCTTCGAGCGTGCGGTGTATGGATCAAGGTTGGAGGGGTAAAAAACAGATTTTTCAAGCATTTAGATCTCTAAAAAACAGATTTTTATTGTTTTAGACATGCGGATCTAAATAAAAATGTGATTTTTACCGTGGTTTTAAACTTTTTGATCCTAAAACATGCAGATCTACGGGAAACACAAGTTTAGATCTAAAAAGTTTTGAAATTTACCTCTAGATTCGACTAGGGAATCTAGACGACGGTTGGTGAAGGATGCCCTTTTCGCTCCCCGTTGAGAAGATTACGATCTTCGTAGACTAAGCGGTTGATGGATCTCCTTCCTCGCGCGTCGCCGCCTTTTTCAACGAGCGTGATCATGCTGATAACGTGTTGTGAAGGGAAAAGTAGGGAAATAGGTGTAGGGGGTTAAGAGCCCCCCACCCTCTTATTTATAGCTTTCAACGGTGGGCCGGATACCCAATGGGCCTCATGGGCCTATTCATAACATATATATTTTTGTGGTCACCAACGATTTGAATCTTTAAAGAAAGCAGACTCATCAAAGAACATGTAATACTTATATAACTACTATTGATAGGACTATTTTGATTGGGCCTGGAAGAGCCAAGTCAACTACGACCAGTCAACTGGCCTACTATGGCCTTGTGCTCCGGCTCAAGGATCTCACGGGCGGGCCGTACTTCTCCACCCAAGACGAAGGCCCAACAGACTGCCCACTTTAATAGTGGAGGAAATTATGGTCCGACTTAATGGCCATCACTCTCTAGCCATCATGGCTCGCTAATTATGGTCCGAATTAATGGCCATCACTCTCTAGCCATCATGGCTCGCCAAATATGGCAACCGTCCATGGCCATCACTCTCCAACAATCATGGCCCGACTTCATGGTTATTACTCCCGCCATTATGGTCAGCCAATTATGGTAACACGCCATAACGGCCCGCCAATTATGGGAATCACTCATGGCATTCATCACATCATCAAGCGGGCGCAATTAGGGGGTCACCACTTCCCCATTTGCACGTCCCCATGAATGGCGGCCATGATATCACATCATGGCACATTATGAGGAGGATTGGCCTATATGAGGAGAGGGGGTGGCGTCATCCAGGGGGCCAGATCTTCACGATCTACAACGGAGGTACCCCATACCCGCTCTTTCACCTTCTTCCGCCTTTACATATTTCTCCTCCATAGCTCGGCCCGAGGACCGGTGCTTGGTCTCTCCGCGAACCAAGCCCGATCCCACCGAGCACCCATTAGACCAGATCTGACTTTGGCATCGAAGGGGAATCAGTCGGAACAAAGGTTTGACCCCCCTGACGACCTCCCTCGTCTATTCAGGTCCAGGAGATCCGGCGACACCGAGGCTTCCCCTCAAGCATCTTCCCAGCTGGAGCCGAGCGTCCTCGTCCCCGAGTCTGCTCGTCTCCACCACCAGAGGGTCGTCGCTCTGCCGAGGCCACCATTCGGCAAGCCGACGTGAGGATTCGTGTGTCCCTCACCAAGCGACCCCACTGTCAACCGATCCCGGAGGTGGTCGTCCCGCTGAGGCTATCCCTCGGCCCACCGAAGAATGGAACCGCGCCTTCCTGCCCAATCAAACACGCCCTCAACCGACCCCAAGGGTCATCTCCGTCCCACGTGACTGGTACAGCAATGCGGAGGTCCCGTGTGTCCCATTTTGACTGCATTGACCCCGCATCCTCCGGGCCTCCAGACTATCGATTTACTGGAAAAAACACCCGTAAACATTTGTCGCCGTCTGTAAAACGAGTCAACACCCACGTCACCAACCACATTGGCACTGACTCGTTCTACTAAATCAAAAAGGGGAGAGACCGACTTCGGAAGTAGAGACAAAAGGCCCTCTTTCCCAATCCCAGGTGTTCAGATTCTTGAGCGTGGGTCCGCATTTTGTAATGCCCTGATAGCTACTGCACAAGTACTAGGAGGGGGGGGGGGGTGAATAGTACTTTAAAATAATCAAGAGTATAATTCCTAATTATTGTGCAAACTCAACCAACAATGCGGAAATGAAAATAGACAACAATGAAAGACAAGTGCAAACAAGCGATGTAACGGGTTCGGATCCATCCAAGTCTCCCCGACTTGTTCCCGGTGATCCTACGTCCCAAACACCCGAATCCCCTCCGGCTACTTGAGTTAGAAACCACTAACCCAAGTTTGCACTATGAAATTCTTGTAGAAAATCTCTACAAGATCAAATCATACACAAATGAAAATGTGACTCCCACAAACCGGGATCACAAACTTCTCTCACAACCGAGAGATAAACTTGCAATAACAAAGTAAATGAAACAATGAAATGCTTACCAACAAAATCCTATGGCTTGAGTAAACTTACGATTTTAGGGCAAGAAGGATTTTGGGGAGGAAGCAAGCACCAAACCCTAGCTCCACCAAGATGACCAGCAATAGGTGGATAGGGAGAAGTTGGTGACTTGGATTCAAGCTCCTAGCTTGAGTAGCTCACAATCAATGAGAATCTCTCTTAAGGAATAAGAGTGAGGGAGAGATTCTTGTGAAGAGAGTGAGCTTGGAAATAGGAATTAAATGCTCTCTCTTTAATTCTCAAAGTCTCAATAATATCAGCCTTGAATGCTATGAAGAAGCATCACAAGTATTTATAGGATAGAGAAGAGAGAGAGGGAAAATTCGTGCATTTAATGCTCCAACGGATCTATTTCTGAAGCAGTTTAATCGGTCTAAGAAGGATCACTGACCGATTAGTTTCTCAACTAGTCGATCAGTGATTCCTCTTGGACCGACTAAGAGGTTGACAGCCAAGAAAAATAGTTCAGGAGATATGGAACTAGTCGGTCTAAGAAGACTTGCCAACCGACTAGTTTGACAACTAGTCGGTCGGTGAGTGTTCTTTGACCGACTAAGCAGTTGAAAAACAATAAGTTGAACATAAGAGAACTAGTCGGTCTAAGAACAAATTCCAACCGACTAGTTTCACAACTAGTCGGTCGATGGATGTTCTTGGACCGACTAACTGTAAACAGTAGCTAGGCTGTGAAAATGAAGTTATAACTAGTTGGTCTAAGAAGGATTCCAAACCGACTAGTTTGACAACTAGTCGGTCGGTGAACCTTCTTGGACCGACTAATTGGTCAACAGTGAAGATGCTGAATTGAGCAAGGCAATCTAGTCGGTTCAAGAAGGATTCTTAACAGACTAAATGACAATCTAGTCGGTTGGTTCTTCTTCTTGAACCAACTAAGATGCACTAAAAGCCGCGAAATGAAGCGTGAGGCTTCGGGAAAGTTTCTATGGGCTTCTAAGATAATCCTAGCTCTAAGATATGAGCGTTATGAAGATTATAATGTAAGACCTACTCAAGCCTTAACATTCTACGAAAAGAAACTAGAAGACTATAAAATAAACTAGACGAACCGTCTTCAAAGATTCAATCCGAATCTCTTGACTTCAATAATGCTCCTAGAGCTTCAACGAAGCTTCAGGCACACGATCACGTGTTTTGAGAAGTCTTGAGACGTCGCTTTTGATGTACGTAGAATTTTGGCGACGATCTCCATAACTGCGCTTACAAAGAGTTAGTTCACGATATTTATGTTTGTTCATCATCAAAACCAAATCCGGGGAATCAATACTCAACATTATCCCCATTTTTGGTGATAGCAAACCAACATAAATAATAATCAATAATAATGATTCAAATGAAATTTACTTACTCTCCCTGCATTGATGACACGTTAATTCCGAATTAAATAATAAACATAAGCATCAAGCCGACGAGAAAAGTATAAAACATGATTCAATTATTGAAATTTAGGATCTAAATCCATTTTTATATCTTAACTCCCCCTGAATCTAACATATCAAATTTGATTCAGGGTAAATGGCTTTAAATTATCATTTAGCACATCGTCATTATTAGTTCTCTCCCCCTTTGGCATTATCAAAAAAGAGCGGGAGGAGATCAACGACAACAACAATGGCTAAAAATAAAAGCACGGGAGTTGAAGAATACGACCACGGTCCAAATGACACCAAAGTAAAATCATGAAGAAAATCAAAGTGTGCCAACGAGACCATAGTCGCAAATCGAAAAATGAACTCATCAAAACTCAAATCAATTTCACGTATTGAGTTATGGAACATACTCTCCAATATCAACATTCTTAGTGAATTTATTGCATGGAAAACAATTCTATGTTTCCATAGAAAGAATTCTATTTAATCAATATAATCGTCGAGCGACGAAATCAACATCAGAGACAAAAAAATAATATAAAGTGCACACTAAAGTAAATGGCAACACGATGTGTATATATATATATAACATGGTACAACAAAAGGTATACATCCGCCAACACAGATAAAAAACGATCATCAGATCGGTGCACAAAATACAACACATGTCTCAACAGACATCAAAACGAATGTACATCAAAATGTATCATCAAGACATCCAAAAATACATCAAAAAGACATCACCACCCAACTATCCTACCCCACTCTCTCACAACAAATATATCATCCAAGTGCACATGGGAGAGTCCTCCAACGCAAGCTCAGGAGGCGGAGGGAGGATCAGCAGCAGTAGCAGGCTCTGCAGAAGGGATGGTAGTCACTGGGTCGACTGGAGTGGTAGAAGTCTCGGAAACGACAGGAGTGTCAACCGAAGGGAGAGTGGTAACAAGAGTGGTCTCGGAAGCACCAGCAGAAGTATCCACCAAAGGAATGGTGGCAGCAGGTGTGCTCTCGGGGGCATGAGCAGGAGAAGCATCTCGCTCCTCATCCTCATCAACGTCTATGACTTCCTCATCAGAAAGCGTTGGAGGAACGTCAATATCTAGATACTCGCAGATGCGAGAAAGCATCTCCTCACAACGAGAAATACGAGACTCCTGACGTCTCAGAGAAACTGAAAACTCAGCGAGTGAAGGAGTAGGAGGAGGAGGGGCAGCAGCAGCTGAAGCAGAGGGGGTAGTCCTCTGAATGTGATGCAAGGCCGCAAGAGACTTCTTGACGGCAGTCGCGTTCAGGGGAGGACCCAAAGGACGCTGATCATTTGGAGGGAGAGGGACGCCGAAGTGACGAAAAACGAGAGTCAATAGGCAAGGATAAGGAATATGAGCAGACTTGGTGGATTTCCTTATGCACTCAAAGGAATCCATCTTGTCAAGGATAATACGAGCCCAATTTATCTCGCTCCCCACGAAAAGAGCGTAGATAAGCTTGAGAAACGACTGGGAGGGCAAGCTAGAGGAGCTGTACTTCGGTAGGAGGCACGACTTCAGAATCAAATTTAAGACCCACGCATTAGGCTTGAATGATTTCGAAGGGACGCCAATCATGGCGGGAGGGATGACGTGGAATATCTCAGCAAGCATCGACTGGTCAAGATCGTGGATATTATCCACGGAGATATCAGCAGGGAGCAGGCCAGAGGATGAGACACCAATCAACTCCCCTAAAATCTCTGCTGTGAGGACAATAGGTGTCCCCAAGACAGTGGTCTCAATGGAGTGGGTGTCATCATACTCACCCCATACTCGATTGGCATAGAACAATTTGACGAGTCGGGAGTACGGGTGAGGGTTCGCCTTGGGGTCATGGCGAAGATAGTCTAGTAGGCCGCTATAGGAGAGGAGATCTGCAAGCTGAGGAAAGTCGGAAAACTGGACGAAGTGCTCCAGAATCAAAGGACAATGCTCAATACGATTGTATGCCGCTAGACACATCGGGTCATCGTGACATAACGAAATATCTACACCACCCAACGGCATGGAGCCTTCCCCTTAGACGGACGAGACAAAGTACGAGGAGGAGGAGTAGGAGCCTTATCGGTAGGCTCAGACTCAGGAATATACTCTTCGTCGGAATCATCGGGAGGAGTGGGAGCACGGAAGGGGCCTGGAGTCAAAATATTTTCTTTGGCCTTGGTTCGGGGCTTGGGCTGAGATTGAGATTGGGGTTTGGGCTTGGAAGTCCTCTTCTTCTTGAGGGGAGGCGAGGAAGAGGAGGGAGTGGTTTTAGCTCGACGTTTGGGTTGAGGAGGGTCGGTAGGAGGAGACTCGACAGTCATGGGAGACGGAGTGGTAGGACAGATAGGGATACGTGTCTTCGCCATGATCGTGAGACGAGACAACACTCAATCAACTAATAGAAATCCGACCTAAATTAAACCTAGAAGAGAAACCCTAATTCGAGATAGAAATCGTAGTATGAACAAAATAGGATTAGATTGAACCCTAAAGAGCTGAGAGAGGATATACCCTAGGTCGACTGGAGGAGGAGAGTGATCGGTGACGACGTATGGCGGCCGGAGACGGCGGCGCACGGCGGAGGAAGACAGAGGGTCGCGGGGTTAGGGTTTGAGGAGAAGAATACGCACCGATTAGAATGAATTCTAATCGGTGCGGGAGGCTATAAGTCGATTGGGAGAGACAAAGACGGAAAAGCCCTCTCAAATCTATTCGGTCAAAGATCAAGTGCTGACCGACTAGAATGCAATCTAGTCGGTCGGCCAATGAACTTGGACCGACTAAACGCAAAAAGTAATATAGGCCAAAGTGAAGGGCAAAACTAGTCGGTCTGAGTTCAATCACTAACCGATTAGATATGAATCTAGTCAGTCGGCAAATGAACTTGGACCGACTAAAAGAGTCCAAAAATTTTAGAATATGAAATTTTAAGTTCTTTCCTAAGCGCACTTGGACGAAACATCTAAATCACTCTCAAACATCATTATTCTACCCCATAAAACATCGAAAATCATAAATACGACGTGCATGAATATATCTAGCATAAATTCCGAAAATTCAATCAACAATCCAGAAAATCCCAACAAATCTTAGCATGAACATATAAGAATAACATTATCATGCGAGATTAACGAAAATATGAATCCTAAATCTCGGATTCACCCATAATCCCCAATTCTCGACGTAACCGCACAAAGGAATCTTCCTTAAGTGGTTTCGTGAAAATATCGGTGATTTGCTTCTGGGTTTCAACGTACACTAAAATTATGTCCTTTTTAGCAACATGATCATCTAGGAAATGTTGACGGACATCTATGTGTTTTGAACGGGAATGGTGTACCGGATTCTTAGAGAGACATATTGCACTTTGGTTGTCCACCATGATAGGGCAAGTATCACAGTTTATACCAAAGTCTTAAGAGTGTGTCTCATCCAAAGAATCTGAGCACACGCAGCACTGGCGGTAATATATTCCGCCTCGGTGGTTGAAAGTGATACGGAATTCTGCTTCTTGGAAAACCAAGAGACAAGAGAATTTCCTATAAAATGGAAAATGCCACTAGTACTTTTCCTGTCGGATTTGCATCCAGCATAATCTGCATCACTATATGAGATTAACTCATATGTGCTAGACTTTGGATAATATAATCTGTAGTCGAGTGTATAACTTAAATAACGGAAAATACGTTTTACCGCTACTAAGTGAGATTCCTTAGGTTGAGACTGATAACGAGCACATACACATACACCAACCATAATATCGGGCCGACTGGTAGTAAGATATAATAAACTACCTATCATACCTCGATATAGATGAATGTCTACATCTTTGCCGCCCGTATCTTTATCAAGATGTGTAGTAGTGCTCATTGGAGTCTTCTTGTCGGAAGCATTCTCCATTCCAAATCGCTTTAGCAACTCCACCGTGTACTTGGTTTGGGGGATGAAGATTCCATCGTGCATTTGGCGAATTTGGAGACCTAAGAAATATTTGAGCTCACCCATGTGGCTCATCTCAAATTGGTCCTTCATGACATTAAAAAACTCTTCGCAAAGAGCGAAGTTAGTAGCACCGAAAATGATATCATCAACATAAATTTGAACTAAAATAATATCATGATTCACATACTTAACAAATAGTGTAGAATCAACTTCACCCATTTTAAATCTCAAATCCAAAAGAAAGTTCTTTAGGCGATCATACCAAGCTCTTGGAGCTTGTCTCAAACCATACAGTGCTTTCTTAAGTTTGAAAACGTGATTTGAAAAATTTTCATTTATAAAACCCGGAGGTTGAGAAACATAAACTTCCTCAACAACATCTCCATTTAAAAACGTACTTTTTACATCCATTTGAAAGGGTTTAAAATCTTTATGGCATGCAAAAGATAACAGCAACCTAATAGATTCTAATCTAGCTACCAGAGCAAAGGATTCTTCGAAATCTATACCTTCCTCTTACCGGTAGCCTTGAGCTACTAACCGAGCTTTGTTCCGGACGACGTTTTGGTTCTTGTCGGTCTTGTTCTTGAAAATCCACTTCGTTCCTATAACGGTGTGGTTCTTCGAAGGCAATGGAACTGGCTCCCAAACCTCATTCCTCTCAAACTGAATGAGTTCTTTCTCCATGGCTAGGATCCAAGAACTATCTTCGCACGCTTCGTTAATATTCTTTGGCTCTATTGAGGAGGCAAAGGCACAATGAGTGAAGTAGTTGACTTGAGATCTCGTCTTGACACTATCAAGTATGTTGCCAATGACTTGCTCATGGGGATGGTCACGAACTGTATGAAGCCGTTTGGGAACTCCCTGATCACTAGGAACATTCTCAAAAGATTCATCAATAGGGTTAGTATCAATAGAATCAATAGAATTAGAGTTACCAATAGAATCACATAAAACATCCATGGAGTCATCATCATTGATAATTCTAGACGGGACAAAATTTTCATTGAATGAAACATGAAGTGATTCCTCGATCGTTGAGGTTCTTTTGTTGTATATCCGGTAGGCTTTGCTACGGGAGGAATATCCAACAAATATCCCCTCATCGGATCTTGGATCAAATTTGTCCAAACTCCCATACATGTTTTTAATAAAACATTTTGCACCAAAAACTCGAAAATGTTTAACTTGAGGCAATCTACCAAACAACAATTCATAACAAGTTTGTTTGGTGCCGGGCCTCAAAAGTATCCTATTAAACACATAGCAAGCGGTATGTACCGCTTCTGCCCAAAATTGATGGCGAAGTTGGCTATCATCAAGCATAGTGCGAGCACATTCCACTAGCGTCCTATTCTTTCTCTCAACAACACCATTTTGAGGAGGTGCGCGAGGGAAGGAAAAGGTGTGAGTAATACCAACTTCATCACAAAAATTTGAGAAAGACTCATTCTCAAATTCCCCTCCATGATCACTACGAATATTGACAATGGTGGTTCCAATGAGATTTTGTACTTTCTTAACAAATATTGCGAAGTTTTCAAAAGCATCATTTTTATTACATAAAGAAAATAACCAAGTAAATCTAGAAAAGTCATCAACGATGACAAGTCCATATCGAGCATTCCCTAAAGAAGCAACTCTAGTTGGCCCAAAAAGATCTAGATGTAAAGGCTCTAGTGGCCGTTTAGATGAAATGCTTTTCTTAGGTTTAAATGACGATTTCGGAAGCTTGCCTCGTTGACACGAGTCACAAAAGCTTTTCTTTTGGAAAGTAAGCTTAGGAAATCCTTTAATAGAATTTAACTTAGATAGCTTAAAGAGTATTCCAAAGTTCACATGACCAAAACGTCAATGCCATAAGTGTTGTTCACTTGTGTTGGCAATGAGACATTGTTCATGTGACTTGGGGAGGTCTAGGATATATATATCCTTATGGCGTGTGCCAGAAAATAACAAATTATTATTATCTTTACTAAAAATATGGCACATTCCTTTCGCAAAGCTAACTTTGTAACCTTTGTCACAAAGTTGGCTTATTGAAATAAGATTGTGATTTAATCCTTTAACAAGGTAAACATCACTTATTAGATGTTTAGATGGGTTACCAACTTTACCAACACCAATGATGGTTCCGCTCTCATTGCCTCCAAAGACTACTCGGTTCCCATTTACAATGGGCACCACTCCGGAGAGCAATTGAGCTTCACCCGTCATGTGTTTTGAACACCCGCTATCGAGTATCCACCCATCCTTGGAGCTAAATTTGGATTTGTTGCTCCGTTTCTTTTTCTTGAGTACCTAAAGATAGAAATATCATTCCATGGTACCCAAGGTCATTGGGTCCTAAAAGATTAGACCTTTGGAAGCCAAGTCCAATTGGACTTAGACTTCCCAATGTAATCATCATTATGCACGACATTTATAAAATATGAATTCATGTATGCTTGTTTTTCATGCATGTTAGTGTTCTTCAGGCCCCAAATAGTGAATATTTTGGGAGCCCTATTCCTATTGGGAGCATGCATACGTTGTTGATGTCTACGTGATGCATGTGGCCTATGAGGAGGTGGCCTAGGAAATGCATGTCATGGATAAGCATATGGCACATGATGAAATGGTGCATGATGATAATTGTTCATATGATAGTGATGTGGATGAAGATATGCATGTGGAGGAACATGTGCGTGAGTGTGTCTCACATGGTGTGCACGTGCTCGTGGACGTGGAGCATAAAAATCATCATACGTGTGAACATGTGGAGTAGGAGGTGTGTTCCTACGTGGCATGGTATTGGTGTACATAAATGCATGACCCTTCTTTGGAGGTCCACCCAAAGTGGGTTTCTTTCCAAACGGGGGTGTGTACAAAGTGGAAGCACCATTGGTAGATGAACTACCAATGGGGTGTTTGCTCCCACTCATTGAGGCTTCGGAAGATGGCCTAACAAAGGTGGTGGACGATCTGGATGAATTTCCCATCTTATACCCCAAGCCAATGCGATGATTGGCGGGAAGTAAGTCATTTAGGATATTATCCAAATGGTCCTTACCTTTATTGAATTTATTAATTCGGCCTAATGTGGACTCATACTTCTCGGTGAGAGAAAGTATAGAAGTATCCAAAGTGGACACTTGAGTAGTGAGTACACAAACACGAGACTTGAGATTCTCATTCTCAATACTCAAAGTTGAGTTTCGAGAAATCAAATCTGCTATCTCGCGTTCATCCGATTCCTCAATATGAACATGCTCAAGTTGAGATTTGAGATTTATAATCTCATTTCTCAAACTTTCAACAACGGTGTCGTTGTTGATGATGATAGGCTTAGGTGAGGTTTGGAGACTAGTTAGCTCATCTTTAGTCTTAGTATATCTATTTACTAATTTAGAATATTTAGACCAAATTTGCTCGTTAGCTAATCTAAGGTCATCCATTGTTACCTCATCGCCTTCATCCTCGCTTTCATCGGAAGATGTCTCTTGATCATGTTCCTCTCTTGCCATGAATCACATGTGTGCTTGCTCCACTTGTTCTTCATCCGACTCTCCACTTGAGGAGTCCTCGTCGGAGTCGGTGAATGTGCCGATAAGCCCTTTATTGTACCCTTTCTTGGACTTTCGAGACTTGTCGAACTTTGGCACCTTCCATTTCTCCTTTTGTTTGTTTTGAGGACAATCCGCTTTGATGTGTCCTGGCTTGTTGCATTTGAAACACAAAGGAGCGGAGGAGTTAGTAGAAATAAATTTAGACTTGTTCTTGAAATTACCTTTTCGGAAGAATCGGTTGAACTTCTTTGTCATGAGGGCAATGGGTTCCAAGTCCAACTCGTCTTCCGATTCTTCATCATCGGTAGATGTAGATGGAGCGGCCTTGAACGCAATCGCCTTTTTCTTTGGCTCGTCTTACTTCATGTACGACTTCATCTTGTCGTGCATCTTTATTTTACTGTCCTTGCGTACCTCATATGACATCAAGGTACCCATTAGTTGAACGACGGTATATTTATTCATATCATTAACTTCCTCGATGGCGAAGGTACGCTTTTCCCAACAAGAAGGAAGTCCGTCAATAATCTTTGAGACTTTCTCCTTTTGGGTGTAGGTCTTTCCAAGAGCCTCCAACTCGTTGGCAACGTCAACGAAGCGAGCATATTACTCCTGCATCTTCTCACCCTGTTGCATATGAAATAATTCGAATTCTTTATTGACAACAGTGAGTTTGGAGTCTCTTACCCTACTCGTTCCTTCATGCAAGATGAGGAGTGAGTTCCAGATTTGATATGCACTCTTACATGTGCATATCTTGTTGAAGTCTTTGGGCTCCAATGCACATTACAAGGCATTCATTGCCTTGGCATTGTTTACCTCCGCGGCGACCTCCGCGGTAGTCCACTTCGCGAAATATTCTTCATCGGGCTCGACATACTCCGTCAACGTGGCTCTCCATAGTGAAGTGCTCCGGAGGAACGTTTCCATCCGGCATTTCCAGTACCCATAATTGGCACCGTTGAAGTAAGGAGGCCTAGTTGAGGAGTGTCTTTCCATCACCGAAGAAGCTCCTTCACGGTTCCTGAAGGTGCTATAGTCTGAAGGTGGATGAACGTTCTTGTTGTCGATGGTAGACATAGCTATGAACTTGGCTCTGATACCAAATGTAATGCCCTGATAGCTACTGCACAAGTACTAGAGGGGGGATAGTACTTTAAAATAATCAAGAGTATAATTCCTAATTATTGTGCAAACTCAACCAACAATGCGGAAATGAAAATAGACAACAATGAAAGACAAGTGCAAACAAGCGATGTAACGGGTTCGGATCCACCCAAGTCTCCCCGACTTGTTCCCGGTGATCTTACGTCCCAAACACCCGGATCCTCTCCGGCTACTTGAGTTAGAAACCACTAACCCAAGTTTGCACTATGAAATTCTTGTAGAAAACCTCTACAAGATCAAATCATACACAAATGAAAATGTGACTCCTGCAAACCGGGATCACAAACTTCTCTCACAATCGAGAGATAAACTTGCAATAACAAAGTAAATGAAACAATGCAATGCTTACCAACAAAATCCTATGGCTTGAGTAAACTTACGATTTTAGGGCAAGAAGGATTTTGGGGAAGAAGCAAGCACCAAACCCTAGCTCCACCAAGATGACCAGCAATAGGTGGATAGGGAGAAGTTGGTGACTTGGATTCAAGCTCCTAGCTTGAGTAGCTCACAATCAATGAGAATCTCTCTTGAGGAATAAGAGTGAGGGAGAGATTCTTGTGAAGAGAGGGAGCTTGAAAATAGGAATTAAATTCTCTCTCTTTAATTCTCAAAGTCTCAATAATATCAGCCTTGAATTCTATGAAGAAGCATCACAAGTATTTATAGGATAGAGAAGAGAGAGAGGGAAAATTCGTGCATTTATTGCTCCAACGGATCTATTTCTGAAGCAGTCTAATCGGTCTAAGAAGGATCACTGATCGATTAGTTTCTCAACTAGTCGGTCGGTGATTCCTCTTGGACCGACTAAGAGGTTAACAGCCAAGAAAAATAGTTCAGGAGATATAGAACTAGTCGGTCTAAGAAGACTTGCCAACCGACTAGTTTGACAACTAGTCGGTCGGTGAGTGTTCTTTGACCGACTAAGCAGTTGAAAAATAATAAGTTGAGCACAAGAGAACTAGTCGGTTTAAGAACAAATTCCAACCGACTAGTTTCACAACTAGTCGGTTGATGGATGTTCTTGGACCGACTAACTGTAAACAGTAGCTAGGCTGTGAAAATGAAGTTATAACTAGTCGGTCTAAGAAGGATTCCAAACCGACTAGTTTGACAACTAGTCAGTCGGTGAACCTTCTTGGACCGACTAATTGGTCAACAGTGAAGATGCTGAATTGAGCAAGGCAATCTAGTCGGTTCAAGAAGGATTCTTAACCGACTAGATGACAATCTAGTCGGTTGGTTCTTCTTCTTGAACCAACTAAGATGCACTAAAAGCCGCGAAATGAAGCGTGAGGCTTCGGGAAAGTTTCTATGGGCTTCTAAGATAATCCTAGCTCTAAGATATGAGCGTTATGAAGATTATAATGTAAGACCTACTCAAGGCTTAACATTCTATGAAAAGAAGCTAGAAGACTATAAAATAAACTAGACGAACCGTCTTCAAAGCTTCAATCCGAATCTCTTGAATTCAATAATGCTCCTAGAGCTTCAACGAAGCTTCAGGCACACGATCACGCGTTTTGAGAAGTCTTGAGACGTCGCTTTTGATGTACGTAGAATTTTGGCGATGATCTCCATAACTGCGCTCACAAAGAGTTAGTTCACGATATTTATGTTTGTTCATCATCAAAACCAAATCCGGGGAATCAATACTCAACACATTTGACCCTATCACCTTAAAACCTTGGGATTAACGCCCCTCTCTCCCCAAAACCCAGCACCATTTTTATGTGCCATCATCATCGCCATCCTCAAATGGATCAGCAACAACTCATGTCGATCCTAGGCGACGACATCGCCCCGTTCCGAGCACTAATCTCTCAGCTGATGTCGACGGCCAACGACCAGCGAACTCACGCCGAGTCCATCTTCAACTTCGTCCACAGCAACCTCGCCCCAAAGCTCGATCAGCTCCTCCACTCATCGCTGCTCGTCGGGATCCACGGCATGTCAGCAATCTTCCTCCGCAAGCTTGATCATCAATACCAATGCCTCTATACCGGGCGAGCCAAGCTCCGACCTCCGGGATCATGAGCCATCCAAGCATCCGAGCCTATCTGGGTGTCTGGGCCTCCATCCGAGCTCATTTCACCAAACTAAACACTCGGCGCTGAGCAGAGTATGTCGAGCGTGCCAAGCCTACTAAGTCCGAGCCAGCCCATCCGAGGCGGCCAAGAACGGCTTTGAGATGATCGGTCGGTGGAAAGCCCCTTGCTGGGGAGCTTGGAGACCCAGATCCGACCCAACGATCAACGATTAATATGCCCTGAGCTCCCACAAACACCGTTGATATGAGGAAGGAGGTAGAGCTCCAACGATCGGCACCGGAGTTGTAACGGCCGCTTTTCGACCGTTCGTATTTCCTGCGTGTACGTACGTTTTTTACGCGTATTTTATTTGACTCTTTCTTGATTTCGGTATATATGGTGTGATATGCCGTTGTGACCGTATGGAAGTGTAGAATTTTATAGTAATTTTTGGGGACGTCACTTCACGAGTCGTTCTCCCGCAAATCATGTTTGATTGCAGGATCGTCGTAGGTTTAGACTTAGTCGTCAGATCTTTTTATTTTTCTGTTCGTTTCTGTGGACCAAACGCGTGATTGACCACCGTATCCCCGAGCCTCTCTTCGTCACGGTCGTCTCAATATTTTTTTCGTAATTTTCTGACACTCATAGCCCAATCTATTCACTAATCAAATTCAAAGCCCATTAAGCCTAATCCTAATCAAATCCTAATCAAATCCTAATCAAATCCATACGTATCATGAGATATGGATTCTGGGTCTATTCGCACCTAGCTTTTCCCCACTTTGTACACCCCCTCACTCACCCTCTCTCCTAGTCATTACTCAACTTATACCCCCTTTCCTATGTTGTTTAGCATATATCATCTCTTTTAAAACCAAACTATACCCAACCCTAGACATTCACGCATGAACCCATTTTTGGGCCACCACCTTCTCCATTTTGTGCCCCTCCTCGCCGCCGGCGAGGCACCACTTGACCTTCCCCCTCTCCGGCCATCTCTCCTCCTCCTCCCCCTCTTCTCTCTCCCCTCCTTCTCCCTCTAAAAACACCCACAAACCTCCATGACCGGCATATATTGACAGCCTGCCCTAACCGCCGTAAAATGCCCACGTCGCCGCCCTCCGGCCACCGCCGGAGACCCCTCCGCCTTCGATGACTCCCCCATTTCCCCCTCTAACGACTACATCCCTTCTCCCTCCTCTAGCACCCTCAAAATCCCTTGAAACACCTCTAAAATCTGCCGTTGTTGCTGAAATTCTGTCGACAGCACGGCTCGTCGGAAAACGACCGACCACCCCTATCCGGCCACCCCCTCCAGTGAACTCCACCACCGTCGAACTCTCCTTTGACCCACCAATCATCTCCAACTCCCCTTACCCTCGTTCCTCATCTATACCTCCTCGAAACATCTCTCGAACTCGACGTAACGACAGTTTTACAGATCTGCGTCACCGTCGGAAAAAACTTGCGCCCATTGGCCATCCGGCCACCTACGACGACCACCATACAGCCGTTGGATTCCTATCAAACCCTCTACGAACTGCAATTTTCCTCACGCTCATAGCCCACCTGTAACTCCCAGAATCCTCGTCGGAACACGCCATATCGGCTGTTTTTCACAGATCTGGAAGCTGAACTTCGCCGCCCGCGCACGGCCACCTCCGACCACCCCCGGCGACAACTCCACTGCCGTTGGCTTCATTTTGAAGGCATTTACCCACTGCAGCTTCCCGTTTCCGCTGTTCGTCTCCGAAATTTCACTGAGACGCGCGACAACGGATGTGGTGCGAATCTGTCCTCCCCGGCTTCTTACGGCCGCCCACCGCCGTGCGCTCACGCCGTCGGCCATCCATCGGGCCGAGCATCTTCCTTTGGTCCCACTTCATCTACCAACAGCCTCATTGGACTATCAGAGTTCACATGCGTTGCCGCACGCACGTACTTTTAGCCGACGTCGCCGTTATCGTGAAGAACCGTTGCACTACTCGTAACGGGAAGGAGATCGCTGATTAGCTCGCTGATTTCACGTCATCACCCCGCTGTCCAGAGGTACCTCACTGTGCTACCTGAGGCCGAGGAGTTCCAGACGATGCCGACGTTTCGCCGTTCAGACCCGACTTCCGCTTGTTGGACGACATTACGAGGTTAGTTTCCCTAACGAGTAGTAAAACCCACACCGTAGCAAAACTAAAAACCTAACTAAAAACGGCAACTTAACTCATTAAATTTAATTTCTGCTCTCTTAAAACGATGTGGAACCATAGACCGATGATCGGACTTTTGACTGTGCACATAGGATAGAATCGTCGGATAGGCTGATCGGACAACTTGACTCATGACTGTTAGGGTAGCCACGTTCAACCTAGAAATGAACTTAAATAGGAATTTCTAAAATCGCGACCTGACACCGTCGCCGTGACTGTTTCAGACGGACTACCGCGGACGCGACGACTGGACGAGACGCCCCGGACAGACGACACCCTCGCCACCGCAGGCAAGTGTACCCACTTGCATTTTTGACCGCGTCTTGGTCTTAAATTGTTAGAACTATTAGACTGTGAATGTTTAGATCCAGACGTGAAATGATATCGTCTGGGTTACCCTGACGACTTAGACTTGACGATGAAGTCTAAGTCCGACGAACAACAACGTGTGACACCATAGGATTATCTTGTGTGTGCGTGTGTGTGGACACCCTAGAACAACTCTCCCGTACACTGGTCGTGTCTTGTCCCTGTTACACAAAAAGCCTTCGGGCGTTTCAGATGCTCTCCTTGCGGGAGTGATCTCCGTGCTACAAAAAGCCTTCGGGCGTTTCAGATGCTCTCCTTACGGGAGTGATCTCCGTGTTACAAAAAGCCTTCGGGCGTTTCAGATGCTCTCCTTGCGGGAGTGATCTCCGTGCTACAAAAAGCCTTCGGGCGTTTCAGATGCTCTCCTTGCGGGAGTGATCTCCGTGACACAAAAGGCCTGCGGGCGTTTCAGGTACTTCCCTAGCGGAAGTGATCTCTGTACTTCTTGTCCTGAGTTCTGGGGTTTGGGGTAGGGTTGAGCGTGCGCACGTGGAGAGGATCTGATCCCCCTCAACCCGTAAGGCGTGAACCCTTCGTGTTGTGTCATGACGTGTCGTGTCCTACTTGTCTCGTCGTGTCTAGTTCTGTCTTTTCCTGACACCTTTAGGATAGTCCCGTAGTCGATAGCACACGCTACGACTACTGCCTGCTACGCTTTTACTTTCCTGCTACGTTACTTCTCTTGCTACTCTGTTGTAATCCCAGCATGCTAATCAACCAGTAAACCATTGTTTAATAGTTGGTGCACTTGCAGTAGAGTCTAACCCTTCTTGTAGACTTTACCTGACGTACATTTCCTTTTCTCTTGGGTGCTGTACGTTAGGTGTTCAGCCAGAGTTCGTGGACGAGGCAGACTCACTGGAGTACGAGGAGCTGAGGACGTCGACCCAGAGTACGTGCCCGACGAGGACCAGACCTAGAGGTCTTTTTAGTCGTCACTTTCAGAGGTTACTGCTTTTAGTTACTTTTAAATATTTCGTTGCCATGCTTAGGCTTCTTTTTAGACTTTGTACTCGTTGGATATTACATCTCTAATTTAATGAATGCAACTTCCTTTCTGTACTTTCTGTTGTTTTGAACTTTATTAATGCAAGAACCTGAAGTTTTTAAAATGGTACCCCTACAGACGCTTATTGGGTCCGAGCTTCTCAGCTCTGGCCTAAGCGGGCCTTAGGCACGATTCGCCTCCGTATTTTTGGGAAGCGGGTCGTGACAGATTTTAGTGGTGGCCCATGCAGATCTTGTAAAAATTCGGAACAATAAGAGTACCGCATTCATCTAATATCCATGTACAAGTCTAAATTAGGTTTTCCCAGTCTTACATGGTAGGAAGACTTAGGTAGACGTCCCAGTTTGATAGTTAGACGCCATGGTTAAGACTTGGTCATACCCGTCTTAGGATACCATAGTAGCCTCTCACTTGACTCTGACCTTGTTAGATATCTAGAGCCCTTCTCTTAGTCGTTTTCTCGGGCCCATCGACTTCGGGCCCAGCAGAACATAATCTTGATTCTCTTAGGGGCCCTTCCCTGAGATCTCTCTATTACAGTCTAGTTCATTAGGAAGTCATAGTGCTGAGTTTCCTGATCTTTAGACGTCCCGATAATTAGAAACCCTGATTTCTAACATCCTGCTAATCATTACGCTTCTGCATTACCGACTGTAGAATTCCATCGTAGCTTTCATGAATCATATCTTAGGCGTATTCATCATGCGATCATGTTCATTGCCCTCGATTCACTTGATCGCTTCATGACACTTACCGATAATTCTTCGAATCTCTCCATTGCAAATCTTGTTTCCTTTAAAAGTATTTTTGAAATTCATTATTAAATTATTCGCTCAGTTTAACTCCTTTGAAAACCCTTATTAAATATTTAAATTTCTTACTTTCAGTTGAGTTAAAATTGCTTCACGGAATTTGAAACCTTTTTGGTCGAGTTTTTAGTTAATATCTCGGAATTATTTCTAACCGATAACTTTTGTATTTCAGTTTTAAAACATTGTTATCATTTTGAAAATTCAATAAATTTATTATTCTTTTTTTTCTAAACTACGAAATTTATTTCAACCGCTTACCGTACGTACTTTCAGAATATTTTTCTAAGCTAAATAGAACTTCAAATATTTTTATATATTAGTACTACGTTCATCGTGCTCACATTTCAAAAAAAAAAATCCTTGTAGAAACCTATTTTTTTTCATTTGCAAAACAATCGCTACCTCACTCTACTCTATCTTTCCTCCGTCTAACTTTTTTTTTCCAAGTTGTAATTTTCTACACCTACTCATTTTTTTATACATATTTTGTACGTGTGTATATATATATATATATGAGATACCGTGTAAAATACGTAATCCTTCTTTCATCTATTTAGTTATTTTTGCGCAACATCTTAGTCCCATCTAACCAGTTATCTCCTTATCCTCGCCTTATCCGAACTCGTTCTTTCCGGTCTTGTTTCGTTCACTTTTGGTTTCGGTTTCCATTCTATTGTTTAGCCATTAGTGCTTGTAATTGCTTGTGTCGTCTCTAGTTTAGTAGTGGGCCCATTGGTTTGTGATGTCGTCGTGGTGCATGTATATCGGTAGGGCGTGTGGACCTGTATGAGTGTGCTGCCTTTAGGATATTAGTGTTTGTCTTTGGCATCATGTATGTATACTCAATGTGGTTCGTATTATATGTTTGGAGTTGTCTGAATGATGGTATTCATATTTGTGTGGATAACGTCATAGCAGGAAAATTCCTTAGACCTAGTCTTCCGTATTATAGCTTAGCTTATTTTTGGCTGCATGTGATTGTATAAAAACTTTTGTTTTCTTTTAAACCAAATCTTTAAAGTCTTTGAAATTAGCCCACAAAGTTCATAACCCACTTATTCTCCCTCAACCATTACCACCACTCCACACGTTTTTACTCACATGTTTTAAAAATATTTCATTGGCCTTAAGTTTTCCTTCCTCTTCTCTCTCATTTCTCTTTTCGAAATATTATGTTTATTGTTGTTATATTTTGGGACTAGCTATTGTTATTATAGGACCTTGTGTGCGGGTAGGTATAGTGTGTGGTGAGATGTGTAATAGCGATGATTAATTGATTTTGGGACACCAAGATAGGAGATTGGAATCATTGGATGAAAAGAATAAGCTGTCCAAGACTTATTTATAATACAAATGTGTGACGGACCCAATGGAGAATCCTGGTTGGACGAAATTATATACAAAGGGATGAGAATTTATCGACCCGAAACTTGAACGAGTGATAGATAGGAGTAGCTATGGAGGTATAGTATGATTGAGAGTGATCATGAGAATGAGTAGAACATTTAAAGCATCAAGACCTGAATGTTAGGTTGGCGTGAGAAAACGTTGGAAGTAACACGACGTGTTGATACGAATAAATGGTTAGGTAGACGGATTTGGTATGATTAAGAGATTAGATGATAGGGGTAAGGATAGATGTGGCTTGATGGTTCATAGATTATGGAGAATGAATTTATGGAGTTAATATGATGGAGAATATATTGGGGACGTGATGATTGTTAAATTGTAGACAGTAATGTGGATTTATAGTTAAGTGTTAGGATGTGAGATTAGTCGTGGCATTATCCAGTGGAGAAACGCGTTATTGGATTATTGAGGAACGTCGTTTGAAGTTATAGGATTAGCGAATCATTATGTGAGATATGGAAGTTGTAGGCATAAGTGTTTATTGATATTATTACTATTAGTATAAGTGATCCTGAGGACGGAATCATTTCTAAGGTGGGTAGAATGTAACGGCCGCTTTTCGACCGTTCATATTTCCTGCGTGTACGTACGTTTTTTACGCGTATTTTATTTGACTCTTTCTTGGTTTCGGTATATATGGTGTGATATGCCGTTGTGACCGTATGGAAGTGTAGAATTTTATAGTAATTTTTGGGGACGTCACTTCACGAGTCGTTCTCCCGCAAATCATGTTTGATTGCAGGATCGTCGTAGGTTTAGACTTAGTCGTCAGATCTTTTTATTTTTCTGTTCGTTTCTGTGGACCAAATGCGCGATTGACCACCGTATCCCCGAGCCTCTCTTCGTCACGGTCGTCTCGATATTTTTTTCGTAATTTTCTGACACTCCTAGCCCAATCTATTCACTAATCAAATTCAAAGCCCATTAAGCCTAATCCTAATCAAATCCTAATCAAATCCATACGTATCATGAGATATGGATTCTGGGTCTATTCTCACCTAGCTTTTTCCCACTTTGTACACCCCCTCACTCACCCTCTCTCCTAGTCATTACTCAACTTATACCCCCTTTCCTATGTTGTTTAGCTATATCATCTCTTTTAAAACCAAACTATACCCAACCCTAGACATTCACGCATGAACCCATTTTGGGCCGCCACCTTCTCCATTTTGTGCCCCTCCTCGCCGTCGGCGAGGCACCACCTGACCTTCCCCCTCTCCGGCCATCTCTCCTCCTCCTTCCCCTCTTCTCTCTCCCCTTCTTCTCCCTCTAAAAACACCCACAAACCTCTATGGTCGGCATATATTGACAGCCTGCCCTAACCGCCAGAAAATGCCCACGCCGCCGCCCTCCGGCCGTCGCCGGAGACCCCTCCGCCTCCGGTGACTCCCCCATTTCCCCCTCTAACAACTACATCCCTTCTCCCTCCTCTAGCACCCTCAAAACCCCTTGAAACACCTCTAAAATCTGCCGTTGTCGCTGAAATTCTGTCGACAGCCCGGCTCGTCGGAAAACGGCCGGCCACCCCTATCCGGCCACCTCCTCCGGTGAAATCCACCACCGTCGAACTCTCCTTTGACCCACCAATCATCTCCAACTCCCCTTACCCTCGTTCCTCATCTATACCTCCTCGAAACATCTCTCGAACTCGACGTAACGACAGTTTTACAGAACTGCGTCACCGCCGGAAAAAACTTGCGCCCACTGGCCATCCGGCCACCTACGACGACCACCATACAGCCGTTGGATTCCTATCGAAACCCTCTACCAACTGAAATTTTCCTCACACTCATAGCCCACCTGTAACTCCCGGAATCCTCGTCGGAACACACCGTATCGGCTGTTTTTTCACAGATCTGGAAGCTGAAATTCGCCGCCCGCGAACGGCCACCTCCGACCACCCCCGGTGACAAATCCACTGCCGTTGGGTTCGTTTTGAAGTCCTTTACCCACTGCAGCTTCCCGTTTCCGCTGTTCGTCTCTGAAATTTCACTGAGACGCGCGACAACAGACGTGGTGCGAATCTGTCCTCCCCGGCTTCTCACGGCCGCCCACCGCCGTGCGCTCACGCCGTCGGCCATCCACCAGGACGAGCATCTTCTTTTGGTCCCACTTAATCTACCAACAGCCCCCTTGGACTTTCGGAGTTCACGTGCGTTGCTGCACGCACGTACTTTTAGCCGACGTCGCCGTTATCGTGATGAACCGTTGCGCTACTTGCAACGGGAAGGAGATCGCTGATTAGCTCGCTGATTTCACGTCATCACCCCACTGTCCAGAGGTACTTCGCTGCGCTACCCGCGGCCGAGGAGTTTCAGACGACGCCGACGTGTCGTCGTTCAGACCCGACTTCTGCTTGTTGGATGACATTACGAGGTTAGTTTCCCTAACGAGTAGTAAAACCCACACCGTAGCAAAACTGAAAACCTAACTAAAAATGGCAACTTAACTCATTAAATTTAATTTCTGCTCTCTTAAAACGATGTGGAACCATAGACCGACGATTGGACTTTTGACTGTGCACATAGGATAGAATCGTCGGATAGGCTGATCGGACAACTTGACTCATGACTGTTATGGTAGCCACGTTCAACCTAGAAATGAACTTAAATAGGAATTTCTAAAATCGTGACCTGACACCGTCGCCGTGACTGTTTCAGACGGACTACCGCGGACGCGACGACTGGACGAGACGCCCTAGACAGACGACACCCTCGCCACCGCAGGCAAGTGTACCCACTTGCATTTTTGACCGCGTCTTGTTCTTAAATTGTTAGAACTGTTAGACTGTGAATGTTTAGATCCGGACGTGAAATGATAGCGTCTGGGTTACCCTGACGACTTAGACTTGACGACGAAGTCTAAGTCCGACGAACAACAACTTGTGACACCGTAGGATTATCTTGTGTGTGCGTGCGTGTGGACACCCTAGAACAACTCTCCCATACACTGGTCGTGTCTTGTCCCTGTTACACAAAAAGCCTTCGGGCGTTTCAGATGCTCTCCTTGCGGGAGTGATCTCCGTGCTACAAAAAGCCTTCGGGCGTTTCAGATGCTCTCCTTGCGGGAGTGATCTCCGTGCTACAAAAAAGCCTTCGGGCGTTTCAGATGCTCTCCTTGCGGGAGTGATCTCTGTGACACAAAAAGCCTGCGGGCGTTTCAGGTGCTTCCCTAGTGGAAGTGATCTCTGTACTTCTTGTCCTGAGTTCTGGGGTTTGGGGTAGGGTTGAGCGTGCGCACGTGGAGAGGGTCTGATCCCCCTCAACCCGTAAGGCGTGAACCCTTCGTGACGTGTCGTGACGTGTCGTGTCCTACTTGTCTCGTCGTGTCTAGTTCCGTCTTGTCCTGACACCTTTAGGATAGTCCCGTAGTCGGTAGCATACGCTACGACTACTGCCTGCTACGCTTTTAATTTCCTGCTACGTTACTTCTCTTACTACTCTGTTGTAACCCCAGCATGCTAATCAACCAGTAAATCATTGTTTAATAGTTGGTGCACTTGCAGTTGAGTTTAACCCTTCTTGTAGACTTTACCTGACGTACAGTTCCTTTTCTCTTGGGTGCTGTACGTCAGGTGTTCAGCCAGAGTTCGTGAACGAGGCAGACTCACTGGAGTATGAGGAGCCGAGGACGTCGACCCAGAGTACGTGCCCGACGAGGACCAGACCTAGAGGTCTTTTTAGTCGTCACTTTCAGAGGTTACTGCTTTTAGTTACTTTTAAATATTTCGTTGCCTTGCTTAGGCTTCTTTTTAGACTTTGTACTCGTTGGATATTACATCTCTAATTTAATGAATGCAACTTCCTTTCTGTACTTTCTGTTGTTTCTAACTTTATTAATGCAAGAACCTGAAGTTTTTAAAATGGTACCCTTACAGACGCTTATTGGGTCCGAGCTGTTGTGTATTGATTCCCCGGATTTGGTTTTGGATGATGAGCAAACATAAATAATGTATACTAACTTATTTGTGAGCGCAGTTATGGAGATCGTCGCCAAAATACCACGTACATCAAAAGCGACATCCCAAGATTTCTCAATACGCATGTTCATGTGCCTGAAGCTTCGTTGAAGCTCAAGGAGCAATATTGAGGTCTAGAAGAATGAAGATTGAAGCTTGAAGACGGCTCGTATGGTTTAATTTATAGTCTTCTAGCTTCATAGATTAGAATGTTAAGCCTTGAGTAGGACTTACATTATATACTTCATTTCGCTCATATCTTAGAGCTAGGATATTCATAGAAGCCATTAGAAACTTTCCCGAAGCCTATCATTTCTTCCCTCGGCTTCGAGTGCATGTTAGTTGGTTCATGAAGAGTCACTAACCGACTAGATGACGATCTAGTCGGTCAGAAACTCTACTTGAACCGACTAGTTTTCCTCTCTTTATTCGGCTCTTTCTATGACTACAGTTAGTCGGTCAAAGAAGAGTCACCGACCGACTAGATGACGATCTAGTCGGTCAGTAATCCTTCTTAGACCGACTAGTTGTGTTCAGTCATTTTCAGCCTGAGCTACTGTTTCGAGTTAGTCGGTCAAAGAACGTTTACCGACCGAATAGTTGAGAAACTAGTCGGTCAGCATTTGTTCTTAAACCGACTAAGTCAACTTGATGTCTGCCTATTCTATTTCGACATTAGTCGGTCAAAGATCATTCACCGACCGACTAGTTGTGAAACTAGTCGGTCGGCAAGTCTTCTTAGACTGACTAGTTGTCTTTGCCTGGAACTTCGACTTTTGGCTGTTCTTCCATTAGTCAGTCTACGTTGATTGACCGACCGACTAGTTGATGAACTAGTCGGTCGGTGGTTGTTCTTTGACCGACTAGTTGGGGTCAGAAAAGAGCCGTTGGGAACTTTTCCAACACGATTTTCCTTGCCTCTATAAATACAAACTTGATACATTTAAGGCAAGGTTGAAGGTCCATTTTACAAGCAATTTCAGACCTAAGAGAAGAGCCCTCCCAAGCTAATTCAAAGCTCTCTCTCCCTCACAAGAATCTCTCCCTTCACTCTTTGAGCCATCTTCCTCAAGAGAGATTCTCTCCATTGTGAGCATCTCAAGCCAAGAGCTCGATTCTAGTCACCATACTCCACCCTAGGCTTCCATTGCCGGTCATCTTCTTGAAGCTAGGGTTTGGTGGCATCATCTTCCTCAAAATCCCTCCTTGCCCTAATTTGGTAAGATTTACTCAAGGCATAGGATTTTGTAGGTAAGTGTTTATTTCATTTCATATTTGAATTGTAAGTTTCACTCTCGGTTGTGAGAGTGTGGTTGTGATCCCGGGTTGTGGGAGTCACAAATTACTTTGTGTATGATTTGACTTGTGAAGGTTTTTCACAAGTACTTCATAGTGGAAATCTTGAGTTAGGGTTGCTAACTCAAGTATCCGGAGGAGATCCGGGTGGTTGGGACGTAGGATCACCGGGAACAAGTCGGGGAGACTTGGGTGGATCCGAACCCAGTAATATTGTTTGTTTGCGTATGTTTTAATTCTTGTTGATAGTTTTTTAATTCCGCACTGTCGTTTGTTTCTTGCACAATAATTAGGAATAACTATCTTGATTATTTTAAGTACTATTCACCCCCCCTCTAGTACGTGTGCAGTAGCTACCACAGGGCACTACACGAGCTTCTCAGCTCTGGCCTAAGCGGGCCTTAGTCACGGTTTGCCTCCGTATTTTTGGGAAGCGGGGCGTGACAGGAGTCCAAAGCAACTCGAGATCTGCAATGATCTATCGAAGCCGCTTCTTCCAGAAGCCTCTACCGACTCCAGACTTGGCTAGCGACGGGATCTACAGGGCGACAACTGTGCTGCTCTCTCCGAGCCCAAGAAGTCATCCGCCTTCTCCGCCAAGGTTGGGCCTGCTCGAATGCTGGGGGGCGACGCCATTATAGAAGCCGACAACATTGATCAGGCTCGCATCGCTGGGGAGGCTGGTGCCTACGCCCTCAAGGTCCTCGAGCGTGTCCCGGTCGACACCCATGCCTAAAGCGACGTTGCCCATATGAGCGATCCCGGCTTCATCAAGGGAATCAAGCAGGCCGTCGCCATACCCGTCATGGCCAATGCTCACATTGGTCAATTTGTCGAAGCACAGACCTTGGAGGCCATCGGCATCGACTACGTTGAGAAGAACGTCGACGAGACACCAAACGCATCCATCGAAAAATCTGAATTCGGATCCAGCTCCTCAAACATGATGTCGATTAAAACTGATTGGGACTCGAGCATCGTGATCATGAATGGGACGCTCTGTGCAACATATTCAGCTTCTTCTGTACATCGATTGTGTTGATCGAGACCGGATGGCCATTCTTGAAGCCGTACTAGCAGAGCAAGGAGAAGAGGGTGCTGAGGGTGGTGATCTCGCTTCAAATTATCGCGAACATCTCCCAAGTGGAGATCATCATTCCCAGGTATTCTCATCACTTACAGATGGAGAACTAAAGTGGCTTGCAATTTAACCTTAACCATCTTCTGACCATCTTCTTCCCATCACTTTTGCCTGGGTCCTGAGCTCGACCGAACTCCCAGTCGAGGATATCTTGATGACATCTTAGAAGAAGGGGGCGAGCTAACTCCCGGCCGATTTTGCTCTCATTGGGCTCCTCCTCCCGAACGTGCAGAGCATCCCGAGCCGGGGTCCTATATCAAAACTCCACCACTGGGATCCTCCCATCTCCGTCCGAGCCGAATGCCCATCTGAACCTGCCCCTTGATCCGATCGCCATCCTGTCGAGGATACCGATCCTCTGCCCTGATGAGCTGCCTCACCACCGAGCGGAGCCCCGACCGATCGAGTCGTAGCTCTGAGCTCCTCCGTCAAGCAAGCATTGATCTGCCAACTAAAATGTCAGATCCGTCCGTCACCGAGCAGTCGACAATCCTCCAGTTATTCTCGTCCCTCTTCATCCTCCTACTGATCTTCGGCGCTTAAAAGCCGTCAAGGCCCAGTTCAAGGGGTGCTCAAGGTCCAACAGCGTATTTGACCCACCGTTGGTGCTCGACCCACTAGCGGTGGTGGCACCAGTGACCTCCTCCACATGCTTGGCAACACCTTCTATAAGGTCAATCTTGACCACAAGGGCCACCTCGTCTCTTCTAGGACCGCCATCAACGACGGCCTCTCCTTGCCAAATGTGATGGTTTTCGAGATCCTGAAAAAGGTGATGGACTTGTTTCTCATCTCTGGGCAGCGCGCAAGAGCCTTATTGATCCATGGTTATCGAAACGAGGCTATTCGAGTTGCTCGAAAGCTTGATCCGATCGCCTGTTCTCTGAGGACGGTGTCAACATCTCCGGGCCCCCATGCGACAAGTCCTCCCATGAAGCATTGAGGTGCAGGGTCTGTTTCGAGGACGTCCTGCGCGGTGCGGCCACGGGCATGGATTACAGGCGCAGCTACTGTGACGATTGCTGGATGGAGTGCTTCATCGACAAGATAAGCGACGGTCAGAACCGACGGATGAAATGCATGACCACAAAGTGTAGCCCAATCTGCGGCGAGGCGGCCGTGAGGAGGCTCTCCCCCATATCAATTGTGAAGATCGGCCAGTCTCTGAGCTCGGTCCGACATCTGTTGAGTATTGGACTTCTCCCTACTTGGTGTTAATGATGAGTAAACATAAATACTTGTGACTAATCCCTTATTTTGCAGTTAATCCAATGCCTAAGCTAATTATGAAGATCTACTAGCAATGGATGACTCACAAACGTCATTGAAGGAAAATGATATGGATTGGATGATCGTAGATGATGATTGAAGCTCCGTGAAGATTTCAAGCTCATACGATGTTTAGAAGAGATTATTCGTAAATGTAATTTTTCTTTTATCTCTTCTAGTATGTAGCTTAGAAGTAGAACTTTGATGGAGCACTCACACACATCTACATTCAGTCATAGGACTCCTTTAGATCAATTGTCCTTTGACTCCAATTCATTTCTCTATTGGTTGTGCAAGGATTGTATATAACAGTCGACTTCTTAACAGTTTACAGTCGCCTGTCTCAAAAACAGTCGACTGTATTTTGTTCTACAGTCACCTGTTATGCACAGACTTTTACAATATAGTTTTGGGCCTTCTCTGATTATCTCGCACAGGCTACTGGTAAATAATACACAGGCGCCTGTCCTTGTGACAGTCGACTGTGTTTTGTAAATCAGTCGCCTGTCTATCCTTTGCCCTAACTATGTTTGATCTGACTTTTTCGGCCAGTCGACTAATGCTGTATATACAATCGACGGTTTCTTAGATCAGTCGACTGTCTATGCTGCAACAATCGCCTGTCTGTGAGTCATTTCGTTGACTCAGCTCTCTGGAAATTTCTCAGGCTTTTGACAGTCGTCTGTTTAAGGATAAACAGTCGCCTGTTCTGATTATCAGTCGACTGTGTTTCTTGCATTAGTCGTCTGTCCTGTTACTTGTGAGATTTTCAGTATTTGTCTACCTTACCCATCTCTCGGCCAGTCGCCTGTCGAAGGAATTACAGTCGCCTGTTGGTTTAACAGTCGACTGTCTTTGTTTCATCTGTCGACTGTCCACGCGGTAAGTTACCGTTATGACTTCTCACCTACCCTTGCTGACTGTGCAACAGTCGACTGTGGATTGTTCAACAGTCGACTGTCGCGAGTTCAGATCCTATCTCACGGATTCCAATTGGGGTTTTACCTAAACTGTTTTGTGGATTTGAGAAAGCTATAAATAGAGCTTCTATTGTTCCATTGGAAGGTTACTCATTCATTGCAAAGTCTCTCAAGCTTTCATTTCCAAAGATCAAAGCTCTCAAATCCAAAGCCCTAAGTATTTCTAAATCTTGTTCTCTTGCTCTCCAACCTAGAACCAAAGAGTGATCATCTAGGCATTTGGTGCAGTCAAGAGAACAAGTCAGGTTTAAGGGTTCTAACTTGAGTATCCGGTGGTATCCGGGTGGAAGGGACGTAGGATTACCGGGAACAAGTCAGGAGTTGACTTGGGTAATCCGAATCCTAGAAACATAATTGTGTTTGCAATTGTTTCTTATTTGGGTTTAATTCTATTTCTGCATTATTTGTTGGATTGCATTTTATTTGGCGTAAATTCCTTTTAAATTTGCATAAACACTATTCGATCCCCCCTTCTAGTGTTTTCCCCATAGACAGGGTCCTTACAATTGGTATCAGAGCGCAAGGTTACATCTATGGCATCCAACAACAACAACGTTACACTGCCGCCTTCAGACAACAATCACGATCGTGATGGAGCGTCCACACTTTTCGAAGGTCAATCTATGGTGCGCCCTCCGTGTTTCAATGGTATAAATTTTAGCTATTGGAAATGCAGGATGGAGACGTTCCTTAGGAGTGCTTCGCTTTGGAGAACCCTCCACAAGGAATACGTCGAGCCCACCGAAGTAGATTTCGACAAATGGACGTCTTCCGAGAAAACCACCGAGGTCAACAACGCTAAGGCAATGAACGCTCTTCATTGTGCGTTGGACCCAAATGAGTTCAACAAGATATGCACATGTAAGAGTGCATATCAAATTTGGAACCATCTCATCGTTACCCACGAGGGAACGAATAAGGTAAAACTTTCAAAGTTATATGTTACCGTGCAAAACTTCTATTTATTTCATATGCAGGACAATGAAAGCATTGCATCGATGTACGGATGTTTTACCAACATCATCAATGAATTGGAAGCCCTTGGCCAAATATATTCCGAACCAGATAAGGTAAGAAAGATCATCATGGGAATGACCTCCAAATGGGAAAGAAGAGCGATCGCCATCGAGGAGGTCAATGACTTGAAGAACTACACCGTGGTGAATCTCATCAGGACTCTTATGTCTTACGAAGTAAGACGAGACAACCGATTAAAGATTCGTGCCATGATGAATCCTTCGGAGGCCAAGAAGAAAGCTTTGGCATTCAACGCCAATTCATCATCCTCCAAAAGTGATGAATCCGAGAACGAGATGGATTTGGGTGAAATGGCCCAAATGGCGAAGAAGTTCCAACGCTTCTTCCGCAAAGGTAAATTTCCCTCCAACAAACATTTTAAGTCTACTAATGCTACTTCCTCTCTTTGCTATAAATGTAATAAGCCAGGGCACATCAAGAGGGATTACCCAATGCTAAAGAACAAAGAGAAATGGAAGGCACCGAAGTACCACAAGTCCGATAAGAACAAGAGAGACAAGAAGAAAGGACTTGTAGGTACATTCGACGACTCAAGTGATGAATAATCGAGCAATTTCGATGATAAGAAGGGTGAGAGCGCCCACATGTGTTTCATGGCACTAGAAGACCCACTCTCTGATGAGAGTGATTCCGACATGGACGACACCGAGGTAACAATGGATGAACTTCGTATTGCTAATGAAGAACTATTTGCTAAATACCAATCTTTAATGCTTAGATATAGTAGCTTAAAGAAATTGAATATTAGCAAGTCATCTATTTCATGCATTATCAACAATGACACCATTGTTGATACTTATAACTCTTGAGAAAGCAAACTTAGCTTCTCAAAATGTCACTTTGAGAGATGAGGTGAATACCCTCAAATCTCAACTAGATCAAACACATTCTAAGGATAATAGTGATCTAGTTACACGTCACACACAATTGGGTTTAGAGAATGATTCTCTTAAAACTCAAGTGCACGAGCTCAAAGCACGGGTGTCCACCTTGGAAACCAACATTTCTTCTTTAAAGGAGAAATATGAGCTCATGTCCTCCCGTATTGTGAGATTCAATAAGGGAAAAGGACGATTGGATGATTTGCTTGCAAACCAATTTCCGGCCACACATCGTGTTGGTCTTGGGTTTGTGAAAGCGAATGCATCTAATGATCGCACCTCTTATAGTGGTGTCACTATAGATTTTGTGAGGCCTTCCTCCGGTGCATCCACAAGTGGTGTCAAAGACACTATAGGTAGCAATCTTACCAAGAATGTCACCAATTCACCTTCTCTTCCTTTTGGCAAGAAACCCACTAAGGGTGAAAACCAAAAGCAAGGCCATGCTTATATGTACACTAACACTCATCCACGTAGGAAACATCCTACTTCACAAGTGGATAATCATGACACATTCTATGCTCCGCACCCACGGACACGTACACAACCACACAGGAGAAATACTCATGTACGTGCTCCCATACACCCGTATGCTCATACGCATCATTCTTTCATGTATGCTCATCCTCCACATTAAATGCATGATCCATATGCTTCATATAATATACATGTTCCCAAGCATACATATCATCCTAGAATGTACAATGCATATCCTCCACCACATCTCTATGCTAGAAATCATGTTCCTAAGAAGCATGCACCACATAGAAATCCAACACATATGCATGCAACTAGGAAGAGGACTCCTAAGATTTACACTATTTGGGGTCCTAAGAACAGTAGCCTTAATGATAGGAATGCTTATGTTGATTCATATTTTCGTGATGTGATTAGAAATAGTAACTATGTTGGGAAGCGGAAATCCACTTGGACTTGGCTTCCAAAGGGCTAATCCCCTTGGACCCAACAAACATTGGGTACCATAAGCTTATGGTATATTATATAGGTACCCAAGAGAAAGAAGAAGAGCAATAAATGTCTTATTAGCTCTAAAGGGAAATGATGGATTCTTGATAGCGGTTGCTCCAAGCATATGACGGGAGATCCCTCGTTGCTCTCCGAAGTGATTAGCATCAAGGATGGTGAAACAGTCACTTTTGGAGGTAATCAAAAGGGAACCATCATTGGAGTAGGTATCGTTGGTAATCCTTCCAAACCCTTAATTACTAATGTTTATCTTGCTAGTGGTTTGTGTCACAATCTCATTTCCATTAGTCAACTTTGTGACAAAGGTTACAAGGTTAACTTTAGAGAAGGATTGTGTACTATTGTTAATTGTGATTCAAATGTTTTATTTTCCGGTATTAGGCGTAAAAATATTTATTATTTGAGCTTGCCTAAAACCGTAGAACATTGCTTAGTTGCCAACACAAGTGAACAACTATTATGGCATCGCCGTTTTGGTCATGTTCACTTCAAGCACTTATATAAGTTAGCTAAGCATGATCTAGTCAAAGGTTTTCCTAAGATTGCTTTTAATAAGAAAAACTTTTGTGATTCATGTCAAAGAGGTAAACTAAGTAAATCTTCATTTAAGCTTAAAGAAGGGATTACTTCTAAGAGGCCCCTAGAACTTCTTCATCTAGATTTATTTGGGCCAACTAGAACCGCTTCTTTAGGTAATGCTCATTATGGATTAGTTGTCGTTGACGACTTTTCTAGATTTACTTGGGTTTCATTCTTAACTAATAAGAATGAAGCTCATGAAGAGTTTTCCAAATTTGCAAAGAAGATTCAGAATCTTTTAGGATCCACCATTATCACTATTCGTAGCGATCATGGAGGAGAATTTGAGAATTAGTCTTTTACTAAGTTTTGTGATGACTCCGGGATAACTCATAATTTTTCCTTTCCTCGTGCACCACCACAAAATGGTGTTGTAGAAAGAAAGAATAGGACTCTTATTGAGCGTGCCCGCACTATGCTCCATGATAGTCATTTAGGACTACAATTTTGGGCAGAGGCGGTGCACACGGCGTGTTATGTGCTCAATAGGATTCTAGTGAGACCCCCGAACGAACAAAACTTGTTTTGAGTTGTTTTATGATAAAAAGCCTCAAGTAAAATATTTTCGTGTTTTTGGTTCAAAATGTTTTATAAAGAACACATTTAGTAATTTAGACAAGTTTGAGCCAAGATCCGATGAAGGAATTTTTTTTGGATATTCCACACATAGCAAAGCCTACCGGATATACAACAAAACTTCTTCAACGATTGAGAAATCACTTCATGTATCTTTTTATGAAGATTTTGATTTTTCTCATGTTGATGATGATAATGTAGATATTCTTTGTGATTCTCTTAATAATGTTAAGACTAATGATTCTATTGTTGAGACTAACACTTCTAACGAAGTTGTTGAAGTTGTTCCTAGTGATCAAGGTATACCCAAAGCTTATCCGACCGTTCGTAACCATTCCCATAACCAAATTATTGGAGATATTAGTGTGGGTGTTCGAATGAGATGGAGAATTGAAGAATTCTCTCATTGCGCATTTGTATCTACCATTGAGCCAAAGAACATCCAAGAAGCTTGTAAGGATAGCTCTTGGATAGTGGCAATGGAAGAAAAACTAATGCAATTCGAGAGAAACAAAGTTTGGGAACTCGTACCTCTTCCAAGTGGTCACCAAGTCATTGGGACCAAATGGATCATCAAGAACAAGACGGATGAAAACGAGGTAATCACACGGAACAAAGCAAGGTTAGTAGCTCAAGGCTACCGGCAAGAGGAAGGTATTGATTTCGAAGAATCTTTTGCCCCCGTAGCTAGATTAGAAGCTATTAGGTTGCTTTTATCTTTTTGCATCCCATAAGAATTTTAAACTATTTCAAATGGATGTTAAAAGTGTATTTTTAAATGGGTTCGTCAATGAAGAAGTTTATGTTTCTCAACCTCTCGGTTTTATTCATGAAAAATTTTCAAACCATATTTTCAAACTTAAGAAAGTGTTGTATGGGTTGAGACAAGCTCCTAGAGCTTGGTATGATCGACTTAAGACATTTCTTTTGAATTTAGGTTTTAAAACGGGAGAAGTTGATTCTCTACTCTTCATTAAAGATTATGAAAATGACATTCTTTTGATTCAAGTTTATGTAGACGATATTATTTTCGGTTCTACTAACTTTAATATTTGTCAAGAATTTTCCAAGTCTATGAAGGATGAGTTTGAGATGAGCCACATGGGAGAGCTCACCTACTTCCTTGGATTGCAAATTCGACAAATGGAGAATGGCACATTCATACATCAGACAAAGTACACAGGGGAGCTTATTAAGCGATTCGGGATGGAATCGTCTTCGAGCAAAAGGACTCCCATGAGTACTACTACTCATCTACACAAGGATGACAGCGGAAAAGATGTAGACGTTCGTCTATATCGAGGTATGATCGGTAGCTTACTTTACTTAACCGCTAGTAGGCCCGATATCATGTTTTTCGTTTGCCTTTGTGCTAGATATCAAGCTAGACCTAAGGAGTCACACTTGATTGCGGTTAAACGAATATTTCGTTATCTCAATCAATCTCTAGACTATGGGTTACTTTACCCTAAATCTAGCACATATGAGTTAATCTCATATAGTGATGCCGACTTTGCTGGATGCAAGTCCGACAGGAAAAGTACTAGTGGCACTTGCCATTTCTTAGGAAATTCCTTAGTTTCTTGGTTTTCTAAGAAACAGAATTTGGTGTCATTGTCCACGACTGAAGCGGAATATATTTCCGCGGGTCTTGCATGTGCACAAGTTCTTTGGATGAGACACACTCTTATGGACTATGGTGTCAACTGTGATACTTGCTCGATCATGTTTGATAACCAAAGTGACATGTCTTTCCAAGAATCCGGTACACCACTCTCGTACCAAACACATAGACGTGAGACACCATTTTATAAATGATCATGTAGCTAAGAAGGACATCATCTTAGAGTACATTGAAACCCAAAAACAAATTGCCGACATTTTCACAAAACTTCTTAAAGAAGATTCATTGGTGAGGTTGCGTGGAGAATTGGGAATTATGGGTGAATCTAAAATCTAGAAGCTCAAACATTCATGTTATAACTCTTTTTGATCTCATATCATTTTGTTGCCTATCTTCATGTGCTTTATTATATATATGTGTTTAAGAAAGGCAATTGTGATTTAATTGATTTCATGAGTTTTTGAGATTGATGGCAGTGATTTGTGTTTCAATAGATTTATTGTTTTTACATTGTTCTTACGATGTATTTGTGATTAGAGTATATGTCCTAGGGTGAGTGTTCTTATTCTCTGGAATTCTATCTCACTGTGCATTTTTGGACCAGGACAGACGACTGTCTTTCCTTCGATAGTCGACTGCCCTACTCTATCTCCTCAGTCTGAGATTTGATATCTTTTGCATATCCGACTGATGACTGTTTTACAGTCGACTATTATTTTGTTATATATGCTGTATGATGTGTGTATCTCTATGATATTATATGGTGATGTACTTCGCTGTCGTCATGATGATGTATTTTTTTGTCTTGATCATGATGTATCTTTGTGTGATGGCCATGTAGATGTCTATCCGTTGTTGTACCCATCTTTCTATATATCTATATATGATGTTGCTGTTTATCTCGTGTCACACTATGCTATATTGCTTATCTTATCTGTGTGATGTATGATATGTTGTCTCCATGTATGCTACTCTGATGTGCTTTTGAGACAATATATGAATTTGGTATTCAATTTTCCATGCTATCTCTGGTATGATGCATTTATGAAATCTCTTTTGGATTTTTTTGTGTGTATATCTAATATTGATATTGGACTTCAATTCCATTACTCACATATGTATATGATGTGATTTTATGAGTTTTTTGATTCGATATATCTTTATACTCCTTGATTGTTGTTAGTTCGTATTTAGCACTATTATTGTTGTTATTTGCTCCCACCTTTTTGGATAATTCCATAGGGGAGAGAAATAAACATACAAGATTCATAATGGATGTGCTAAGTATGTTCTAACACTTGAATCTAAGATTTACGTTGCCTTAGATTCAGGGGGAGTAAGATTACAATGAATAGGGATTTTAATTCCTAGATTTCTTGAATTAAATTCATCCATATCTCACTCATTTGCTTCAATTGTTATGTAGATGCTCTAATATTTGTTGACTAACTTGATTGGCATCTATGTAGGGGGAGTAAGTTTTCATTGCGCACAATTATTTATCTTTTTGTTTATGTTTATTTGTCATCATCAAAAAGGGGGAGAATGTTGAGTATTGGACTTCTCCCTACTTGGCGTTAATGATGAGCAAACATAAATACTTATGACTAATCCCCTATTTTGTAGTTAATCCATTGCCTAAGCCAATTATGAAGATCTACTAGCAATGGATGACTCACAAACGTCATTGAAGGTAAATGACATGGATTGGATGATTGTAGATGATGATTGAAGCTCCTTGAAGACTTCAAGCTCATACGATGGAAAGAAGAGATTATTCGTAAATGTAAATTTTCTTTTATCTCTTCTAGTATGTAGCTTAGAAGTAGAACTTTGATGGAGCACTCACACACATCTACATTCAGTTATAGGACTCCTTTAGACCAATTATCCTTTGACTCCAATTCATTTCTCTATTGGTTATGCAAGGATTGTATATAACAGTCGACTTCTTAACAGTTTACAGTCGCCTGTCTCAAAAACAGTCGACTGTATTTTGTTCTACAGTTGCCTATTATGCACAGACTTTTACAATATAGTTTTGGGCCTTCTCTGATTATCTTGCACAGGATACTGGTAAATAATACACATGCGCCTGTCCTTGTGACAGTCGACTGTGTTTTGTAAATCAGTCGCCTGTCTATCCTTTGCCCTAACTATGTTTGATCTGACTTTTTCGGCCAGTCGACTAACGCTGTATATACAGTCGACGGTCTCTTAGATCAGTCGACTGTCTATGCTGCAACAATCGCCTGTCTGTGAGTCATTTCGTTGAATCAGCTCTCTGGAAATTTCTCAGGCTTTTGACAGTCGTCTGTTTAAGGATAAACAGTCACCTGTTCTGATTATCAGTCGACTATGTTTCTTGCATCAGTCGTCTGTCCTGTTACTTGTGAGATTTCCAGTATTTGTCTACCTTACCCATCTCTCGGCCAGTCGCCTAGCGAAGGAATTATAGTCGCATGTTGGTTTAACAGTCGACTGTCCACGTGGTAAGTTACCGTTATGAATTCTCACCTACCCTTGCTGACTGTGCAACAGTCGACTGTGGATTGTTCAACAGTCGACTGACGCGAGTTCAGATCCTATCCGTTGAGATTTTTCTCACGGATTCCAATTGGGTTTTTGCCTAAACTAGTTTGTGGATTTGAGAAAGCTATAAATAGATCTTCTACTGTTCCATTGGAAGGTTAATCATTCATTGCAAAATCTCTCAAGCTTTCATTTCCAAAGATCAAAGCTCTCAAATCCAAAGCCCTAAGTATTTCTAAATCTTGTTCTCTTGCTCTCCAACCTAGAACCAAAGAGTGATCATCTAGGCATTTGGTGCAGTCACGAGAAAGGGCTTCTCCTCTCTTCCAAGAGAGTTCTTCAACACACATCACACTCCACCTTCAAGTTCTGCTTCAAGGCATAGGTGTTTGTAAGTGTTGTTTTCATTATTTCATAACTTTCGTTATTTGAGATTTGCTCTCGGTTGTGAGCGTGGTTTGCTTGCTCCCAAGTTGTGGGAGTCAAGGACATCGATTGTATTCGATTGCACTTGTAGGGTTGCTACAAGTGGGTTTTAAGGAAACCTCAAGTTAGGGTTCTAACTTGAGTATCCGGTGGTATCCAGGTGGAAGGGACGTAGGATTACCGGGAACAAGTCGGGAGTTGACTTGGGTAATCCGAACCCTAGAAACATAATTGTGTTTGCAATTGTTTCTTATTTGGGTTTAATTCTATTTCCGCATTATTTGTTGGATTGCATTTTATTTGGCGTAAATTCCTTTTAAATTTGCATAAACACTATTCAATCCCCCTTCTAGTGTTTTTCCCATAGACAGGGTCCTTACAACATCAAGCTCGGGTTCTTTCTCGGGATCGAGGTCAGGTTTTGACCTCTTGCACAGACTCTCCAGCCTAGTAACTCTGTGGACATCCTTGGTGAGCCTCAGTACCCAAGCCTTCTTGCTGAACATCCAGTATCACCACATTCATAAGCTGCCTCGCCAATGATCCTAGAATGAGGACATGACGCTGCAGAGCACCAACCTCTATTGATCCTGCTGAGCCACCGACCTCGATCGGATCTTCTACCACCGGCCGAGCAGCCGACCTCCCACTGCTGAGCCACCGCGAGCCACTGCAGAGCACCAACCTGCCAGCTGTGCAGACCGAGTACGCCGACGGAGCCAAGCCACCCTGTAGCCCAGCCTTCGAGCGAGACAAATCTATAGGGACCGAACGGCATTTATGGCGGTAGATCTGTCGGAGGAGTCGAGGTCTCGGCCAATGGAGAACGGCGAACAACACGCAAGGCTCAGTCCGAGCTCCAGGCGGCCTTACTAGGCTATTCCTTGCTCGAGCTCGAGCCTCCCCCAAACTTGAGCAACTTCGACGAGGTCTGGCCAAACTCTGTCCGAACTGCTAGCGACCTCACTGAAACTACGCTCAGGCTTGAGCCTCCTCCGAACTCGAGAAGCTTTGTCGAGCTAGCCGGGCCCTCCTCTGCCGACTTTGCCACCACCGAGCAAAGCTCTGTCATCCAATCAAAACTCGGGGGAGCTCGGCGGGTATGCTCGACCTCCTCTTTACCGAGCAGAGCTAGGACGAGGTGCTCGCTATTTGCTGGCCCGACTTACTGATTGATTCCACCCGAGCTTGCGGAGGCCTCCGTCATGCCTCGGTCCGAGCTCCGAGCTCCTGAGCTTCGAACCTCCGATGAAGCTTCCCTGTCGAGCTCCTCCAGACATGCTCCTCTTGTTCAGTACCGCTTCACTCAAATCATCCTTAGCTCAAGCTTGACTCGACAAATGGCAAAGCTCGACCCGAGCCCCCTGATCCGAGACATCGCACACCAGACGTCTCTAATGCTAGATGAGTTCGCTTCCTGATCTCTCTACTTCCAGCAAATCTCAGTGGCCTCGAAGAAAATCCCCTAGCTTAACTTTCTTCAATAGAATAAGAAGAGTGATCAGATCAAAACCACAAGGTCTGAGGGCAGTTCTCGAGTCAAGGCACCCCGTCTGATCCAGCAAAGTTCGAGCTCAAAGCCGAGTTACCGGCCATACCGAGCTCTCTTCGTAAGCCAGGCCGAAGCACCACCGTCCGGGTTCGAGCAACCAAGCAGCTCCTCCGACCGTGGCTGAGCCGATCTGGCTGAAGCACCACTGTCCGGGTTTGATCAACCAAACAGCTCCTCCGACCGTGGCCGAGCCGATCTGGCCAAAGCACCACCGTTCGAGTTCGAGCGTCCAGACTGCTCCTCTGACCGTGCTGCCGGGTCCCTGCTTACCGAACATCTCCTGCATTCACCTGAGCTGTACGAAGTAGTTGCAGAGCACCACCATGGAATCATCAAAAGTCTTCACTCCTTTTGACGGCCATAAGTCAGGGGGCAACTCCCCTCGCAACCGAACGAACGAATCGGTCGAAGGGCTGGGAGCAACCCCCCAGTAGGCTGATCACTCATACGTCGGCCGTAAGTCGAGTGGAAACTCCCCTTGCAACCGAACGGATCGGTCATAAGGCTAGGGGAAACTCTCCCAGTGGGCCGATCACACGATTGACCCTAGGACTGGGACTAGCTCCCCCAGCAGGCCAATCGACCCGTCGATCATAAGGCTGGGGCAACTCCCTTAGCAGACCGACAAGATCAACCATAAGGCTGGGGAAACTCCCCCAGCTGGCTGATCACTCGATTGACCGTAAGATTAGTGGTCGCCCCCAGCAGGCCAATTGACCCGTCGATCATAAGGATGGAGGCAATTTCCCCAGCAGATCGACCAGATCAACTGTAAGGCTGGGGGCAACTCTCCCAGCTGGCTGATCACTCGATTGACCATAAGACTGAGTGGTAGCTCCCTCAGTAGTCCAATCAACCCACCGACCATAAGGCTAGGGGCAACTCCTCCAGCTGGTCGACTCAATCTTTCGTCGGCCGTAAGTCGAGGGGTAACTCCCCTCGTCACCGAACGAACGAGATCGATCGTAAGGTTGGGAGAAACTCCCCCAGTAGGTCGACCCACTCCTTCATCGACCGTAAGTCAAGGGGCGACTCCCCTCGCAACCGAATGAATCTCGGATCGACGATCTATCATCACTAGCCAACTCCGCAAGACGGACCAAATTTTACAGAAAGAGCAACTTCTCCCCCATTATACTACATCTCCCGACCTCTACCTCAACAATGGTAGAGCTCAGAAGATGGGGGCAATTGATAGGACTATTTTGACCGGCCCCGGAAGAGCCAAGTCAACTACGACCAGTCAACCGGCCTACTACGGCCTTGGGTTCTAGCCCAAGGATCTCACGGGCGGGTCGTACTTCTCCACCCAAGACGAAGGCCCAACAGACTGCCCACTTCAATAGTGGAGGAAATTATGGCCCGACTTAATACCCATCACTCTCTAGCCATCATGGCTCGCTAATTATGGTCCGACTTAATGGCCATCACTATCTAGCCTTCATGGCTCGCCAAATATGGCAACCGCCGATGGTCATCACTCTCCAGCAATCATGGCCCGACGTCATGGTTATTACTGCCGCCATCATGGTCAGCCAATTATGCTAACAAGCTATTACGGCCCGCCAATTATGGCAATCACTTATGGCATTCATCACATCATTAAGCAGGCGTAATTAGGGGTCACCACTTCCCCATTTGCACGTCCCCATGAATGGCGGCCATGATATCACATCATGGCACATTATGAGGAGGATTGGCCTATATGAGGAGAGGGGATGGCGTCATCCAAGGGGGCTAGGTCTTCACGATCTACAACGGAGGTACCCCATACCCGCTCTTTCACCTTCTTCCGCCTTTACATATTTCTCCTCCATAGCTTGGCCCGACGATCGGCGCTTGGTCTCTCCGCGAACCGAGCCCGATCCCATCGAGCACCCATCAGACCAGATCTGACTTTGGCATCGGAGGGGAATCGGTCGGAACCAAGGTTCGACCCCCCTGACGAGCTCCCTCGTCTATTCAGGTCCAGGAGATCCGGCGACGCCGAGGCATCCCCTCAAGCGTCTTCCCAGCCGGAGCCGAGCACCCTCGTCCCTGAGTCTGCTCGTCTCCACCAGCAGAGGGTCGTCGCTCTGCCGAGGCCACCCTTCGGCAAGCCGACGCGAGGATCTGCGCGTCCCTCACCGAGCGACCCCACCGTCAACTGATCCCAGAGGTGGTCGTCCTGCCGAGGCTACCCCTCGGCCCGCCGAAGAACGGAACCGCGCCTTCCTGCCCAAGCGAACACGCCCTCGACCGACCCCAAGGATCATCTTCGTCCCACGTGACTGGTACGGCAACGTGGAGGTCCAGTATGTCCCCTTTTGACCGCGTTGACCCCGCATCCTCCGGGCCTCCAGACTATCGCTTTACGGGAAAAAACACCCGTAAACAACTATATAAGAAAATGAATAAAAGTATGACATGCATGCAAAGTTACCTCTTGCTGAAATGGGATGTGCATGCTCACATTTTGCTTGATAGAGAAAAAATAGAAGTAAAAAAACAAAAGGAGAGATTTATAAAATAAAGGTTAATTTTTAGAAAACTATCTTTATGTTTCGTCTTTTTCCCAAAATAATACCTTGAGCTTTGAAAATAACTAAAAACTACCCTAAACTTCACCTTTTCTATATTAATCCTTTAAGATGTTACAAGATAAGGATAGTTTTCCCAAATACTATTTAAAAATTGAGGAGGTTTTATGAGACTTATAAAAACTTTGGACAAAATAATTTGAACATGTTTAGAAAGTGATGTCGTGGTTAGTAATTAGATCCGAACGACTCTCCCTTGAGTTGTTTATGTAGCGTCACATGATTTGCACACTCCATAACAACCAAGACTGTTAGTAGTCGAAGTCGGGTAGGGGGACTGGCTTTGACTCCTTCGACACTCAAATGAGAACCTTAAGGAGAGATGATAAAATATGAAATGAGAGAGAGTATTGAGAATGAGAATGATCTCATCTCTTTCTAAATGGGAGGGTCATATATAGAGTTTATGAAGAGACATTTTGATAATTAAACATTGTAGATGGCCCTTTCATTGTCGAAGGCAAGCCTTATTGGGATTGCTTTAGCTTATGGGCCCATAGGCCTTAACCAACGATGAGTTTGAGGTCACCTTATTGGATGGTATATCACCCATTAGTCTCACCCTTAGTTCAATCCTAAATAGCATAGGATTGGATTAATGAGCGAGGTTGCATGTATCCAGTTTTTTGCATTGATGTTGACTTCTTTGCAACCTTTTGTGCTAGGATATAAACTCGTATTAATTTCGATTGGATGGTAGTAATCTTCTTTGTTATTTTTGTATTTGAGTAGGGATCCTTATTATCTTGGACTTCTTTAGAGACATGCTTTTATGACCATGTGATTATTAGAGAACTTGACCCAGCCTTTAGCACATGATTAAAAGAGATATATTCTAGGGAAATTTGTGCATGTTTCCAAGTAAAGAGGAATATCCATGTTGATGATGATGGTCTTTTTCAATTATAAATAACCCCTCTTGGAGCTCCTCTTGTATTTACACCTTGTAGAAGCGTTGGTATTGAAAAGGAAAATGATGGATGGTATAAGCAAGCAATGCTCGTTGCATGAAGATGGATATGTCTCGTACATGATCATCACAAAAGCTCACCTCATGGTTCCAAGCGTCAGGGGTCCCACCTGATAAGTAGCAACTCAAGGAAACGAGATGAGCATGATTCTACGAAGCAAGGTAGTCAAGGCCACTCAAGTAAGTGGAATCGAATTATCAAAGCTATGAGTACATTGAGGAGAACGGAGGATCCTCCAAAGCATATAGAGGGTGTTGGATCCTGAGATGGCAAAGATCTCATGGCCTGTTTAGCCCTATACGGTGACTGATACGGTAGCCCTCTACGCACGAGTGGAGGGAGTATATTGAGTCGATAAGAAGTGAAATGACGTGTATGTGGTTGGTGGCAGTCGTGTAATTCCGCAAAGAGAGTCGGGGCATTTTGGTCAATTGGCTATATGGGTGGAAGAGTGTGTAGAGTAAAAGTGGGCGTGTAAAGTAATGTCATATTTGTAAATTTTGAAAGAGTAGGTTAGTGTGTGAGGGACTAGTGTGAAAAGGGATGTGTTTAATGGCACACCCAAAATTTTTAAGAAAGGCCAGGGGCAAAACGGTCATTTGGCCTAAAGCTGCTGAACGTACGTCCTGAAGTTGTGTGTGTATAAAGTAATGGCAAGCTTGTAAATACTTGAAACTTGAGGGGTAATTTTGGAAGGGTATTATAGTCATTTTGGGGTGTGCATGCTTATCCTAAAGAGAATTCTAGAGCTAGGTATTTTTAATTACATTTCTACATCCTTCTTTAACATTCTCTCTTTTTCTTTTCATTTTCTATTCCTCTCTCCCCACCCCTAACCCTTTGAACGAAATTCACTCTCCCATTTTCCCTCCATCAACACTCCAAAAACCCTAGCTTTTGCTTCCAATTTTTTTTGAAAACCCTAGCCTTCAAGGAGAAAGAAAGGTGAAAGGAAGAGGAAGAGAAGAGAGAAAGAAAGAGACTTGTTTTGAGGTAGGATTCTAACCTAGGGTTGTGAATTTTTATTTAGAGATATGAGTATGTTATGATGATATTTATAATGTTTATAATCTTGATCTCATGTATTATGAGTGCAATAGCTCAAAAGATTCAATTTTCCTTGTTTTTCCCTAGCAAATCACCCCTTCTGAAAAACAGAATTCTGTATGTGTGTTCATACATCAATTCTGATTTCTGTAGTTCGAATCACCTTCTGAAAAAAATATATAGCTGTAGATCTTGAAGTCCTAACCCAAATTCATATAAAATTTGTCATATGTTGAGTTCATTAAGTAGGATTAAAAATTCATTGTTAGCAAGATGTCTGAAGTTCTGTCAAGCTGTACACAATTTAGCAAAATGAGGATTATTTCTTGCATACTTTATGGATTTTGCTGATTTTGGTCTTGTTGAAAACTTAAGAAGTTTTTCTAAAAGTACATCAGAGTTCTTATATATCGAAATTCTGGGTCCAATATGCTTAAACTTGGCTTTTCTACAGGTCCAGAAATCTGTCTGAAAATCAGATTTGACACACTTTACTAAATAATTCACAATAAATCATATACTTCATATTTTTGCATGAAATTTTATGGGTGAACCCAGGACTATTATATCTCCAACGTTTATTCTCTGAGTTTTGTAAAATTCTCAAGAGAAATGGGTTAAAAATGATGTCTTTCTAGCTGTTCTTGCAATTTCAGTATGCTGGATGGTGTTGGGTGAAGTTGGAATTATGTGTTATTGATAATTTTTCACTCCAAATGCTTGAATGGTGTTGATGCATGTATGTAAGCCTAGTTAGGCTATTGGTTACAAAAATTGATGATATAATCCTCTTCATTTATGTAGCGCTCATTATATGTTTGTTAAAATGCCTGAATGAACTTGAGATTGAAGGAACTTGGAAAATGGCATCTATAACTTGTGTGCTATGTATTACACTTGAGAAATTGTGTATGTTCAATGAGGATTATGATATATGACATGTCAACTGTGGTGACTCGATCTGCTCTAAAGCAGGTGAGCATCCTGGTATGGGGATGGGGAAAGTTTGGGTATAACTTAACTATAAGGGGCTAGAGTGAGAAGTTGGGGAAAGTGATATGTGATACGTGATATTATTTTACCCACTCGCCTTTACCGGGAGTGGAGGGGACGTACGGAGGTTGTGTTATTATGTGGAGCGCCTCACTCCTGCCAAGGACGGGGGAGCTGAGAGGCCCGGCGTACAGTGCCCGTGTCCACTGCGTCGTGTGCTGTATTCATCCCAAATTTGGGGTGAGGTCCAGGCCCTTATCTTTAGGTGATACCCAGGCTTCCAAAAATCACTAACATCAACTAACGAATGAACCATAAATGTGTTGTTGTTGTGGCACACTTGTGTGTTGTACTTTTTACCTTGGTTGATTGTACTCCTATTGCCTTTACACTCATAACCCTAAAAGATTTTTCCTACCCTAGTTAGTTTCCTACTGGGCATGTTTGACGTGCTCATTTTACTTTTCAAGACTTGAGCAGGTGACACCAGAGCAGAATCACCCTCAGGAGATTTCCTAGACATGAGTTTCTGACTTGGAAGGGACACCACTTCTTTTGGGCTGTATTTTTTTAGTGTATGTTGGGTTGAGTGGTGAGCGAGTTGTCTTTTGTAGCTGTGATATATGTTGGTGGCTTGTTGTACTTCTCATGTAAACTTGATTTCACGTTCTTCTTAATGCTGGTGTGTAGTATCTTCTTTGATTATGTAGCTCTGTGGTTATGTACTCTCTGTGATGGCTGAATGTGTTATTTCCCTTATATATATGTGTGTGATGTATGATCCCAGCATTTGCAGTGGCCTGCTTATTGTGTGTTTTTCTCTGCACGCTTGGTGTAATACCACGGCTTGTCAGGCTTCATCATCCCTTTCTTCCATGGTGTGGAGTGCCATATCAGGTATTTTTGAGAATGGGGCGTGACAGGTTCAGTGGTGGCCCATGCAGGTCAGTCACACTGCGATATGCGAAAGGATAATACATCCAACACATTTTAATGCCATCACATATGGTACTGATTCTTCTTGTGATGCTCTTTCATTACAAAATGGACAGTGGAAATGGGATATCTTTGTCAGAGATGGAGCATGCTGAGCCCTCTTTGATGGAGAAGATTTTGTTGAGTTTCCAGGCGAGTCTGGGTCAGCAGGCTGAGATGCTCGCCAAGATGCAGGGTCAGAAGACTCCATGCTTCAAGCAGTTCAGGGCAATGAAGCCGAGGACTTTTTCTGGTAAGGAGACAGCCCTGGAGGTTGATAAGTGGTTACGGCGCACAGAGGATGACCTCACAGCTGTTGGATTTCCACCGGAGAGTTGGGTTTATGCAGCAAAAAGGCAGTTGACCCATCAGGCTAAAGACTGGTGGGATGCCCAGGAGCGGCATCTGAAGGGTCCTATCTCTTGGAAGACTTTCAAGGACTGTTTTGAGTCCAAGTTTCTTCTAGAGACCGCAAAGGATGACCTCAGGCAGCGTTTTGAGTAGCTGATTTAGGGCCAGCGAACCGTGGATGAGTATGATGCCGAGTTCTCCTTGCTAAGCAATTTTGCCCCGGAGCTCGTTGCGACCGATGCCACCCGAGCTCGACGCTTCCGTATGGGACTAGATCCGGAATATAGGGCGACGATGTCTACACAGAAATTGGCCACACAGGAGGATGTGCTGGAGGCAGCAAGACTATATGAGATCCATTTACGGAGCATAGTAAAATTGCCTACCGGTGACAGACGACCCTCAGGATCACAGAAGGCATTATCTCGTCCAGTACAGATGGCCCAGTTCAAGAGGCCAGGAGCCCCTGCAGTGACACAGAGATGACCGACATGCCAATTCTGTGGGAAGATTGGTCATGAGCAGAAGGAGTGTAAGGCTTGGGCTAGACAGTGTTTCGCTTATGGTGGTCGAGGACACATTAGCAGATTCTGCCCACAGCAGGGTGCCTACCCGGCCCCCGTTGCACCTGTGACTACTAGGCCGATGCAGCATCGAACTCTTCCACAGGGTCCGCAGTGGCCTTCCCTTCCAGCACCAGCTGGACCAGGCACACTAGCCCCTAGAGGACCTTCCTTGCCTCCTCAGTGGCATGCCTACAAGAAGACAAACTCTGCTTCAAAGCCCCAGGCTTTTACGATGACAACAGTAGAGGCAGAAAACTCAGGTCAGGTTATCACTGGTATGGTTCTAGCCCTCTCTTTACTTTACATTATATCACTTGTTGCTCAGTTATGATAGACATTGGTTTGATTTCCTTGTTCGCTTTTAGGTATGGTTAAAGTAGCATCTTTTCATGCCTTAGCAATTTTTGATTCTGGGCCTCACACTATTTTCTATCCCGACAATTTGTGGATAAAAATGCAATACTAGTAGACTCCTTCACTGTTAGTTGGAACATTCACACAGGAAATGGTGTGATCAGGAGTACTTCAGGACTCCGTTGTTGTCCAGTGGAAATTTGCGGTCGGGAGTTATATGCTGACTTCCTCGTGATTGAGATGCCCACCTTCGAAGCGGTGTTTGGGATGGACTGGTTAGCGATGTTTTGTGCCACTATTGATTGCAAATTAAGGAGGGTAGTCTTTCAGATTTCTGATCATCCAGAGTTTGAGTTCAGAAGTGGTAGTTGCATCTTAGAACCTATAAGATTCAGAGCAACACTAGTGGAAGCAGAAGTGTTGGCGATGGCCATGGAGGCAGAGCCAGTCTTACCCCGGGTTGTGCGAGACTTTCCTGATGTCTTTCCCGATGACATTTATGGACTCCCTCCTGATCGATCATTGGAGTTCACCATTGATTTGGTACCAGGCACGCAACCCATTGCGAAAGCTCCCTATCGGATGGCACCACCTGAGTTGGCCGAGCTTTGTAATCAGTCAAAGGACTTATCAGAGCGAGGGTTGATACAGCCAAGCGTGTCACCTTGGGGAGCACCGGTGCTTTTGGTGAATAAGAAAGATTGGTCCCGAAGGATGTGTATTGATTATAGGGAATTGAACAAGGTGACAATAAAGGACAAGTACCCACTTCCTCGCATCGATGATCTCTTTGATCAGTTGGTGGATCCCGAGTCTACTCAAAGTTGGACTTACGGAGCGGTTATCATCAGATAAAAGTTCGGGGGTTCGATGTTCCAAAGACAGCTTTTCGAACCCGTTATGGACATTATGAGTTCCTGGTGATGCCCTTTGGTGTGAATAATGCTCCAGTTACTTTCATGAGGTTAATGAATCAGGTATTCTTTGACTATTTGGACAAGTTCGTGGTGGTCTTCATTGATGATATTCTGATATATTCCAAGGAGGAGGAAGAGCATGCAGAGCACCTGAGGATTGTTCTAGAGACCTTGAGGCAGAATTAGTTATATGCCAAATATAGCAAGTGCCAGTTTTGGCTGTCTAAAGTGGCATTTTTGGGCACATAGTTTCAGGAGAAGGCATATCAGTTGATCCAGAAAAGGTGGATGCAGTATAGAAGTGGCATGTTCCGAGGACGGTTTCAGAGATTCGAAGTTTCTTGGGATTGGCTGGCTATTACAGGAAGTTCATCAAGGATTTCTCTAAGATTGCGGCACCACTTACTCATCTGACTAAGAAGGATGTTGCTTATGTTTGGTTTGAGGAGTGTCAGCATGCATTTGAGGAGTTGAAGAGAAGGTTGACTACTGCACCAGTTCTGACGATTCCAGACCATTCTGGAGGATTTGAGATTTTCTGTGATGCTTCTGGTAAAGGGCTTGGATGTGTCCTACATCAGCATTGACGTGTGGTAGCTTATGCTTCTAGACTTCTGAAGGTGCATGAGCTGAACTATCCTACACACATGACTTGGAGCTGGCAGCCGTGATTTTTGCTTTAAAGCTGTGGAGACACTTTCTACTAGGGGAGCATGTCAAGGTGTACACCGACCATAAGAGTTTGAAGTATGTGTTCACCTAGAAGGAGCTCAACATGAGACATCGTCTGTGGCTTGAGCTGATGGCAGAATATGATCTCGATCTCCAGTATCACCCTAGAAAGGTGAACGTGGTCCCTGATGCACTCAGTAGATATCCAGCTGTGATGATGTTGACTCCTCAGCCTTAGCTCCAGTGGGCCCTACGACAGATGGAGATAGAGGTTGTGCTTCTGGGTGTTAAAGCAACCATGTTGAACTTGCAAATCCAGTCTGATCTGGTAGACCGGATTAAGGCCGCACAGTCAGGAGATAAAAAGCTAAGGAGGATTCGAGAGCAGGTAGAGGCCGGACTTTGAACCGACTTCCACATTCACGAAGATGGGTTCCTTAGATTCGGATCACGGCTATGTGTGCCGGTCGGTGCTATTCGAGAGGAATTGCTTAAAGAGGCCCATAGCTCCCCCTATTCCATTCATCCAGGCGGGACAAAGATGTATCGTGACCTGCGACAGCATTACTGGTGGCATGGGATGAATCGTAGTATAGCCAGAAGTGTGGCCTCGTGCTTGGTATGTCAACAGGTGAAGGCCGAACACCAAAGAGTTGCAGGTCTGTTGCAGCCTCTCCCCATTCCTGAATGGAAATGGCAATACGTGACGATGGATTTTGTGACTGGGCTACCTCATACACCCACGGGAAATGATGCAATTTGGGTAGTCGTTGACCGCTTGACAAAATCTGCACACTTCATTCCCTTCCGGGTTGGACAGTCTACGGAGCATTTGGCTCGAATATACATGGAGGAGATCGTGAGGCTTCACGGAGTTTCGGTTTTTATAATCTCTGATCGGGATACCAGATTCACCTCACATTTTTGGAGATGTCTGCAGTCTAGTTTGGGGACTCATCTCAAATTTAGTACCGCATATCATCCTCAGACGGATGGGCAGTCCGAGCGAGTTATTCAGATTCTCGAAGACATGTTGAGAGCTTGCATGCTGGACTTTAAAGGATCCTGGGAAGATCACTTGCACTTGGTGGAGTTTGCTTACAACAATAGTTATTAGGCAAGCATTGGAATGGCACCGTTTGCTGCTCTATATGGAAGGAAGTGCAGATCGCCTCTGAGCTGGGACGATGTTGGGGACCGTGAAGTCTTAGGACCTGATTTGGTGGTGGAAGCAATCGATGTAGTTCAGATAGTCAAGGAGAATCTACGTATCGCTCTGGATCGCTATAAGCATTGGGCAGATACAAAGAGGCGTCCATTGGAGTTTCAGCCAGGTGATTATGTGTTCCAGAAGATCTCTCCGACACGTGGCACAATTCGATTTGGTAGACGAGAAAAGTTGAGCCCGAGATTCATTGGTCCCTTCGAGATCTTGGCTCGTGTTGGTGAAGTTGCCTATCGCCTTGCCTTACCTCCATCACTTGAAGGCGTCCATGATGTGTTCCACGTATCTCAGCTTCGAAAATATGTGGGAGACCCTAGTCACATCGTGGACTTTTCAGAGATTGAAGTGCGTCCTGAACTGACTTATGAACAGCAACCAGTGGCCATCCTGGATCGGAGACAGAAGATACTAAAGAAGAAGGCCATTAATCTAGTAAGGGTTATGTGGCAACAAGAATCCCCTGGTGAGTCCACCTGGGAGCGCGAGGACGAGATGCGATACAGATATCCTCACCTATTTATGTAAGTATATTAACCCTGTATCAATGTCTCTTTTAATAATCTTGAGTGCAAAAATTTTGTGAAGATAGTGGTATAGGGTAATACATAGAGAGCCCTTGAGAATTAGAAGTATTTCTCTTCTTAGACTAGAACCCTTGGAATTCGAAAGTTCGAGGAAAAACTTTAGTTTAAGGAGGGTAGGATGTCATGACATGTTTAGCCCTATACGGCGACTGATACGGTAGTCCTCTACGCACGAGTGGAGGGAGTATATTGAGTCGATAAGAAGTGAAATGGCGTGTATGTGGTTGGTGGCACTCGTGTAACTCCGCGAAGAGAGTCGGGGCATTTTGGTCAATTGGCTATATCGGTGGAAGTGTGTGTAGAGTAAAAGTGGGTGTGTAAAGTAATGTCATATTTGTAAATTTTGAAAGAGTGGGTTAGTGTGTGAGAGACTAGTGTGAAAAGGGATGGGTTTAATGGCACACCCGTAAATTTTTAGAAAGGCCAGGGGCAAAACGGTCATTTGGCCTAAAGCTGCTGAGCGTACGTTCTGAAGTTGTGTGTGTATAAAGTAATGGCAAAGTTGTAAATACTTGAAACTTGAGGGGTAATTTTGGAAGGTATTATAGTCATTTTGGGGCGTGCATGCTTATCCTAAAGAGAATTCTAGAGCTAGGTATTTTTAATTACATTTCTACATCCTTCTTTAACATTCTCTCTTTTTCTTTTCATTTTATATTCCTCTCTCCCCCACCCCTAACCCTTTGAACGAAATTCCCTCTCCCATTTTCCCCTCCATCAACACTCCAAAAACCCTAGCTTTTGCTTCCAAAATTTTCATGAAAACCCTAGCCTTCAAGGAGAAAAAAAGGTGAAAGGAAGAGGAAGAGAAGAGAGAAAGAAAGAGACTTGTTTTGAGGTAGGATTCTAACCTAGGGTTGTGAATTTTTATTTAGAGTTATGAGTATGTTATGATGATATTTATAATGTTTATAATCTTGATCTCATGTATTATGAGTGCAATAGCTCAAAAGATTCGATTTTTTCTTGTTTTTCCCTAGCAAATCACCCCCTTCTGAAAAACGGAATTCTATATGTGTGTTCATACATCAATTTTGATTTCTGTAGTTCGAATAACCTTCTGAATAAAATATGTAGCTGTAGATCTTGAAGTCCTACCATAAATGCATATAAAATTTGTCATATGTTGAGTTCAGTAAATAGGAGTAAAAATTCATTGTTAGCAAGATGTCTGAAGTTATGTCAAGCTGTACACAGTTTAGCAAAAGGAGGATTATTACTTACACACTTTATGGATTTTGCTGATTTTGGTCTTGTTGAAAACTTAAGAAGTTTTTCTAAAAGTTCATAAGATTGCTTATATATCGAAATTCTGGCTCCAATATGCTTAAAATTGGCTTTTAATACAGGTCCAGAAATCTGTCTGAAGAACAGATTTGACACACTTTACTTAATAATTAACCAAAAATCATATACTTCATATTTCTGTATGAAATTGTATGGCTGAACCCAGGACTATTATATCTCCAACTTTCATTCTCTAAGTTTTGTAAAATTCTCAAGAGAAATGGGTTAAAAATTCTGTCTTTCTAGCTGTTCTTGCAATTTCAGTATGCTGGATGGTGTTGGGTGAAGTTGGAATTATGTGTTATTGCTAATTTTTCACTCCAAATGCATGAATGATGTTGATGGATGTATGTAAGATTAGTTATGCTATTGGTTACAAAAATTGATGATATAATCATCTTCATTTATGTAGCGCTCATTATATGTTTGTTAAAATGCCCGAATGAACTTGAGATTGAAGGAACTTGGAAAATGGCATCTATAACTTGTGTGCTATGTATTACACTTGAGAAATTGTGTACGTTCAATGAGGATTATGATACATGACATTTCAACTGGGGTGACTCGATCTGCTCTAAAGCAGGTGAGCATCCTGGTATGGGGATGTGAGAAATTTGGGTATAACTTAACTATAAGGGGCTGGACTGAGAAGTTGGGGAAAGGAATATGTGATACGTGATATTATTTTACCCACTTGCCTTTATCGGGAGTGGAGGGGACATACGGAGGTTGTGTTATTATGTGGAGCGCCTCACTCCTGCCAGGGACAGGGGAGCTGAGAGGCCCGGCGTACAATGCTCGTGTCCACTGCGTCGTGTGCTGTATTCACCCCAAATTTGGGGTGAGGTCCATGCCCTTATCTTTAGGTGATACCCAGGCTACAAAAAATCACTAATATCAACTAACGAATGAACCATAAATGTGTTGTTGTTGCACACTTGTGTGTTGTACTTTTTACCTTGGTTGATTGTACTCCTATTGCCTTTACACTCATAACCCTAAATGATTTTCCTTACCCTAGTTAGTTTCCTACTGGGCACGTTTGACGTGTTTATTTTACTTTTCAGGACTTGAGCAGGTGACACCAGAGCAGAATCTCCCTTAGGAGATTTCCCAGACGTAAGTTTCTGACTTGGGATGGACACCATTCCTTTTGGGCTGTGTTTTTTAGTGTAAGTTGGGTCGAGTGGTGAGCGAGTTGTCTTTAGTAGCTGTGATATATGTTGGTGGCTTGTTGTACTTCTCATGTAAAATTGAGTTAGTTTCACGTTCTTCTTGATGCTGGTGTGTAGTATCTTCTTTGATTATGTAGTTCTGTGGTTATGTACTCTCTGTGATGGCTGAATGTGTTATTTCCCTTATATATTGTGTGTGATGTATGATCCCAGTATTCGCAGTGGCCTGGTTATTGTGTGTTTTCTCTGCACGCTTGGTGTAATACCGCGGCTTGTTAGGCTCCATCCTCCCTTTCTCCTATGGTGTGGAGTGCCATATCAGGTATTTTTGAGAATGTGGCGTGACAAAAGAGAAACACGAGAGGTGGGTTAACAGTATTTATGCAATTCAAAATAATCCCCTAAATTTCCCCTAAGATTATGATTAGAGTTACCTAATATAATCTTAATCAATAATCTAACTTGCAATATATAACAAAGATTATCAGTAGAATATAAAGTGCAGGAAAGAGACAAGTCAAAGAGAGCACAAACACAAACACGACAATCTTATCGTGCTTCACCCTTGTAGGGCTAGTCCAATCCTCAAAACTTTCTTGGGCCTTAATTGTGACGGCCAGTACCCATCAATACGAGTATTTACGTATTTTACGAACTTTTACATTTTAAAAGTATTTTAAAATGGTTAGTCAGGAGTATGATATCTAAAACAATTTTAAAGTACTTATAAAAAATATTTTGTATCATCAAAATAGTTATAACTCAGTTTCATAATTTTAAGACACTTCAAGAGTATATAAATAGTTTTTATATAATTTTTCTATTGAATATAATGTGAATAGCCTTGTTAATTAGTTTTTTTATAAACGTTATCAAAACAATTTCAAAATTTACAACATGATTATGTAGTCATTTAGTACTCCCCATATTATTTTTGGATTTTTCTGGAGTCATATCGATCTAGAACCCGCAAACCCACACCCAAAACGTTTTGGTCCGAACCTCGTATCTCGTAGCTCAAACTCTGAAATGGACTTCATATTCGTGATTCTCGCGACGATACGAACCGATGGTAATTGTTTGGAAATTTTTCGCAGTCGTATGCGAAAAACGATATTTACTATTAAAATGATAGTATTATATAGTTTTTACTAATTACATTGACTAACTACCTTTACTAATTACATATACTAATTACATTTTTACAATTACTTTTACCCCTAACCCCACTTAATTAATTATCCTAACGCATCCCATTTAAGCACTGTATAGATTAGGTGAGATCCAACCATATAGTTATTATTGTAGTTATTACTAGTATTAATATTAATAATTATATGTTCTAATCCCTATAAATAACTAACCCTCACACTCTCTATCTCAACCCACAGCCCCAACACCCCCAACTCATGCTCTTCTTCGCTATCCCCTCTGCCGCCCTCTCTCCGGCGCCACCGCCGTGCGGCCACCACCCCTGACGTTCCTGCGGCCTCCACTGTCCCCCCTCAGCCCACATTGTCGCCGCCATAATCCTCACCGAACACCCCCAGCGAAGCCCCGACAGCCCTACCCTCTCCCTTCTCTTCCTCCCACCTCCAGAGCCGGAGCCACCCTTTATGCCTCGCCACGGTGCCACCGCCTCCTCTCCGCTCCCAGCACCACCTGCGTCACCGAGCAAACCACGACGACAGCCAAGCCCTACGAGCAATAGCAGCGCCCGCCATCACTCGCTGTTTCCTGCCTCCACAGCCTCCGCCTTGCCGCCGTCGCATTGCCGGACGATCCGCTGCCGCCGCCTAACCCCAACCTTACAGTCGCCCGACCTCGCCGCCGCCGCAGTCGCCGCAGTCGAACACGAGAAACCCGCACGCATCTCATTAGCACAATAACGCGATAAAATACGGTGGGAACGCACAGTAAACATGTATTACGTATATACATGTATTTACGTATAATATTAAAGGCTGATTCGTTTTAAATTCATAATAAATTGTATATGGCTCATAAAAATACAAAGGAAGAGGCAGAAAATCTAGTTCGACAAAATGGACGCATTGGCACTAGTTTTATAAAGGTAAGTATATTTCCCACTGTAAATTTTCATAGATAAAACTTAATATGGTTACTTTCAGTTACAAATTTAAACTTCAAATTTTTCACGTACACTGACGTACGAGAAAAATATATGTCGTGGTACTAGATGAGATTTTCCTTCTAACCCCTTGTTGGAAGAATTTCGACGTATAGTTTGCTCTAGATAAATCTTGGAATACATGGAAAAATCATTTTCTTATTTTTAAAATCGGTTTTTGGGCCATTTAAATTAAGAAAAATTTATGTTAATTATTTTAAAATCTCGAAAAATAACTACTAGCCTTAGAAAAATATTTCAAGCTCATTTATCCTCATTTGTTTAGTTAAAATTGTTTCCATGCTCATTTCTTTAAATAATTGCACGTTTCTACGCTTTGTATAATTGTTTAACAGAATCACATAATTGTGAAACTTGGTGAGATTTTTGTATGGACCCTTGAGACTTCGTACACATCAAATAAGATGCAAATTGAATAGAATAGACTGAACGACTGATGGAATTCATTTGATTGAACATTGTGTCTTCATTAAAGTATGACATGTTGGAACTTATCCAACTAAGTTGTATCTTAATCCAACGTTGTGCTAATATGCGGTGTATAATTATATAAGTGCTACGCTGTCATGTTAAGCCCAATATATTAAGTGATCAGGTTTTAATTAATTAAATGGGCAAAATGAGTTAAACAGGTTGTTGGGCCTTTATGTGTAGAGACTATTGGGCTTCAACTCGTTGATGGGCCGAGTTAGAAACCCTAGGGCTATGGAGGCTAGCCTATAAATATTAGCGGTCATGGTCCCCGGAATACACGAACAAAGTTGAGCCGTCTTGTCTTCGTCCCGTCGCTAGGAGAGAAACCAGGAGAAAGCTAAAGGGGTTCTCCAACGGTTGATTCGTGATATTATGGAAGATCGTCTGCCACGGTATCGTCAGGATCTCTTTCAGATTATTAGCGATGGACTCAGGTACGCTTCCGCTAAATCAGAGTATACAACGATTTAAGATTCCGCATGTTATATATCTAGATCTGTGTTAATCGGTTTGTACACATCTAGATCTTTAGTTTCTACAAGTGGTATCGGAGCCCACATGATGTGGATCTTAAATTTTTTGCCTGCTTGTAGATCTGATAAAAATCAGATTTTTAATCTGTTTCTGGATTTGGATCTGTTAAAAATTCGTTTTTTTATCAGTTTTAAGTTTCGGATCTGTGAAAAATTGGGTTTTTTGATTGATTTTTCCTGTTAAAAAAAATATTTTTCACGAACCGTAGATCGGGGGTGGCCCGCCAGTCGCCGCCCAACACGGCGAAAGAGGGGGCGGCTCTTCCGCCCCAGTCAGGAGATCGGCACCGGCAACACCGGCGCCGACGCGGAACATCAAGGGGCGACACACAGCCGCCCCTGTCGTTGATTAAAATAACAAAAAGGGGAAGGGGACGGCATCCGCCGCCCCGTCGGCGTAAAAGGGGGCGGCTTTTGCCGCCCCCATCAGGATCAGAGGGGGGCGGCGGAAGCCGCCCCCGTCGGCGACAAGGGGGGCGTCGGAAGTCGAGTTCAGACGGGGGCGACGGAAGCCGCCCCCATCGGCGACAAAGGGGACGGCTTCTGCCGCCCCCGTCGGCGACAAAGGGGACGGCTTCTGCCGCCCCCGTCGAGTTCAAGGGGGTGGCAGAAGCCGCCCCTGTCAGTGACAGAGGGGGCGGCTTCCGCCGCCCCCGTCGAGAACAGAAGGGGGCGGCAGAAGCCGCCCCCGTCGGTGACAGAGGGGGCAGCTTCCGCCGCCCCATTCGAGATCAGAGAGGGGGGCGGCGGAAGCCGCCCCCGTCGGTGATCAGGCACCGGCTTAATGGCCGGTGCCCTGACTGCGAGCAAAGGGGGCGGCTTCGCCACCCCCAGTCGGGCTCGATAAAGGGGGGGCGGCGCCCGCCCCCTGCCGGAGACCCGGGCGCCGGCCCTCAGCCCTCAGCCCCCAGCCGGCGCCCGACGTCAGAAGGGGGCGCGGCGGCGGCGGCCGCCCCCACTAAAAAACCCTAACCCCATTTGCTGTTTGTAGGATCAGCCCCGTGGGCCGGCCTCTTGGGCCGGCCCACAACAGTTTAAAAAAATTTGTTATTTTTTTAAAAGTGGGCTGGGCTGTTAAAATTGGGCCTGTTTTGGGCTGTTTGGGTTATTTGGCTTGACTATGGGGTTAGTCTAATTTGGACACAAATTTGGACCTATTTTGGGATATTTTAACACAAGTTAAAGGAGTAAATAAAAAGGACTTTGTATATTTCCCTTAAGTGAAATTTTTTGTGTTAAAATTCAGTTTTAATTTTAAATTTATTTTTAGGCATGCTACAATATATATATTTCAAAGTGATTGTAATTAAATCAAATCCCCACCAAAGTGGGCTTTATCGTGGCAATTACTCTTATTTCGATATATAAAAAGTTACGGACATACTTTGTATGTAAATTTAGTGCCTAAATTTTAAATTTAAATTCGTTAAATGAGGAAATAAATGGTATAGTGTGTATATATATTTCCTTTAGGCCCAATTTTGTATGTTAAATTTAAGTTCATTCCAATTTTAATTCTTTAGGCAAAATTCAGTTAAATATACATTTCGAAATAATTCTAAATTTTTGTGAAATTCCGCTAAAATGGGTTCCACTATTAGGATTGTTATTATTTCGGAATGTAAATGGATTAAAATACATACACAGTATGATCAGTCGCCTGGATGAATTTTAAACGGATCGAAGGAGTAAATAAAAAGCTTTCCTGTATATTTACATTTAATTTCATTTTCATTTTCATTCAATTTTTGGACACATTAGATTATATGTTTCAAAATAATTTTAATTATTACAGGACCACACTAAAGTGGGCTCTACAGTTAAATTATTATTATTTCGGAACTTAAACGGTTAAATACATACTTTTGTATGTTTGGTTGCCCAATATTGAATTTAATTAGATTGAAGGAGGAAACAAGAAGCTTTATGTATATTTCTCCTCAAAGATAAATTTTGTGTTAATTGTGCAAAATAAATTTAAATTCGAATTTCCTGGCATAAAACAGTATATATATATTTCGGTATATATAACAAGTTGACTTCATACCTTGGTATGAAAATTCAGTTTGCCTAAAATTAGATTTAAATTAAAACACAAAATTCAAGTGTTTTCTTCGGAAGTAAATAAAAGGCTTCAACATATATTTCTCCTCAAGGATAAGTTTAAAAGGCCTTAAGGAATTTTTTGTGCACTAACCATCAAGCAAATGGCCTTAAGGAAATTTGACACATTTTAAAGTTATATATAAAATGGGATAAGGAGAAATATATGTTGAAGCCTTTTATTTACTCCCGAAGAAAACACTTGAATTTTGTGTTTTAATTTACTGTCTTGAGATGGGAAAATAGCATTAATTTGAATTTGGTGTTGTTTTGTTTAATACTTATATGAACATGTTAAAATTGTTTGCTTGTTCTCTTTTCAGCTATTATTCCTGAAAATTTTTCTGCCATTCCAGAAAATCTCAGGGGCACTATTTCAGATAAAATTACTACAGCTAAAGGATTCCTTTCTGATGTTGAAAATAGATTTGTCAAGAATGAAAGAGGTGAAATTGGCACACTCTTGACAATTCTAAATTCAATGCGGTATACGGGTACGGGAAACATTAGGGAGCACATATTGAAGACGTCTAATGTGTTGGGGTTTTGGCGGACCCCCAGAGCTCGGATCCGTATCCGTCCTAAGTCGGACGGACCACGGAGGCACATAGGCGCAGCGGAAAAACAGAAATCTTAATTTCTACACTAGCTAAACATTTTAGCTAGGCTCTGGGGAGCCAGAACCCAGCCCGATCTATGCCGACTTGGAGTGGGTCTGACCACTCCAAGAAGGATCTACACTAAGCGACTAATTAAAATTACGCTAAAAACCGCTTAACCACATACCCGGAATCTTGGCCCTGGAGCAGGCAAGATGTACCGCACCGTCTTGAGAAGCTCCTCGTAGCCGAGCCGCGTTGACCCGATCTCCCTGAGCCGCCTCGCACCCTCGCACCGATCCACCCGAGCCGCTTTCGCCTCCGAGCCGATCACACGCGGTAGAAAGTTTCACTTGAGAAGAAACCCGCGTCTTAGACGTCCGGATCAGATCCAAACCCCCTTCGTAGTCGTGCTAGGACTACTCCGGAGAATAGGAAAGTAGAGAGAGAGATTTAGTCGCGGACCGAGCTTGCTCAATAATTTGGAGCTACCCGATCGTTGACTGGTGTGTGTATTTCAACGAGGAGAGTGCACCCCTATTTATATAGGGAGTGAGCACTCAACATCTCGTTGCGGGCAATGTGGGACAATTCCCATGAAGAGAAAAACAATTAAGCCATTTGGCTTAATTTCAATTTTAAAGTTAGCCTTTCACAAAGTCAAACTTTAACGAATTAATTCTCCTCACATACTAAACTTCAGATACCAAACAAGCTATCAATCAGAAGAGCTTGGAATGGTGAACGCGTAGGAACTGACGGCGACGAATTTCGACTTCGTTTGACCCCTCAAACAATTGCTCAAAGTTTAGCAATTTCTCAAAATTCGTAGCCGTCATTAGGGTTTACAAAAACCCTAATTTGACTTAAGTTGCGGGCGCGCCCGCTAGACTTAGCGGGCGCGCCCGCCCAAGGGGGGCAAGGGCGGGCCGCCCGCCCGCTGCTGCAGCGGGCGGGCGCCCGCTGCTGCAGCGGGCCGTGCCCGCTGCAAGCAGCGGGCCGCGCCCGCTTGCAGCGGGCGCTGGCCCGCTGTGCAGCGGGCCACGCCCGCTGCAGCAGCGGGCGCCCGCCCGCTGCACACAGCGGGCCATGCCCGCTGCTGCAGCGGGTCACGCCCGTTTGCCTTTGCACATGGGCCTTTTGGCCCAGTGGGTCTAACCCACTTCCCCTTGGACTCTTTCTGCGTTTCTGGACTCGTTTGAGCTCCGATTTGGACGCGGTTTGAACCTGTGTTTAGACCGGGACGATCCCGTCATCCAGGTAACCTTTCCAACAAGTTTGTTCCTACTAAATTCGTCGTAACTAATTTACAACACGTTTAGTTAAAGTTAGCATCTAATGCAACGTTATGTCTCTATTGCTATTGCGACTAACTTTCACAACTTAACTTGTGAATATCATCAAATGACATTTCTCTCTATTCTATATTCCTATTACTAAGACACGAATACTACTCGGTGTGAGACCCTACAGCCTGACCTTACTACAGGTTGGGGCTCGAAACCCCTAGACGACGGTCACTACGAGCAGTAGCTGTCGTCCCTGTTTCAGAGTCATCATAACGTGATCGACCCTTTGACAAAAGTGTCATAGGTTTTGCATTGGCTGTGTCAGAGATGAATTCCGTTAGCTAAAATCCCTTCGTCAAGACTGTGTTTGATGTTGGCCTAGGGTATGGTTTTCTGTCAACCCTATTAGACAACATTGGTCAGTATACGGCGGTCTTTATTGTATACACGTTGTACAACTTGCAACGTACCCCGGCTGAGGATTAACATAAAGACCGTACTGAGCCTATAACACTAACTTCCCTTTAATGGAAGTGACGAATCCCATCTTAGTCACTTACTCACCTTGAGAGCTTCAGGTGCAACCCAACCTAAGATCTTTCATCAGGACTGGTCCTCGAAGCTAGATCATGGGTCTAAGCTACACCGTCCGTTCACAGGTTTATACAGTTGACTTCAGGTCTTAAGGATCAACTAACCTATCATCACCCTAGAGTTATTAAAGACAGATCATTAAAGTTTAACCATTTAATAACTCTAACTTGGTCGTTCAGTGAACTCATTCTCTAATGAGCACCTGTGTCTCGTCTCCGACTTCGCCAAGTCGAATGACTATGAGATCATCATTACCCGAAGGCAAGACGAAGACACAGTGATCTATCCGATGTGTCGATATCCAGTTCTCGACACATCTATGATCACGAACCGTTTAAGACTTACGTTTCGTCTCGGTCTCTTACTTACTCATAATCGAGATCTCATCTAGATGTGTAAGGACCTAACTCTAAGTCTATGGATATTATCTAAGTATATTAATACAAATGATTTATACTTAGAATAATACGTACCATATACGGTATGAACAAGACGTATAATCAATATAAATTGCCTTATGGGCACATATCTTCCTACATCTCCCACTTGCACTTAGGCTATTTATCTCGGTATCTCATGCCGTTATAGCATATCAGTCACTTTGACATTTGATATGGCAAAACCTAAGAGTGGTTCTACTAATAAGTATCTACAACGAATTTTAATGGATTGAAATTACATCTCTTGATCACACAGGGTTGATCCTTTGGAAAAATGATCTGGATCAATTTTCCTAACTTTGTATAGCTAACAGTTGGCTTATACGATTCAGATGTGGGGTCTAACATTTCCGTAAGTCAGTTCTAGCTCACTTCACTTTATTGTGTCAATATGTCAATTTTGACACCCTAAGTCTCTATATATATACTATTAAATCAAAACAATTTTGACTTAATGATTTATATAGAAGATTCATTAAAGTGAAAAATCCTTTTTACTTAGTCCGAAAAACGGAACTAAGTATATTAATACGCTCCCACTGACTTTAAGAATTACCTGGTCAAATTTCTTCAACATAATATCTAAATCATATTTAGATTTATGAGCAAAAATAACCATTTGGTAAGTGCCTTAGATGGAATGTACAAGTGTCAGATTCGGTTTGACGAATGAGTCAAGTCAAGATCATTTTAAGGAATCTTGACATTGACTCGTTCAATCAAAACGTTCTACACTGTACAAATTCCTTTAACCACATTTAGTATTAACTCTTTTAATAACTAAATGCAGATGATCAAGAATTAATCTTGATGTGCGTATTATTGTGATCGCACACAATTTATACGTCCCCTGGAACCTACACTTAACTACTGATTGACTTCTAGCATTTAGTCAGCTCCAAAATCAATATTATCGAAGCAATACACCATTATTCGAAAATATACGCAACCATCACAGAAAAGCCACATCCACAGAATTTGAGCCAATTCAATTTCAATTGCAACAAACGAGACATCCATTCCAAAACAACGGGTTCATAAAAGGAACCTTAATTAGTTTATCAAAAATAAACCTTGAGTGCAAAGCACTCATTCATTGTTTTCGATCCTTAAAGATGATACATTTTATTCAAATAAGAAAAATATCATCTCCATCACGATCAGCGTCTCCAGAAGTCTTTGAGCGGTCCCAGCAGCAACTGTTGCTTTAATTGCCGACCGATCTCCGTACTTCTCCAATCTCCAGTTCTTATCAGCCACCTGTATACAGTACACAGATGTCTATAAGTATCTCATACTTTATGAATGGAAATAATTGCATTTAATTGAATTTTAATTTGTACCTGAGGTGGAGGCATCAGTATGCCCCTTCTTCTTCTCTGCAAGATAGATCTTGCAGTTCCTCTTCCAGTGGCCAATCTTGTGGCAATGGAAGCACTCAGATTTCGACGGGGCCCCTTTGTTCTTTTTCTTCCCATTCTTAGCCTTCGCAGGTTGTGGGACCTGCCTCTTCTTCCCTTTGCCTTTCGGCTGGTCGGAAGTAGCAGAGCCAACAACCAGTGCAGCCGGCTTCTTATGAATCTCCTCAAACTGCCGGAGCATATTGAGGAGACCCGGAAGATCCGTCTCAAGGCTGTTCATTATAAAGCCAGTTATAAAAGGCTTGAAATCGGGAGTCAAAGACTTTAGGATAATGTCCGTGGACATCTCATTGTCCAGGACAAATCCTAACTGGGCAGCGTCCTCCACGTACCCGATCATCTTGATAACATGATCTTGTATGGGTTCCGTCCCCATCTTGGTGCCCCAGAGGTTGCTAGTGGCCTCGAACTTGGCAGCTCTTGATCGCTTGCCATACAACTCTTGTGCGTTGAGGAGCATGCTTTGAACATCCATATGTTCATGCTTCCTCTGCAACTCGTTGGTCATCGAAGCCAGAGTAAGGCACCTGGCCTTCTCTGCATCCCTCTGGTACAATTTGTAGGCTTCCTTTTCCTCGTGGGTCGAATCTTCATCCGGCTTATCTGGAGCGTCCTCGAACAGTACGTATCCTATTCCGGCTAGGGAAAGGACCAACTTGATGTTCCTAAGCCAGTCTTTGTAGTTCGTTCCATCCAGCACGTTCTTCTCAACCATGTATCTAAGTCCCGAATCCATTCTGTATTTTATAGATACTATAGTTAGTAAATGTTCGTAGTATAGTTTTAATGGTTTTAATAAAACTATATTCTCCCACTAAATTTATTTAAAGCCATAATAATAAACAATTTATTATAAAATAATATTTGTGAGAGAGGGATCCGACTACCCTGAGTCTGACAACCTTGAGTGTATCTCAACAAGTTGTCCAACTCTGCAGTCGGTAGACGAACTCGTCGTCAATCATATTTACTATGATTCCCTATCGATTTTTTTACCCCTAGTCATTTGTGATCATGAGTGTGCTCAACCGGATCACAATGGCTAGCCTAGTCGGACCCTTGTTTTCGTGTCTAGCCTGACTTGCCCCTTTGCTCGGTGTATGCACGACGCGCCAGTTTGGGTCAGGTCTTAGACTACATTCTTGGTTAGACTTACGCCGAAGCTCGAGGGATGAGACAACGGTTTTAGTCAGGTTAAGATGTCAATCAAGAAATCGGTTTCTATAAGATTGACATGTCACGGCTTGAGTGTAGCTCAACAACCGGAACATGTTTCTTACAGTTGCCAACTCCTAAAACAAGGAGGGCTACGATTTATCTTGAACAAGATTATTATCGTATTGACTTAGGTATAGTCGATGGACTTACATAGTCATGAATCGACTCCTTGCGGTCCAGCGGACGCGGCCAGGGAATTGACTAAGCCAGGACCACTTGTTACCCAGTCTAGCTAGGTTGGTCCAAAAACTTTAGCCAAGCACATTGACCGACATCATGATCCATTGAAGGAGTTGTCATCAATCTTATGTTTTCCAAACAACTAAATGGCTTTTAATAAAAACAACTAGTTAATCCTTATCAACTAGTGGATCCTAAAATTCAAAATTTTTTAGATTGGTTGAACATATTTTATTAAGTCCTTATCAACTATAAGGTTCTACGTTCAACTTACTACCCCAATCTAATTAGGATTTATAAAACAATTCAACATTTTGTCTTTTATGAAAATCATTAATTAAACGATTTAATGAAATGATTTACAAACAAGGGGACTACCCTAATCTGGTATTAGGTTCGATGTTGTTTTGTTTTATCAAACGTAGCATGTCACTATCATGTTTTAATGGCTATCCTAACAAGGTTTGTGTATACATTATACAAATACAACATGAAATGAAAACTAACTTTATCCGCATAAAAGAAAGTTTCATTTTAAGTGACATATAAAAGGTATTTGCAAGTTTAAAAATTATCTATATAATACAAACATGCAAATCTAAATTTTAACACTTAAAATTAAAGATTAAAATTTTAAAGCCTTTCACAAAAATTTTATCGCATAAAACTAAGTCGTACAAAATTATCTAATGATTTTAAACCTAGGCCTTTAAAAAAAATTTTAACCTCATTTCTAAAATTAAAATATCACATAAAAATTTTAGAAACAACTATGTAATAAAAGAAATTAATTTATGTTTCATCTCATGAAAATAAAACATTTCTATTATTAAAATGATTTTAAAACTCTTTTAAAACTTTTAGAAATCCTTTTATAAGCTTTCAAATAAAGTTTAAAGATTTCTAACTTTTATGTAACTAAAGAAAAATTCTTAAATTTCAAAAATAAAACTTTTCTAAAGTTTACATAAACTTTAAACACCCTTAAAAAATTTTTATGTCTCATAAAAATTTAGTAAAGTATTTAAAATAAAAGAGACTACCTTTAGAATTATCGCATAAAAATAATTGTCCCAAAAATTAAAACAAATTTCCGTGTTGCAAAATTAATTTTTGAAACACAAAATTATTTTCAAAACTAATTTAACATAAAAAAGTTTTGCGTATTAAAGCTAAGCATTTTTAACTATTTAAAAAAGTCGCTATAGAAGATCTATAGCATAACCTTGCTCTGATACCACTGTTGGGGTTTTGACGGACCCCCAGAGCTCGGATCCGTATCCGTCCTAAGTCGGACGGACCACGGAGGCACATAGGCGCAGCGGAAAAACAGAAATCTTAATTTCTACACTAGCTAAACATTTTAGCTAGGCTCTGGGGAGCCAGAACCCAGCCCGATCTATGCCGACTTGGAGTGGGTCTGACCACTCCAAGAAGGATCTACACTAAGCGACTAATTAAAATTACGCTAAAAACCGCTTAACCACATACCCGGAATCTTGGCCCTGGAGCAGGCAAGATGTACCGCACCGTCTTGAGAAGCTCCTCGTAGCCGAGCCGCGTTGACCCGATCTCCCTGAGCCGCCTCGCACCCTCGCACCGATCCACCCGAGCCGCTTTCGCCTCCGAGCCGATCACACGCGGTAGAAAGTTTCACTTGAGAAGAAACCCGCGTCTTAGACGTCCGGATCAGATCCAAACCCCCTTCGTAGTCGTGCTAGGACTACTCCGGAGAATAGGAAAGTAGAGAGAGAGATTTAGTCGCGGACCGAGCTTGCTCAATAATTTGGAGCTACCCGATCGTTGACTGGTGTGTGTATTTCAACGAGGAGAGTGCACCCCTATTTATATAGGGAGTGAGCACTCAACATCTCGTTGCGGGCAATGTGGGACAATTCCCATGAAGAGAAAAACAATTAAGCCATTTGGCTTAATTTCAATTTTAAAGTTAGCCTTTCACAAAGTCAAACTTTAACGAATTAATTCTCCTCACATACTAAACTTCAGACACCAAACAAGCTATCAATCAGAAGAGCTTGGAATGGTGAACGCGTAGGAACTGACGGCGACGAATTTCGACTTCGTTTGACCCCTCAAACAATTGCTCAAAGTTTAGCAATTTCTCAAAATTCGTAGCCGTCATTAGGGTTTACAAAAACCCTAATTTGACTTAAGTTGCGGGCGCGCCCGCTAGACTTAGCGGGCGCGCCCGCCCAAGGGGGGCAAGGGCGGGCCGCCCGCCCGCTGCTGCAGCGGGCGGGCGCCCGCTGCTGCAGCGGGCCGTGCCCGCTGCACAAGCGGGCGCGGGCCCGCTGTAGCAGCGGGCCGCGCCCGCTTGCAGCGGGCGCTGGCCCGCTGTGCAGCGGGCCACGCCCGCTGCAGCAGCGGGTGCCCGCCCGCTGCACACAGCGGGCCATGCCCGCTGCTGCAGCGGGTCACGCCCGTTTGCCTTTGCACATGGGCCTTTTGGCCCAGTGGGTCTAACCCACTTCCCCTTGGACTCTTTCTGCGTTTCTGGACTCGTTTGAGCTCCGATTTGGACGCGGTTTGAACCTGTGTTTAGACCGGGACGATCCCGTCATCCAGGTAACCTTTCCAACAAGTTTGTTCCTACTAAATTCGTCGTAACTAATTTACAACACGTTTAGTTAAAGTTAGCATCTAATGCAACGTTATGTCCCTATTGCTATTGCGACTAACTTTCACAACTTAACTTGTGAATATCATCAAATGACATTTCTCTCTATTCTATATTCCTATTACTAAGACACGAATACTACTCGGTGTGAGACCCTACAGCCTGACCTTACTACAGGTTGGGGCTCGAAACCCCTAGACGACGGTCACTACGAGCAGTAGCTGTCGTCCCTGTTTCAGAGTCATCATAACGTGATCGACCCTTTGACAAAAGTGTCATAGGTTTTGCATTGGCTGTGTCAGAGATGAATTCCGTTAGCTAAAATCCCTTCGTCAAGACTGTGTTTGATGTTGGCCTAGGGTATGGTTTTCTGTCAACCCTATTAGACAACATTGGTCAGTATACGGCGGTTTTTATTGTATACACGTTGTACAACTTGCAACGTACCCCGGCCGAGGATTAACATAAAGACCGTACTGAGCCTATAACACTAACTTCCCTTTAATGGAAGTGACGAATCCCATCTTAGTCACTTACTCACCTTGAGAGCTTCAGGTGCAACCCAACCTAAGATCTTTCATCAGGACTGGTCCTCGAAGCTAGATCATGGGTCTAAGCTACACCGTCCGTTCACAGGTTTATACAGTTGACTTCAGGTCTTAAGGATCAACTAACCTATCATCACCCTAGAGTTATTAAAGACAGATCATTAAAGTTTAACCATTTAATAACTCTAACTTGGTCGTTCAGTGAACTCATTCTCTAATGAGCACCTGTGTCTCGTCTCCGACTTCGCCAAGTCGAATGACTATGAGATCATCATTACCCGAAGGCAAGACGAAGACACAGTGATCTATCCGATGTGTCGATATCCAGTTCTCGACACATCTATGATCACGAACCGTTTAAGACTTACGTTTCGTCTCGGTCTCTTACTTACTCATAATCGAGATCTCATCTAGATGTGTAAGGACCTAACTCTAAGTCTATGGATATTATCTAAGTATATTAATACAAATGATTTATACTTAGAATAATACGTACCATATACGGTATGAACAAGACGTATAATCAATATAAATTGCCTTATGGGCACATATCTTCCTACATAATGTTGCTTCAAGGTTGAAAGCACTTCAGCCAGACCTCTCTGAGACTCTGCTAGTGCATTTTGTTTTGATATCTCTTCCATCACAATTCAACCAGTTTAAGATGAGCTACAATCTGAAGGATGAGACTTGGTCTCTGGATGAACTCATCTCGCACTGTGTCCATGAAGAGAACATGCTTGAGGAAGGAAGACAGAAAGTGCTCATATGATCTCTACCACTAAAAGATATATATCTTTCTATGTATGTTCATATACACATTAGTACACCTATATACCCCATTTTTAAGAAGAAAATTTGTGTTGAAGTTATGGATTTCATTTAACTCAATATAAATGATTAGAACGGTGGAATAAAAGGTTCTTATATATATTTCCACTTAGTGTAATCATTTTGTGTTAAATTCAGTTTAGTTTCAATTTCAATTTTTGGCACAATTAATTATATATTTTGAATATAGAATGATTGGATCATCAACTCACCAAAGTGGGTTTTCTTGTGAAGATCAGTTCTAATCTCGAAATATAACAAGTTGAATACATACTTTTGTATGAAAATTTTGGTTGCCTTAAATTTGATTTTGAATAAAAGTGGACTTGAATATCTCCACTTAAAGTATAAATTCATGTATTAAATTGCGACATAGATTCAAATTTTGCAAAGGTATATATTTTTGAAATGACTTCGTGCAATCATCATCTTGCCAAAGTGGGCTCTGTTGATTTGCATTATTTCATTTCGTAAATATAAAAGGAATCTAATATGCCCATGATTTGCGCAAGAATGCTAAATCGGCCCAAAGGAAGATTACCGTTCTATACCATTTCATGCGCACCTGTGGCAATAGACAAGGTGATGATTAGTGAGTTCAATGCATGCAAATTTAATTCGGCCCAAAGGAAGTTTTATTTATGGCATGTTATTATTGTCATTGTCTGATTGCTACAACAAGATGTCAGTGACTAGTCAATAGATTATCCAAAGATAAATATTGGGCTAGTGGGGGATGTCTTGAGATGGGAAAATAACATTAATTTGAATTTGGTGTTTTTTGTTTAATACTCATATGAACATGTCAAAATTGTTACTTGTTCTCTTTTCAGCTATTATTCCTGAAAATTTTTCTGCCATTCCAGAAAATCTCAGGGGCACTATTTCAGATAAAATTACTACAGCTAAAGGATTCCTTTCTGATGTTGAAAATAGATTTGTCAAGAATGAAAGGGGTGAAATTGGTACACTCTTGACAATTCTAAATTCAATGCGGTATAAGGGTACCGAAAACATTAGGGAGCACATATTGAAGATGTCTAATGTTGCTTTAAGGTTGAAAGAACTTCAGCCAGACCTCTCTGAGGCTCTGCTAGTGCATTTTGTTTTGATATCTCTTCCATCGCAGTTCAACCAATTTAAGATGAGCTACAATCTGAAGGATGAGACTTGGTCTCTGGATGAGCTCATCTCTCACTGTGTCCAGGAAGAGAACATGCTTGAGCAAGGAAGATAGAAAGTGCTCATATGATCTCTACTACTAAAAGATAAGAAAGGTATGCTGGGAAATTTGGTTTAATTCTAAGTTAATGTCTTTTCATGCAACCTTTGGTACTTATAGACACGTGATGGAAAGATTTTGGTGTAACCATTCACATCTTTGTGTCTATGCAGGATTGCCTAAGATGCCAAGAGCCAAATGATGGTGAAAGATACATCGATATGGGCAATGGCAAGATGGTTCAAGTAGAAGCAAAATTAAATTTAGATTATTTCTTTTAAATGCTAGATTGTATTTGAATTTTATGAGACTATTATGTACCGTTTTCAACAAAATTTAGATTTCCATTTCTATTTTGAACAAATTTGGTTATAAGTGTTCAATTTTGAATGGAAAATTTGGTTGTCTCTTAATTCAAAATTAGTTTATTCAAGTTCTTTAAAAGAGCATTATAATCTTCATTTATTTGGAAATGTTGCTTTATTTCTAAGATTCCTGCAGTTTAAGTACATGTGTTGTAATGAAAGAATTAACAGTTTAGAATTCAGTTATATTTTGATTGCAGCTTATATCCTTAATAAAGTTTCAACAAATGAATCAATTGCATGTTTGGATATGTCCAACTAAAGTAAGGCTTTATAAGCCTAATAAAGTAATAGGACATAATGCTAATGATTTTCTAATTTTGTTGAATAGTTTTAAAGTTCATATTATTTTGTTTGATTTTACATAATCCCACTATTAAGTTAGTTTAAGAATTAGGAAATACACACCTATTGAGGATGCTGAGTTTGAGGGGGAAAGTTTGGTTAGTGACATTATTCTTAAAGAAGATTAATCTCACAGGTGTTGTTGGCATTGTTTAAGATGGTATTCCTGACATTGTTCAAGACACAATAAATTCAAGATAATGTTGCAATTCCTCCTACTTGGGAAATTGTTCATAAGGACAAACTCTAGCATCCTCAAAGCACAAATTGCCATTCAGGAAATCCATTAAAGAGATGACAAGCTCACTATTGACATTAGGACGATGGAAGTTCGACTTACATCAAGTCATAAAAGCTCTACAACTCTAAAATGGATTATTGCATTAATTAAGAAAGTCTTTAAATGATACTTAAAATCTTTTTCTCATTGTCATAAGGTTTGAAACCTATTGTTTGTAAATAGTTTTTTACAATCAAAAGGAATTCAAAAGGGTATTAAGAAAAGATTTAAAGCGTATCACTCAAAGACTTTATACGGAAAAGAATGCATTAATTGTAAAGAGAATTTTATTCAGTTTTCATGAAAGACTCTATAAGGTTTATAATGGCATTAGTAGAGCATTTCAATATCATTACTGATATATTAAATTTCATTAAGTGATCACCTCATTCGATTTTAAGGAGATATTTAATGATGTTATCTAAGTTCTGTGGGAGCATGTAATTTATATAATATCTATGTGGTAATGAATGCTAAGTTCTATGGGAGACAAGTTTAGTCTCAATAATTGCCCTGAGAATAATCTTCAGAAGATTTCCTATATCTCACCAATAGGGAGTCTAAAGTATGCTCAGTTTTATATGCATTTGGTTATTGCATATATTACAGATGTGTTGGGCAAATTGTTAAGTTCAGGAGTTGACCATTTGACAGCAGCCAAACGTGTCTTAGGTATTTATGGAGAACAAAAGGGTTACATGTTAGATCACTCCATAATTTACACCCTTTTTCTGCATGTTTGCATACCACTTTGATCGCTCATATCGTGTTTTTCACGATTATTCGACAATATTGCGATGCTTTTCACGATTTCTTGTTTTTGTCGTATTTCAAGAAACAAGTGATTTGCACCCACTCCGGAGTGTCACCCAAGGCTCTTTTGAGGGCTATTCGGCGATGGAAGACAAGTGGAATAAGAAGGAACTTCGTAGGAGTGACGAGGAGGCGAAATGATACAGATATTGAGCGATTTGGAGTGATTTTGAGATCAAGAGGATTTGCACCCACTCCGAAGTGTCACCCAAGGCTCTTTTGAGGGCTATTCGGCGATGGAAGACAAGTGGAAGAAGAAGGAACTTTGTAGGAGTGACGAGGAGGCGAAATGATGATGATTAGGCATCTACAGCATGTCACTCGGCCGAGTGAAGCACTCACTCGGCCGAGCAAGAAGACCACTCGGCCGACCAGACCGGACACGCACCACAGAAGGAAATCAGCGTGCACTCGGCCGAGTGACGATAGTCCACTCGGCCGAGTATGGAGATCCCCTCGCCCGAGTGGCACGGGAAAATCCACCCATCGAAGGAGCCGACTTACTGGAATCCGTCAGTCGATTTCAGTGTTATGACTCGGCCGAGCATGGAATGCCCCTCGGCCGAGTGAGTAAAGTCACTCGACCGAGTCACCTCCGAAGACAGACCCCCGAAAATCCCCGACTTATAGGAAATGTGCAGGGTTTGTCACTCGGCCGAGTGACAATTTTTCACTCGGCCGAGTGAGCCGCTCCGCCTGCTGCGTAAAGTGCGATTGTTGGGCTGCGCAGGGGCATTTTTGTCACGATTTTTTGGGCAATTTTGAAGGGTATTTAAACCCAGTTTTTGCCATAGTTAGGGAGGAATTTTTGATACTTTTTGGCATCCTTTTTGAGAGCTTTTTAGATTAATAGATTTAGCTTTTCTTTTGGAGATTAAAAGGCTACTTTTGTTAGATGCTATTGGATTCTGATTGGTTTGTCTCTCTCCTCATCAAAAACCCGATTTTTGTTGATAATTTCTCTATTGCAATGAATTGTGTTGATTTTGTTATTGATTTTCTTATGAATTGCATGATGATTAGTGAGTAGTTTTATCGTCTTAGGGCGTAGGGATGAACCCTATGGACCCTATTTCTAAATTGTGAAGAATTGGTGAAATTCTTGTTAGAATTGATTAGGGTTAGGTTGGGATTGATTAATTACTGATAGCTAGGGATTCATATTAATTGGGATTTGCAAGAGATTGGGTCCCAATTGATAGGAAGCCCTAGAAATTCGATTTAGATTTACGATTGGACTTCTTTAGAATTGGTTTGCAAGAGATTGGGCTAAAGCTAGGATTTTTAATCGTGGTTCTATACCAATACCCGTTGCAAGAGATTGGACGGGTAGGAAGTATCTCAACCTAGGTCGTAGATCAAGTTTGCACGAGAGTGGGCTCGAGATACGGTTGAACGATGATGTCGTTCTTCACGCTAGCGGCTTAGGTTAGGGTTTGCAAGAGATTGGGCCTTACCATAGGTTTGCTATAGACCGGAAATAGCGCGAGAGCGTGAGCTTGGTTCTACATTTAGTTGCGACTAGTTCACCTAAAATTCAAGTCTAGCAATGATGAAAGCTATGAATCACAACGATGAGATACGGTCCGTAGCAGGGATTCCCTATCCCTAGGCGCTTTTATTTTATTGATATTTCCATCGACATTTGAACGATTGTGACCATTTCACCCCAAATTATTCTCGACCATTTTTGATAGCTAGGTGATCGGAAGGAGACATTGTCATTGTTTCTCCCTGAGTTCGATACCCGCTCGCCGCTACACCGTGCGCTTGCGGTAAGACTACGAGTCGCTTGTCCCGGATGTGTGTACTCCCGAGGCGCGATAAAGTTTTTGGCGCCGTTGCCGGGGAGGCGACAGTGTTTGATTCTACCTACTTAGCTATTTCTTTTTACTTTATTATTATTTTTATTTTTTACTCTTCTATCGTGCTAACAATTCCTTTGAAACTCTGTTTTCCTTTGCATGTACACGAGATCTACGGCGAACCCCGAGGAAATACTATTTGATCCGGAGATCGAACGTACCGTGAGGAGGATCAGAGCCGAGAGAAGGCATGCTACGGATGGTGATTGTATGAACCGTACGGAGACACCGGAGGAACTAGCGGCACGCATGGCGAGGATTATATCCATTAGAGATATGCTTCGGCCTAAGACTTCCTCCACTACCTCTTCCATCGCTATGCCGGAATTGGCGGCGGACAAGAATTTTGAGCTAAAGACGGGATTGGTAGTATTGATGCAACAAGACCCGTTTCATGGGAACTTCCATGAGAATCCGCATTATCACATCCAGCATTTCTTGTCCAAGTGCGCCACCTTTCAAATGCCGGGCGTTTTCGTTGATGCAATCCGATTGCGGCTCTTCCCCTTTACACTGAAAGAAAAGCTTTATATTGGTTGAGGACACAAGTGGAAGGTACATTCATTACTTGGGATGAGTTGGCTAGCGCCTTCGTTGACAAATTCTACCTGCCATCCAAGACGGTGAAGATACGGAGTGCTCTCATTGTTTCAAGCAAGGACCGCAGGAGACCCTCTATGAGGCATGGGAGCGCTTCAAGGATCTACAGCATCAATGCCCCCATCACAGTATAGAAGATTGTGAGCTTGTTCACAGTTTTTACAATGGACTCCAACCGGGCACGAAGCAAATTATATACGCACCCGCCAATGGAGCCATACTATCGAAGACCCCAGATGAAGCTACAGCCTTATTAGAGGAGATGGCCTCTAATAACCAACAATGGGGCGCCGAGCGAGGTCATTCTTCTTCCTCCTTGAAGCCCACTAGCATATATGAGGCCAAGGGCCGTAGCGGAGCTTTCAAACAAATTTGACTCTCTCCACAAGGTAGTGGAGAGATTGGAGAAGTATATCACCGAGCCACATGGAGCACCCTCTACATCTACACCGGTAAGCAATATGAGTGATTGACAAGACCAATCTCAAGTCATGTATGTAGGAGGAGAGCATGGAGAGGGGGCCTTGGAACAAGTGCAATATGTTGCGGGGAACTCCGGAAATTGGGCCAACCCGGCCGCGAGAAACCATCCGGGCTTTTCATATGCAAACAATGATGGTGCTTTAAACCCCCCGCTACAACAACTTCCTCAAGCTCGGCCTCCACTACCACAACCTAAGTATCAACCGAGGGGGTCCACCGCAACAGAATTACCTGCCTAGGCAACAAACGGGACCGTATAGACCGTCCGGTTACAATCAAGGTTGGAGAGCTCCCAACCCACCTCAAGCTCAACCACGATCGTACCACGAAGCTAGGGTGGAGGAATTCATGGCAGAGCAAAGGAAGATCAATGCTAGGTTGACGGCGGGACACGATTCACTAAATACCGTCGTCGCTCAACTTGGAGAGCAACTTGCGTTGCTAAACAAGAACGCCCAACAATTGCCGGCTCAACCCGAACCCAATCCACGGAGCAACACCGGACACATAAATGCGGTGGTGGCGGTTACAACAAGGGGCGGGAAGGATACCACTCCAGCTATGACCCAAAATAAAGAACCCGTGGTGGAGATTTTGGAAGAAAAAGAGCCAGAAATTGAAGAGGAGAGCCAAAAGGAGCCGATTGGAGGAGGAAATTCTGAATTGGTGGAGCCAATTGATGAGCGCCACTACATGCCGTCGGTGCCGTTTCCACAACGGCTAGCTAGAGCCAAGATAGAGAAAAGGCTCGCCAAGTTCCTTGAATATTTGAGGGGAGTAAGCCTCAATATTCCTTTCTTAGATGCAATAGTGGAGATCCCGTCTTACGCGAAGTTCTTGAAGGACTTGATTTCGGGAAAGAAAAGGAAGGAAAAATCATGCTTGCGGAACAAGGAACTTGGTTTACCCAGAAGGAGAAGGAGCCTGTGAAATTCAAGGATCCCGGGAGTTTCCGCATCCCTTCCACACTAGGAGGCGTCCCATTGCAAAAAGCTTTAGTTGACTTGGGCACGAGTGTGAGCCTTATGCCCCTTAGCATGTTCTGGAAATTGAACACGGGCACCGACTTGAAGCCGACCGACATGATAATTCAACTTGCGGACGGTCGGATTACTAGGCTGGTAGGGATCGCAGAGAACATTTCACTTCAAGTTTCGGGAGGGATATGCTTGCCTTGTGATTTTGTCATCATGGACATCAAGGAAGAGGGCAACACTTCGCTCATTCTTGGACGACCGTTCCTCGCAATCGTCGGTGTTATCGTCGACGTGCATGAAGGAACTCTATCCTTGAATGTCGGGAACATCGAAGTCGAGCTTCACATACCCAAGTCCATGAAACATATGCCCTATCACGAGGAGTTAGACTATGTGGATCTCCTCGATGAGGTGATTGAAGAAGCAATCCCCTACTCTATTGGCGCTCTCTATGACGATGGCTTCGAAGAAAGCCAAGCTTCGGGTGAAGAAGAGAAGTTGGAGGACCCTCCAGATAGCTCCACGGACGATGATGAAGGCGACGCTGATGTCACAAGAATACGAGAGCTTTGCAAGCTCTCAAAGGTCAAGAATCTGAAGAAAGCTCCACCGAATGGAAGATCGGTGTCACCGGCTAAGAAGAAGATAGGAACGAGCTCTAGCTTGGGGGACTTATCCCCCAACATTACACATGATGAGGGGGCGTCGAGGAAGACCAATGATCATCACGACCCAAATCCAAGCGGCCTTCCCGACAAATTTGACGGGCGTATCTCGTATGTGCCCAACATCATGAGCTAAACGAATATCTAAAGGGGTCGAGCTCATAACCTTAAACGAGCGCTTGTCGGGAGGCAACCCGATGGTTTTTGCATTATTTTTATTTGATGTTCATTTTTGGTTTAGACTTTTATTAGTGTTTAGAGTCTTGTGTTCATGAAAATCGTGACAACGGGTCCTAATTTTTATGACAGGAGAAGGAGAAAGGGAGATCACTCATATGGAGGATGACCGAGGCAAGGAAGAGCGCTCCAGGGACGCGCTCAGGCCTTAAGAGGAGGAAGAAACGGACTGGAGGAAGAAAAACAGAGACTGGAGCGAAAACGGAGAGCCGATGCAGAAAAAAGCACCTCACTCGGCCGAGTAGCTTATGCCGTTCGGCCGAACAAAGACTCCACTCGGCCGAGTGGAGCACCAAATAGGGAAGTTTCTGCAGACCAACTCTCTGTCACTTTCTGTAACTTTTAGTCTTAATTGCCACTCGGCCGAGTACCTTATCACTCAGCCGAGTGAAACAGATACCCTCCTATCTCAAGAATTACTGAGTGGCAGAGCCACTCGGCCGAGTGGAGTTTCTCCCGTCGGCTGAGTGAATCAAAGCCACTCAGCCGAGTCGTAAGTGGTGAGGAGAATTTGAAATTTTTTTTATTTTACACCACTCGGCCGAGTGACATTGTCACTCGACCGAGTCGTAACATTTCCTATATAAGTGGCAGCGCAGCGGGCGTGATTTACGATACTCAAAATTTCCCAAATTTTTCGCCCGAGCCCGCTGCCGATTATGCTTCCCTCGCCTGATTTGCCCACGCCGACGCCCGAGCCAGCCCCCACTCACCAGCGACCGACACCCCGTCGACCGCCGACGACCGGCCACCCCCCCACCACCGGCGCCGCCTCCGATCACCCCTATTTTTCCCCAAAAACCCCATTTTCCCCCATTTCTCTTGATTTGTACGCTCGTGAACCCCAAATTCAAATTAATTTTCATATCTATCTACTATCTCCCCTATATGTATTGAATATTATTCGCTGATTTGATCGTTTGATTTGCAGGCTAGCTTGGGGGAGCTTTGGGGAGTTTTTGGACGCGCTTTGAGCTTCGCAGCGGAGGTGTCTCTTCGCACACACTGCTAATAGCTCTCGCGGCGTGTTCAGGTACACTCGTTCCATTATTTTGCACGCCGCATTACTTATTTGGTTGGGACACGTCTCGCGGCACACATGCCGCCGCGCACTAGGCCACGTACACGGGGATCTGCTGCCAAGTGGAAGAGGACTGATGATCCTGGTCCCTCTTCCGCTAGGGAGGACTCCCCTCCACCTATCCTACCGCCACCTACACAGCCGATCCCCGCCGATCCCGTTCCACCACCCGCTCCCGCCGTCGGGTCGATGTGGATTACGTTTCGAAATGACGCACATCGCGCCAGATTCGAGCGTATCTGCCATCGCTCGATAGTACCCTCTAGGTTTGCACACCTAGCTAACCTAGACCGCCTAAGGGTACTCGAGGGGCAACGTGGGATGTCGTGATTTTCTGTCGGTGTCGGCGGATACTTACATCCACCCGACACTAGAGGTCCTCAGTTCCATTGACCGGACCCCTGGAGGATGCTCCTTCCATTTGATGGATCGAGAGTGCGAGATCACTCTCGACATGCTTAGAGCGTTTTTTCAGTGGCCCGCTGTCCCTGACCTTGACCGCGCCTACGCTCCCACGCACATCCCACCCCCGTCGTTCGACACCCACACCTTCTGGACACGGATCACAGGATCTCCACTCGCCTTTGACCCTAGTAGGTCCAAGGCCTCAGCTATCCTCCACCCCTGCCTCCGCATTTCACAACGCCTTATGACGACTACTTTCCTCGTGAGGTACGAGCCCGGGACCATGTCTACGCCAGAGCTCTACATGCTCTATGCGATGACTCGCCCTAGGGTCTTAGATAGGGGTAGCGACGACTTGGTCCCCGTCGTCGAGATCGACATTGCCAGTTCGTTTTTGGACCACATTATCATTTCGGTGAGCACTCGCTCACATATCTGTTGCGGCGGTCTAATCACCCTTTTGGCCCTTATGACCGGCGTGGACCTACCTGACGACTTACGTCGACCTCCGGGCCCCACCGCACTTTCTATAGATGTTATGGCCCAGATGAAGATGCTTCGTCCCCACGGTCACCAGCACTGGGTGTGGTTGCACGGTCCCTTCAGCGCTGATTACATGGTTCTCCCGAGCCCCGCTTGGACACACATTGGACCGGCTCACGGGGACTGGATTCCAGCGATGGATCTCCTCATCCCCGACGCCTACGTGCTTGAGCCCGAGGATGCTGAGCAAGCACCCCCTGCACCACCTGTCGACCTCATGATCCCTCAGCCTGCCCATGCACTGTCTGCACCTCCCGACACCTCTGTCCACATGTCTGTTAGTATCTGGAGCACTTTAGCTGAGCCGTCCACCACCACCACCACCATGAGCCTATGCCCGTCGAGCCCATTACCACACTGAGCCCCGAGCGTCCACACACCATTCTTGAGAGCGGTGAGTCTTCCTTTACTGCCGTCGTGGAGACCCTCTCCAGATTGCTGTTCTCCACTCCTGGGGAGTCATCTTTGTGCCCTACACAGCCTCCCCAGTCGTCGACCTTTCGGTCTCCACCGCCCATGTCTTTACCGAGAGCGTCGTGACATATATCCCCATGTCTGCGTCACTGACCTCTCCCGCTGCCTCGTCGACCATTTTGACTTCCACCTCTGCTGCTGCTGCTTCTGCTTCGACCCAGCCTGCGTCCTAGCCTCACACCGAGGCTGGGCATCACTTAGTGAGCACAACACACCTTCCACACTTTCCTGCTGGCCCCGTCCTCTACACTGCCCGCCTGAGACATCCCCGCACTTCACCTGTTAGACCTGTGCATCCCTCTGCTCCACCACCCCCTGACACTCTAGTTCAGAGCATTCGTGCTCTTGAGGGGGCTGTTAATGGACTTAGAGGGGACTTTAGAGCTCTCTCCACCACGGTCAGCACCGTGCAGACCCGCGTAACCATCCTTCCCAGTATTCAGGCTTGCCTGAATCAGATTCTGGCACGCCTGCCTCCACCACCACCTCCGCCACAGGACGGTGCTGCTGCACCACCACCAGCCTAGGCACACACTGGATGCCTACTATATTTCTGCTATTTTGCTGGTTGTTTTTGGAGTTGATGATTTTTTGCCCCCTCCTCCACATCCTACTTTGGCGCCTTTCTGATCATATCTTTTTATATCTTATTGGGAGTGAGGGAGAGACTTTTTGGGGACACTTATATCTGCACCATACTGATCTTTGCATGTATCACATTCATTCACATCTTATTTTTTTCTTTTTTTCTTTCTTTTTCATCATGCATGCATCCTCACCCACCCCACCCATTTCACGTCTCTCGGTGTGCTACACTTCGCACATTGAGGACACTATGCACTTCAGCTTGGGGGAGTGAGTTCTCACACTTTTTATTTTTTGCCACCCTTTATTTTTGATTTCTCACATTTTTTCCGCTTTTGTACTTATTTTCACCACTTTTTTGTTTTTTCTACCATGCATCACGTTTTCCTATTTTCTTTGTGTGCTGCATTGTATATATAGTTCTATTTTCTTTTATCCTTATTTCTTTCATCTTTTGCTAGAGATGACTTTTCTGTGATGATGATGACGTGGTGTGAGCTTATCTCTATGTACATGCTATTTTGTCACGTCATAGCTTTTGTTTCAGATATCATGTGCTATGTCCTGCTTTGCATTTGAAATAGTAACCCACTCTTTTTCTGTATGAATATGGTTGAAATTCTGTTATTAGCCGATGTCTGATGATCCATATGTTTGCTTTTCATAGAAAATACACCAAGCTTCACGCATTGATTGCTTATATCTGGAGTACTGCTTTCCTTTCTCATATCACTTCTTATTGCATGAATTGTACGCTTCACTTTCAGGTTGATTGAATGTTTGCTAGGATGATATATCTAGACTAGTTTACTTTTTGAGATTAAACTGAGTAGATTATATTACTCTGCTGAAAGTTGTCGTGCACGTCCTATAGAGTGAACCGAGTGATACATTTATTTCTTTCTCCACATATCTTGAGCATTAGTCCTCTACTTAAAATTCATTGGTGAATCTCCCTTTAGCAAGTCTATTATTGGCATCCCCCCGCTATTAATTTTCATGCTCCAATTCCCCAAAATCAAAAAAAAATATATACATGTATATTCTTCTTTCTTTTGATTTGGGATCGCTTATGTATGTTTATTCAAAAAAAAACGAAAAAAAAGAGAAAAAGAGAAAAATTGAGAAAAAGAAAAGAAAAGAGAAAAGAAGTTTATAAACGATCCCATCTCATACTCTTTCTCTCTTTCTTCCCTCTTTTGTTTTTATTGTTATTTTTTTGGAGCTTCAAAAGAAATGGGGAATGTACATATTGATTTGTTTATGCCACCACGCTTATGGATAAGCTTGGGGGAGAGGATCCAATGATGCGTGAGAGAGTGACTACTTGACGGTGCATGACAACCTAGGCTAAGTAATCTTCTATACTCGGTGAGATTGCTAAAGTTTCACGAAATCCAGAAATCGACACTTAGCATTCATTTCATGAAAACCATACTTTTCTAGCATTCAATTGAAAAGTGTGTGATCTATGGTTATGCATACCGCTTTAGACGCTTCAGACGATGTTAATCCTAGAATGATTCCATATTTCATGCTATTTTGATATTTTGGGGTTTTCTATTTCGAATGCATCATTATACTATGATATCGAGATAAAAGTCTGTGACATGTGTTTTATATTCGATGTATGCTATATGAGTAAGCAAAACCCACGTCCTGAGAAAAATGATCTAGCACCCCCCTTCTTCGCTTTCTATTCTATTTTTATTTTTATTTTCCTTCTTTTCCATTATTTGGCCCGTCGGGTTTGCTTTTTACTCATCTTCCTCGAGGACGAGTAAGAGGTAAGCTTGAGGGATTTTGATCACTCCATATTTTACACCCTTTTTCTGCATGTTTTCATGCCACTTTGATCGCTCATATCGCGTTTTTCACGATTATTCGACAATATTGGGATGCTTTTCACGATTTCTTGTTTTTGTCGTATTTCAGGAGATATGGAGCGATTTGGAATGATTTTGAGATCAAGAGGATTTGCACCCACTCCGGAGTGTCACCCAAGGCTCTTTTGAGGGCTATTCGGCGATGGAAGACAAGTGGAAGAAGAAGGAACTTTGTAGGAGCGACGAGGAGGCGAAATGATGAAGATTGGGCATCTACAGCATGTCACTCAGCCGAGTGAAGCACTCACTCGGCCGAGCAAGAAGACTACTCGGCCGACCAGACCGGACACGCACCACAGAAGGAAATCAGCGTGCACTCGGCCGAGTGACGATAGTCCACTCGGCCGAGTATGAAGATCCCCTCGCCCGAGTGGCACGGGAAAATCCACCCATCGAAGGAGCCGACTTACTGGAATCCGTCAGCCGATTTCAGTGTTATGACTCGGCCGAGCATGGAATGCCCCTCGGCCGAGTGAGTAAAGTCACTCGGCCGAGTCACCTCCGAAGACAGACCCCCGAAAATCCCCGACTTACAGGAAATGTACAGGGTTTGTCACTCGGCCGAGTGACATTTGTCACTCGACCGAGTGAGCCGCTCCGCCTGCTGCGTAAAGTGCGATTGCTGGGCTGCGCATGGGCATTTTTGTCACGATTTTTGGGCGATTTTGAAGGGTATTTAAACCCAGTTTTTGCCATAGTTAGGGAGGACTTTTTGATACTTTTTGGCAGCCTTTTTGTGAGCTTTTTAGATTAATAGATTTAGCTTTTCTTTTGGAGATTAAAAGGCTACTTTTGTTAGATGCTATTGGATTCTCATTGGTTTGTCTCTCTCCTCATCAAAAACCCTATTTTTGTTGATAATTTCTCTATTGCAATGAATTGTGTTGATTTTGTTATTGATTTTCTTATGAATTGCATGATGATTAGTGAGTAGTTTTATCGTCTTAGGGCGTAGGGATGAACCATATGGACCCTATTTCTAAATTGTGAAGAATTGGTGAAATTCTTGCTAGAATTGATTAGGGTTAGGTTGGGATTGATTAATTACTGATAGCTAGGGATTCATATTAATTGGGATTTGCAAGAGATTGGGTCCCAATTGATAGGAAGCCCTAGAAATTTGATTTAGATTTACGATTGGACTTCTCTAGAATTGGTTTGCAAGAGATTGGGCCAAAGCTAGGATTTTTAATCGTGGTTCTATACCAATACCCGTTTGCAAGAGATTGGACGGGTAGGAACTATCTCAACCTAGGTCGTAGCTCGAGTTTGCACGAGAGTGCGCTCGAGATATGGTTGACCGATGATGTCGTTCTTCACGCTAGCGGCTTAGGTTAGGGTTTGCAAGAGATTGGGCCCTACCCTAGGTTTGCTATAGACCGGTAATAGCGCGAGAGCGTGAGCTTGGTTCTACATTTAGTTGCGACTAGTTCACCTAAAACTCAAGTCTAGCAATGATGAAACCTATGAATCACAATGATGTGATACGGTCCGTAGCGGGGATTCCCTATCCCTAGGCGCTTTTATTTTATTGATATTTCCATCGACATTTGAACGATTGTGACCATTTCACCCCAAATTATTCTCGACCATTTTTGATAGCTAGGTGATCGGAAGGAGACACTGTCATTGTTCCTCCCTGAGTTCGATACCCGCTCGTCGCTACACCGTGTGCTTGCGGTAAGACTACGAGTCGCTTGTCCCGGGTGTGTGTACTCCCGGGGCGCGATCAATGTTCAAGGATCAGTAGTCAAAAAGATTTGAGATCATTTTGGTATACTGACTTTGATCATTTATTGGATGCAAAGAATGTATGAAAATATATATTAGGTGCCATCTAATAGAAGAGATCTAAATGGTCCCTTTTATATAGTCTCTTCTGACATGGCTTTAGATTTCATATCATATTACGTGACATCCAAATCATGAAATATAGCTGCAAATTTTGTTACTTTGCTGCAAATTAGGGATGGTGTTAAAACACCATACAGTTTATTTAGTGACAATGAAGTCTGCAGTTTTATATTCCAGCAACAACAAGAACTCGACAAAGTTTAGATATTCAGAGATCAAGTTCCTAGTTTGGTTAATAATAGGAGTGTATAATTGTCTAATGAGCACATCGGAACAAACCTTGTATTTACGGATCCGTTATAGTAAGGAAATGTCATCCAAAAGGTTTTATGAGCTAGCTACTCATATGTATGTCATTTCATTAAGAACATTCAGTTTTGTAGGAGTTTGTTCTTTTGGGTGTTCATATGATAGAAAAAATTAAGTCTCCAGCTTAAGCTTGAGGTTATTTTCTGATCAGAAATAAAGTTTTTGGTTTCAGTTCGGCTTCACACCGATTTTGGTTTATTTATGATCTCACTAAGGTTAAGGAGGATCAGTTGGAAATAGACATGTTAGATCACATTACATGTAATTTCCATACTACACATCTACTTCATAATCCATGTCATTCTTTTGTATTAGCACAGTGACCACTGATGGGTCGAGCTGCAATTGATGCGGCGAAGATCTCTTTGATCCCTTACTAATATAATTGATGGACCGGATTGGTTTTTGACTCATTAAAGAAATGACGGTAAGTTAAGATCTTATTTGGTTGTATGCACTATGAAATATAATTATAAAGGTTAAGCATATAGCCCAAGTGTGAGATTATTGGAACTTATCCAACTAAGTTGGATCTTAATCCAACGTTGGGCTAATATGCGGTGTATAATTATATAAGTGCTACGCTGTCATGTTAAGCCCAATATATTAAGTGATCTGGTTTTAATTAATTAAATGGGCTAAATGAGTTAAACAGGTTGTGGGGCCTTTATGTGTAGAGACTATTGGGCTTCAACTCGTTGATGGGCCGAGTTAGAAACCCTAGGGCTATGGAGGCTAGCCTATAAATATTAGCGGTCATGGTCCCGGGATTACACGAACAAAGTTGAGCCGTCTTTTCTACGTCCCGTCGCTAGGAGAGAAACCAGGAGAAAGCTAAGGGGGTTCTCCAACGGTTGATTCGTGATATTCTGGAAGATCGTCCGCCACGGTATCGTCAGGATCTCTTTCAGATTATTAGCGATGGACTCAGGTACGCTTCCGCTAAATCAGATGCAATGATTTAAGATTCCGCATGTTATATATCTAGATATGTGTTATTCGGTTTGTACACATCTAGAGCTTTAGTTTCTACACGACATGCATCATTTTTTTCTTTAATATCATGAAGATTATTTAGGTGGAATGTTAATTTATGCAACTTGCTTTTTTCTCCAGTTCAATTTGTATTTTTTTGTGGAAGATTTTGATGGCAGGTGTCACATGAGCACCCAATGCTCATTGTGTTGGCAGCTTCTTGGTTTGAAGGATCCTGCCAGGTTCATACATCTTTTCTGTTTCCTTTTTGAGAACAAGCTAAGTTCTTGATCTTTTGTCGCTCACTCAAACTTATCTAATGTTCTTGTACTTAATATTTGTGTGCATTCAATTCTTTTCTTCTCTAATTATTGAAGCCAAGAACAACTCGAGGATATTGAGCGACAGAGGAGCTTTGCATCGATCTGATGAAACACAAAATACTATCGAACTGGTACATTTTCATATTGCCATTTTGCTTTTCATAGCTTGTGTTAAATCTGTTGTTTTGATATAAGAAAATCATTGGTTCTAGCTTTTGCAATAAATTCTTAATGTTTTGCACAACGTTGTACAATATTCGAGGCGAAATTGTTGATTTTTTTTGCTGAAGTTTCAATCTTTATGATTCATTGCAGGCAGCAACAATCTCATATGACACACACAAAACCAATATGGAGAATGCTAACATTGTTTTCCGATACACGATTTCTTTTGAAGCTGAACGAATCTATTTTTGCACTTTCCTCTCTCGTGGATATAGAAGAGGGACCAGTCCAAGCTATTTATGACAGGTCTGCTTCTAATGGCAGACAACCCTTTAGGATTTATAATGCACAAATCCTTCTGATAAAAGGACTAACTTTGTTTATGTTTATTTCCAGGATTTCTGCTACCCAATATGCTTCTAATGGTACAAGAGTATGAGACATCAAAGCGTTTTTAGAATTGTTGAAAGCTCGCTTCAATGCTCTCTCACTGCGGTTAGCTAGCATCCTATGCGTCGTCTTCTCCCTTAAAATCTCCATGGATTTGGTTTGGTTGCTGATTGTTCAGAATGCATGACAGGTGCAAAAAGTATGGAACAGAGATTGCACGCGGTTTGAAAGGGAAGCTGTTTTATTTTCACAAGAACCTCCATTTAAATGGGTTGTATCTATGGCAATTGTGATTGTTTCAGAGTGTTTTCTCACTACAAAAGCGTTGACCGTGGACAACCCGGTCAACGTGGTCAAGGGGCCCGCTTGGGTCCCTCGGGTGTGTCGAGTCGGTGCAGACGAGGCTCGAGTCGGATCTGCAGACGACGTGGAGCGCGTCGGCTGGGTCGAATAGGGGTCCTCGGTCATTGGTAGGGCGAGGGGAAGCCTCGGCCTGGGTTGAGACGCTCGGCCTCGGTCGGTTGCGCTCGGCCTCGGCGGTCGGACGACGAGGGGAAGCCTCGATCGTCCAGCAGGTTGCGTGGTCGGCGAGGGGCGGAGGGGAAGCCTCGGCCCGTGGATTGGATATCCTCCTGCGCAGACGAGAACACTCGTCAGGGGGGCCGGACCTTGGTTCCGGGCAAAACCCCTCCGATGCCTAAGTCAGACAATGATCTGAAAGAGGAGACCCGGCGGAGACGGTTCGACTCGAGAGGAGATCGGTACGGCGTCTCACGGCGCGAGCGGGGGAGGAAGGAGGTGAAGTGGGGGAACTAGGTCGTTGATGGAGTACCTTAGGTTTTAGATACCTGAGATGCGGTCTGCTGTTCAGTCGTCCTCCTCACCCTTTTGTAGACCTCCCACCGAGTCTGCCCATGACTCACGTCCGCCCTCAATCGTGCCCCCTCAATCCGCCTCCCCCGCTGCCGCTCCCTGCGCCATGCCAGCACTTCCCCATCACAGCCATTAAGTGGTAACGGGATCGGGGGAACGGTTATCGCTGGAGTGGGTGAGTGACTCGTGCGATATCGGGGCCGGGTCGGATCGATATTTGGGGGCCCTCCATGGGGCTTTGCCAGACGGGCCCGGTCACGCAGATGGGCTTCCGGTCGGTGGTCGGGCATCCGGGCTCGTATCTTTTGGGCTTCGTTCGGTGGGCTGTTGTTTTTGGGCTTTCGGTAAAATAGACGTATCAATTGTCCCCATCGGTGGGGCCGATCGGCCTTGGCCGGTTCGGTTCGACCGATGTGACTCCTGGGGTTCCGAGTGGCGCGTCAGTCGAGACGTGGTTATAAATGAAGGTAATGATGAGGCGGATCGATTGGACTTCCTTTGGCGCCGATTTCGAAACGCCGCCGGTTCTCCGAGGCCTGCCACGTGTTCCTGTCAGGCGCTTCGAATTCACCCCTGAGTCCGGTATAAGATCCCCGGCTGTGTGGATCCCAACTTCTTCTTTTTCTCTTCCTCCTGCTTTTGCTCCCCGCAGCTTGGAGTCTCCCATAGTCGTCGTTTCCTTGTCTTCTCCAAATTAACGAAAAGGTAATTCCTTTCTTACTTTCATATTATGGCTGCTCTTAGGATAGGTGGTTCCGGCCAAGGGGCGAGGGATCCTCCTGAGCCGAGGCGGGGCGGGCCCCGGCTTGTGGGGTCAGGCCCTTCCTCTGAGAGTCGTTCCTTTTGAGATAAGGGGAAGGAGAAGTTCTTCCCGGAGTACGTTGGCGATGACGTGGCGTCGGCTGCCGTGCGGCTTAATGTACCCCCGGTTATCCTCCGAACGCCGTCGAGGACTCTTCCTTCAGTGGCCACGGGGATCCGGGAGAGGTATCTTTGCTACACGTACGATGTCCGAGTTCCGTTCATCGACGAGCGAATCTGCCTTCCGAGGAGCAACGAGGTCGGCGTTTACGTCGAGATGTTCCACCTGGGCCTTCGTTTCCCGCTCAATCCCTTCCTCATCCAGGTCATGGAGTATCTCATGGTGCCCCTCTGCCAGTTCACCCCCTGTTCGATCGCGGTACTGACGGGCTTTGTGATGCTCTGCTGTACCCGTGGTCTGGAGCCGTCTCTCCCCCTTCTCTTTTACTTTTATCGGATCCAGACGGTCGGCCCCGGGTCATGGTTGCAACTCCGAGCCCGCTCGAGGAGGGAATGCCTGATCGGGCTACCCCGCTGGTCGGGGGATTGGAGTTCGGATTACGTCTTCGTGGTCTTCCTGGAGGGCGCCCGAATTCTGACAAGCTGGGGCGGGTCGGTCCGGCCCGACTCAACGCCAGCCCTCTCCGAGGCGGATCTGGCGGCCGCCGCGCTGCTGTCGAACCTCCCCTTGGAAGCGAAATCCATCTGGTCCTTGTTGGACGACCTACTCTTGAAGGCCGTCTTGTGGTCTCCGGGTAGGTCGCTTTATCAGTCTTGGGTTGCCCCGTAGCTTACCCTGATTTCGGTTTCCCTTGCAGGAATGGCTGGTCGCGAGTTCACCCGTGATGTTGATGAGCTGATCCGTCGTGGAGCCGCTCGGAGCCGGGGTAGTACCTCTGGAAGGGCGCCTCGGCGGACCGTTGAGGAGGAGGTGCGCCGAGCCGAGCCTTCCGTGGGTAAGGTGGTGGCCGTGCCTCCCGCCTCTTCTTCTGGCAATCCCCTTTCCAGGGGGGTCACAAGGGCCGGACCCGCCCCGCCAGCCCAAGAGGCGGGGGGTAACGACGGGTCCGGTGCAGTCCTTCCTGCCCTTGGCGCGCCCCCTCTGGTTCCCGAGGGTGGGGATGGTGCGAGGCGAAAGCGCTCCCCTCCGGTGCCCTCGGAGTCTCACGGAGGAAAGAAAAGGAAGGAGGATGTGGACCCCTCCAGTCCAGCGGGTTCCATGCTCCCTGCGGCGACCACCGGGGATCTTCCGGTGGCCTTGACAACCACCCCCCTCGCAGCGTCCTCGCCCATATCACCGGGGATCGGAGCCCTGTTGGCGAGCAACTTGGCTTCCCTCGATGTCGTCCCTGGGAGTTCGGTGTTTGTCGACCGAGCTTTGGCCCAGCAGGTTGCTGAGGTCTCCGTCCTTCCCCGGGACCGCAGTCTCCTCGAGAAAATCCCTGCCGACAAGATGTCGGATTCCTTGGTCTGGATCCTTCAACAGGTTCGGCTATCTTGCTGTCCTCTCCTTCCCCTTATTCTCTTCTTAGCCCGTGTCTCGTCTTCCAGGGTTCAGCGCTCGCCGTGGAGTTGCAGTGCCGAGCCGTCCGTTTGAGGGAGCTGGAGGAGTCCTCCATGAGGGCCCACGAGCGGGCCGGGGCGGCGGAGGTGGCTATGACGGAGGCCCAGATGGAGTCTTGGCATCTCAAGCTCCGTGTGGCCGAGCTGGAGGGACGAGTGGGTGACCTCCAGGGAAAGTTGGAGGATGCTCGGCAGTCGGCCGAGGAAGCGGCGGAGTCGTTCCGCCTGGAAAGGGAGGAACTTCAGAGGGAACTATCGGATCGGCGTCAGGTGGCGCGGCTTGCGGAGGAGGTGGAGAGGGGTGTCGTCGGGACCTTGGGGAAGAAGATCTTCGAGGTTCTCAGGGAGGCCTTCGGTACGTATGAAGACCTCATCGCCCCTCGGATTGTCAAAGTCACCCAGTCTTCCTTTCGGGATTGTGCGGAGCGCGTTCGGCAGGCTTCCCCGCTTGTCGATCCCCCTCGCTCCGAGCAGGGCGAAGCGCCCGAGGATGTGTCCTCTCGAGCCCGGGCTCCCTAAGCCGTCCCTCCTGGCCTTATCCTCAAATTTTTTAACATCCGCTTCGCTTTGGGCCAGTCTACTTGAAATGGATCCCTGCCCCTGCTATCTCCTTCGGCTTCGCTACCGGCTCCAGAGCCAATAATTGCTGGTTGCATGGATGTTCGCTTAGGCCGACAACTTTGGGTCTTTTGTCAACAAATTTTGCTCTGTCGGTGTCGACCTAGTTTCTGTAGGTGACGAACTTTGTCATTCGTCGAGAGTGGATTATTTGTAGAGAGGTTTCTTCGCTTCGATTCCCTGTAAATAAGACACATTTTTGTACCTTGGTTAACTGTTATGAACGAAATTGACTTACTCGGACTTCTCGTGCATTTTGCGTTGCTACCTTGTTCTTGGCCTGGGACTGGATGACGTCCGCGCTGGCTGGGGGAACTGCCCCCAGACTTATGAGCGCAGGAGTTGGTCGGCGAGGGCAAAGCTCCTCGGCTTAGGACCGGTCGGCGTTCGGGCCTGCTGGAGGAATTGCCCCCAGACTTATGAGTGCAGGAGTCGGTCGGCGAGGGCAAAGCTCCTCGGCTTAGGACCGGTCGGCGTCCGCGCTGGCTGGGGGAATTGCCCCCCAGACTTATGAGCGCAGGAGTCGGTCGGCGAGGGTAAAGCTCCTCGGCTTAGGACCGGTCGGCGTCCGCGCTGGCTGGGGGGATTGCCCCCAGACTTATGAGCGCAGGAGTCGGTCGGCGAGGGCAAAGCTCCTCGGCTTAGGACCGGTCGGCGTCCGCGCTGGCTGGGGGAATTGCCCCCCAGACTTATGAGCGCAGGAGTCGGTCGGCGAGGGTAAAGCTCCTCGGCTTAGGACCGGTCGGCGTCCGCGCTGGCTGGGGGAATTGCCCCCAGACTTATGAGCGCAGGAGTCGGTCGGCGAGGGCAAAGCTCCTCGGCTTAGGACCGGTCGGCGTCCGCGCTGGCTGGGGTAATTGCCCCCAGACTAATGAGCGCAGGAGTCGGTAGGCGAGGGCAAAGCTCCTCGGATTAGGACCGGTCGGCGTCCGCGCTGGCTGGGAGAGTTGCCCCCAGACTTCTGAGCGCAGGAGTCGGTCGGCGAGGGCAAAGCTCCCCTTCCCCCTCCAGTGAGGCGGTGGTCTTCATTCTTTTGCACCCTTAGTGAAATGTCGACTCCGTCGAAGATTAAGAAAAGACAAAAGGGAATGCAACTGTACTCTTAAGAGTCCTGTCGGACTAGTACATTTGGAGGAAAGGAAACAGGGAATAAAGCTAGACAGAGGGATGTAAACCTAGATAATCCCCTCGGACTAGGCTACGACTGGGGGGAGAGAGCTCACCCGCTCACTCTATGATGCGGAGGGGTCTTTGGACGGTGTTGATCTTCTTCCCCTTATCCGGCTGCATGGAGGTCCCTTCCCCATGGGCTGGCTCATCGGCTAAGCTCCTGGCGTGCCCCCGACTCATCAGCTTCTCAATGTCCTTCTTCAAGTGCCAGCAGTCTTCAGTGTCGTGGCCATTGTCTTTGTGATACTTGCAGTACTTCTCCCCACTCTTCCCACCTCTTTTTGCCTTTGGTGGGGGGTGATCGGCGCGCTCTTCCTTCTGTACTTGAGCGAGGAAGGCGTCTGGGGTGGCGTCCCTCGTACCCTCTCCCTGCTGCCTGTTTCTCGGCCTCTTCTCGGTCTGGTACCCTTCGGGGCTGCCTCGTCCGCTGTCGCCGCGTTTGGTCCCTCAAGTGGCCTTTCCTGCCTCAATGGCCAAGGTCTCCTCGCTCAACATGAAGCGCTCGGCCCTCGCCATGATCCCTGGGAGGTCCTTCGGGGGGTCGTTGTGTAGAGATTTCCTAAGGCCTCTATGGCACAGCCCTTTCTTAAGGGCCGTTTGGACAACTAGGTCGGGAGGGCTGTTCACGTTCAGCCTTTCCGCGTTGAAGCGACGCATGAACTGTCGGAGCAGCTCGGCTGGGCCCTGCACTATGTTAAACAGATGTTCAGCATCAGGCTTTACCTGTCTCCCCGCCATGAACTGTTTGCAGAACAGCTGGGTGAGCTCCTTGAAGCTGTCGATGGAGCGGCTGGGTAGGCTGCGGTACCAGGTCCTCGCCGCTCCCCTGAGAGTCGAATAGAAGCCCCGGCAGAGCAGGTCATCATCGGCTCCTTGGAAGGACATGTCCCCCTCGTAGTCCATCACGTGGTTTCCCGGGTCCCCTATCCCGTCATATTTCCCCAGCGTCGGGATCTTGAATCGAGAGGGGACCCGCGCATCGGTTATTCTCCGCGATAGGGGACACCAGTCTCCGTGGATCCCCCCGGGGGTTCGACACCCGCCCGCCACTGGTTCGTTCGGTGGTGGAGGGAGCACAGGCGCCGGCGGGGTCGGCTCCACGGCCCTCGCCACACTGGGAGTCGGGCTGACCCGTCGTTCCCGGCTCCTCCGGCGGGAGCTCCCGCTCCGCCGCGATCGGTCTCTCAAGTGGTGTCGATTGCTTCTCCTGCGGTGGGGTGATCGTGGTCGACGAGACGACGCCGTCACCGATTCGTCCTCCGTGCCTTCGGTTTCTCTTCGGCTCCTTTCACGATGAGGGGAGGAGGCACGTGATCTCGCCTGGCGGGAGCCGGACAACGTAAACCGACGCTCTGTGTTCGGTCTTTGGTTCCCATGGTCGTCGACCACAGCGGATCGTAAGAGCGGGGGACCCCCCGCCCAACGATGGTCGTCGCCCAACGCGCCTCCGTTAGCCGGCGCAGTGCTGACGAGCTGCTGTACCACCGTGACCAGCGTCTGGATGTTCGCGTTGGTCTCCTGGGCCAGGGCACGGAGTTGTCCCTGTGTGGCCAGTTCCGTCCCGCCAATCTCTTCAGTCGTGGGGGCGGGGTGATTGTTGACGGGCGTGTCTTCGAGGTTGCCATTGGATGCGTCATTCCCCTCCTCCGGGATGGGGGGCATGCGTTTCCTTCCGTTGTTGGCTCGTGCCATTGTGGGTGTGGTTTGCTTCTTCGTGGGACGGTTTGCGTTTCCCATAGATGGCGCCAGATGTTTCAGAGTGTTTTCTCACTACAAAAGCGTTGACCGTGGACAACCCGGTCAACGTGGTCAAGGGGCCCGCTTGGGTCCCTCGGGTGTGTCGAGTCGGTGCAGAAGAGGCTCGAGTCGGATCTGCAGACGACATGGAGCGCGTCGGCTGGGTCGAATAGGGGTCCTTGGTCGTTGGTAGGGCGAGGGGAAGCCTCGGCCTGGGTTGAGACGCTCGGCCTCGGTCGGTTGCGCTCGGCCTCGGCGGTCAGACGACGAGGGGAAGCCTCGATCGTCCAGCAGGTTACGTGGTCGGTGAGGGGCGGAGGGGAAGCCTCGGCCCGTGGATTGGATATCCTCCTGCGCAGACGAGAACACTCGTCAGGGGGGCCGGACCTTGGTTCCGGCCAAAACCCCTCCGATGCCTAAGTCAGACAATGATCTGAAAGAGGAGACCCGGCGGAGACGGTACGACTCGAGAGGAGATCGGTACGGCGTCTCACGGCGCGAGCGGGGGAGGAAGGAGGTGAAGTGGGGGAACTAGGTCGTTGATGGAGTACCTTAGGTTTTAGATACCTGAGATGCGGTCTGCTGTTCAGTCGTCCTCCTCACCCTTTTGTAGACCTCCCACCGAGTCTGCCCATGACTCACGTCCGCCCTCAATCGTGCCCCCTCAATCCGCCTCCCCCGCTGCCGCTCCCTGCGCCATGCCAACACTTCCCCATCACAGCCATTAAGTGGTAACGGGATCGGGGGAACGGTTATCGCTGGAGTGGGTGAGTGACTCGTGCGATATCGGGGCCGGGTCGGATCGATATTTGGGGGCCCTCCATAGGGCTTTGCCAGACGGGCCCGGTCACGCAGATGGGCTTCCGGTCGGTGGTCGGGCATCCGGGCTCGTATCTTTTGGGCTTCGTTCGGTGGGCTGTTGTTTTTGGGCTTTCGGTAAAATAGACGTATCAGTGATGCAGATGCTACAATTTTGTTTTGTAAATATTTACCATGAATTAAATTTAGAACACCTGGAGAATGGGCAAATGATGTGAATATGTAGAAATCATGTTACATGTGTGTAAATTGATTTGTTTGATTACCCCAAAGCACATAACATATTTTCTATGTTTTAAACAAAGAAAGTTGTGTCACTGGATTACAAGTAAACAGTGACTTTTGACTGGTTGCTTTTGGAAATCGTGCAAGTTTATTTGAGGAATTTTTTTTTGATTTATTATTTTTTTAAAAAAATTTAAACATTAGCCACATAAAATTTGTGCCGAATTCGTATTAGCTACGACTAGTCTAACAGATTGGCCGTGGCTAATACCCATTCGCCACCGATTTTCCGTGGCTAATGTCAAACATTAGCCACAGAAAATCTGTGGCTACTACACCTTAACCATGGAATTTTTAGCCACTGCCCATTCCGTGGCTAATGAGGGCATTTTTCCGTTATTATATGAATCACATTAGCCACGGACGTCCGTGGCTAATGTTCTGTGGATACTATTTCCGCCACGGAAATTCTTCCATTAGCCACGGAATTTTTCGCATTACCCTCGCCACTTTTAGCCACGGAATATCCAAAATTCTGTGGCTAATGGGGTTTAGCCACGGATTACGGAGCATGAGCCACAAATTTGTCCGTGGCTAATGTCCAATTTTCCAATAGAAAGTACACGCCTATATGGGGCTTGTACTTTCTAACTTTATGTGTCTTGACACCTGCTCTATTAGATCAGTTGCCACCTTATATATATATATATATATATATATATATATATATATATATATATATATATATATATATACTAGTCATAACCCGTGCCCGTAGGGCACGGTTCAATTAAGATATTCCCTTGTCAAAAGCGTAGTTCCCTAAAAATTTAGCTCATCCCAAAGAATTAAGTTCATCACAAAAATCATAGTTCCCCAACAAAATTGGTACCGTCAAAATTTAGTTCATATCCAAAATTTTAGGATTCACCCCGATAAATTTTCAAGTTCAAAATTTTTTAATTTATCCCAAAATTTTAGTTCTCCCTGATAAACTGTTTATCCGCACGAATAAGACAACATGGAACTGGCTAGTAGTAGAAACCCATGAAAATTCAAACCCCAAACCTGGAATCTAAACCCATGAAACTTCGAAAAACAGCGTCAAATGTATAATAGATTTGGTTATTTGGTTTTTAAAAATTTCAAATAGCCATGTCATTCCCCACTTAATTATAGGCGGTAATACAAAAGCCATCTAATGCCAAATCCCAAGATTAGTTTTGCAATGATCAAGGCATGGAAGCGAGTTAAATTCACCAAAGTGCATAACAACCATACGGCAAAAAACTGACATGTGACAACTCAATCCATGCAAAGAGACATCATGTAAATGATTGCACATACAGCTAATCAATTTAATAAATCACAAATTTCATCCCTATGATGGAACACATGCTACACAACATCACACTGGCTACAATAAATGCAATCTCACATCACTGCCCAACAACATCGCAAAAACATGAACTTTGAGCTTTTCCCACAGACATGGTAGCAGTCTTCAGCCCGTTGGAACACCCAAACAGGCAGAGGTTGCATCGCGAAGCTGCTATCTTTTGGTCACCCAGCAATAGCGATTAATAACTATTGCCTGATAAGTCATCAGATCAAGACCCTCAGGTGGAAGTCAATCTATTGTATCAAGTAATACAGTCTTCATCTGCTGATAAGTGAGACTATTGAGCATCTACACGCTGATTGTTGCAGGCACCGCTTCAATGTTGGTATGTTCTAGTACCGCAATTCCTTCAGGAATGGAAAAATGTTCAGTTAAAAAGAATTCCCAAATGTTCAGAAAATATTTCTAAAATATAAGGGATATGGATAAAATTTAAAATTTCAATAAGAGGACATGGCTCTCTATGACAATTACATACACAATAAGACAAATATGTTAGCAATAATAATACAGTTGTTCATCAGTAGATGCAATCGGGAAATGAAGCATTTATTTATAAATAGAATAGACATAATACATGTTTTCATTATTAGAAACAGCCATATTGGAATGGACTGCAGGATTTGGAAGAGCAATCATTTCACTTTTGGTTACAGCATACACCATATGACCACAAATGGAACCTATCTCCTTTCACTTTGTAATAAGCAACATGTAGCAAGGCCCTAAAAACTTAACAAATCCTGGAAAAGCAGAAAGGAATTGTAAGAAATCATAGAATAACTCGGAAACAGAAACACTATTCCTCGATATCCTATCTAGACGTCAACTTACCAATAATACCATAACAACTTGTAACGAAATTCAGCCCACCTGTCACCATGTTCCCTTCATGATTCGCTTCAATAGTTCGTTACATTTGCTTTCCGTGTATGTCGTGGAATCCTCACGGATATTCAGCTCAGAAGGTTCCAACCTATCGATGTTTAGAATTCACCAAAGTGTTCTACTCTTGTCTCTTCCGACCATATAAAAATTTTGTAGCAAAAGATTGCATCTATGTTGTTACACTATATGCAACGTACTTTTAAAGAGAAACTCTGAAAAGGAAAAATTTTACAACAGATAATATTTGGGCTGGGATGAGTAGACTTAATGGCAATTAAGCTTCAGCTCTTTAAACCTAGATGCATATGTTCTTAGTTATGACAGAATCATCACTCATATTGAGATTAAATAATTTGTAAAATCGGTTATAGTCCAAGCATTATGCATTGTATAGAAGTTCTTAGCAGTAAGTCCAAGTTTCTCATCAATAATATCATTAATTATAAGTAAACCGGAGCGGAAGTTAAATGTCACATTCTGTTTGCATTTATGCAAATAGCTTTGAAAGAACTCACAGTATAACAAATGGTTTAGGGGATTAAAAAACTGCTCAAGATTATTCTCATTTTGGTCAATCACCAAAGTAACCGAATATGTTAAATCTCATACCATTTTTTATCAATCTCGTCAAATATGACATGCCAAACTTCCCCCTTTTACAATTATTTACTGAGGCAAAATGGAAAGCTATTAATTTTCTCGAATAATGTTGCTAAAATGCAATTTCAAGTTGAGAGCATACACAAACTACAAAGGTCGAATCTTTACGAACCAGGATTGTTAGCAAGAAAAGCAATCGATTCCCACGAATCCACATGCTAACGATCCCCTGGTTCAATCCATCCAAACCGTCGATAATCCACAGCCTTTCCTGCAAGAATGATCAGAGATTAAGCGTGTCATAGAATTATTTTTAAGCTTCTTATTTCTCAGTACAGAATTGGTGCTCCATGACTAATCCCATTTTGTGAGAAAATAAGCTAAGGTGATGAAAACTGAATAGAGCTTTCATGAGGCCTTCTCAATTCTGACTCAATGATCCCCATCAACATAACAGATATTAAGCTAGTCATAGAAATATTTTTAAGCTTCTTATTTCTCGATTCAGAATTGGTTAAGCCAGAATCCAAGTCTCTCCATGTTCCTCATATCCCCTCATTGGCACACAATGGATTTACTAAAAATTCTGGGGTTGTCAAAGATATTGGTTTATCTACAGCAGCTCCAGAATTTTTAGTGATGAGAAATTCTTTTTTTACATTTTGAAGATATTGGTTTTTCTACATGTTGCTTCAGAATTATGGGGTTCTCAAAGATACTGGGATATTGGTTTATCTACATTTTGGAGTATGTTCCTCGTATCCCCTCTGAAGCAATCATGAAAGCAATAACCAAAACATGTTTAAGTGATGAGAAATTCCATTTTTACATATTAGTTCCTCTAAATCAATAAAGATGTCTAAATGTCCAAAGCAGAAATCCCTAGCATAGTAGACAAATAAAAAAGATCATGAATCATGTAACCAATGAAATGATAAATAGAAGTTTAAGCATTTGAAATTTTTTAAGCATTCAGTGCATGAATAAAATGCATCTACAGTAAAATGCTAATTATTTCCAAGACCACAATATAGCAGTTCACCTTAAGCTAACAATTTGAAAATGGATAATGCAGACAACTCATATGTTCCACAGAAGCAATCGAAGCTAATAAATACAAAATACTTAAAAATATCTTTAGAGAAATTCACCTATCATAAACAAAAAGCAATAAATTTCAAACTAAAAATTTGAAATTGGACAATGCAGACGGCTCCTATGATACACATAAGCAATCGAAGCTAATAAATACAAAATACTAAAAATACTATATCTTTAGAAAATTCAAATATAAAACCTGAAGCAACAAACAATAAAATCTAAAGCAATAAAACCTGAAGCAACAAACAATAAAACCTAAACCAATAAAACCTGAAGCAACAACCAATAAAACCTGAAGCAAGGCAGAGTCTTTACTCTAAAACATTCAAATATTTCAATAAATTCTGATCAAATTCAGCATAACAAAAGATTTTGGACCAGACAAAGCCGAATCAACACACTCCCAGCCCCCCGTCTTTGTTCCAATCTAAACTTTTAGCTAATTGGAGAACAATTGATATCTCGCTCTGTTGTTCATCTTTGGATTCTTCTGTTTATTTGTCCCATGAAGAAATAGAATTTCACAAAAGATTAAAGAAAGCAGCATACTTTAAACAACCGAATGGCAATGAGTTCAGTAATTGTTACATAGCTATAGAAAAACTAAAAGAGGGAATACTATTTGTCAACATATACATCATAACTCTTTCTTAGAAAATATTAATGATGCATTCAAACTCGAGGCTCTACTTAAAGAAATGACGCAACCGTCTTGTACTGAAGATCTTTATATGAAACAAACTATGAAATGTGATCATTCCATATGCATGGCGTCTTGGATCTGGAATCTGCAAAGAATGACATGGGAATTAGTACTTGGATAATTTTCTTTCTGTGCTTGATATGCACACTGGAGAGCTGGCTTACCGAGCCGAACCCTCAACTTGTAATTCACATTACCTTTTAACTTCAGATGTCCATTTGCCTGTTATAAAATGAAAAGTTAGCTTGCTCAACTAAAAGATAAAGTTGGCCAATATGAACTTAATGCTATTGAAGTTTAGAAAACATACGTGGTAGCTAAATGTTAGTTTCAGGAGGCGGGTGTCTTGTCACATAACAGTATGGATTGTGACCGTGTCGGGCAAATTCATTGGTCAATAGAGCTTCACATGATCAGCTACTTATAGGTTGCATATTATACTAATTAGAAGGAAAGTTTAAAGCTAACATTTATAGTAACCAAACATACTGATATTGATTTAACGTCTAAAACTTCTAGTTTGCGTGGAACATGTTCTTAATTCCTCAAGAAAGCATCTTGGCATAAAGCTCTAATGTAAAACCAATTCAAATTAAAGTGGACGTTTGTGATTCTGAAAACCAATTCTGATCTAGTTAATATGGTTATCAATTCGTCTAGTTTAATAAATAATTTGTTCATTAATGTGGAAGTTTAACCTTGTGCTAAACTTATAATTGTAAACATGAAAGGCTAGTGCTAAGTTTGTTAAGTTCAAATTGCTATTTTAAAAACATGTATAGCTGTAGGAACTTTTAATATGTAAATTGACTCGATTAAAATTGTTGCATCTATGAATAATTGTTTGGTTAACAATGTTTATGGAAGATATAGCATGAGATTTATGTATCATAAATTTTCCCACATCCATATCCTCAAAGATGTCATATAAATAGACAATATCCTTACCCACTCTCTCAAATCACCTTCATTCTCTTCTCCCTGTCAACATGAAGGCCATTTCTGGAGCCATGTCAGTCATTTCGTTCTTGCTTCTTGTTCTGCTCATGAAATGCTTTCCATCACCTCCTACCTTTGGAATGATTCTGTCAATGGCAGCATCCAATCGAGAAGACAACTTAAACCTTTGGATTTGGACTACTATAATAACCTGAATGTCGCTTGTCTAGTAGCTAAGAAGTTAGGGAAAGCTGCCACTGTGGACCTAAGGAAGGAACCTGGAAGAACCCCAAATCCAAGTCATAATTAGCTGAGAATCTAATTCCATGGTTTGTAGCAAATTTCATGTAAATTTTTTTTAAAAAAATTGTGCCTGAAGGGGGAGATTGGATATTGGCCCATAGATTCTATTGTTTCGCCATAGATCTTGCTTGAGTGAAAGGAATATTGTGGTTAGTTTGTATTACTAAAGGGAATGAATAATTTATGTTAGATTATCTAGTTACTTTCCATGTTCTCTTCTTAACTATATCCAGTCGACGGTTTAAAGGATATTGTCAGATTAAATTTTATAATCCAATCGACGGTATATTACATTAGCATTTAGTTGTATATTACATTAGTATTCAGTACCAGTGTTCTTTAGTAAGTTAACATTCTTAGCTCAAGCAGGTATAACCTCTAACAACCCAAATGAAACAAAGTAACCAATAACCATGTTATCAAGCTGCCAACCTCTATTAAACCTCTCCTTTCAATCAAAAGGATGGCAATTCAAACCAATAAACCCAAATGAAATAAGTGATGGAACCAATTAAAAATTAGTAGCTCAATAATGAAAACCAAAATGTTAAAACAAAAATGTTATCATTCCCTTAATTGACAGTATCCAAATAAGTAGCTAAGTATTGACAGTATCCAAATGGCATTAACCTTATTGACAGTATACTTTAATAAGTAGTTCAATAATGAAAACAAAAATGTTAACATTAACTTAATTAAAAAACTGAAGATTGGAGAAGAATCCTTACAATTGAGTTTAGTAAGATAAAACTGAGAATTACTCCAGCATTAAACGAAGTAGTCTTCTTCAGAGAATTACTCTTAAAAAGAAGAATTCATATCAAGAAGGACAAACAGCAAATTAAACATAAACAGATAGTGAACGTGATCAATTACTCGGCTACTTTCCTTCTTTGTTCTCTTTCTCTATTCATCGCATCCCTAATTTAGAGTTGAGCAGTAGCGGCTAGTTGTGAAAACTCTAGCTTCTAGAATTATGATCAGGAAACAGTTTTCTAACAAACTAACTGATGTAGAGTATGTTGATTCAAATAGTTCGAAGTTAAACATATGTGTCAAAGAGTTGCTTACCAGCTTGGGTGTACCTAAGCTAAACATGTGATCTCTTTGACAACCAATGATAGCCATCAAAACAATGAAAGAAACAACAAATGCTGCCAATAACTATGAACAAAGGCCTTTTGGCTAGTACGATTTTGCACAAGGTCAATGTTTACCGTTGTTTCAGAGTGTTTTCTCACTACAAAGCGTTGACCGTGGACAACCCGGTCAACGTGGTCAAGGGGCCTGCTTGGGTCCCTCGGGAGCTTCGAGTCGGTGCGGATGGGGCGAGGGGAAGCCTCGGCCCTGGTTGAGACGCTCGGCCTCGGACGGTCGCGCACGGACTCGGAGGTAGGACGACGGGGGGTAGCCTCAGTCGTCCAGCTAGATGCGTGGTCGGCGAAGGGCGAGGGGAAGCCTCGGCCCTGGGCGAGACGCTCGGCCTCGGCGGGATGTGCTAGGCCTCGGCGGTCGGACGATGAGGGGAAGCCTCACTCGTCCAGCGGGGTACGCGGTCGGCGAGGGGGAGCCTCGGCCCGTTGATCGGATGTCCTCCTGCGTAGACGAGAACGCTCGTCAGGGGGCCGGACCTTGGTTCTGGCCAAATCCCCTCCGATTCCTAAGTCAGACAGAGATCTGAAAGAGGAGGCCCGACGGAGACGGTTCGACTCGTGAGGAGATCGGAATGGCGTCTCACGGCGCGAGCGGGGGAGGAAGGAGATGGAAAGGAGGAGCAAGGTCGTTGATGGAGTACCTTAGGCTTTAGATACCTGAGATGCGGTCCCCTTCTTCGTTGTCTCCCTAGCCCTTTTGTAGAGCTCCCTACGTGATTGCCTCTGGCCCACATCCCACGCCCGCCCTCGATCGTGTCCCCTCAATCCGCCCTTCCGCCGCCGCCTCCTGCGCCATGCCAGCACCTCCCCATTATCGCCATTTAGTGGTCGCGCGATCGGGGGAGCGGTTATCGCAGGAGTGGTCGAGTGACCAGCGGGTTATCGGGGCCGGGTCGGATCGACATCCGAGGGGGCCCCTTATTGGGCCTTGTAGAGTGGGCTTGAAGGCGCAGATGGGCTCTCGGTCTGCAGCCGGGCTCCTGGGCTCGTGTCTTTTGGGTCTCGGTCAAATAGGCGTAACAATTGCCCCCATCGGTCGGGTCGGTCGGCCTTGGCCGGTTCGGCTCGGCCGATGTGATTTCTGCCGAATTTGACAGGCTCGCCAGTCGATGCCGACTCATTTATTAGTCGTCATCATGAGTTGGCATGTTCGATATTTTTAAGGCGCGGGCTCCGAAGCGCCATCGGTCCTCTGATGTTGCCACGTGTAGCGGCAAGCTTATCCTCACCGTTCGCGGGATCGTCTTAAGTTGAGAAACCGAGGGGTTCGTGAGCCGCCATCTTGCCGTCTTCTTTCTTGCGCTGATCCCTATTCTTCCTCCGCTCTGCCTCATGTCATCTTCCTCTGCTACGGGTTCGGGTCGTCCGGAGCGTGACGCCGCTCTGGCGGGTAGCCTTCCTTCGGCGATCCGTCGGCACGGGGGCGATCTTTCTGGGGTACCCACAGAGGTCTTGGCGTGGCCTTCGTCGATCTGTGCCACCGCCATCGGAAGTCTGCACTCCGCCTACCTGCTTCCTCCCTATTCGGCTCGTGCCCCCGGGGCTGACGAGTGGGTCTGCCTTCCTGGCTTCAACGAGGTCGGAGTATACGAGAAGTGTTTCCGCTTCGGGCTTCGTTTCCCGCTCCATCCTTTTGTCGTCGAATTCCTTCAGGCCCACAACATGTGCCTGTGTCAATTCTGTCCCAACGCCGTCGGGCTCCTCATCGGGTGCATTGTTGTCTGCATGCTGAAGGGAGTGGAGCCCTCCCTTTGTCTCTTTGCCCAGTTCTACCGGCTGAGCCACCACCAATCAGGGGCGTGGATTTACATCAGCTCCCGCCCAAAGATGACCCTGGTGCTGGGGTTGCCGAGCTCCCTGAAACGCTGGAAGGGGGAGTATGTGTTTGTCGTGTTCCCGTCGAGTGTACCCTTCCCGGTTCGGTGGTAGGCGGCCGGAGCAGTCATCCTCGATCTGGGTGAGCCGACGGTCGCCGAGCGGCAGATGGCAAAGGACATGCTGGCGATTCCTGCGAGGGAGCGCTCGATTGACGTCCTTCTTAGTGACCATAACTTGCATAAGACGGTGTGGCCCCTGGGTAAGTTCTTCTGGGTATTCGCCATTCGAGGTTGCCTGGGCTCTGCTTGGTCTCTCATTTCTCCTTTGAGTGCAGGTGGATTTCCCCCTGGTCCTTCTCCCGCCAGTACTCACGTGCAGGTCCCCGATCCGGATCTGCGCCGAAGGGATCATGTGCTGGAGGTCCGGAAGAAGCATCGGGTCGTGCCCGCGACAGGAGGCTCCAAAAGGAAGAAGGCGTCGTCCCCCTCTCTCCCCTTGCTGGGGCCTTCTAAGAGGATCCGTGAGGGGATTGAGGGGGTTGATGCCCCACGGGTTGCTGATCGACCTCAACCTGCCCCTGTTGAGATCGCATGGCCGTGGGTCGGCCCTTCACCTCTCCCGGACGGCTCTCTCCCTGATGCCTACGACCGGTATCTTGGCGCGTTCCGCTCTACTCCTGGCGAGTTCCCTTCGTCGGGGGAGGGTCTTCTTCATCCACGCTTCCCTGTGGGGGAGAAGGAGTCGGTGTTTTCGAGTCGTGGAGCCGCCGCTCGAGTGGCCGAGAACAGTTGTCTCCCTCCCGATCAGGTGGTGTTGGACAGAGTCAGGGGTGACTGTTTGGCCACCTTCGTGATTCAGGCTGGCCAACAGGTAGAGTGTCTCTGCCCGTCCTCTCTTCCTCCAGCCGCTTTCGCTGTCTTACCTTCGTTGCCTTGGTGCAGTTGTCCTCGGTCGGTCTCTCAATGAGGCGTCAATTCGTGGCGCTTCCCAAAGCTAAATCCGATGCCGGGCGAGGCCCTGAGACCCCCGGCGAGGAGGGAGAGGCAGGTCAGCTAGAGGAGGCGCGGGTCCAATCCTTGCAGTCCCGCATAACTGAGTTGTCCTCTGCTCTGGAGGATGCGGACCGGGAGAGGGCCTTGGCTCTGACTGCAAAGTCGGAGTCCGAGGCGCGGGTCGCCGAGGTCTTGAGTGGCGTCGACGCGTCTGGGGGAGTCGAGCAGACCCCCGTCCCCGCTGTTGCCTCCGAGGCCTTGGAGCTCTCCGATCGTCTTGAAGTGGCGGAGGAGCAGGCTAGGGTCCTCCTTGCTCAACTTGACGAGAGGTCCCGGGAGATCGAGAAGGAGAGGGCGGAGCACCAACGCCAGATCGAGACCTTAGAGGCCCGGGTGCGTGGGCTCGAGGAGGTGGATCCGGCCCGGATCGCTGAGGATGCCGTGGCGGAGTATGCCACCTCCTTCGTGGAGATCGCCTTGTCGAATGCGTTCGAGAAGGGCTTCGCCCGGTGTCAGTCCGAGATCCAACTGAAGTTCCCGCTCTCGGGGGTCAACTTCGAGGCTCTCCGGATGTACCCTGACGCCGAACAGAGTGTGGGGAAAGACCCTAGTGGACCGCCAGCCTGTGGCTCCACCGGTGCCCCCGAAGAAGGATGAGGGAGGGGAATGCCCCTCGGCCTCTTCCTGTATATCTTTTGGCTTTATCTGGCAAGGAATGAATTCAAAATAAATTTATTTCATAGGAAATGATACATTTACTGAAAGTACTTGCGTAAATGTTCCGTATTCCAAGTGTGAGTGAGAATCCTCCCCTCCATATCAGCTAGTCGATAGGCTGCGGGTCCGAGGACCTCGACGACTTTGTAGGGTCCCTCCCACCTAGCCGCGAGCTTCCCTTTGCGAGCGGTATCAGTGTTGAAGCCCGCCTTCCGAAGGACCAGGTCCCCGAGGTGGAAGCTTCTTCCCCGTACCCGAGCGTTGTAGTATCGGGCCACCTTCTGCTTCTGGCGGATGATGGTGGCCAATGCCTGCTCCCGTCGCTCATCGAGGAGCTCCAGACTGAGCTCCAGACCCTGCGAGTTCCTAATTTCGTCAAAGTATTTGAGGCGGAGAGATTCTTCGCCCAACTCGACCGGTACCACCGCCTCGACCCCATAGGTGAGCATGAACGGGGTCTCGCCAGTGGCCTCCTTGTGGGTCGTCCGGTATGACCAGAGTATCCCGGGGAGCTCTTCTGGCCAGCTCCCTTCGGCGTCTTTTACTTTCTTCCGGAGGGGCTCTATGATGCACTTGTTGGCCGCCTCCGCCATTCCGTTGGTCTGGGGGTGCGCTACAGAGGCGAAGAGAAGCTTGATTCCCCATTCCTCACAAAAATCTTTAAACCCTGCAGAGTCGAACTGCTTCCCGTTGTCCGTGACGATGGCCCGGGGCACTCCGAATCTGGAGATGATGGAATTCCACACGAAGCTTTTTGCTTTCTTCCAAGTGATGGTGGCCAGCGGCTCGGCCTCGACCCACTTGGTGAAGTAGTCTACCGCCACAATCAGGTGGTCCGAGGATGTCGAGCCCCCATTTCGCAAAGGGGATGGGGCTCACGATAGGAATGAGCTCTGACGGGGGTGTCGAGATGTGGTGGGCGTACCTCTGGCATTCTTGGCATTTTTGGACGTAGCCTGTTGCATCTTGGGTCTGGGTTGGCCAGTAGTATCCCTGCCTCAAGATCTTCTGGGCGACTACCTTGCCCCCGTGGTGATTCCCGCAGATCCCGTCGTGAACCTCCTGTAGGACGTAGTCAGCTTCCCGTGGTCCGATGCACTTCAGGTATGGGAGGACGTCCGTTTTGGTCCAGCGTCTCCGGTAGAGCGCCCCATCATGGATCACGTATCGGAGCGCCTTTCTCTCCAGGGTTTGGCGTTCGTCCCTATCGGCCGGTACCTCTCCATGAGTGAGGTACCGGATGATCGGGTCCATCCAGGTGGGTTCTGGGTCGATCGCCATCACCTCGTGCTCCTCCGTGCTGGGGGACTGCAGGTTCTCCATGTAGATGGTGTGGCCCAGTTCCTTTGGCGAGGACGAGGCCAGCTTCGACAACGCATCTGCCCGCGCATTTTCTGATCGCGGGAGGTGTAAGACTTCCACGTCCTTGAACTTGGACATCGCCGCCCTGGCGACAGGGAGGTATCTCTGCATCGCCTCCTCCCGTGCCTCGTAACTCCCCAAGAGCTGGTTGACAATGAGCTTCGAATCGCTGAGGAGGCGGACAGACTCGGCCCCGAGCTCCAGGGCCAGCCTCAGGCCGTTAATCACTGCTTCGTATTCTGCCACGTTGTTCGTGGCCGGGAACTCGAACCGCAACGCGTATTCCACAATGTTCCCTTCCGGAGATCGGATTGCAATCCCGGCCCCGCCCCCTGACTGTGTGGCCGACCCGTCCACATGAACTATCCATGCTCCTGGATCCCCTGACTGAAAGTGGTCAGCCGAAAGAAAGGACAGGGGTTGAGCAATTACCGTCGCCGGGCCTTCTTCCTCCGGGGGGCCATTTCCTTCCGTTGTCCACTCGGCGATGAAGTCGGCCAGGGCCTGCCCTTTTATGGCCGTACGCGGTTTGAATTGGAGGTCGAACTCGCTCAGTTCCACTCCCCAGTTTAGCATCCTTCCCATTCGATCGAATCTCTTGAGGTTCTGCTCCAGTTGCGAGTCGGTCAGGATCAGTATGGTGTGGGCCTGGAAATAGGGTCAGAGTCTTCGCGATGAGAGGACGAGGGCGTACGCCAGTTTCTCCATGGGCGAGTATCTCATCTCTGCCCCCTTCAGGACCCGGCTCGTGTAATATACCGGCCATTGCATCCCACCGTCCTCCCGGATCAGCACCGAACTCACAGCTTCCTCCGCGCACGCCAGGTAAAGGCTTAGCGGCTCCCCTTCCCGTGGTTTGGACAAGAGAGGTGGGCTGCGGAGATACTCTTTGAGGTCTCCGAACGCCCTGGAGCAGCCTTTGTCCCAAAGTATCGTCTTCCTATTGTCAGGAGGTTCCGCGATCGCTTTCCTTAGGACCTTTGTTACGCCTATTTGACCGAGACCCAAAAGACACGAGCCCAGGAGCCCAATTGCTGGCCAAGAGCCCATCTACATATACCGGCCCGTGTCACAAGACCCACTAAGGGACCCCCCTGTTATCGATCCGACCCGGCCCCAGTACCCACTGGTCACTCACCCACTCCTGCGATAACCGCTCCCCCGGTTCCGCAACCACTAAATGACGGTAATGGGGAGGTGTGGGCATGGCGCAAGGGGCGGCGACGGGGGGCGGATTGAGGGGGCATGATTGAGGGCGGGCGAGGGAAGTGGGCCAGAGGCAATCACGCTGGGAGCTCTTTAAAAGGGCTAGGAGGACGACGAAGCAAAGGACCGCATCTCAGGTATCTAAAGCCTAAGGTACTCCATCAACGACCTTGCTCCTCCTTTCCATCTCCTTCCTCCCCCGCTCGCGCCGTGAGACGCCGTTCCGATCTCCTCACGAGTCGAACCGTCTCCGCCGGGCCTCCTCTTTCAGATCTCTGTCTGACTTAGGCATCGGAGGGGATTTGGCCGGAACCAAGGTCCGGCCCCCTGACGAGCGTTCTCGTCTACGCAGGAGGACATCCGATCAACGGGCCGAGGCTCCCCCTCGCCCCTCGACGACCGCGTACCCCGCTGGACGAGTGAGGCTTCCCCTCATCGTCCGACCGCCGAGGCCTAGCACATCCCGCCGAGGCCGAGCATCTCGCCCAGGGCCGAGGCTTCCCCTCGCCCTTCGCCGACCATGCATCTAGCTGGACGACTGAGGCTACCCCCCGTCGTCCTACCTCCGAGTCCGTGCGCGACCGTCCGAGGCCGAGCGTCTCAACCAGGGCCGAGGCTTCCCCTCGCCCCATCCGCACCGACTCGAAGCTCCCGAGGGACCCAAGCGGGCCCCTTGACCACGTTGACCGGGTTGTCCACGGTCAACGCTTTGTAGTGAGAAAACACTCTGAAACATCTGGCGCCGTCTGTGGGAACTGAAAACCGTCCCACGAAGTAGCAAACCACACCAACAATGGCACGAGCCAGCAATGGAAGGAAGCGCATGCCCCCCATCCCGGAGGAAGGGAATGGCACATCAAACGGCAACCCCGAGGACATGCCCGTCGGCGACCACCCCACCCTCTCAACCGAAGAGACCGGTGGCTCAGAACTGGCCACGCAGGGACAGCTCCGCGCCCTGGCTCAGGAGACCAACGCGAGCCTACAGACATTGGTCGCGACGGTACAGCAGCTCGTCGGCCCTGCGCCATCCAACGGAGGCACGTTGGACGATAGCCATCGATGGGTGGGGGGTCCCCCGCACTTGCGGTCCGCCGTGGTCGACGACCACGTGACCCTGAAACCGAACACGGAGCGTCGATTCACGCTGCCCGGCTCTCGTCAGGCGAGGTCACGCGCCTCCTCCCCTTATCGTGAAAGGAGCCGAAGAGAAACCGAAGGGACGGAGGGCGAATCGATGACGGCATCATCTCGTCGGTCACGGTCGTCCTGCCGCAGGAGAAGCGAACGACACCACTCAAAAGACCGATCGCGGCGGAGCAGGAGCTCCCGCAGGAGGAGTCGGGAACGTCGGGTCAGCCCGACCCCAAGCGTGGCGAGGGTCGCGGAGCCAGCCCCGCCGGCGCCTGTGCTTCCTCCACCCCGGATCGAGCCAGAGGCAGGTGAATACCGCATCCCCGGGGGCATCCACGGAGACCGGTGCCCCTTATCACGGAGAATAATCGACACACGGGTCCCCTCTCGATTCAGGATCCCGGTGCTGGGAAAGTACGACGGAATAGGGGACCCGGGACACCACGTGATGGACTACGAGGGGGACATGGCCTTCCAGGGAGCTGACGATGACCTGCTTTGCCGGGGCTTCTATTCTACTCTCAGGGGAGCGGCAAGGACCTGGTACCACAGCCTGCCCGGCCGCTCCATCGACAGCTTCGAGCAACTCACCCAGTTGTTCTGCAAACAGTTCATGGCGGGGAGGCTGATCAAACCTGGTGCTGAACATCTGTTCAACATAGTGCAAGGCCCGGCCGAGCCGCTCCGACAGTTCATGCGCCGCTTCAATGCGGAAAGGCTGAACGTGAACAACCCTCCCGACCTGGTGGTCCAGACGGCCCTTAAGAAAGGGCTTCACCACCGAGGCCTCAAGAAGTCCCTACACAACGATCCCCCGAAGGACCTCCCCGGGATCATGGCGAGGGCCGAACGCTTCATGCTGACCGAGGAGGCCTTGGCCGAGGATGCAGGAAAAGCCACTCGAGGAACCAAGCGCGGCGACGGCGGACGAGTCAGCCCCGAAGGATACCGGACCGAGAAGAGGCCGAGGAACATGCAGTGGGGAGAAAGCGCGAGGGACACCACCCCAGACGCCGTCCTCGCCCAAGTACAGAAGGAAGAACGAGCTGATCGCCCCCCACCGAAGGGTAGGAGAGGTGGGAAGAACAGGGAGAAGTACTGCAAGTACCATAAGGACGACGGTCATGACACCGAAGACTGCTGGCATTTGAAGAAGGACATTGAGAAGCTGATGAGCTGGGGCACGCCAGGAACCAGGCCGAAGAGCCGGCCCACGGAGAAGGGACCTCTACACAGCCAGACAAGGGGAAGAAGATCAACACCGTCCAAGGTCCCCTCCGCATCATAGAGTGAGCGGGCGATGTCTCTCCCCCCGGTTGCAGCCTAGTAAGAGGGAGTTATCTAGGTTTACATCCCTCTGCCTAGCTTCATTTCCTTTCTTTTTCCTTTTCCTCCAAATGTACCGGTCCGACAGGACTCTTGAGAGTACAAATGCATTCCCTTTTTTGTCTTTCCTTAAATCCCCGACGGAATTGACATGTCACCAATAGCGCAAAATAATGGGGACCGTCGCCTCACTGGAGGAGGAAGAGGAGCTTTGCCCTCGCCGACTGACTCCTGCGCTCATAAGACTGGGGGCAATTCCCCCAGTAGGCACGGACGCCGACCGGTCCTAAGCCGAGGAGCTTTGCCCTCGCCGACCGACTCCTGCGCTCATAAGTCTGGGGGCAATCCCCCCAGCCAGCGCGAACGCCGATCGGTTCTAAGTCGAGGGACTTTGCCCTCGCAGACCGACTTCCGCGCTCATAAGCCTGGGGCGGTTTACCCAGCAGGCATGGACGCCGACCGGTCCTAAGCCGAGGAGCTTTGCCCTCGCCGACCGACTCCTGCGCTCATAAGTCTGGGGGCAATCCCCCCAGCCAGCGCGAACGCCGACCGGTTCTAAGTCGAGGGACTTTGCCCTCACGGACCGACTTCCGCGCCCCTAAGCCTGGGGCAGTTCCCCCAGCAGGCACGGATGCCGACCGGTCCTAAGCCAAGGAGCTTTACCCTCGCCGACCGACTCTTGTGCTCATAAGTCTGGGGGCAACTCCCCCGAGACACGGACGCTGACCGGTACTAAGCCGAGGAGCTTTTACCCTCGCCGACCGACCCCCGCGCTCATAAGTCTGGGGAGAATCCCCCCAGCCAACGCCAACGTCGTCCAGTCCTAGGCCAAGAACAAGGCGACAACGCAAAGTACACGAGAAGTCCGAGTAAGTCAATTTCGTTTATAATAGTTAACCAGAGTACAAAAATGTGTCTTATTTACAGGGGATCGAGGCGAAGGAAACACCCTACAAACAATCTACTCACGACGAATGACAGAGTTCTTCGCCTACAGAAGCTAGATCGACACCGACAGAGCAAAATTGGTTGACAAAAGACCCAAAGTAGGTAGCCCAAGCTAGCAGCCATGCAACCAGCAATTATTGGCCACAGAGCCAATGACGAAGCCGAAGGAGATAGCGGGGGCCAGGGATCCATCTCAAGTAGACTGGCCCAAAGCGAAGCGGATGCTAAAAAATTTGAGGATAAGGCCAGGAGGGACTGCTTAGGGAGCCCGAGCTCGGGAGGACACATCCTCGGGCACTTCGCCCTGCTCGGAGCGGGGGGGATCGACCGACGGAGGGGCTTGCCGGACACGCTCCGCACATTCCCGGAAGGAAGACTGGATGACTTCGACGATCCGAGGGGCGATGAGGTCTTCATACTTACCAAAGGCCTCCCTGAGGACCTCGAAGATCCTCTTCCCCAGGGTCTCGACGACGCCCTTCTCCACCTCCTCTGCAAGCCGCATCACCTGGCGCCGATCCGACAGTTCCCTCTGAAGCTCCTCCCTCTCCAGGCGGAACGACTCCGCCGCTTCCTCAGCCGACTGATGATCATCCTCCAGCTTTCCTTGGAGGTCACCCACTTGTCCCTCCAACGCGGCCATACGGAGGTTGAGGCGCCGAGACTCCATCTGGGCCTCCGTCATGGCCACCTCGGCCGCCCCGGCCCGCTCCTGAGCCTTCATGGTGGACTCCTCCAGCTTCCTCAAGAGGATGGCTCGCCGCTGCAGCTCCACGGCGAGCGTCGACCCCTGGAAAACGGGACATGAGCTAAGAAGGGAGTGAAGGGAAAGAAAGGACTGCGAGAGGGCCGAACCTGTTGAAGGGCCCAAACCAAAGAATCCGACACCTTGTCGGCGGGAATCTTCTCGAGGGTGCTGCGGTCCCGGGGGAAGACGGAGCTCTCGGCCACCTGCTGGGCCAGGGCTCGGTCGACGAACACCGAACTCCCGGGGGCAACATCGAGGGAAGACATATGGCTCGCCAATAGCTCTCCGATTCCCGGGGATGAAAGCAGGGACGCTACGATGGGGGTGGTTGTCAGAGTCACCTGAAGATCCCCGGTGGTGCCTGCAGGAGGCACAGAACTGGCCGGGCTGGAGGGCTCCACATCCTCCTTCCTCTTCTTCCCTCCGTGAGGCTCCACGAGCGCCGAAGGAGAGCGCTTCCGCCTTGCCCCATCTCCACTCTCAGAGACGGGAGGGGACGCTCCGAGGGCGAGGGGGACTACACCGGACCCGTCATTACCCCTGCCTCTCGGGCTGGTGGGGCAGGTCCAGCCTTTACTACGCCCCCGGGGAGGAGATCGCCAGAAGAAGAGGCAGGAGGCGCGGCCGCTACCTTGCCCACGGAGGGCTCGGCTCGGCGCACATCCTCCTCAACTACCTTGCCTACGGAGGGCTCGGCTCGGTGCACCTCCTCCTCAATGGTCCGTCGAGGCGCCCTTCCGGAGGTACTGCCTCGGCTCCGAGCAGCTCCACGACGGATCAGCTCATCGACGTCACTGATGAACTCGCGGCCTGCCATCCCTGCAAAGGAAACCGAAATCAGGATGAGTCTCAGGGCAGTCCGAGGGGGAAAAAGCGACCTACCCGGGGACCACAAGATGGCCTTCAGGAGTAGGTCATCCAACAAAGACCGGATGGACTTCGATTCCAAAGGAAGAGCCAACAGCGTCGCGACGACTGCCTGATCAACATCAGAAAGGGCTAGCGGCGGGCGAGGTTGGACAGACGCTCCCCAACTTGTCAAAATCTGGGCCTCATCCAAGAAGACCACGAAGACATAATCCGAGTTCCAATCCCCTGACCAGCGTGGTAACCCGATCAGGCATTCCCTCCTTGAACGGGCTCGGAGTAGCAGCCATGACCCCGGACCGACCGTCTGGACCTGGTAAAAGTGGAAGAGAAGGGGGAGAGACGGCTCCAGACCACGGGTACAGCAGAGCATTACGAAGCCCGTCAGTACCGCGATCGAACACGGGGTGAGCTGACAAAGGGACACCGTGAGATGTTCCATGACCTGGATGAAGAAGGGATGGAGCAGGAAGTGAAGACCCAGGCAGAACATCTCGACGTAGGCGCCGACCTCATTGCTCCTCGGAAGGCAAATCCGCTCGTCGACAAATGGAACTCGAACCTCGTATGGGAAGCAGAGATATCTTTCCCGGATCTCCGCGGCCACCGAAGGAGGAGTCCTCGACGGCGTACGGAGGACAACCGGGGGCACATTAAGCTGCACGGCGGCCGACGCCACGTCATCATGGGCGTAGTCTGGAAAAAGTTTCCCCTTCCCTTATCTTGAAGAGAACGACTCCCGGCGGGGGAGCCTGATTCCCTCAGCCGGGGCTCGCCCCGCCTGGACTCCGGAGGATCCCTCGCCCTTTGACTAGAACCGCCTATCCTAAGAGCAGCCATAAGATGAAAGCGAGAGAGGAATTACCTTTTTTCAACTAGTTTGGAGAAGGCAAGGAAGCGAAGGCGACGGGAAACTCCGAGTTGTGGAAAGCTTTGAATAACGGGAGGAGCAAGAGAGAAGTGGAGATCAACGCGGCTGAGGATCTTATATACCAGGCGCAGGGGTGAATTTGAAGCGGCTGACAAGGACGCGCGGCAGGCTACGAAGAACTAGCGGCGTTTCGAAATCGGCGCCAGGGGAAGTCCAATCGATCCGCCTCATCATGACCTACATTTATGGCCACGCCTCGACTGAAGCGCCACTCGGAACCCCAGGAGGCGTAGCGGTTATACCATGCTAGCCGAGGCCGATCGATCCCACCGATGGCGGCGCCCGAACCCCTCAGCTTCTCAATTGAAGACGGCCCCGCGAACGGTGGGGGTAAGCTTGCAGCCACACGTGGCGGCATCAGAGGACCAACGGAGCTTCGGGGCCCGCGCCTTAAAAATATCGAACGGGCCCACTCATGATGACGACTAATAAATGAGTCGACATCGACTGGCGAGCTTGTCAAAATCGGCAGAAGTCACATCGGCCGAGCCGAACAGGCCGGAGCCGATCAACCCGACCGATGGGGGCAATTGTTACGCCTATTTGACCGAGACCCAAAAGACACGAGCCCAGGAGCCCAATTGCTGGCCAAGAGCCCATCTACGTATACCGGCCCATGTCACAAGACCCACTAAGGGACCCCCCTACTATCGATCCGACCCGGCCCCAGTACCCACTGGTCACTCGCCCACTCCTGCGATAACCGCTCCCCCGGTTCCGCGACCACTAAATGACGGTAATGGGGAGGTGCGGGCATGGCGCAAGGGGCGGCGACGGGGGGCGGATTAAGGGGGCACGATTGAGGGCGGGCGAGGGAAGTGGGCCAGAGGCAATCACGCTGGGAGCTCTTTAAAAGGGCTAGGAGGACGACGAAGCAAAGGACCGCATCTCAGGTATCTAAAGCCTAAGGTACTCCATCAACGACCTTGCTCCTCCTTTCCATCTCCTTCCTCCCCCGCTCGCGCCGTGAGACGCCGTTCCGATCTCCTCACGAGTCGAACCGTCTCCGCCGGGCCTCCTCTTTCAGATCTCTGTCTGACTTAGGCATCGGAGGGGATTTGGCCGGAACCAAGGTCCGGCCCCCTGACGAGCGTTCTCGTCTACGCAGGAGGACATCCGATCAACGGGCCGAGGCTCCCCCTCACCCCTCGCCGACCGCGTACCCCGCTGGACGAGTGAGGCTTCCCCTCATCGTCCGACCGCCGAGGCCTAGCACATCCCGTCGAGGCCGAGCGTCTCGCCCAGGGCCGAGGCTTCCCCTCGCCCTTCGCCGACCACGCATCTAGCTGGACGACTGAGGCTACCCCCCGTCGTCCTACCTCCGAGTCCGTGCGCGACCGTCCGAGGCCGAGCGTCTCAACCAGGGCCGAGGCTTCCCCTCGCCCCATCCGCACCGACTCGAAGCTCCCGAGGGACCCAAGCGGGCCCCTTGACCACGTTGACCGGGTTGTCCACGGTCAACGCTTTGTAGTGAGAAAACACTCTGAAACAACCTTGAAGAAGGGGAGCGATCTTTCCGCTGATTTTGAAAGGAATCGCCCCAAGGCTGCGATGCGCCCGTTCAGCCTCTGTAGCTCTTTGATCGTCGTCGGCTCGCGCATGTTGATCAGGGCCTCGATCTTGTCAGGATTAGCTTCAATGCCACAGTTAGTTATCATAAATCCCAAGAATTTGCCAGATCTTACCCCGAACATGCACTTCGCGGGGTTGAGCCGAATGTGGTGCCACCACAACCGCTCGAAGGTCTCCCGCAAGTCGGTGATGTGGTCTTCCGGTCGCCTTGACTTGACAAGCATGTCGTCGACGTAGACTTCCAGGTTCCTCCCGATCTGGGAGCTGAAAACCTTGTTGACCATTCTCTGGTAGGTGGCCCCCGCGTTCTTCAAACCAAAGGGCATCTTCTTGTAGCAGTAAGTTCCCCGGTCCGTCGTGAAGGCTGTCATCTCTTCGTCCCGGGGGTCCATCTGGACTTGATTGTATCCGGAGTAAGCGTCCATGAAGCTTAGCATCTCGTATCCCGAAGCGTTGTCCACCAGGTGGTCGATGCGCGGCAGGGGGTAGCTGTCCTTGGGGCAAGCCTTGTTGAGGTCACTGAAGTCCACGCACATTCGCCACTTCCCGTTGGGTTTCTTGACCATCACCACGTTCGACAGCCACTCCGGGTACCAGACCTCTCGTATGAAGCCGGCTTCAAGGAGACGCTCCACTTCCTCGGAGGCGGCCTTCATCTTCTCGCCGCCCAGGTTGCGCTTCTTCTGCCTAACCGGCTTGAAGTTGGGGTCGGCGTTGATCTGGTGGACGATCACCTGGGGGTCTACGCCGGGCATGTCTTCCGGTGACCAAGCAAAGATGTCCAGGTTCGCCTCCAGGCATTCGATTAGCTGATCCCTCAGGTCTTGGCCTAGCCCTCTCCCGATCGAGACGAACCAGCCCTCGATGTCTGTGACCGGGATTTGCTCCTGCTCCTCCGCAGGGGCGGGCCTAGGCCCACTCCTCAAGTCGAGCGCGGCCATCCGGTCGGCTAGACGATCCTCGGGACCTTCCTCCGCCAGTTGATAGCAGGTACTCGGTCTTCCCGCGTCGCCTTCGACTTGCCCCATCCCCCCCGGCGTTCGGAACTTGATAGTCCGATGGAGGGTCGAGACTACCGCGCCGACGGCGTTGAGTAGGGGTCGGCCGATGATCCCATTGTATTCCGACCCGATCCCCAGTACGATGAATTCCACCGCCAGGGTCACTGAGTCCGGGGCGTCTCCGAGCGTTACCAGGAGATGGATTGTGCCAAGGATGGGGGTGGAGTGACCCGTGAATCCAACCACGGGACCCGAGCGAGGTCGTAAGTCTTCTTTCCGCCGCCCCATCTTCTCCAGGGTCGACATAAAGAGGACGTCACAGGAGCTGCCGGTGTCGACAAGCAGCCGTCGTACCATGGTAGTGTCTATGACCACTGACACCACCAAAGCCATGTCCGAGCTGCGCGCTGTTACGGACGCACTCGGCCTCCCGACCGGTGGGGTAGGGGAAGGCTTACGATCCTCCTCACGCCAGGCCCGTGCCCATCCTTGCCAACGATGGCGGGCCCTGTCGCCCCGCGCCAGGGCCTCGTTCTCCTTTCGCCGAGATGAGGGAGGTCGCGTCATCGCAGATGTGGTTTGTTTCTTCGTGGGACGGTTTTCCGTTCCCACAGACGGCGCCAGATGTTTCAGAGTGTTTTCTCACTACAAAGCGTTGACCGTGGACAACCCGGTCAACGTGGTCAAGGGGCCCGCTTGGGTCCCTCGGGAGCTTCGAGTCGGTGCGGATGGGGCGAGGGGAAGCCTCGGCCCTGGTTGAGACGCTCGGCCTCGGACGGTCGCGCACGGACTCGGAGGTAGGACGACGGGGGGTAGCCTCAGTCGTCTAGCTAGATGCGTGGTCGGCGAAGGGCGAGGGGAAGCCTCGGCCCTGGGCGAGACGCTCGGCCTCGGCGGGATGTGCTAGGCCTCGGCGGTCGGACGATGAGGGGAAGCCTCACTCGTCCAGCGGGGTACGCGGTCGGCGAGGGGCGAGGGGGAGCCTCGGCCCGTTGATCGGATGTCCTCCTGCGTAGACGAGAACGCTCGTCAGGGGGCCGGACCTTGGTTCCGGCCAAATCCCCTCCGATGCCTAAGTCAGACAGAGATCTGAAAGAGGAGGCCCGGCGGAGACGGTTCGACTCGTGAGGAGATCGGAACGGCGTCTCACGGCGCGAGCGGGGGAGGAAGGAGATGGAAAGGAGGAGCAAGGTCGTTGATGGAGTACCTTAGGCTTTAGATACCTGAGATGTGGTCCCCTTCTTCGTTGTCTCCCTAGCCCTTTTGTAGAGCTCCCTGCGTGATTGCCTCTGGCCCACGTCCCATGCCCGCCCTCGATCGTGTCCCCTCAATCCGCCCTTCCGCCGCCGCCTCCTGCGCCATGCCAGCACCTCCCCATTATCGCCATTTAGTGGTCGCGCGATCGGGGGAGCGGTTATCGCAGGAGTGGTCGAGTGACCAGCGGGTTATCGGGGCCGGGTCGGATCGACATCCGAGGGGGCCCCTTATTGGGCCTTGTAGAGTGGGCTTGAAGGCGCAGATGGGCTCTCAGTCTGCAGCCGGGCTCCTGGGCTCGTGTCTTTTGGGTCTCGGTCAAATAGGCGTAACAACCGTTAAAGTAAATGTCAAAATAAATATCAAGGAAATAGCAAAAACAGAATTTTAACATCAAAATGGTAGGGCTTGAAACTTGAAAGGTAAGTGAATTATGTGAAGGCTGAAGAATACCTGGTGGCGTAATGAAAGCAACGAACCTGTTGTGGACTCGGAGTAGGAAGTTTGCTAATATAAAGAAACATGATCGGTGAATCTGGCCATGAAAAAATCATGTGGATTTAGTTAATCAGTAGTGCTCACTTTTTTGAATCCTGTGGATTTAGCTAATCACAATTCAATATATAAAAAGTCAAAGAGAAAAATGAACATTTTCTGAATCCATAACACTGGCTATCATAGTAATTGTTGCTCTGTTTCTTCGATGGATCCTCTGACCATCCGATCCAGCCCAAATTAACATTTTCCCATCATCTGTAATCCTCAAATGATGAGAGCAAATAAGATAAGCAATTATGTGGAGAAAATAAGATAACATTGGCATTACAACAAACACCTATTTTGCTTAAGAAAATTGGGGAGCCAGAACTCATAACAACCAAATTACAGCTTAAAGTCTTGTTATTTTTTATCTCCATTTAATCAGAAAAAGTAGAAAATTTTTGAGCTAACAAATAATGTCTTCGTTTTTTTAAAAATCCCATATTATATCATGGACCAAGAAATTCACTGCAACCCAATTGATGGTTCTTTTTCTTCAAAAAAACATGAAGAGATAAATAAACATGGGTTTCTTTTATATGTGAAAAACATAGATTTCTTATGGAGTCTGTTAGAAATGGTTGGATTTGGAGGGCACCAACAAAAATAACAATGATATTTTTTATACATAAGAGTACACGTGGTGATCTGTTCAGCATTTCTACAAACAGTTAGCGTGCTCTACAACAAAATATTCATGTGACTGCCCATTTTGAATAAATTCGATACATTGAATCATCATGAAGTTTGAGATCGAAAAGAACAAATAAATTCACCTACCTTGCATGCCATTCCAATAAACACATTTGGATCAATGCCATCAAATGCTTGGCCTGCACAATCAGAAGAATAGCTTGGCCGGGAACAATGCAGATGAACCCTTGGCCGAGCAACATGTCTTTCTGCTCTTGGAGTCTTCCCCTTTACTGATCAATTCTCCAATTCCCCTAAGCCGAGGCCCATTGATCTTAAAAGAATCCAAACCCAGAACGTGATGATGCGTATGAGAGAGGCAGGGGGAGAGAGAGAACGTGATGGCTGTGTTTGAGTATGGCATTCAAAATGTAAACCATTTGTTTTTAAAAGTTTCCGATTCAAACGTTTGGTTTTCCCCCCAACATTGTGTTCCCCCCAACGTTTGGTTAACATTAGAGTTTTCAAATTTCCCTCCAACAAATAAACATGTGTCCTAGTCACCATTGTTCTTTGTCCTAGTCAGCAATGACTGTATTTATGACTGGGATAAAATTCAAAATCTTCGTGTTTTATAGAATATATATATATATATATATATATATATATATATATATATATATATATATATATATATATATATATATATATATATATATATATATGACAATCTTCGGGTGCGAAAAAACCCGTGCGAAAGCCGTGCGAAAACTTTTTTTTTTGAATTTTTTTTTCAAAAATTCTTTTTTTGATGTTTAATCCATACAATTATATACCACAGGGAAAATAATGGGTGAACCCGTTGGGGATTAGAGCACCCATCCACCCGTTACAAATTTAACGGTCTCAAAACGTGCGAATTTGATGAAATGACTTGATCGAAGGCCAAATGACATTATTTCTCAACCATTATTTTTTGAGGGGGGGTATAACAACATATAATGAGGGTGGAAAAAATATTTTTTGAAAAAAAATATCAAAAAAAAGATAAAAACATTTTCGCACCGTGCGAAATGTTCTCACATGAAGATTTACATATATATATATATATATATATATATATATATATATATATATATATATATATATATATATATATATATATATGGCAATCTTCCATTGCGAAAAAATGGTGCGAAAGCCCGTGCGAAAACATTTTTTTTATTTTTTTGAAATTTTTTTTTTCAAAAATTTTTTTTTTGATGTTTAATCCATACAATTATATACCCCAGGGAAAATAATGGGTGAACCCGTTGGGGATTAGAGCACCCATCCACCCATTACAAATTTAACGGTCTCAAAACGTGCGAATTTGATGAAATGCCTTGATCGAATGCCAAATGACATTATTTATCAACCATTATTTTTTGAGGGGGGTATAATAACATATAATGAGGGTAGAAAAAAGAATTTTTGAAAAAAAAATTTCAAAAAAAAGATAAAAACATTTTCGCACCGTGCGAAATGTTCTCACATGAAGATTTACCTATATATATATATATATATATATATATATATATATATATATATATATATATATATATATATATATGAGGAGGGATCAAATGACCCCCAAAAATAACCCCTATCAAAAATCCTATGCCCCCATTTATTCGGAAGAACCGAACCGTTCATCTTTATCTCCACCCTCTAAATACCTGACCCACCAATTTTCAACCCGATCCCATGTGTTTTGCCCGTTCATCAACCATTCGCAAAAGTTCTGTTCATGCGAAACTGTTAAATTTGGGTCGGATGGATGAACGGGCAAAACACATGTGATCGGATTGAAAATTGGTGGGTCAGGTAGTTAGAGGGTGGAGATCATGATGAACGGTTCGGATCTTCCGAAAAAATGGGGGGCATAGAATTTTTGATAGGGGTTATTTTTGGGGGTCATTTGATCCCTCATATATATATATATATATATATATATATATATATATATATATATATATATATATATATATATATATATATATATAAGGATTAATGGGTATCATACGCCGTATGAGAGGTTGTCTCATATGACCTCTCATATAAAAGGGGCAAGTACAAGCCCATGTGGGCTTGTACTTGTTGTACTTGACACCCTTTATGTGAGAGGGCATATGAGACACCCTCTCATACGGTGTATGATACCCATTAATCACACACACACACACACACACACACACACACACACACACACACACACACAAAATAAAACATGGATGTTATCATGGGTTTTTGGATAATAGTTTTTGGATAAGAGATTTTGGTTATGTGTATTGTTGTATGTGGATATGTGTATTGTTGTATAAGAGATTTTGGTTAAGAGATAATGGATAAGAGATATTGGATAAGAGAATTTGGTTTTGGTTATGTGTAATTGGGTGTGATGTTTATAATTTATAAAGTTTGTATATAGGGTATGAGAAATTGAGTATGAGATAATGGAAATAAGAAATCAAATGGGTTTTGATCACATCACAGAACTCACATCAGCCTAACATAATTTTTTTAAAAAAATTTGAAATCAACATTTTCGTTTGCATCATAGAGGTAAAAATTTGATCACATCACAAATCGGAGGGAAACACATTTCAATGGGCGGGAAATTTTGCTCACATTAGAGGGAAATTAGCCCTGTAATTGCTCACATCACAACTTAGCCCTGCAATTTGCCTGCCAAGATCAATCAGCACACCAGAGCTCCTCACCATCTTCTTCTACCTGAAATTTGCCATGCTTCACACCAGCACATCAAGAAGAGCACACGCCAAGATCAAGCAGCTCAACGTATGTTTCTTCAACCCTCATCAAGCATAGCACCCCACTGCATTGTCCATTTTAAATTTACCCTGCTTCCTGTGATAGTTTTTGATTTTAAATTTCTGAGTGATATTTTTGAGTTAATAATTCTTGAGTGACCTTCATAAAATTTTCATAATGTTAATAATTTTTTGAGTAATCTTCTGAGTAATCTTCATAATGTTAATAATTGTCCTGAGTAACCAATTGTCCTGAGTAATGTTAATACTTTTTTGAGCAATCTTCATAATCTTCATAAATTTTTTTTGATAATAATGTTACTAATGTATTCAGCTTCAATCTCACGTTGTAGCCGTCATCTCCCTCATTGCAGGAGGTGAGTTCGTTTGGGATTTTTCATGTTTTTTTCAACATTTTATTTTGGAATTTATCTCACGTTAGCCATTTTCTTTTGCAAGGGGGAGGGTATTTATTTCAATTCTATTTACATGTAACTGATCCATATTCATATCACCTTTCAATTTTAAATTCAGAATTCAGAAAGTTAGATTTTTTATTGGTTATTTATCTCACATAGAAGGAGATATTTTTTATGATGTATGAAGATTCAAGTAGCATATGTGATAACTCAGATTTACATATGTGATAAACTTTGATCATATAAGAGATTTGTAAATCTCATTGTAATAACTTTGATAATAACTTTGATGCAAATCTCATTTGTAAATCTCATTGTAAATCTCATTGTAAACTTTGATGTACATCTGATTCAAGTAGCTTTTTTATAATTTATATAAACTTTCTGAGTTATATGATCAAATTTTCATACATGTGATAACTTGAATCTCATTTAATAAGAGGTATTTTTTACATCCTTATATAACTCAGTTGTATGTGGATAGCATATGTAATGATCATATTTCAGCATATGTAATTATCAAGATAATTTTGAATCTACTATAAGGATGTAAAAATGAGATAATGACTGCATATGTAATTCTGAAATATGTCATTATACAAGATAATTTTGCATACATGAAAATTGGTTGTATATGGAATGAGATAAAATTTTGCATCTTGATTTCAGCATGTATGAAAATTGGAATGACATATGTGATAACTGCAATGGAATGACATATGTGATTTGCATACACATATCAACATATCTTGAATCTCATTATATAACTCAGAAATGGAATGGTTTTAAAAAAATGACTAGATATCATCAGGATATGTTAACATATCTAATGGACTTGATATCTAATGGAATGACTAGATATGTTAACATATCAACAGGATAATATCATTTTTTAAAAAATGTCATTTTTATTTTCATGTATGCAAATGAAATAATGCAAATCTGGCTACTGAAGCATATGATAATGGAATGGTTTTAAAAAATTACATATCCTGTAATTATCAGGATATGTCCTGTTAATAAACCAACACTATCAGGACAATGAGGAGATAATTTTGTTGGTTTTAACAAACCAACACTATCAGAATCTTGATAATTACATATGCTATCAGAATGAGATAATTTTTTAAATTTAAATGTATTTAGAATCTTGATATTAACAGGAAAATGAGATAATTTTGTTGGTTTTTAGAATCTTGATAATTACATATGCTGAAATCTAATATTCTTAAGGATGTAAAAATTGGTTGTATAATGATGCAAAATTTTCTTGATTCAAGTTTTCATACATGCTGAAATCAAGATGCAAAATTGCTGACATGCTGAAATCACATATGTCATTCCATTAGATATGAGATAATGCAAATCAAGATAACTTGAATCAAGATATTTCATTGCAGTTATATAATGCAAATCAAGATATTTCATATACAACCAATCTAATATGTCATTCCATTAGATATTCAACCAATTTTCATACATTCTGAGTACTTAAACAATGTCCTGTTAATATTCTATCAGAATATTAGACTATTTGTTTAATTTTTGAAACTTGAAAGAATATGAGCCAATTAATTTTTGTTCCAACTGAGTATTGTAAGCTTGAAACTTGATTTGGATAGCATTTAGCTCTTATCCAAGTTAGCATTTAGCATTTAGTTCAAATTCACAGCACAATGCTATCCAGTTGATAATGCTATCCAAGTACATAACACTGGTTCCAATTTATCTTCTCAAATTTAAATTTCTCTTATACATTTAAATTTATCCTGTTGAGAATTTGCAACTGTGAATCATGTGAATCAATTTCTCAAGTTTTTTTGAACTTAATAACAGGACAATTTCATTTCTTTTGAATCATGGAAGTTTACAACTGAATAACAGGACAAGCTTGAGAAATTGGTAAGTTTTTTTGAACTGAGAATTTTGCAACTGTGAATCATGTGAATCAATTCCATGATTTAATATGAAATTTCTCAAGTTTTGTTGGCAATTGGCAATTCCATGTTTTTTTGAACTGAAATTTGAGTGATATTGAGAATGATTTAATATTGAGTGATATTTGAGTGATATTTGTTTCCCTCCCATACGTAGTTTTTCTAATAGGTTTGAGTGATATTTCTTGGTATAAAATTCCTGAGTGATATTTTTGAGTGACTTGAGCAATTTAATATCTCAATTCACACAAACATTCACACAAATTTAAATGATAATGCTATTTATCTCAAGAGCACTGAGTGACTTGAGTGATTATTTTTTTGATTTTTTTGATTGGTTATCAACTCACATTGATCATTTGCATTCAAAGATTTAAATTGATTTTTTGGAATAAAAAATGCATTATTTTTGAATCTAAGAAAATTTAAATTGATTTTTTGAAGGGATGTGAGTTGATACTGGTTATCCATTATTTTTGAATGCAATTTTTAAAAATTCACAGAAAATTTGCATTTCAACATTATTTTTTTGATTGGTTAACAAATTGCATTTCACAGATTATTTGATAACAATTTGAAGGGATGTGAGTTGATATTGGTTATCCATTATCCATTCTCAAATTTCTGTCAATATCAAATTTCAATGAATGATATCAAATTGTAAATTTAGAAGATCTATTTTTTTAAGACATATCAAATTTTTGAGATTAACTCATAGGAATGGATGATATCCTATTTTCATGTTTCCTATGATCAAAAAACAAATAGGAAAAAATTTTTGATTTCAATTTTCCCACCCAAATAGGAATTATATAAACATTTTTGATATGGTTGTCTGCAATTTCATATCAAAAAAATTTGAACTTGGATAATCAAATATAAACTTGGATAATAGAAGCAATGCTAGAAATTTATGTTAGAAACAATGCTAGAAACATTGCAGGATGAAGTTATAAACTTATGTTTATGTTTCAAAAATTTATGTTAAGCTATAAATTAAGCTATAAATTTATGTTTCAAAAATGCTAGAAACATTGCAGGATGAAGCTATAAACTTGGATAATCAAAGGCATAAATTTATGTTTCTAGCATTGCTTCTTTGATCTGCAATGTTTCAAACAATTTGAACTTGGATAATCAAATTTATGTTTATATAAAGAGAGGTTGTCTGCAATTTTTTTGATTTCTATTATCCAAGTTTATGTTTCCTGTGACCAAGTTTTTTGATAAACATTGTGATAAAGAGAGGTTCAAAAATTTATATCAATGCCTGTTGTGAGGTTGTCTGCAATGTTTGAAGCAAGTTTCAAAAATTTTTACAGACAAAATGTTTGAAGCAAGGTGTCCTGTAAATTATGGTTGTATAAACCATGACACAGACTACATGACACAGACTGTAAATTTAAATATGTCTTTGAACCATGACAAACTCAGTTTTTAGTAGAGAATGTATTTGAGCATTATGTATTTGAACCATGACAAACTCATTTTTAAACAATGCTCTCAATTATGGAGAAAAATTGAATGTGTACTTTTTGATATGGAAACCATGGATTTGAGTATTTGAATGCCCATGAGTTCATTTGCATTTGAATTGATACTTTGATAATTTGAGTTCAATGTCAATTTGCTTGGAATGCCAATGATTTGCATTTTGAAGTATTGGAATTGGCATTGAATTATTTTGAAGTATTTTGAATGCCAATGAATTATTTGAAGTATTGGCATTCCAACCTAATGAATTATTTTGAAGTATTTCAATTTCACCTAATGAATTGGCATTTGAAGTATTGGAATTGTTCATATAAAACTGACATAATGCAAATCATTGGCATTCCAAGCAAATTGAATTATTTTGAAGTATTTTGAAGTATTAGGTTGGAATGCCAATGAAGTATTTTGAAGTATTTGAAGTATTTTGAAGTATTTTGAAGTATTGGAATTGTTCATACTTCAAATGCCAATTCAATTGATAATTTTTGGGTCCTTTCAATATAAGGATTTTTGGGTCCATTCAATGAGAATTGGCATTTGAAGTATTGCATTATGGCATTTGGAATTGTTCAAATGTCAGTTTTTTTCATATAAGGATTTTTGGGTCCTTTCAATGAGAATTATAACATGTCAATTTTTTTGGGTCCTGTCAACAGAATTGAATGCATACTCTCAAGAACTCATCTTCATCTTTTAATTTATTTCGCAAGCATAATTTTGTCCTGCAAAACCAAAGTGTTGAGTTCTTCACATCAAGTTTATATTGCAAGCTTGAGCTTGAGCTTGAGCTTGAGCTTGAAAGTGTTGAGTTTTTGATATGGAAAACATGGATTTGAGTTTTTGAATGCCCATGAGTTCATTTGTGTTTGAATTGATACTTTGATAATTTGAGTTCAATGTCAATTTGCTTGGAATGCCAATGATTTGCATTATGTAGTGGAATGTTTTAATTTGTATTGGAAATATTGGAATTGTTATTGGAAATATTGGAATTTGTATTGGAAATTATGTATTGGAAATATTGGAATTGTTTTTTTCATATGAAAAATTGCAAAATACATAGGACACTGTAGATATAAGGATTAATGATAATTATAACAACAGAATAATTGAATACATATGCAAAATTTTCTTGATATGCAAATGTCAATTTTTTTGGGTCCTGTCAACAGAATTGAATGCATATGCAAAATTCTCTTCATATGAAAAATTCTCTACATTGCCAGGACACTTTACATATGCAAAATTCTCTACAGTGTCATGGCAATCCTATGCATTGCCAGGATTTGAAACAAATCATTATGATAATCTCTTCATTTTTGCATTACAGTGTCCTGTGAAGATTTTTTTTAATATGAATTTGTTAATTTGTTAATGATAAGAGCTTGCTGATAAGAGCTTGATCAGAGCTTGACGATTTTTTTAATTTGTTAATGAAAATTTTAATGTTGGATGAGAGCTTGCTGATTTGCTTCATTTTGGTTATTTTTTTAACATGACACTTTCATTCAAATTTCCAAAATCCTATCACAACACTAATCATGTCATTGCCATGTTATTGCATATGTAATTGACATGTTTCTTATATTTGCTTCCCTCATTATAAGGCTGAATTTATGTGTAATTACACATATAAATTGGGTGTTATGTTTATGTGTAATTGGGTTTTATGTGTAATTGGATAATAGATCATTCTTACATAAATATAATGGATAACCTGAAGTTGCTTATACATGATGAATTGCTTATATAATGGATAACCATAAAAGCAAGTTGCTTGGATAACCATATGTAGAGAATTTTGCATATGCAATGTAGAGAATTTTGCATATGTAGAGAATTTTTTTGGGTCCTGTCAATGTCAATTTTTTTTAATATGCAAAATTCTCTACATATGCAAAATTTTGATATGCATATGCAAAATTCTCTACAGTGTCCTGGCAATGCATAGGATTTTCAAATCCTGGCAATGTCAAACTTCTTTATGTATTGCAAAATTGGGTTATCAAAAATGATATAAGGAATGTCAATATTCTATTTCATATGTATTGCAAACCAATTGACTATCCTGAGGATTTAAATTGGTTTTGGTGCAATTGGTTCAATTTGTGTAATTTTGTTCAATTGGTTTTGGGTAAGAGTTTGAAATTTAGTCTCACATTAGCATTTGGGTAAGAGGTTGAATACATTTAGAAAAAAATGGCAACTGATATGTGAAATGCACAAAATTACCCAAAACCAATATTGAAACTGAAACTGAGTTATGAAATGAAACTGAATCTATTAGCAGGACAACTCTTAACATTAGCAGGACACAAAATTACCCAAAACCAAATTTCTCTATGTTATAACCAAATTTCTCTCTATTTTGGTTAGGACATATGTCAATTCTCTAAGAATTGATTAGAATCTGAATATTAGTATTTGTTAAATTTCAAACTGATTGAATGAGAATCTTTCAAACTCTGTTTTGCATTATGTATTTTGAGAATGGATGTGCTTGGATGAGCTTGAATAGGAGAATGGATGAGCTTGGATGAAGCTTGAGAATGTAAAACTGAGTTTGTATTTAACCAATTAATTTTCTCAGTTTTGCATTATGTATTTAACCAAAGTTTTAATATGCAATTGCCAAACTGGGAAATGCAAGTTTGAATATGAATTTGGTTATAGGAATATGCAATATGGAGGAATAAAAATCATTCATATGAATATGCAAGTTTGAAGATATGAATGTGCAACTTCAGATTGGGTCCAATTGAATATGCAAGTTCTGAATAAGTTTGAAGAATATGCAAGTTTGCATATTCAAACTGAATTTGGTTATAACCAATCTGAAGTCAGAACTTGCATATTCAAACTTAAAAATATTCCTCCAATTGAATATTTGGTCAAACTGGGAAATATTGAGAACTTTCATATTCAAACTTCATAATTATGACATGACCCAATTCAATATTCATATTCAAAATATCTTCAAACTTAAAATATTCAAACTAGGATAATTGATTAGCATTCCTTTGGGTGTAATTTTCATTTGGGTGTAATTTTCAGCGTAGTTTGAATAGGAATTTTGAGAATGGATGATCTTGAATAGGAGATAATGAATTGAATATGAGTTTGAAATTGAATAGGAAATTGAGTTTAACAGGACCTTTGTTTTGTACTCAGTGTGTAATTTGTTTTGTACTCATGTTGTCACTCAATTACTCAATTTGTTCATATGTTTTGTACTCATGTGATCTTTTTGAGTTTAACAGAAATATTTTGCATGAAATTTGATGATATAAGAAAAATGGTTGAATGATTGCAAAAATATGATAAAGTTATTTTGAATGAGAAAAACCTTTGACTGTTGTCTACAAAATGTTTTACTTAAGGCTAAAAACTGTTTGAATGCGAAATTTTGAAATATGTATTTGACGAATGTGTCTTTGGGGAATGTGTGAATTTGGAGAATGTGTGAATTTAAATATGTATTTGAACCATGACAAACTCATTTTTAACCATGACAAACTCATTATGTAATATCAAATTATATCAAGAATTTCAAATTATATTAAGAATATCAAATTTCACCCTTGCGACAATGGCAACATAAAAGGAATTACAATGACACAATTTTTGCACAAGATGATGAACCATCAGCCAGGTTATTATCCACTTGATTGTGCCAAACATCTAAAATACACTAATAATGTATTTTAATTGTACTTAGTTTGGGTTTAATTTGGATAGGGCTTCAGCTCAACACAGTAGGAGAGAACGAGAACAAGAACAACGAAACATATCTCACGCTCTGACTTTTGACGGTGTATTTGATATACCTCAAATAACACCAACAGTGACAACTTCTCCGGTTGAACAAGAAGATTCTGTCTCAGCCTCGCGTCACGATATGATTTCTGGCCAAGATCCTGGACCATCTGTCAGGTCATTATCATCTCACCTGTACATAAAATCTTATCTCCTCCCATGTATTTTAGGTGTTTTTATTTTTGTTTTTAAATTTGGATAGGGCTTTAGCCCAACGCAAAAGGAGAGAACGAGAACAAGAACAACGTAACATATCTCACGCTCTGACTTCTGACGGTGTCCTTGATATACATCAAAAAACACCAACCGTGACAACTTCTCCGGTTGAACACGAAGATGCTGTCTCAGCCTCGCGTAACGATATGATTTCCGAACAAGTTCCTGGACCATCTGTCAGGTCATTATCAACCTGCTTGTACATAAAATCTTTTTCTCCTCCCATGTATTTTAGTTGTGTTTATTTTTGTGTTTAAATTTAGATAGGGCTTTAGCCCAACGCAAAAGGAGAGAACGAGAACAAGAACAACGAAACATATCTCACGCTCTGACTTCTGACAGTGTACTTGATATACCTCAAATAACACCATCAGTGACAACTTCTCCGGTTGCACAAGAAGCTTATGTCTCAGCCTTGCGTAACGATATGATTTCTGGACAAGTTCCTAGACCATTTGTCAGGTCATTATCAACCCGCCTGTACATAAAATCTTTTCTCCTCCTATTTATTTTAGTTGTGTTTATTTTTGTGTTTAAATTTGGATAGGGCTTTAGCCCAACGTAAAAGGAGAGAACGAGAACAAGAACAATGAAACATATCTCACGCTTTGACTTCTGACGTTGTACTTGATATACCTCAAATAACACCATCCGTGACAACTTCTCCGGTTGAACACGAAGATGCTGTCTCAGCCTCGCATAACGATATGATTTCCGGACAAGTTCCTGGACCATCTGTCAGGTTATTATCAACCCGCCTGAACATAAAATCTTTTCTCCTCCCATTTATTTTAGTTGTGTTTATTTTTGTGTTTAAATTTGGATAGGGCTCTAGCTCAATGCAAAAGGCGAGAACGAGAACAAGAACAACGAAACATATCTCACGCTCTGACTTCTGATGGTGTACTTGATATATCTCAAATAACCACAGCCGTGCCAACTTCTCCGGTTGAACAAGAAGATGCTGTCTCAGCCTTGCGTAACGATATGATTTCCAGATAAGTTCCTGGACCATCTGTCAGGTCATTATCAACCCGCCTGTACATAAAATATTTTCTCCTCCCATTTATTTTAGTTGTGTTTATTTTTGTGTTTAAATTTGTATAGGGCTTTAGCTCAACGCAAAAGGCGAGAACGAGAACAAATACAAGCAAACACATCTCGATATATGACTCCTACCAGTGTTCTCGATATGCCTCAAAGCACATATGCAATACCAACTTCTCCCGTTGAACATTAAGAGGAGGTCTCAGCCTAGCACAACGATACGATATGTGCTAAAGATGATGAACCATCTGTCAGGTTATTATTCATAAAAGCTACTCTGCTTTAATGTAACTTAATTTTATTTAATTATTATTATGGTTTTATTTTGGCTAGGTGTTTAGCTCAATGTCAAAGGAGATAACGAGAAAAAGCTCAACGAAACATATCTCGATATATGACTCCTATCTGTATACCTCAAATAACACCTGGATTAATAACTTCTCCAGTTGAACAAGAAGACGCTGGCTCATCCTTGATCTTCCGATGTCGGTCAACTCCGCATGGCTCTGGTCCACCAACTCAGGTTGATTTTGGTCGGCACTATCTTGGATTAATGAACATTCCATGCCCTCATTGTTCAGCCTTACACTGGTTGGATGAACAGTTGTCGAAGTCAACTTTGAGAACACATCTTTTTGGAACATGTTGTTTGCAAGGAAAAGTAAAATTGCCGAAACTTAATGAACCCCCTCCAGCACTTCGAGAATTATATGATGGTGACAGTGAGGCATCAAAATCATTTCGAATGTATACTCGGGAGTATAATGCAGCTAATGCATTTACCAGCCTTGGTGTGACAATGGATCAAAGATTGATTGCTGGCAGAGGCCCGAACATATTTACTATTCATGGGGAATTACGCCATCGAACAGGATCACTTCTGCCCCAACCGAATCAAACAGCAAGTTATTGTCAACTTTACATATATGATCCAGATTCTGCTATGGAGTTCCGAAGTAATAGAAATCCACATTTGAGCAAGGATGTCTTACAAATTATTCAAAATTGTTTAGCGGGCATAAATCCATTCATCAAACTATATTATCAGGCGTATTCTGTTTTATCTCAAGCAGATTCATGTGGTCATGATCTTCCTGTATATCTGCATTACAATTCAAACAAGGATCGTCGCCGTTATAACCTCCCAACCGTAAATGAGATTGCGGTTATTTTACCTGGCAATGGCTATCGACCTTCCGGGATGCGAGATATAGTTTTACATCTTCGAGGAAATCATCAATTAATGCAAATCAATGAGACTCATCCTGCATACTTATCATTACACTACGTCTTATTATTTCCTGATGGTCAGCTTGGATGGGAACCTGAGTTGAAGCAGTGGGATCTAGTTCAAAACATATCCTCAAGTAGACACCTGACCATGTGTGAGTTTTATAGCTACCGTCTGTTTGAAAGACAGAACGAGTATTCTTCAATTTTGAGAGCCGGAAAGTTATTCCAGGAGTTCATAGTTGATGCTTGGGCAGCAATTGAGCAACATCGTTTGACATTCATCAAACTTAATCAACGAAAACTCCGCTCAGAGCTCTATCAGGGTCTTGCAGATATCGATGCATATGCCAGATGCGACCAAATTGGACAGCGCATGATACTTCCTTCATCTTTCACTGGCAGTGCACGTCACATGTTTAAAATATTTCAAGACTCGATGGCTATCACATGTTATAACCAGCACCCGGATATTTTTCTTACCATGACCGCAAATCCAAAGTGGCCAGAAATTACTTCGGCTCTACTGCCCAATCAAAAGGCTACCGACCGTCCAGATTTAGTCGCACGTGTATTTGAGTTAAAAAGAAAGGCTTTGATGAAGGAGATTGATGGCAATAATGTATTTGGAAAGAAAGTAGCACATGTATTTACAATTGAATTACAGAAACGGGGTCTTCCACATATGCATGCTCTTTTCTTTCTTCGTGGACCCGATAAGATTCATACATGTGATCAAGTGGATAGAATTGTATGTGCTGAATTTCCTGATCCTGCTCAAGATCCTGCATTATTCGATACTGTGTCAAAATGTATGGTACATGGACCATGTGGTGCTCGGAATCCAAATGCTTCATGTATGGAAAATGGTAAGTGTACTAAGAAATACCCTCGAAATTATGCAGATGCAACAACCTTGGATCGTGATGGATATCCTATTTACCGTCGTCGTAGTAATGGGCATCTATATACTGTAAGGGGGCATCAAGTTGATAACCGAGATGTTGTGCCGCACAACAGGTATCTCTCAAGGCTCTTTAACTGCCACATTAATGTCGAAGTTTGTACCGGGGTCTGATGTGTGAAGTACATTCATAAGTATATTTATAAAGGTCATGATCGGACCACAATGGTATTGGCGCAGTAAATGAGATCCAACAATACCTTGATGCAAGATATATTGGACCACCTGAGGCTGCCTGGCGAATATTTGAGCATCCTTTGCATCAAGAGATTCCGTCAGTTCAAAGATTGATACTTCATTTACCAGGGCAACACCGTGTTATTTTTGATCCAGATGAAGATGTAGATGCAATAAGGTCAAGGGCTGAAAATGATAAGACAACTTTGACTGAATTTTTTACATGTTGCGCTTTACATGAGTCTGCACAAGATCTCACATATCAAGAATTTCCCCAAAAGTTTGTGTGGCATTCGTCAACAAAGGTCTGGACTCCAAGACAATCTGGATATGCAATTGGCAAAATGTATTTTGCCTCCCCTAATTCTGGTGAGAGATTTTATTTACGGTTGCTACTAACAGTTGTTAAAGGGCCAACATCGTGGGAAAATTTACGCACAATCAATTCTATCGAGTACCCTACATTCAAAGCAACATGTATTGCAAGAGGTCTTCTTGAAGATGATTCCGAGTGGAGACAATGTCTTTCCGAGGCTTCAATTATGAAAACAGGATATCAATTACGAAGACTGTTTTGTATTATTATTATCGAATGTGTGCCGATCGACCCCCTTGCATTATGGACTGAATTTTCAATGCACATTTGCGATGATCTTCCACATAAATTGCAAAATTTATTTGCAATTTCTACCCCAACTCAAGGCCAATTTGAAGATTATGTATTATTCCTTATCAATGAATTGCTTGAGGAGTACGGTAAGTGTCTATCCGACTTTTCACCAATGCCACTTCCTGCTGGAGATTGGAATGCAATTGTTGGCAATAGATTGTTGCATGAACATCAGGAACTTATAAATAAAGCGAAACAATTGGATGCACAAAAAGACATTGATTGCCTTAATGATGCACAACGCAATGCTTATTCAGCAATTACTTCATCAGTATTTGAAAACAAAGGTACTACATTCTTCTTGAGCGGCGGTGCTGGAACTGGAAAGACTTTTTTGTACAATGCAATAGCAACAATGTTGCGTAGTCTTGGAAATATAGTTATCACCGTCGCGTCTTCCGGTATTGCATCATTGCTACTTAGCGGAGGTCGGACTGCACATTCCACATTTCGTATCCCGTTAGATGTGCATGATACTTCAATTTGTAATTTTAGCAAGCAATCCATGCAAGCTCAATTATTCAGAAAAGCAAAACTTATAATATGGGATGAAGTACCTATGCAACATCGGTACTGTGTTGAGGCAGTGGATCGATCGTTACAAGATATGTGTGATAACCCCAGAGCATTTGGTGGTATTACTGTTGTTCTTGGTGGGGATTTCCGACAAATCTTGCCCGTCATACCAAAGGGGGTTTGAGAAGAAATTATTGGTGCCTCATTGAGACGATCTGTATTATGGTGCTCTGTACAAGTTTTGATCTTGGATCAAAATATGCGGTTAAATAACTCATCTGTTGAGAATGCAAATTTTGCAAAATTTATTTTGGAGGTATTTTATTTCATGCCTAATTTAATTTTACTTACTATTTTTATCTTAGCCATTCCTTAACTAAAATTATATCTATATGTATTAGGTTGGGACAAATCCTACAGAAGTGGTAGAACTTCCTTCTAACATATTCAGGTGCAAGGATTTAAACGAGTTAATACTTCGAATTTATCCGCAGCTTCATATTGAGGGTGCCGTGACTCCGGCATACCTTACTGAACGAATAATTCTTTCTACGCGGAATGATGATGTTACTTTTATAAATGCTGCTGCATTAAACATTTTTCCGGGACAGAAGATTACGTATCGAGCTGTAAACAATTTTTCTGAAAATGATGAAACCGATCCAACCATTATGAATAGATATCCAACTGAGTACATAAACTCTTTGGATCCTCCTGGGTTGCCACAATTTACACTTGAGCTTAAGGTTGGTTGTCCTATTATTTTATTACGAAATATTGCACCTAAAGATGGGCTCTGCAATGGCACTCGATTGATGGTTGTCAGATGTGCATCACGTGTCATTGAAGCTCAAATTTTAAATGGGGATAAAGCCGGTTGTTTTGTGTTTATTCCAAGAATATCTTTGTCACCATCGGCTACAGAATTACCTTTTCATATGACAAGAAGGCAGTTTCCTGTCCGTGTGACATATGCTATGACGATTAATAAAGCCCAAGGACAATCTGTAAAATTCGTTGGAGTTGATTTGCGGACCCCAGTTTTCAGTCATAGACATCTTTATGTTGCACTTTCAAGGTGCACATCTTTTGATCGTGTATGTGTCCTTCTTCAGCCCAACATAAATAACACAGTAAACATCGTTTACCCAGAAGTTCTGCTATGATTTCCAATGTATGATAAAAATTGTATGTAAGTTTTTTAACTTTCTTTCTTTACATTGTTTTATTTATATTATTTGTTTAAATGATGTTTTACAAAATTATTATCGATTGTTGTCTAACATGCAGGTATAGCATTATCATACGTTACCAAGCATTAAAATGTGGACCCACATTACCATATATGGCAGGGTAAGAATTTTTTTCCTTTACTACATTTCATTGCATGACTTAATAGTTTTCAGTATGCATTGTTTGATAAAATATTGGTTTGTATTTTTATATAGATAGATGATGATGCAGATTTGGCAAAAACTGTAAGTTTCTTATCATAATTCTACATTATATTTTTAATCTACAATGTTTGCATTAACATTTTTCTTCTCACAGGTTCTGTTACTTCAAAACAATCACATAAATGTCAGGCTACGGGGTTATATCGGATTTTGGTTTGATAAGGTATGCATACCGTTACAAACATTCCCATTTTTGAAATTAAAAATTAGTGACTGTTTATTATTATTATTATTTCCAGCAAATTACTAAAAGAACTTTACAAGCAACGGCGACGAGTCATATTGAAGACAAAGCAATCTTCTTTTCCGAGGTAATATAAAAATCTTAGATTTTGTTTTTCAAAATATCCTGTTCATTGACCATCCAAATACCTTTTTTGTTATAGAAGTAAAAGATGGTTCTTGCCGAGCTTGCTTGGTTCCAGAAAGCACGACCTCCACCACTCCAACGAAAAAAGGTAAATAAATGTATAAAATTAAAATTTTCAATATTATCAAATATATATTAATTTTTCTAAGAAATTTATGTTCTTAATTTATCTAGGTTATTGCTCATCCCATTAACTCTCCACTTTGGATTGAGCTTGACACATCATCTTTTTATAATGTGATGATGAAAAGGTTTTCTGCTTAAACATGATGAAGGTAATAAAAGTGAGTTGTACAAAGTAATTAGATATATCTTCGTTTCTAATTTTTCTATTCTAAGCTATGATTTTATTTTTTATTTTCAGGACACAAGGCCCTAGCTTCATATGTAAATTTTGTTGGATTTAAATGCATGTGTGAGAGATGGTGTTTTTGAAATTGGACTGCATGGTTGTTCAATCCAAAATGTATTTTTGTGTATATTTGTTCATAGTTAAGGGTTTTTTCTTTTGGCATATAGTTTAGGTTGTGTGATATTATTATAAGTCGATGTAAAAATATGTTGTCTTAAGTACTATTTTGGTTGAAACTATGATTTGGGGAAAACTCCCTTCAAAATATCCATGCAAAAAGTTTGTGCGGTCTTTTGGATTTTTATTTCCTTCTTTGATTCATTTGGGAAGTTATGCCGATCTAATTTTTGTGGATTTTAGTGTCCGTATTTTTTGTTGGTTTTGTTGGTTCATTTGCAGGTTTACAAGGAGACTTTGTGAATTTTATTTGAGTTGTTGGGTTTTCCCATGCGAGGTCCCCCGAGCCCTTGGGTTTCTTCATTTGCAGGTTTACAAGGAGACTTTGTGAATTTTATTCAATTTGTAATTTTTTGGTTCCAAATATTCACAGATACATCAACCCATACATTGATATGATTAGCATTTTGATAATGATATCATGTTATTATCCATTAAGTCACAGATACACATATGGATTATCCAGTAATTCACATATCCATGTTGTAGCAACATTTTGCGTTTTATCAATCATCTTCCTCACTTGGTTGTTTCAGATTTTTGCAAGGTGGCTAGGTGTGCTCTTCAATCGTTCAAGTTGGTGATGTGAACATTTAACTGGGATATTCAACAGGTGAGAGATATTAATCAAGAATTTGTGTTTCACCCATAGTCATGAGAGATATGTGAACTTGAGTGTAACAGTGTTATATGTGAACTTTTGAATGAAGACAGAAATTTGTTATTTATCATTCACTTTTGTTATTTAACAGTGTTATATGTTATATGTGAACATCTTGAGTTTTATCATGTACTGGGATATTCAACAGTGTTATATGTGAACATCTTGAGTTTTATCATTCACTTTTGTTATTTAAATGAGGTGTTATCACATATGGGTTTTGATACAGGATCCTCTCCCATATCCTGTGAAACAAAATTGAACTCATTTTGTTATTTAAATGAGGTGTTAACACATATGGATATCATTCAATTTTGAGACAGGTTATCCTCTGAAAACTTTTGTTATTTAAATGAGATATGGGTGAAACAAAAGTGAATGTGTATCTGTCTTCATTTTGAACTCAAAAATGAGATATCTGTCTTCATTTTGTTATTTAAATGAGATATCCTCTGAAAAATTTTGTTATTCAATTTTGAACTCACTTTTGTTTCACCCATATCTCATTTTTGTTATTTAACACTTTTGAGATACACATAAATTTCTTAGGATTGAGTGATAATAGTTGCAAGTTTTCAGTCAATTCAGTATTCATTTCTCTCAATTCTCAATGTTCAATTATGTATTATGTGAATTATGTATCAGTATTCAATTCTCCTCATACTTCATTCGCATTCATTCACTGAGTTTTGCATTATGTATTTAAACTATTCTCTTACTTCTCTCAATTTGATGCAAGACTTTAATTTGATGCATAGGAGAAGACTTTAATTTGATGCATGCTATGATAAAGGCAGATTTTTAGTTTCCAAGTGGGAGATTTAAATAGTTTCAGCTTTTTTAAATGACCTAAATCTTTAACCCATAAATAGTTTCAGCTTTTTATCCTGTTAACAAGTTTTTTGGGTATGTCAATTAGAAACTCTAATCTTTAATTTTTGTTCATGGGTATGTTCATGTTCTAAATTTTCTAATTGCAATGTTTGTACCAGTAGTTAGCCTGTGATTGTAGGTATTCATTTTGAATAATTGTTGGTACAATAGGATAAGTGCTGGTATTCATGTTTGTACCCATGAACAAATTCAAATTGCTGATAGAAGCAATTGTTTGGATAACTGCAAAATAGGATAATTGTTCATGAAGCAATTGTTTGGATAACTACAAACATGTTTGTATCCATGTTTGTACCATTTAAATTGTTGGTATCCAAATTGCTTCATTTTGAATAGGATAATTGTTTGGTATCCAAAATGATAACTGCTTCAAATTTGAATTGCTTCATTTTGGTATCCAAATTGTTTGGTATCAGCAGAATATGATAAGTGCTGGTACAAACAATTGTTTGGTATCCAAATTGTTTGGTATCCAATTTGAATTCATTTTGAATAGGATAATTGCTTCATTTTAAATTGTTGGTATCCAAAATGAAGCAATTTGATAGGATAATTGTTTGGATAACTGTAAACATGAATAACTGCAAACATGAAGCAATTGTTTGGATAACTGCAAAATAGGATTTTGAATAGGATAATTGTTTGGTATCCAAAATGATAACTGCTTCAAATTTGAATTGCTTCATTTTGGTATCCAAATTGTTTGGTATCAGCAGAATAGGATAAGTGCTGGTACAAACAATTGTTTGGTATCCAAATTGTTTGGTATCCAATTTGAATTCATTTTGAATAGGATAATTGCTTCATTTTAAATTGTTGGTATCCAAAATGAAGCAATTTGATAGGATAATTGTTTGGATAACTGCAAACATGAATAACTGCAAACATGAAGCAATTGTTTGGATAACTGCAAAATAGGATAATTGTTCAAACATGTTTGTATCCTATTGTACCAGCACTTATCCTATTCAAATTGCTGATAGAAGCAATTATTCTAAAAAATAGGATAAGTGATGGTACATAATGAAGCAATACCAACAATGTTTGTACCAGAAGTTGCCTTCAAGCAGTTAGCAATTTGTTCATGGGTATGTTCATGTCCTATTCATGTGTTTTTTTTTCACTTTTTATGTCCCAAAAATTTCTGCCAAAATTTTAATTTCAAGTACTCTTATGTATCAGAAAATCCAATTCTGTTTTACTTATAATCAACCTGTGTCTATATTATTGTTTATCCAATTCTGTTTTGCTCCCAGAAGGAATTGAATGAATTTAGATTTATAGAAGAAGAAGGTGGAGTGTGTGTGTTTTGATCAACCTGTGTATTTTGATCAATCTATATTATTGTGTCTATATTACATGTTTTATGTTCTCTCTTTTTTCAACCTGTGTATTTTGATCTTTGCCAGAAGTGGAGTGTGTGTGAAAATATTGAGGGATAGCTACCTGGCGTTTACCTAATTTATTCAACCCATGGTCTCCCATCTTTTTTGTTTGATGTACTTCATCTTTTGAGATATATTTTGAGATATAGTCAACCATCTATCTGCACTCATTTATACCTAAACCTTTGACATGTATCACAACCATTGGCATTACTTTTATGCACCGTTATAATATAGTGTAGCCTTTAATGAGCATATTTATGTTAGTTATTAGACTTTACTTCATTAAAGCATTAAGATTGTATGCTAAGGGTTCTTAAAATGACATCGCATGTCACTAACTCATTATTTCCTTTCATGATGTTATCACATTTACCTTTCTATTACACTCACAATACTGCTGACAACTGATGTCCATCGATCCTTCAGATACCCCTCAGCGGGCTTCCATGTAGAGGAGGATCTCATGATTTCCCACATAGAAGACCGCTCCCTGAAGTGCAATGTTTTTGGAACCAAGGAGACAAGTTACAGAGACAGATGAGGATGGGGAGTCAGATGTGACTGACACTGAAGCTACAAAGACAAACTCAAGGCCTTAAATGGTTCAATCTCAGCTTGGGCCTCAAGTAGTTCAAGTTCAGACATTGACCATGCAGACGTATAATGGAGTGGATTTTATAATTCTGGAGTGATGACCCTGACTGTATCTTTATTCTGAGGCATGAGAATGAAAACTATTTCTCTTTTGGTTTATTATGTAATAATTTTGGCTGATACATTTTGAAACGAGTAGTTCCCCTGTGTGGATCTTATTTTTTCAGTTTTTTGAGAGTTTCTTTTCTTCGTCCCTCTTTGTCTTCTTGAGCATTGAAATGAAATGTTTTCTTGAGTATTCAAAATGTTGATCAATAAAATGTTGAGCCATACTGAGTTGAGCTCAATCTTGACCACATTATCATAATCCATTACATTTTCTCTGTTAAAAAAGAACATCAAGTTCATCTACGGCATCAGTTGTCAACATTTTCCCAACCATTAGAAGGCAGATTGCGTAGAATCACAAGCCCAGTCAAATAATCTGCACCGAAGGCGTCCGCGCCGAATTTGTTGTTCCGCGCTGAAGGTGCATGCGCCGATTTCGTTGTTCCACGCCGAATGCGTCCAGGTCGCTAAATATTTTTACGGTAATTTGTTGTTCCGCGCAATTTTGACCGTGGAAATAATTTTTTGGGGAACAAAGATTTTGCGGGGGAAAATCTTAATTGAACCGTGCCCGCGGGCACGGGGTATGACTAGTATATATATATATGAAAATTTTCAAATGAGAACATTTCGCACGGTGCGAAAATGTTTTAATCTTTGTTTTTAAAATTTTTTTTTAAAAATTCTTTTTTCCACCATTATTATATGTTGTTATACCCCCCCTCAAAAAATAATGGTTGAGAAATAATGTCATTTGGCCTTCGCTCAAGGCATTTCATCAAATTCGCATGTTTTGAGACCGTTAAATTTGTAACGGGTGGATGTGTGCTCTTATGCCCAACGGGTTCACCCATTATTTTTCCTAGGGTATATATTTGTATGGATTAAACATCAAAAAAAGAATTTTTGAAAAAAATTTCAAAAAAATAAAAAAATGTTTTCGCACGGCTTTCGCATGGGTTTTTTTTTCACAACGGAAGATCAATATATATATATATATATACACACACACACGGGAAAACCACGTGCACACGTGCACGGAAAAAATCAAGAAGAAGGACAAAAAAACGATCCGATCGGAAGCTAAGGGGAGAAAGTGGAAAAGGGAGTGTGTGTGGGGGGATTGTGCGATAGTCAAGAGTGCAAAACAGCAGAAGCAAGGGTTATTTTTGAAAGAGGTGAAAATGGGCAGGATTCTGCGCAATTAGGGATTTGTAGGTGGTTCTTTCTGCAAAAAAACCAAAAAAAACAACAAAAAAAAGACGACGGGATGGTTGTCCCCGTCACCAACTTTGTCTTGGTCACAACCGCATCGTTTATAGTGTGTGTGTGTGTGTGTGTGTGTGTGTGTGTGTGTGTGTGTGTGTGTGTGTGTGTGTGTATATATATATATATATATATATACTAGTCATAACCCGTGCCCGCGGGCACGGTTCATTTAAGATTTTCCCTTGCGAAATCTTTGTTCCCCGAAATTTTTTTTTCAAAGCCAAAATTTAAAAGAAAAACAAATTAGCTTACAATATTAAGCGGCACATGCGCCTTCGGCGTGGGGTGCCTTCGGTGCGGAACAACAAATTCAGCGCATGTGCCTTCGACACAGAACACCAAATTCGACGTGGGTGCCTTCGGCGTAGAACAACAAATTCGATGTAAAACAACAATTTTGACGCATGTGCTTTAGGCACGGAACAACAAATCAGCGTTTAAAAAGGGCACAGGCGCCTTCGGTGCGGAATAACAAATTCAGCGCATGCGCCTTCGACACAGAACACCAAATTCGACGTGGGTGCCTCCGGCGCAGAACAACAAATTCGACATAAAACAAAAATTTCGGCGCGGGTGCCTTAGGCGCCAAACAACAAATCAGCGTTAAAAAATTTAGCGGGCGCCTTCGGCGCGGGCGCCTTCGTAGCGGGCGCCTTCGGCGCGGGCGCCTTCGGCGCGGGCGCCTTCGGCGCGGGCGCCTTCGGCGCGGGCGCCTTCGGCGCGGGCGCCTTATACATATAACCCGTGCCCTTGAAACACCGTTCATTTAAAAATCTTGGACCCACTAATTTTAAACAAACATCAATAATTATTAGTTTCCCCTGAAATATCAGCAGATGGGATCGAAATTTTACAGGGTTTTGCAACGCGGATCAATGAGTTAAGAGCATCTCCCGCGTTCATTCTTCCATAGCTCGCATTCATTCCCAAGATGAGATTGTGTGTGTGCACAACATTTTTTTTCATAACTAATATTAAAAGGTTATTCCTAATTTCAATGTTTTTGTGTATTCCCAACAAATTTCTCTTCAACCCAAAAATTTCCCTCCAAAACTTGATGTGACATTGCCACATAGGACAAATTCAAAATCTGCCCTCAATTAGCCATCAACTTTTGAATTTGAATTTGTCCTATGTGGCAATGTCATATCAACTTTTGAATTTGTCCTATGTGGCAATGTCACATCAACTTTTGGAGGGAAATTTTTGGGTTGAAGAGAAATTTGTTGGGAATACACAAAAACATTGAAATTAGGAATATCCTTTTGATATTAGTTATGCAAAAAAATGTTGTGTACACACATACAATCTCATCTTGGAGATGAACGCGAGCTGTGGGAGAATGAACGCAGGAGATGCTGCCAACTCATTGATTCGCGTTGCAAAACCCTGTAAAATTTCGATCACATCTGCTGATAATTATTGATGTTTGTTTAAAATTAGTGGGTCCAAGATTTTTAAATGAACAGTGTCCAAGGGCACGTGTTATATGTAGAAGGCGCCCGCTAAATTTTTTAACGCTGATTTGTTGTTCCGCGCCCCTAAGGCACTCGCACCGAAATTGTTGTTTTACGTCGAATTTGTTGTTCTGTGCCGAAGGCACCCACGTCGAATTTGGTGTACTGTGTCGAACGCGCATGCGCTGAATTTGTTGTTCCGCGCCAAAGGCGCCCGCGCTATTTTTTAATGCTGATTTGTTGTTTCGCGCCTAAGGCACCTACGTCGAAATTGTTGTTTTACGTCGAATTTGTTGTTCTGCGCCGAAGGCACCCACGTCGAATTTGGTGTTCTGTGTCGAAGGCGCATGCGCTGAATTTGTTGTTCCGTACCGAAGGCACCCACGCGCTGTGCCGCTAAATATTGTAAGCTAAATTGTTTTTCTTTTAAATTTTGTCTTTGAAAAAAAAATTTCAGGTAACAAAGATTTCGCAAGGGAAAATCTTAAATTAATCGTGCCCGCGGGCACGGTTCATTTAAGATTTTTCCTTGCGAAATCTTTGTTCCCCGAAATTTTTTTTCAAAGCCAAAATTTAAAAGAAAAGTACCACAAGCTTGAAAAAATGGGAAATGGCATGATAGGGAGAATCATCATTAGCCATGCTGAGAGACATTAATTATGTAATTTGTGGATCGAGTAAGTTGCTTATGTAATGTTTCCATTGGCAAAGATGGTGACAGCATGTTGCTAGGGCGAGGCCCTGCAAATGACAACTACTCGAATGAAGCTCCATGTCCATGCTTTGCTGCTCTGAATACAACACCTTATGGCTAAATCTGCAAACATCAACGAGTTTCAGAGATTGTGCACTTAAAATCTAGAAGAAACAAATCTGTTCAGTTTGCAATAGCATGTTAACTCCTAGCCGTTACAATTGTAAGACTAACTTCACCTGTTGCATGTCCACATAAATGTTTTCCCATGGCCAGGTATTGATGTCCCTCCAAATCTTTTATTCCATGCATATCCAAATTTTCCAATGACCAGTACCTCCTTAATAATAATTCTGGTTCAATAAACTGTGAAAGCAAAGATGCCAAAATCAGTAAAAACTAATGAAATATACAAAAACTTACAGCCTAACACAATGAATGGTAGCAGAGTTCTTAAAGCTCCGTCCCTCCCATGCATATAACCACATCGTAAAAATAAAAAAGTTGTTCCTGCATGTTGATATGAATGTTGTATACAAATAATGAGCATCCAGAAAAAAGTTGTGCTAGCCGTGAAAACATTTCTTACTGGCATCCAGTACAAATTTGATATGGTAGTTTTAAGAAAATAAAATAAAAGCATAAAATTTGACACAATACCTTCTGCATTTTTCCAGTGAATAGACCAATCTCATGTTTCATTGTGAATAAAGATGATGTAATGAAATGGGTAAAGAAATTGACCAATAATGTGTAGGTGGTGTCTATGATTGAGAGGGACAATGATTCTATCTGTCTAAAGGGATATGTGATCACATGCAAAACTTGCCGCCGATAGTGCGCTTGATAGTTTGCGTGCTTTAATGATATCTGCACCTCGTTGTTGTACGGTAGCGATAAACTCGCCATTTAAACAGACGTTTCAAATTTGTGTTTCCTCTAAACAACATTGCAAATTTGGGCTCCAGGTTGTGTTTCCTTTAAATTAGGGCTCCAAGTTGTCTAAATCCTCTGAAGTTTTGTAGAAAGGGATGGTGACCCACTCTGACATTATTTCTTGTGTATTTACCCTTGCACTCCTACTTTTTATATTTTCTACTAAAATTATTTGATCAGGATTCAAAAATGAACTCACCTATCGATTCCAAATAAGTCTTCGTCGCAAAAGTTGATTTACCTTTCAAGTTCAAATAATAGGATGTTGGTGACAGAAAAAGCTATTGGTCATTAAATAATAGCTAGCCAAGTCATCATCAGCCTCTACGTTGATGCTTTTGAGAAAAGCAATGTAGTTGTCGAGGGACGAAAACATTGAGCTCTCATAGACTCTAATAAAGGCATTAAAGTAAATATATGCGACAAATAGGATATGATTGCTAAATACAAATTGATTAATGAAAAAACACCACTTGATTATGCTAATCTAATTTGCGACAGAATTGATTGTTCCAACTCTAAGTTATTTTATTAGCTATAACTTTGAAATGATCAAAAAAGGGGCATTAGTTGCAGCTGCTCATTTTATTTGCCGTGAATCAAATGACAGATGCATTTTCAACAACATGATAAGGGTAGTCGTGAAGTTGAAGATATAACATGATAATGATATATGCAAGCAGCCCAAATATAATATATCAAACTTTACATGATTATAAAAGGCAGTTCTGGCAACAAAAGCATGGATATTGAACTGGAAATATCAAACTTTGCATGATTATAAAACTGTGCAAGAAATATCAAACTGTTCACGATTATAAAATCCAAATTGTTCATGATTATAAAATCCATTCTGGCAACAAAAAGCATGGTTATTGAACTGGCAACAAAAGCTTGCTTGCAGTTTGAGATTCCTGGTAGAATGAGATTCAGATTCCTTGCAATTGCTGCCAAACTGAAAAAAAATTTCCAGTATGCAGAGGAGCGTGCTTCCAGCTTCCAGCTTCCATAAAAACATTGATATCCATAAAAACATTGCTTCCAGCTTCCTTTCATTGCTGAGTGATGGAATTAAAAATTAATATAATATTTTTGCAATTAAAATTAATAAAAATGAATTTAAATAAGGATGGAATATAGATGAAAGATTGTGTCATACCGGAGGCATATTGATGGACGATTGTGTCGCAGTGACATTACTCACAAATTCTTGGGTTGAAACACTAAAAATAGAGAAAATAAAATTAGGAAAAATAATGCCTAAAATGAATCAAACGTATAATATGAAAAAATTACCTTTCTTTCATTGGGCAATTACGCCTATCGTGATGCACAAACTTGTTACAACATCGACATAACCGTAGAGGTTTAGAAGCTATTTCTCTTGCCTTTTCCCCTCCTCCTTTAATCCGTTTTCCACTACCTTTGGTCTTTGCAATGGAAGGTGGATGAATATCAACCGTTTCCAGTAATTTTGGCATTTTCTCTGGTTGTGAATTTTGTGGATTTTCAGAAGTCAGTCGCTGAATATCTTCAAAGGCCTTGTCAATCAAAATCTCTCCCATGTCAAGCTGTTCAGTTGAAGAGCGAGCAAATTTCAAAAACTTGTGAACTTTATTTGAAAGCTGGGTGAACTTTAAATCTTGTTCCTTGCCGTAGCTACCTTGAATTTTGACATCATTATCATCTCGAACTATTTCATTTGTTACCAAGGATGTCCATCTTTTTAAAATATAACATTGCGGCAAAGTATCAACAAATTCATTGCGCAATATAATAAGAATATGTCTACAAGGAATCCCACCAGTTTCAAACTTCTTGCAACTGTATATTGCGGCTTCTTCTGGACCTTTATAAACAACATCTCTGGGTTTATCTGGATTCTTCATTTTGCACATTCTTTTTACACAATATTGTCGCAAATTGCCTTCAGACCCTCTCATCTGAGATGCATAGCTCAAGCTTTGAACAGCTTCTTCCTGAAAAACATAAAATTTTTCTTGGGTATATATCTCTGCCATCTGCCCCTCCATTTCTAGATCTGTAAGCAATTTTGGTTTTGTATGAATAGTCTCGTAATCAGCCGCCAACTCATTTTGCCGTTGTTTTCTTATAGCTCTTTCAAATCTCGAAACAAACTCAGTTAAGGTATTCATTTTATTCACATACTTATCAATGAAATAATTCATGCTCTCCGATCTTTGGGTTAGCCGTGAAGATATCTTTAGAATATGCCGGTATCCATTTTTCACGAAACGAGTATAGATCGACGAGCCATTCATGATTATTCAAATGGTTATTACACAAAACATTCTCCCATTTGATTTCAAACTCTTCAGGAGTCTCAGAATTCCAAACACAATCTTGAAATGGAATATTAAACTCACTTTTGAATGCCGTCGCACCTAGTTTATCTGGCAGTTTTTTTAAAACATGCCACATGCAATACTTATGAATGGAAGCAGGAAATACCTCTCTAATTGCAGCTCCCATGGCAGAATCTTGATCGGTGATTATCACGCTAGGTAAATGACCAAACATGGCTTCTATAAACTTTTCAAACAACCAAATAAAAAATTCTATCCTTTCATATGAATCCGGCCCCGAAATTTACCGTTTGTCCATGGTGATTAACCCCGGTAAAAGGTGCAAAGATGAGACGGTATTGATTAGTGTCATATGTTGTGTCAAATATTAACACATCTCCAAAATATTTGTAATACTTTCTAGCAAGAGCATCTATCCAAAACACATGCGTCAATTTATTGTCATTATATACTTTATACGCATACTCGAAAAATAGATTTATCTCTTTCTCCTCTTGCAAATGCTCCAACAATAAGTGAGCACCATATGCTTTCTTCTCATCCCTCTCCCTTTGCAAGGCATTCCGAATATCTTTTTCTATGCATCCAATATCTCCATAACCACCACTTTCAACTGCTAAGATTGAAATACAATCCGATGTCTTTAGATTAGCATCTTTTAGTGTGTTTAAGAGGCTTTTTTGTGCTTCAGTCACGTTTCTATTGCTTCTTAAGAATTGTTGTTTTCTTGGAGTGACACACACATGATTATGAGATTCATTAAATCTCCGAACGGACCACTTTCCATCAGAGTCTCTTTGAAACCTTATACTTGCCAAGCAATTTTCTCGAGTTATGGACCTTTTCCTCTTTGCTCTTCCATCCGTTACATTTATTTTCTCCCTTGGTAGCCCTTGCTTTGAGCAAACAAATTGCTGAGAATACCTTTCTCCTGTAACTTTATCAATTAGTGTCGCATATTTTCTAACTGAAAACCCTGCTAATTTTGCATACTGTTTGTAAAAATCCTCCCCTTCTTTCAATGAGTTAAAACTCTTTCATTTTACTGGTTTATACATCTCCTCAACATTTTCCCAACTGGATGCACAATTCGGAAGTGAACTCGATGCATCCATTAAATATATGCTTCCTACACACTCAAAGAAAACAGTTCTGCCAACAACATCATAGTATTAATCAAACCTCACTCACAATTCACAATTTTTGCATATAATTAAAAATTAATGCACGAAAATCTGGCATCATTAAGTTCTAATTGCAACAAAGGAGAAAACATTATTACTAAAATTAAAATAACATTTTTTCTGAAATTAATACATACATACATGCTCAGGTTATTGATGTTGAAATACATTCATGCTCAGGTTATTGGTGTTGAAATACAATCATGCTCAGGTTGATTCTACATGTGCAAATTAAAGTAAATTCATGTTTCCGAGCCAAAATCATACTGGCACTTCAAAAATTTGGCACTTCAAGGCAATTAGAAAGCTCAAATCGTCTTAATGAAAAAGAAACTGATACTTGCTATAATCATTATTATGAGAGGAATTGAAGGTACTACAATTTTATATGCCAATTTCCCAGTAAATGAAGCTGAACATATATGTTACTCCCCAAAATAGAAATTAAGATACAATACTTGCTAATTCTGACTTAGACAATTTTTGGTCCCTAATGAAAAAATGAACCTTAGCACACCGATTCAAGAATTAACAGAAGTTCAAACAAAATAGTTGTAGGTGTAGCCGATTCAACAAAAACATAGCTAATGAATAAACCTTTCAAACAAGTAACAAAAATGGAACAACTCTTCATTGTTCCCTCGTATTTAATCCGATATTAGATCTTTAGATTTTTGAATCCTTAATCACCAAGTGAATGGCTAGTTTCTGTTTTGTTTACACTACATCAATCTCAATTATCCTGTGAAATAGACAACAAACAAGAAGCCTCCTCTCATTTTAACTTCGCATGCTTTCTTGTCTAGCGCTACAGATAATACACCAGTCTAAATAAATTTAAAAAATAATTCCTTGAACTAACCCCAGAAATTTACCTTGTGGGTGCTGATCACGGTTTTTGATGCAATTGAAGCTTCCGCCTGAAGAAGAAGATGGCAAACAGGCCTAGGTCCAGGGCAAACTTGCCTCGAACACAATTCCTTCTTGAACTGTTGTGGGTCGCCCAAACATCAGTTCTCAAGAATGTAAATGCATGAATTAATAATAACATCAAATTAAAAAAATATCTTCTTGAGCATACCACAGAATTTTACCTTGTGGGTGATGAGCTATGGTTTTGATGCAATTGAAGATTCCGATTGATGAAGAAGACGATGCAAACATGCCTAGGGTTAGTGTTTTTGGGGGCTTCATCAGCGTTAGAGATGGAGAGGGCTGGGGGAGGGAGACTGGGTTAGGAGGCTTCGTCAACGAGAGAGAGGGAGATGAGGGTGGCTACGAGATGAATTTGGGGTTTGCGTAAACGATGGGGTTTTTGTCCGCAGGAGGGAGAGGGCTGGGGGAGGGAGACTGGGGTATGGGGCTTCGTCGGTGAAAGAGAGGGAGATGCGGGTGGCTACGCTCTGATTTTGGGGTTTTCATCGGCGAGGGGTTAGGGTTTTTTTCTTCGTCCGAGAGAGAGAGACCGCGAGAGGTTGAGGAGTAGGGTGAATATATGGGGTCGTCGTCCGCGAGCGATTAATTGAGAGAGGAGATGAGCTTCGTTCGAGAGAGAGAGAGACCAAGGTTTCTTCTTTGGGGTCTTCGTCTGCGAGGGGGAGAAGGGGACGCGAGGCGTTGGGATCGTGAAAATCACGGGAAGGGATGGTGACCCAGTAACACGTGCGCGACACATGAGTTGGGAGGGGAATAAATCTGAGACATTGGCTCTGATCCGATGGCCAAGATGGATTTGCTCACTTTAAGATGGTTTGCTTCCCATCTCACCATAGCATCTCCCTATATATATGTATATATATATATGATTTACTGTAGAAAAGGTGGCACATGATCCATTGGATCAGGTGCTAAGATACAAAAAAGGTGGAAAGTACAAACGCCCACATGGGCTTGTACTCGCTGGGTCCCACCTTTTTGTGTCTTGCACCTGATCCATTGGATCAGGTGCAACCTGCTCTACATTAATCCCATATATATATATATATATATGTATATATATACATATACGTATACACACACACACACACACACACACACACACACACACATATATATATATTATAAAACAGAGATGTTATCATGGGGTTTTGGATAAGAGTTGTTGGATAAGAGAAATTGGTTATGAGAAAATGGATAAGAGAAAATGGATAAGAGAAAATGGATAAGGGAATTTGGATATGTTTGTATAAGATTTTTGGATATGTTTGTATTTGAGAAATTGCATATGAGAAATTGATATGAGATATTGGGTATGGTTTGTGTGTTGGGGGGACATTTTGAAATTTGAAATTTGATTTTGAAATGAAAATTTTGGGGGGACACTCTGCTGCAAAACACCACTGCAATTTGAAACGAAAATTTTGCCGGGAGAGCCTCAAATCACAAACACATCTACTGCAAAATTCGGCACTTCAACTTGAAACGAAAATTTTCCCGGAGAGCCTCAAATCACAAACACTTCGGCACTGCAAAATTCGGCAAGAGCCTCAAATCAAAAACCATGGCAAGAACCACGACAACCACGGCACTTCAACTTCGGCAAGAACCATGAAAACTTCAACTTCGGCACTTCAACTTCTCCTCCTCCGACGTGACCACGGCAAGAACCACAGCAAGAACCACGTCACTTCAACTTCGAGAGCCTTGCACGCCATCCGCGTACCTTCTCCACGTCGATCACCACAACGGATGCCTCCTCCTCTCCTTCATCAATATTAATACTGAGCAATGGAAGCTACTCAAGAAGAGCAATGGAAGCTACACAAATGGTGTTGTTGACAGAGAAAGCATCCAACCGTAGGGATCAAAATTTGTTAGCAGAAGGAAATTTGATTCCTCCCCCATTATTTTTTCTCAGCTCGACTGATTCTTTATTGTTTTTGATGTTTTTTGCAACAATAAATTTGGATTTTATCTCCAGGATTTCTGCACACCAACTATTTGTACAAATGCTCAAATCAATTTAGGTTCATGTGCACACCAACTAAGATTTTGTTGAATATACCAACTTTGCTGTATTGGTTCAAACTTGGATTCATGTGAACAAAAACTTGGATTCAATTTAGATTCATGTGAACAAAAAATTAAGTATATCCACTTTTGTTATACCAAATTGCCAGGCATTTTGTTGGTTCAAACTTGGATATTCTTGCAGGCATTTTTGTTATATTCTTGCAGGCAAGGCTCATCTTCAAATTTGCAGGCATTTTGTTGGTTCATGGCTGAATTTTTGTAGGCATTAACAGGATTGATAAGGATATCCCAGTTTGATAAGGATTTGATAAGGATTTGTTAACTCCATGAACCAACAAAAGTCCTTAACAAGAATATCCCAGTTTGATAACGATTTGCTAAGGATTTGCTTAGGATTTGCACTATCATTTGCACTCATTTGCACTCTCTCATTTTTTATATTGCTAAATACTCCATTTTTTAGTTTCACAGTAAGTTTAACAATAAGCATTCATGTTTCTCATTTGCTCATTTTTCATGTTTTAGTTAGAGGGAGTAAATGAGTTTTAGTTGCTCATTTTCTATTTTTGGATTTTTGTTTCTTGGAGTATAATGAGTTTTATTGTGCACATGAGTTTTAGTTTTTGGCGTATAATAAGTTGATAAAAGTAATCATATCAATGTATTTTATTAAAACTCATTACCTCATTTTTACATGACAAAATAAATACTGAAATAATCCTGTAAATACCAAGGGTAAAATGGATTTACTCCCAAGCATTAGTCCATTAAATCATTTTTTTCTCAATATTAACCCAACCCCAAGCATTTGATATTACACCAATATTTTCTGTTTAAAATATCAGTTGAGTCCAGTTTTTTTTGTTATGTTTGTCCAGTTTTTAAATGAGTCCAGTTAGTGTTGAACAACACCAAGTTGATTTGCATTATTCTAATTTGTGTTGAAATAACACCAAGTTGATATGCATTATTCCAATTTGTGTTGTTCTGGGTTAACATGATATAAAGTCCAGTTTTTATCATGTTTGATGGTGTATTAGGATATAAAGTTAAACACTGAAATTTATATCTAGACTTTATATCTGGTCCATTTTTAACATATGGTCCATTATGTAACAGGATATAAAGTCCAGTTTGATGTTAAGTCCAGTTTGATCTTGAATATTCTTAGTAGTTAACATATGTAATTTCAGTTTGTTTGTGCTAACCTAAAATGAACTTCCTCAGTTTGATGTTAAGCCCCTGATATGTTAACCACCCATGTAATTTCAGTGGTTAAGAAATGTAATTTCAGCTTGAATAACCCATTCCCCCAATACACCATATGTTAAAAATAATCTTAGTGCAGAACTAAAATGAACTTTATATCCTGATCTTGAATCATACATCATATCCTGTTAATTTACTCTTGCTACAAACAATCAAAATTGAGTGAGTACTTTTTGTTGGTTGTTTATTTCAGGTTGTTTGTAGAAATTTGGACTGATATGGCTGAATGCCAAAACTGAAACATTTCAGTCACCAAGAACTCCATCAAACAAAAATTGGAATCATATCATAACTGTTAAAAAAATTGGGAGTAATTGGCCATATGGGTAACTGTTAAAAAACATTTGTTAGGTGATTGTTGTCTATAGTTCAGTTATATATGTAGCTGTTTGCTATTTGTTCAATAATATATAATGAATTTCATCATTCTAGATGTTATAACAGAATATTATCCACAGATTGAAATGCTTGGGGGTTTAATGAAATGTTTATGAACATGTTAATCATTTTTAATCATTGTTAATCATTGTTAATCATTTTCTAAAATTTTGAAATGGATTTTCATAGTTAATCATTGTTGATAATGATTTCTTCATAAACCTTTGACAAAGATGGCTTGCAGTTCAGGCTTAGTGTTGTTGCCTTGAGTTGCAGCATGATTAGTATGGGGAGATCATCTGTAGGGGATGAAACAAGTTAAGATCGCTATATTGTCCAGGCATTTCATAATTGAGGATGTGCCTGCCTCCCAAGGAATCAAGAAGCTCAAATGACATGTATTGGGATGTGCATTCATTTTTTCTGAAATCATAGGGAAGATCAGAAAATAGAATTTATCATTGAATCCTTTATTCAAATAGAGTATTGTCTGCTGTATCTATTGCATTTCTGCTTGCGTTGGCATCAAGTTTCCATCTTGAATTTCCTATTACTCATGTCATCGGCTTTCCTTCATGTACAAAGAAGCATAGAAGCCATGGCCTGAACACGTGTCGTCATCGTATATGGCCCACAAGGATTGCCTATAATGCCAGTTGCCAGGCAAGATCAGAATTCATGCCCACCATGCATGTGCACAACCCCATGAAGTTCATATATCTGACAGCCAAATAAATTGGATATCTCTCACATGCTATGCTAACTTTATGTGTGAATTGAAATGCCTTATGCCATACTGATTTAGGGCTATCTGATACCATGCTTATTGTTAAAATGTTATATTGTTGATATTCACCCAAATGGACACGGTGAGTGGTTTACTCACAATATTTGTTTACATTGTTTAGGCTTTAAAATATTTTCGGTGATTGTAAAATCATCTAATTTGTTTACAATTGGTGGGTATCCATTAATTTTTAGTCACATCATTTAATATTGATAATAAAGCCATGCACAGAATTTTGTGAGTTCTGAACCCATTGGCGGAAAAAATCGTCGTGGGGAAAAAATTGACGTTTCTCTGAGTTGAATTTGACCTTTAATTTGACAGGTCCACAGAGGTTTTCAAACATGAACACATGTAGTTAAAAGGCATGTTCAAGTTTCATGGTTCAAGTTTGATCTCAGTTTTAAGATTGGTTCATTTTGATGTTGTTAGTTAGCAAGATCAAGATCACAAATATTTTAGTGAGTGAATCCCATGTTTGCTTTCAGGAACAATTGATAAAACATCAATCTGATTTCTCAATTGATTTGCATGATAAGCAAATTATGATGTTTTAGCTAGATTTGTGAATTTGCTTACATGCAAAACTGATTTGCATGTTTGATAACAGGATAATTTGTACTCTGTGATGCGAGAGTATTAAGTCAACTGATTTCATATTTTGTGAACATGAAAATATCAAACTGAAGTGGATCTAATCTATATGAACTGAAATGGACCTAATTTATATCAAACCTGAAAATATTAGATCATTGACTAAAACTACTGGAAACATTATGGAGCTAATCTGAAATATGAACATTTATATCAAACATTGTGGATCTAATTTATTCCAAACATGAAAATCTTCATGTATCATGTCATCCTGTTTTCATGCTCCACTGAAGTGGAGCTGATCACAGTTGTATTTGATTTTTTTGTACCCCAATGCATCATATGACCTGATTGGGAAAGTTACAGGTGAAAATTTCAAATGGTCACAAAATATTAACTGATATTTTCATTTCATGTTCACAAAAGTTCCTATGGATGCAGACTTAATGCTCAAAAAAGTTCATGTTCATAAAGTTCATGATCATGTTTAGATTTGTATACAGACTTCATGTTCATTTTTTTTCATCTTTGGGCCATCACCAGGAGGAATCGCCTCCTACACCACCATCAAGCCCATGTTTGTCAATGAGAAAATATGGCAAGTATTGCTGGAGTAATGAAACGTATAAGTATCAAGGGAATTGATATCTTTATTTTCAATGCAATATGAATTAGTTATGTCAAGTATTTTTGGAGCAAGTATTTATGTGCAATTGCCACAGGTATTACTAGAGCAAGTATTTTTGGCGTGGTCTGGCTTATGGCAGTGTTCTGGAGCTTATCTCTTAGTGTCAATAAGCAAATTTGATAAGTATTGTTGGAGAAATGTATCATATATGTACCATGGGAATTGCTATCTTTATTTTCAATTGCAACAGGTATCAGTTATGTAAAGTATTTTTGGAACAAGTATTTGTGAGCAATTAAAGTTATGTCAAGTATTTGTAAGTATCTGTATGTTTATGTATAACTTCTTAGGCTTATTAAATTTTGTTGGTATAATGTGTCCCCTTCTTACTCTGGGATGTGAATAGGGTGCCCCCATCATCAGATTTCCTTTCGGGTATTGGTTTGTCTAATGTCCAATGTAGCTTCAATATTTTGTACATGGGCAGTCTAGTTGCACATTTCTCATCGTCATCATATTCATAGCATGAGGAGCAAAGCAACAACTAGAAGACCATATCAGAGAAACGTAAAAGAGAGAGGTGGGGCATCATCAGTGTATGTTTTGTCAATGGATGTTTAGAGCCATAACAAAGAAAAAGAAAAGGAGATATGTCATTGTATCAATTTCAAGTTTTGTCAATGTATGTTTAGAACAAGGATTTGGCAATATATCAAGTTCTGGCGATATCAATACCAAGTTCTGGCAAAGTATATTTGGCAATGTAAATTTAGACCAAGGATTTGGCAATGTATCAAAATCAATTTCTGGCAATATATCAATATCATAATTATGAGAATGTATATTGGAATCATAGTTCTGGCAATGTATCAATATTATAATTATGATAATGTATTTTGGAATCGTAGTTCTGAAATATATTTTGGAATCATAGTTCTAGGAATCAAGTTAGTGAATCATATTATATACATGTATCAAAGTAGCTGAATCAGTTTACAAAATGATTTTCATATAAATCCATGTATCAAATTTATTGTTATATCCATTTTCTGGCAAAATGAATGTTATATCCATGTATCAAAATGATTTTTATATTTCAGCTTGGAGCATATGCCATTGTCCTTAACAAAAGGAAACAACAAATATTTTTACGCTAATTTGTTGTTCTGCGCCGAAGGCATCCGCACCGAATTTGTTGTTATGCGTCGAATTTGTTGTTCCGCATCAGCACCGAATTTGTTGTACTGCACCGAAGGCGTTCGTGCCGCTAAATATTTTTACGCTAATTTATTGTTCTGCACCGAATTTGTTGTTCTATGCTAATTTGTTGCTTTACGCCAAAGGCGCCCCAGCAAATTTATTGTTCTGTGTCGAAGGTGCCGGTGTCGAATTTATTGTTCCGTGCTAAAGGCGCCTGTGCTGCTAAATTTTTTACGCGAATTTGTTTTTCCTCGCTGAAGGCGCCCGCCAAAGTTCCGTGCCGAATTTGTTGTTCTAGGAAAATTTTTTGTTCCGCGCTAAAGGCACCAGCATCGAATTTGTTGTTCTGTGTCGAAGGCGCCCTCGCCGAATTTGTTGTTCTGTGTCGAATGGGCCTGCGCTATATTTGTTATTCTGCGCCGAAGGCGCCCACGTCGAAGTCGGTCGTGTTGATAAATATTTTTACGCTAATTTCTAATTCTTTTAAATTTTTAAGGTGGAAATTTTTTTGGGGGAACAAAGATTTCGCGGGGAAATCTTAAATAAACCGTGCCCGCGGGCATGGGTTATGACTAGTACATATATATAGGGCAATCTTCGGGTGCGAAATAACCCGTGCGAAAACATTGTTTAATTTTTTTTTCAATTTTTTTTCAATTTTTTTTATGTTTAATCCATACAATTATATACCCCAGGAAAAATAATAGGTGAACCCGTTGGGGATTAGAGCACTCATCCGCCCGTTACAAATTTAATGGTCTCAAAACGTGCGAATTTGATGAAATGCCTTGATCGAAGGCCAAATGACATTATTTCTCAACCATTATTTTTTTGAGGGAGGTATAACAACATATAATGAGGGTGGAAAAAAGAATTTTTGAATTTTTTTTCAAAAAAAGATAAAAACATTTTCGCACCGTGTGAAATGTTCTCATTTGAAGATTGGAAAAAAGAATTTTTGAATTTTTTTTTCAAAAAAAGATAAAAACATTTTCGCACCGTGTGAAATGTTCTCATTTGAAGATTTACACACACACACATACACACACACACACACATAAAATAATGGGTATCATACGCCATATGAGAGGGTCTCTCATATGCCCTCTCACATAAATGGGGCAAGTACAAGTCCACATGGGCTTGTACTTGTTGTACTTGCCCACTTTATGTGAGAGGGCATATGAGAGACCCTCTCATATGGCGTATGCTACCCATTATTCTAATATATATATGGGGTGTTTTTGAACTTATCGTATGTGGCAATGTCATGTCAAAATTTGGGGGGAAAGCTATATTACATTTGAGGGATGTTTTTGAACTTATCCTATGTGGCAATGTTATATCAAAATTTGGGGGGAAATTTGTTGGGTTGGAGGGAAATTTGTTGAGGGAAAACAAAAGCTTTGATTTTTTGAAAACTTATCATATACCTTCACACAAAAACCCCATCAACTTATTTGTGAATATATGTTAAATTTTTTGTGGAGAAAAATTTGTATTTGTGCGCCTGCGCCGAAGGCGCCCGCTAAATTTTTGTTCCTTTAAATTGTGAAGTGGACTATTATATGTCCCAAAATTTTGGTAGGGGAAATAATTTTTTGGTAAACAAAGTTTTAAATGAACCGTGCCCGAGGGCATGTGTTATGACTAGTGTGTGTGTGTGTGTGTGTGTGTGTGTGTGTGTGTAAGACATATATGTAGGGGATAATAATAATTTTTATGATTACTCATATTATATTCAATGTTTGCAAAAACATCAAAAAGGGAGAGAATGTTATAAACTCACTACTCCTCATAAGGTTTTGATGATACAAACATATTATTCTGTGTGTACTAACTTTATTTATGCAGATTTTATAGCTCAATTATTTCACATTTCCAGATAAGACAATCATCAAGGCTACATATTTCAAAAAGCATCCACTACGAGACAAAGCATATCGATGGGATTTTGTATCTTGTAAAAGGATATGTAATCTTATCTTTTCCCTTGCATATACTTAGAATGTAAAAGCCTTGATGATGACTATCTTAGTTGTTTAGGGTCTGTCTTCAAAAAATGAACTCAATGACCAAATTAGTCGACTAGTCATTCCTATTAGTCAACCCGTTTAATTATTAAAATATTCCAAAAATTCCAAAAATTTCAGAACTGTTATGAATCATCATTTGGGGGAGGAACCCCCAGCTCTTTATTTATAGCATATAGAGGATCGTATACAGAAAAGATACAATGGGTACGGTCTTATCTATAAGATTAGCCGTGATCCCAACCGACTAACCAACTCAGTATTATCCCTTTACAACACTCCCCCTTATCCAGCCATAAGAATAGACTCTGCTCATGAATACTTCAGGATTCTGAGTGTATTAGGAGTCTCACATGGGGTGGATACTTCAGGATCCTGAGTTGGTGAGGTTTGCCTCCTTAAAACATTTAGCAATAGAAAACCCTGTGGGAAAAACCATAGTTAAGGAAAAAGAGTGCAGACACTCTCTAACTCCCATTGATCTGTACAAGCACTCATGCTTTTAGATCTTGTAGGTGCCTCATCCCAATTTTCTGTACAAACTTCCTAAAGGTAGCAGTAGGAAGGGCTTTAGTGAACAAGTCTACCAGGTTGTTACATGATTGTAATTGTTTGACGTCGATCATGCCATCTCTCTGTAGCTCGTACGTCTGGAAGAATTTGGGGAAAATATGCTTTATTCTGTCGCCTTTGATGTAGCCACCTCGTAGCTGAGCTATGCAAGTAGCATTGTCCTTGAACATGGTAGTATGTTCAAGGTTCCCATACTTCATTCTGGTCATCACTAGGATGTGATTTACAACTGACCGTAGCCAGACACATTCTCTGCTTGCTGCATGGATGGCGATGATCTCTGAGTGATTAGATGAGGTCGCCGTCATGGTTTCCTTAACGGATCTCCAGGAAATGGCTGTCCCACTGTCACGCCCCGCTTCCCAAAACTACAGAGGCGAAGCGTGACTAAGGCCCGCTTAGGCCGGAGCTGTGAAGCTCGGACCCAATAAGCGTCTGTGTGGTACTCCAAGACGAAGGACAGGTCCCTGCAGGTTAGTACAGAACAACAAAAGTACTAAAAAGGAAACATTCATTTTATTCCAAAAGATAACAATCCAGAAGTACTGAGAGTCTAACAAAAGCCTGACTCGGCTACAACAACTGAAAGGTAAACTACCGGTGTAAGCACCCAACCTAGGCAGAAAATAAACGATGCTATGCACCCAACTAAACTGCAGTGAGACCTCTGGATCAGCAACGTGAAGACCTCTAGCTCTGGTCCTCCTCGGGCACGTACTCTGGATCGACGTACTCCGGCTCTACATACTCTGGCAGGTCCGCCTCGTCAACGTACTCTGTCTCAACACCTGACGTACAACACCCAAAAGACAGGAACTGTGCGTCAGGTAAAGTCTACAAAAGAGGGTTAGACTCTACTACAAGTGTACTGAAACTTTAAGCAATGATTTACTGGTTGATTAGCATGCTGGGGTTATACATAGTAACAAAAGAAGGTAAATAGAGCAGGAAAGTAAAACGCGTCAAGCAGTAGCCGTAGAGTGTGCTACCGACTATGGGACTAACCTAAACGGGTCCAGACAAGACGTGACAAGACAAGACAAGACAGGACAAGACAAGACATGTGTGACTCGAAGGGTTCACGCCTTACGGTTCGAGGGGGATCAGACCCTCTCCCCATGCGCACGCTCAACCCTATCCCAACCCAAGTGCACAAGACAAGTCCGTACAAGGGATCACTCACTCTAGCTTGGTGAGTGCCCTATTACCCACAGGCTGTGTATCAGTACAAGGGATCAACCACTCACTGGTGAGTGCCCTATTGTCCGCAGGCTGTGTATGTAGGGAATTCTGGGACCCTTAGGGCACAAAAACTCTATGCCCATCCTAAGTCGGACGGAACATAGACAGAAATAGCAGCGGAAAATAATCATGTTAATCTAATTAACATTTAACCCTAAGGTCCAATACCCTAATCCAAGATCTATGCCGACTTGGGATGGGTCTGACCATCCCAAGAAGGATCTAGCCTACTACGATTAAATTAAACTAATGCTTAATTACACACATACCCGGAATCTAAACCCTGGAGCAGGCGAGATGTTCCGCACCGTCTTCCGAGCCGCTCCCGTCCCACGCCGAGCCGCTCCTCGAACCGCTCCCCGAACCGCTCCTCGTACCGCTCCGCATCCCGAGGCGATCAATCCTGTGTCGCCGAGCCAACCACACGCCAAAGAAAGTTTCACGCGAGTGAAACCTCCGCCTAGATTTTGGATCTGAATCCGAACTCCTTTGCGGCTTTGCTAGAGCCCTCAGGAGCAAGGCATAAATTTATAGGGAGAGGAGAAATATTAATTTAAGCTTAGATTCCAGCGTGCTCCAACATTTACGAGAGCCGCTCAGATCTAGAGCTTGGGACGAGTTTTGAGGAGGAGAGCAGACCCCTATTTATATAGGTGGCGAACTCTCCCCTTTTCTCAAAATCCGATGTGGGACTATTAATTTGAGTTAATTAAAAATCAAGTTAGTTTGCACTTCACAAAGTGAAAACTTCCGTGAATTTTAAATCCATCACCGTTGAACTTTAGGATTGATACAACCAATCAATTTGAAGGGTGTTCAACGGTGAACGCATAGGAAAAAACCGTTCGTCAATCGGAGTTCGTTTGACCGTCCAATTGACCGCTCAAAGTTCAACCTATGGCTAGTTTTTCGCAAAACCAGCCGTCAAATCTGACATCAAACCTAGGGTTCAGCACCCTAAGGTGGGGCCCAACCTGTGGGCCCCATAGCCTCAAACCCAGGCTGACTGGGCGCCTGCCAGACCTGGGCACGGGTGCCCAGGTCTGGCACGGGCGCCCAGGCGCGGGCGCCCAGGCGCGGGTGCCCAGGCGCCAGGCGAGCGCCTGGCGGGTGCCTGGGCCAGGCGCCCAAGGTGCCCGGCCCAGGGCGCCTGGGCTCCCAGGTGCCCAGGCCCGCCTGGGCGGCCCGCCTGGGCGGCCCGCCTGGGCGCAGTCCCAGGCGCCCAGCGCCTGGGCCTGGGCCTCGGCCCTGGCTTCCTGGCTTAGCCAGGTCTGGCCAGGTGCCCAGGCCAGACTTGGTCTGGCCTGGGTCAGCCTGGTCTGACCTGGTCTGACCCGTTTGGCTGTTTTGGCTCTAACTTGAGCATCTGGCGTCCGATTTGGACGCCGTTCGAACCTGGGCGTAGACCTGGACATTCCCGTCTTACCCGTGAACTTTTCCTTGCGTTTATTTTATTAAATATTGTTTTAAACAATTTAAAACACATTTAATCTCTTTTGCATCAAATGCAAATTATTCCCTATCTAAGCTTAAATTATCATTTGCATCAAATACAAATGATCCGAGGGCATATTCCTCTACATCTCCCACTTGCACTCAGGATTATTTATCTCGAATGTAGGAGATGATTGCAAACATCTTTTGCAATATTTTATCCCTTGCATCAAATGCAAATTATTCTCCCTAACTAATTTCTACCTATTACTAGACGAAGATCGCACTCTGTGTGAGACCCTACAGCCTGACCCTTACAACAGGTTGGGCTCGAAGCCCTATACAGCAGTGACCACGAGCAGTGGTTGTCTTCCCTGCTTCAGGAATCATCATTATGTGGTTAACTCATTGACATGAGTATTGTCGGGACCACCCTGACTGTTTCTGTGATGAATTCCACAGTTATAGTCTTTTCGTCTTTAACTATGTCATGTAAGTCAAGTCTAGGGTACCGTCAAACTGTCAACCCCAATAACTTGACTCCGGTTAGTTTCTATCGATCTTTTAGTCAAAAATGTTGGACTTCTTCCAACATACTCTGGCCAGAGTTTTTACTAAAGACCGAACTAACCCTACGACACTAACTCCCATTGACCGGGAGAGACGAATCCTCTCTTGGTCATTACTCTCCTCATACGCTTCAAGTGTCACCCAATCAAAGACCTTTCGATAGGCCTTGCCTCGAAGCTAGGTCATTTGATCTAAGTGGCACCGTTCACGCACATGTTCGTCAAAATGACCTCAAGTCAAAAGACCAACTAGCCTATCACCACTCAGAGTCATCATTGACAGATTGGTCATATAACCATATGATAACTCTTGTGGATCGTTCAGTGAACTCATTCTCTAATGAGCACCTGTGTCTCATTTATGACTTCGCTAAGTCAAGCGATCATAAGATCATCGCCACCGCTAAACGGTGAAGACTAAGACACAATGGTCTATCCGATGTTTCGATATCCTTGTCTCGAAACATCTATGACCACGAACCCTTTTAGACTTATGCTACAGATGGTCAAACATTTCTCCATGATCGAGATACTCATCTCGATACCTGTTTGACCTTGCATGAAGTCTCAGGACTTTACCTAAGTTAATATCCAATGTTAACTACATTATAACATAACTTTAGATAAATTATTACCAAACAGCTTACCGTTATTTCGAACAAGACGTTTGTGCTATTCACACACAGAGATAGATTGCCTCGAAGGTATCTTCTCTCAACATCTCCTACTTGCACTCATGCCCATTTATCTCGGTATCTAATACCGTTTTTACACATAAGTTTTCCCGACTTCATGTGGTAGAGACTTCGTGAGTGGATCTGCTAAAACCGTCTACACTATAGACTTAAGGGGTTTCTATGTTCATATTAGACCAACCATTTGAATCTCATTCAAATAATTCATTTGGTCTGTCGGAATCTATAATATTTTTATTTACTTGGATCTTATCCAGTTCATCGTACCTTACGATGATTAGTTATTGGTCATTTCAATTTGCTCATATCTATTTCTGACAAAGTATCAAACTCTTTTGATCACTTCGTCAAAAATATATGTTCCATCTCTTTGATGCCTCGCATGTAATTTATACGCTCCTACTGACCTTGAAAACTTTCTGGCCATTTCATATAAGTTGGTTCGTCTAAATCATATTTAGAAAAAACAACTTATAAGTGAATGCTCAAATTTTCATGGTCAACTTGAGCGATTACATCGAGCTTGGTCCGAGTAGATCTGTACACATCTGCTAGTGAAAACGGTTTCATAATAATCCGTTTTTAGGAATTACTATGGAAAAACCGTTCTCGACCAACATGATTGTACTTCACTATTTTCTTTTCTGCACCAATCTTTCAACTTAAAGATTTACTTGCAGTAAGTGAGGAAACATTTTCCTTGGGCACGTAAACTAAATTCCAAAATTTATTTACGCACACGGACCTATTCTGGTTGCATCAAGTTTTAAATCGGAGTTACTACTCCGAATTTTATCCTAGAAGTTGACTGAGTCATCATCAGTTATGATGTTTAACTCGACTCTTCGTCTCACGAAATTCGAGTAATTATACAACTTCATAATGATTGATTTAATGAATATCTTATTGATAATGTCCTCATAGAACATTATCAAAAACTAGGCATTACTATCCGGGACTTAACCCAGAGGGAGGACTTAACTCAGAGTCACTTGCTATGGATCGCACCAAGTCTAACTCAGTGTGATTCATATTTTAACACATGGATGTGTTAACAGACTTGACCTGGGAGAAAATCACATTTTCTTTTAATTACGCAAGATTTTATGTAGCCAAGTATTCGACCATTCGATCTAATCGAATCAGTTTAAATACTTTAGTCATTTCGTTCTTTATTTTATCAGACTTGTGTTTCATCAAGAACACGTGTCTTAATAAAATATACGAATAACTTATTTTGGTTAATTTAGACTCGAGTACATCAGTATGTACTAGACTGAGTTCGACAACTCATTCTCCCACTGTCTTACAGATGGGTTTCGGCCATTATATCTAAGAGGGTAAGATTCACAAGTGTCCGCAGACTTTATAATACTAGAGGTCAGACCCCTCTTTATGTGACTTGTGAAGCTTAGTCTCTCAATATGGCCTAGTCTATTTTGCCATATAAGTTTGCTACTATCTTGTGTATTTATATATTAACATTTAATATATATATTATCATTATAAATTTTACTCATTGCTTCAGAAGCAATGTGACGACATTCGTCAAAATGTGTTAACCTTTTGTATAACAATAATTATGAAATCGTGACATCAAAATATGTCACATTTTCATTTCCTCCTCCTTATGCCTTTACTAATGATAAATTAAACTAACTTTCTCAATTGACTTACCGGAGTGCCTTCTTCCTTTTCTAAATCACATTTAGATATTAATTAGCTCAACATAAATAAATAGCTATGCAAGCATCTCATGTATCCAAACGCCTGAGAGTTGCAATCTTGAGTGTAGCTCAAGAAGTTGCTTGTCTCAAGGTCCGGTTGGAATACATAGCCTTGCACCGCTCATGCACTTGTATTCGACTCAAACAATTTGATCGAATTCTCGAACTTTGCGGATCAGAATTTGTTTGTCCATACAACCTTGAGGGTAGCTCGACAAGTTGTAGGGAGAAACATACTTTGAATATCCTATATGTTCAAGCTGCCTCATATAGAGACGAGTGACATGTAGCGTGAATTTATTTGTTGGACCCAGAACTTAATGAAATCATATTTCTTAATTCTGTTCTTTAGAAGGTCATTTTAATGTCAACGAGAATATAGTTTTGATTCTATCAATTAGAATTTAGCTTGATATTCAATTAATCAACCTATTTGACCAGTTAACTTATTCCATTAAAATATTATATTTCGATTCCTTCGGTAAACATAGTCTTGCCCTAGTTTAGCATATGTTCATTATTAAATATAGGTAGATTGGCATTCATCTATCTATATCCTCCCACTATTTTTATGATCGTTTCAAAGCTTAATAACGAATGATTTAATCGAATTAAAATATTTAAAATTTAGTGAAAGAGGGATCCAATCATCCTGAACCTCACAACCTTGAGGAGACTCAACAAGTTGATTGGTTCCATGATTGGTAGACTAACTCTTAGTCAATCACATCACATGAGACTCCCTGTCTTTTTTTAACCCACAGTCACTTATGATCTTGAGGAGACTCAACAAATCATAATGACTGGTCTAGTCAGACCCTTGATTTCGTGTCCAGATTTGACTTAGATCGATGCTCGAGGAGACCCGACGTATCGATTTGGGTCAAGTCTAGACTACATCACATGTATGTTGGAGTTTGTTCCTTAAAGATAAACATGTCATAGTTTGAGGAGACTCAACAACTATAATTGTCTTCTTTGAGTTACCAAGCTCCAAAATCAAGGAGGGATACAGATTAATCTTTAATAAGATTTATAACGCATTGAATAGATATAGTCCAGGGTGTCATACAATCATGATTCGCGACATTGCGGTCCAGCGGAACACAGCCAGGGAATTGACTAAGCCAGGATCACTATCCCTTAAAGGGTGATCCAGAACTCTTAGCCAAGCACATTGACTGGATCATGGTCCATTGAATGAAGCTTGTCATTTTTGTATGTGTGCCATAGACTAAACAGCTTTTATTAACAACTAATTAATCCTATCAACTAGTTGCATCCTTAAATTCAAAATTTTAGGATTTGTTTAATAACTTTTATTAAATCCTTATCAACTATAAGGTTCACGTGCTATCCTAATCGTTATTAGGATTTTAATAAATTTATTAACCAATGCCAAAAGCGAAGTCCTTTAATGAGAATTAATAATAACAATTAGAATTAAAATTTTCATTAAAAGGACTACCCTAATCAGGAATTAGGTCTTGAAGCATTGTTAATGTTTTATTAAAACATAGCATGTCATTAAAATTCAAGTAATAAATTTTAATCATTTCTTAATGGCTAACCTAAAAGGCTGTCTTGTGTTATCAAATAAGGGACAAAATGAACTAGCCATAAAGTTACACTAATTTATCGCATAAAAGGTGTACAACTATTTAACAATTTTAAATAGAACAATGTCTATCATATAAACAATTTTAGCATGCAAACATAAATTTAAATTTAAAATATGATTTTAAAACTATTTTATTTTTATCTCATAAAAAATTGTTTTTAAAATCACAAATTTGCATGCTACCTTTTAAAAAATTTATCGCATAAAAATTTTAACCATTAAAATCAGTTTTAAAATATCTCATAAAATTAAAACATCATTTTAGAAAAACTTTCATGCTTAAAAATTTATCATATAAAATTTTAGGCACTTTAAACTTATCACATAAATTTTAAAAGATTTAAATTTAGTTTAAAAAATTATCACATAAATTTTAAAACGTCATTTAAACATTTCCATGTTCAAAATTTATCAAATAGAATATTTGAACATCTAAAACATTTTTGAAAATTATCTCATAACTTTAAAAACATTTTTAAAAGCATTTAAAAGCATTTCATAGTTTAATAGAAATCGCAGGCTAGATCGTTACGCAGACCTACGCTCTGATACCACTGTAGGGAATTCTGGGACCCTTAGGACACAAAAACTCTATGACCGTCCTAAGTCGGATGGAACATATACAGAAATAGCAGCGAAAAATAATCATGTTAATCTAATTAACATTTAACCCTAAGGTCCAAGACCCTAATCCAAGATCTTGCCGACTTGGGATGGGTCTGACCATCCCAAGAAGGATCTAGCCTACTGCGATTAAATTAAACTAATGCTTAATTAAACACATACCCGGAATCTCAACCCTGGAGCAGGCGAGATGTTCCACACCGTCTTCCGAGCCGCTCCCGTCCCACGCCGAGCCGCTCCTCGAACCGCTCCCCGAACCGCTCCTCGAACCGCTCCGCATCCCGAGGCGATCAATCCCGTGTCGCCGAGCCAACCACGCGCCGAAGAAAGTTTCACGCGAGTGAAACCTCCGCCTAGATTTCGGATCTGAATCCGAACTCCTTTGCGGCTTTGCTAGAGCCCTCAGGAGCAAGGCATAAATTTATAGGGAGAGGAGAAATATTAATTTAAGCTTAGATCCGAGCGTGCTCCAACATTTACGAGAGCCGCTCAGATCTAGAGCTTGGGACGAGTTTTGAGGAGGAGAGCAGACCCCTATTTATATAGGCGGCGGACTCTCCCCTTTTCTCAAAATCCGATGTGGGACTATTAATTTGAGTTAATTAAAAATCAAGTTAGTTTGCACTTCATAAAGTGCAAACTTCTGTGAATTTTAACTCCCTCACCGTTGAACTTCAGGATTGATACAACCTATCAATTCGAAGGGTGTTCAACGGTGAACGCATAGGAAAAAACCGTTCGTCAATCGGAGTTCGTTTGACCGTCCAATTGACCGCTCAAAGTTCAACCTATGGCTAGTTTTTCACAAAAACCAGCCGTCAAATCTGCCATCAAACCTAGGGTTCAGCACCCTAAGGTGGGGCCCAACCTGTGGGCCCCACAGCCTCAAACCCAGTCTGACTGGGCGCCTGCCAGACCTAGGCACGGGCGCCCAGGTCTGGCACGGGCGCCCAGGCGCCCAGGTTCCCAGGCTCCCAGGCGCCCAGGCCCGCCTGGGCGGCCCGCCTGGGCGCAGGCCCTGGCGCCCAGCGCCTGGGCCTGTACCCAGGCCCTGGCTTCCTGGCTTAGCCAGGTCTGGCCAGGCGCACAAGCCAGACCTGGTCTGGCCTGGGTCAGCCGGGTCTGACCCGGTCTAATCCGTTTGGCTGTTTTGGCTCTAACTTGAGCATCTGGCGTCCGATTTGGACGCCGTTCGAACCTGGGCGTAGACCGGGACATTCCCATCTTACCCGTAAACTTTTCCTTGCGTTTATTTTATTAAATATTGTTTTAAACAATTTAAGACACATTTAATCTCTTTTGCATCAAATGCAAATTAGTCCATATATAAGCTTAAATTATCATTTGCATCAAATACAAATGATCCGAGGGCATATTCCTCTACAGTGTATCAGTACAAGGGATCACCCACTCACTGGTGAGTGCCCTATTGCCCGCAGGCTATGTATCAGTACAAGGGATCACCCACTCACTGGTGAGTGCCCTATTGCCCGCAGGCTGTTTATCAGTACAATGGATCACCCACTCACTGGTGAGTACCCTATTGCCCGCAGGCTGTGCAAAACAAGACACGACATGACAAGATAGGGATGGTTCTTCTAGGGGGTCCACACGCACGCACACACAGGATAACCCTAAGGTGTCAAAAGTTGTTGTTGAGCTTAGACTTCGTCGTCAAGTCTAAGCTATCAAGGGACGTCCCGGACGCTATCATTTCACGTCCGGTTCTCTTTGTTCACATTTAACAATTCTAAGAGTCTAAGGCCTAGACACGGCCGAAAGTGCAAGTGAGTACACTTGCCTGCGGTGGCGAGTGTGTCGTCCGTCCGGAGCGTCCCGTCCAAGCGTCTCGTCCACGGTAGTCTGTCTGAAACAGGGTCACGACGACGGTGTCAGGTCGTGTTTTTTTTTCAACAAATCCTATTCGGGCTTGTTTCTAAAATTGACGGGACTACCCTATCAGTCAAAAGTCACATTTTGATGTTTTGTTTAGTCTATATCGACTTCTACCCTATGTGCACAGAAAAATTGTCCGATTGTCAATCTTTCCTACGGTGGGCAGCGTTTTACAGATGCTGAAAGTAAATTTAGTTCCAGTTGTCTAATTTTAGTTTAGGGTTTGATTGATCTACGGTGTGGGTTCGCTACGAGTTCGGGGGACCAACCTCTCCGGTGTTTGACATAGAACGAAAGTAGAGTCTGAACGGTGGGATCTCCTCGTCGTCTACGAAGTCTCGACTACGGGTAGCTTAGCCAGACATGTCATGGCGGCGAACTGAAAGTGCGGGCAGCGGGCAGGGATAGCGGACAGTGAAGACGATCCCGTAGCTGTCCGTAGGAGGCGTTGGCGGTGCCAAGGAGCCGCGAGACAACGAGCAAGGGAAGAAACGGCCAAGGAGGCCAAAACAGCGAGCAACGGGGGCGAAGCGTCGACACAACGTCGCTGGAACGTCGACAGGAGTGGCAGCACATCGGAGTGGTGCCTAGCCGATCGAGCGACAGTCGCGCAGCGTAGGAAACATGGGCACCGGTCGGGAAACGCAGCAGCAGCTCGGCTGCTGCTGCCGCTGCTGCGAGCGGGGAGAACGGCCGGACTGAGGCATTCTCCGGCGTCGGGGGGGGGGGGGGGGGGGCGACGGTGACAGGGGCTCCAGCAGTGACTGAACGGTGGTGCGATGATCGGGAGTGGCGGCAGCGGTCGGAAAAACACAGCAGCGTGGGCTGTCGTTGCTTGTTGTTGCTGCTGCAAAACGAAACCGCCGGCGTGGCTGTTTCGGGAGGGTGAGGCGACGGTTGGCCGGAGCAAACGCTGGCGAGGGCTTGGGGGCGAGGGGAGAAGGAGATCATGGGGGTTTCGTGTGAGTTGCGACGGCTGAGAGTAATGCAAAAACCCTAGGTCTTAGGTTGAATGTGGGTAGGGTTTAATTGATTTATAAAAATAAGAGTTTGCTAAATAACTTTGGGGTTTTGATTAATTGGGTGAGAGGGGTAGAGATAGGAGGAGTGTAGATAGGGGAAGGGAAGGTACATATAGAGGCAGGACAATATCCCATTGATACGTATGATGATTTTTAGGGATACATTCAGATTTGGCGATCAATTTGAAATTTGAACTGGTTTGGGCTAATCAACGGTTGAGGTTTAATCGGGAGATAACTCTCGCTACGGGCGTCGGAAAATTAATCCGAAAATACCGGGACGATTGTGGAGACGAGACGCACGGGGCTACGGGGTCTGATCGCGTGCTACACCAACCAGATATTATCGTAAAATTGGGAACCGCGTATTGGTGCCAAAAGACCAAAACGCCCTTCCATTCAAAGCTGTTTTGCGAGAAACCGAGCCGTGAAATGATGTTCCTAAAAATTACTATAAAATTCTACATTCCATACGGTCACAATGGCATATCACATCGTATATACCGGAATCCAGAAAGAGTCAAATAAAATACGTGCACGATAAAGCACGTGCACGTAGAAATTCCATAAGGTCGAAAAGCGACCGTTACATTCTACCCCACTAAAATAAAGATTCCATCCTTGGAATCAACAGCACTAATCATCAAACAAGAATGGAAAGCGCTCTCTCATCTCCTCCTCGCGCTCCCAAGTGGACTCTCTAGGTAATCGGTGACGCCACATCACTCTAACCAGGTCGACCAACTTATTACTCAAATGTTTTTGTCGACGGTCCAAAATCTGCAAGGCTGCTGATCATATGTCATGTCCGGACGGACCGTGATCTCCAAAAAATCCACAGTGTGTGACGGATCACTGACGTACCGACGTAACCGAGATACGTGGAATACGTCGTGAACTCCCTCCAAAGATGGTGGTAGAGCAAGGCGGTAGGCCACTGCTCCCACACGCTCCAGCACATCGAATGTCCCAATATACCTCGGACTCAGCTTTCCTTTCTTCCCGAAACGAATGACTCTGCGGTTCGAAGAAATCTTCAGGAAGACGTGATCTCCTGGCTGAAACTCCAAAGGTCTCCTCTTGGCATCTACCCAATGCTTGAAGCGATCCTGTATAACTCTGAGCTTCTCCCTGATGTCTCTCACGACATCCATAGCTTTCACTATCATCTCCGGACCCAACAGCTCCCGATCTCTGATGTCATCCCAGCTCAGTGGCGATCGACATTTTCTCCCATATAAGGCAACAAACGGTGCCATGCCAATGCTCGCCTGGTAGCTGTTGTTATACGAAAACTCCACCAAGTGAAGATGGTCCTCCCAAGATCCCTTCAAGTCGAGCGTACAAGCTCGCAGCATATCCTCCAGAATCTGAATAGTCCTCTCAGACTGGCCATCGGTCTGCGGGTGGTACGCCGTGCTAAAGCTCAGACTCGTACCCAAATTCTCCTGCAAACTTCTCCAGAACTGAGATGTGAACCTCGAGTCTCTGTCAGACACGATGCTCACGGGGACTCTATGTAAGCGTACAATCTCATGCACGTACACGGTCTACATCACAACTAACTCAAGAGGAAGTTAAAAGAGAAGTAAGATGAAATTTTACCTCTAGGTATTTCCTTGCCAAGACTTCCGTAGGCTGGCCCACTCGGAAAGGGATAAAATGCGCAGACTTAGTCAATCGGTCAACGATCACCCAGACTGCGTCGTTCTGCTTCGGGCTCCGAGGTAAACCAGTCACAAAATCCATCGTGATATGTTGCCACTTCCACTCCGGAATAGGAAGCGGTTGTAGCAAACCAGCCATACGATGGTGCTCAGCCTTCACCTGTTGGCATATCAAACACTTGACAATGCTTCGTGCCACACTCCTCTTCATGCCAATCCACCAGTAATTCAGACGGAGGTCCTTATACATCTTGGTGCCTCCAGGATGTATAGAATATGGCGAGCTATGAGCCTCGCTCAAAAGCTCCTCACGAACATCACCTGCAAGTACGCAGAGCCTACTACCGTACCGCATCAAACCATCCTCAAGAATCACAAAATCTATCCGTAGTCCAGCTTCAACCTGCCTCTTGATCCTCTGTAGTTTCGGATCTCCTGCCTGCGCTGCCTTGATCCGATCCACGATCGTGGACTGAATCTGCAAATTCATGAATGAAAGAACCACACCAGGTAGGACGACCTCTAAATCCATCTCTCTCAGCTCCTGCTGTATCCTCCAGTCGGCAGTATGCATCATCGCAGTAGGAAGTCTACTCAAGGCATCCGGCACTACGTTCACCTTCCCTGGGTGATACTGCAAGTCTATCTCATAGTCAGCCATAAGCTCTAACCATCGTCTCTGACGCATGTTGAGCTCCTTCTGCATAAAGATGTACTTCAAGCTTTTGTGATCGGTGAAAATCTTCACGCTCTCACTCAGCAAGAAGTGCCTCCAGATCTTCAGTGCGAAAATCACTGCTGCCAACTCCAGATCATGCGTCGGGTAATTCTTCTCATGAGTCCTCAACTGACGAGAAGCGTACGCGACCACGTGGCCATGCTGATGCAAGACACATCCTAGGCCCTTCCCTGATGCATCACAATATACTTCGAAGCCTCCGCTCCGATCCAGTACTGCCAAAACCAGTGCTGGGGTCAACCTTGCCTTCAAGATACTGAAAGCCTCCTCACAAGCATCTGACCAAAGGAACTCCACATCTTTCCTCGTTAGCTTCGTCATCGGCTCTGCAATCTTCGAGAAATCCTTGATGAATCGCCGATAATAGCCTGCTAAACCAAGGAAGCTCCTGATATCTGACGCTGTCTGTGGAGTCGGCCAATCTCTGACTGCTCTGACTTTCTCCAGATCTACAGATATGCCATCTCCGGACACCACGTGTCCTAGGAATGCGACTCTATCCAACCAGAACTTGCACTTACTATACTTGGCATATAGCTTATGTCGCCTCAGCGTCTCCGGCACTGTCTTCAGATGGCAGCTGTGCTCCTCCTCAGACTTCGAGTAAATAAGGATGTCATCTATAAAGATAACGACAAACTTATCCAGGAAGTCGTAGAAAATCAAGTTCATCAAATTCATGAACACAGCTAGAGCGTTGGTCACGTCGAAAGGCATAACCACGAACTCATAATGTCCGTACTTCGTCCGGAAGGCTGTCTTCAGAATATCGTCCTTCTTCACCTTCAGCTGATGGTATCCGCTCCTCAAGTCTAACTTCGAGAAAACTCTCGAACCTCCCAGCTGATCAAAGATATCATCGATATGCGACGGCGGATACTTATTCTTCACTGTCACTGTATTCAGCCCACGATAGTCCACGCACATCCGGCGGGACCCATTTTTTTCTTCACGAGCAAGACTGGTGCACCCCATGGTGACACACTAGGGTGGATGAAACCCTTCTATAGCAACTCATCTAAATGTTTCTGCAGCTCCTCAAGCTCGGCAGGAGCCATCCGATACGGCGCATTCGATATCGATTGCGCTCCCTGTTGAGTATTGATTCCCCGGATTTGGTTTTGATGATGAACAAAAATAAATATTGTAAACTAACTCTTTGTGAGCACAGTTATTAAGATCGTCACCAAAATACTATGTACATCAAAAGCGACGTCTCAAGACTTCTCAAAGCACGTGATCGTGTGCCTAAAGCTTCGTTAAAGCTCTAGGAGCATTATTGAAGTCAAGAGATTCGGATTGAAGGTTTGAATATGGTTCGTCTAAATTTATAGTCTTCTAGCTTCTTTTCGTATAGAATGTTAAGCCTTGAGTAGGACTTACATTATATTCTTCATAACGCTCATATCTTAGAGCTAGGATTGCCTTAGAAGCCATTAGAAACTTTCCCGAAGCTTATCGCTTCATTCCTCGGCTTCTTATGCATCTTAGTTGGTTCAAGAAGAAGAACCAACCGACTAGATGGCAATCTAGTCGGTTGGGAATCCTCCTTGAACCGACTAGTTCTCCTAGCTACTTTCAGCCTAGGCACTGTTGACCAATTAATCGGCCCAAGAAGGTTCACCGACCGACTAGTTGTCAAACTAGTCGGTTTGGAATCCTTCTTAGACCGACTAGTTATACTTCCATCTTTCACAGCCTAGCTACTGTTGACTCGTTAGTCGGTCCAAGAACAACTGTTGACGGACTAGTTGTCAAACTAGTCGGTTGGAATTTGTTCTTAGACCGACTAGTTCTCCTTGAATACAGCCTATTGATTTCAACTCATAGTCGGTCAAAGAGCACTCACCGATCGACTAGTTATCAAACTAGTCGGTTGGAAAGTCTTCTTAGACCGACTAGTTCTATATTCCCTGAACTATCTTTCTTGGCTGTCAACCTCTTAGTCGGTCCAAGAAGAATCACCGACCGACTAGTTGAGAAACTAATCGGTCAGTGATCCTTCTTAGACCGATTAAACTGCTTCAGAATAGAGCCGTTGGGGCATTTATTGCCACGAATTTTGTGACCGTTTTGTCTCTTCCCTATATAAGGTTGTATGCTTCCAACAAGGGATTCAAGGCTGATATTAGAGACATTTTCACACCCAAGAGAGGAGACATTCAATCTCATTTCTAAGCTCTGTCTTCTCACAAGAATCTCTCCCTCAACTTCTTGAGCCCTAACTCCTCAAGAGAGATTCTCTTCATTGTGAGCCTTTCAAGCCAAGAGCTTGATTCAAAGTCACCAATCTCTCCCTAGCCACCTATTGCTAGTTATCTTGGTGGAGCTCGAGTTTGGTGTCATCATCTTCCTCAAAATCTTCCTTGCCCTAAAATCGTAAGTTTACTCAAGGCATATGATTTTGTTGCCAAGTTTTTCATTGTTTCATTTACATTGATATTGCAAGTTGTTCTCTCGGTTGTGAGAGAAGTGTGTGATCCCGGGTTGTGGGAGTCACATTTTCATTTGTGTATGATTTGATCTTGTGGAGGTTTTCTACAAGAATTTCATAATGCAAATTTGAGTTAGAGGTTTCTAACTCAAGTATCTGGAGGGGATCCGGGTGGTTGGGATGTAGGATCACCTGGAACAAGTCGGGGAGACTTTGGTGGATCCGAACCCGTTATATCGCTTTGTTTGCGTTGTTTAGTTCTTGTTGTTTGTAGTTATTCCGCATTGTTGTTTGTGTTTGCATAATAATTCGGAATTATACTCTTGATTATTTTAAAGTACTATTCACCCCCCTCTAGTACTTGTGCAGTAGCTATCAGGGCATTACATTTGGTATCAGAGCTAAGTTCATAGCTATGACAAACAACGACTACAACGTCTTCAAGAATCATGAAGGAGATTCTTCGGTGATGGAAGGACACTCCTCAACTATGCCTCCCTATTTCAATGGTGCCAATTATGGGCACTGGAAATGCCGGATGGAAACGTTCCTCCTGAGCACTTCACTATAGAGAGCCACGTTGACGGAGTATGTCGAGCCCACCGAACCAGACTTCACGAAGCAGACTACCGCGGAGGTCACCGCGGAGGTAACCAATGCCAAGGAAATGAATGCCTTGCAATGTGCATTGGAGCCTGAAGACTTCAACTAGATATGCACATGTAAGAGTGCATATCAAATCTGGAACTCCTCCTCATCTTGCATGAAGGAACGAGTAGGGTAAGAGACTCCAAACTCACTGTTGTAAATAAAGATTACGAATTATTTCACATGCAACAGGGTGAGAAGATGAAGGAGTACTATGCTCGCTTCATTGACATCACCAACAAGTTGGAGGCTCTTGGAAAGACTTACACCCAAAAGGAGAAAGTCTCAAAGATTATCGATGGACTTCCTTCTTGTTGGGAAAAGCGTACCTTCGCCATCGAGGAAGGTAACGATATGAATAAGTATATTGTCGTACAACTAATGTGTACCTTGATGTCTTATGAGGTACGCAAGGACAGTAAAATACAGATGCAAGACAAGATGAAGTCGTACTTGAAGCAAGACGAGCCAAAGAAAAAGTCGATTGCGTTCAAGGCCGCTCCATCTACATCTACTGATGATGAAGAGTCGGAAGACGAGTTGGACATAGAATCTTTGGCCGACTTGGCAAAGAAGCTCAACCGATTCTTCTGAAAAGGTAACTTCAAGAATAAATCAAAATTTATTTCGACTAATGCCTCTGCTCCTTTGTGTTATAAATGCAACAAGCCAGGACACATCAAGGCGGACTGTCCTCTCAACAAACATAAGAGAAGTGGAAGGCACCCAAGTACGACAAGTCAAAAAAGTACAAGAAAGGGTACAAGAAAGGGCTTGTTGGCTCATTCACCGACTCCGAAGAGGACTCCTCAAGTGGAGAGCCGGATGATGAACAAGTGGAGAAAGCAAACATGTGCTTCATGGCTAGAGAGGAACATGATCAAGAGTCCTCCTCCGATAAAAGCGAGGTTGAAGGCGATGAGGTAACGATGGATGACCTTAGATTAGCTAACGAACAACTTTGGTTTAACTTTTCTAAATTTGCTAACAGATATATTAAGACCAAAGATGAGCTAACTAGTCTCCAAACCTCACCTAAGCCTATCATCATCAACAACGACACCGTTGTTGAAGGTTTGAGAAATGAGAGTGTAAATCTCAAATCTTAACTTGAACATGTTCATATTGAGAATTCAGATGAACGTGAGATGGCGGATTTGACTTCTCAAAACTCAACTTTGAGTATTGAGAATGAGAATCTCAAATCTCGTGTTTATGTACTAACATCGCAAGTGTCCACCTTGGATGCTTCTATGCATTCTCTCATCGAGAAGTATGAGTACATATTAGGCCGAATTAATAAATTCAATAAAGGTAAGGCCATTTGGATAATATCCTAAATGACTTACTTCCGGCCAATCATCACATTGGCTTGGGGTATAAGATGGGAGACTCATCCAAATCGTCCACCACCTTTGTAAGGCCAACTTCCGATGCCTCAACGAATGTGAGCAAACACTCCATTGGTAGTTCATCTACAAATGGTGCTTCTACTTCGTACACACCCCCGTTTGGAAAGAAACCCACTTTGGGTGGACCTCCAAAGAAGGGTCATGCATTTATGTACACCAATACCATGCCACGTAGAAACCCCCATCCTACTCCATATGTTCACATGTATGATGACTTTTATGCTCCACGTCCACGAGCACATGCACACCAAGTGAGACACACTCATGCACGTGTTCCTCCACATGCATATGTTCATCCACATCAATATCGTATGAACAATTACCATCATGCATCGTATCATATGTTGCCACCACCATTTCATCATGTGTAATATGCTTATCCACGACATGCATCACGTAGACATCAACAACGTATGCATGCTCCCAATAGGAATAGGGCTCCCAAGAAATTCACTATTTGGGGCCCGAAGAACACAAGCATGCATGAAAAACAAGCATGCATTAATTCGTATTTCATGAATGCTGTGCACAATGATGATTTTGTTGGGAAGTCTAAGTCCAATTGGACTTGGCTTCCAAAGGTCTAATCTCTCAGGACCCAATGACCTTGGGTACCCTGGAATGATATTTTTATCTTCAGGTACTCACGAATAAGAGGAGGAGCAACAAATCAAATTTAGCTCCATATTATGTTTTCTAGGTTCAATCCACCGTGGATACCAACCCTACCATCTCCTTGATTTGCAAAGTTTGTCATTCAAATGGAGTTGATGGTGCTTAAGTGATGCACCAAAGTAGGGGGAGCTTAATGTTGTAAGTATATTCTTACATATGGTATCCATGTGTGTTGAATGCATGTAGATGTCACTTTGTGTTTTTATACTATCTCATGCATATCTTGACGCTTGTCTTAAGCCTATGTTATAATTCTTATCTTTCTTATGCTCATGGCATTCCATGCTTTTTTTATTGACTCATTTAGAGAGTATCTCGGAATGCATGCTAGCACTTTGGTTCTTTTGAACATTGTTTCAATTAGTATCCTAGTGTACTAGAATTGTGTATGCCATAAGTTTTATGAAGTTACTATCTATTTTTGGCATAACACTTTTGCATGATATTGATAGTTGATATTCATTTTGTTTTAATCACCTTGTCACCTCACATTACACACTTCACTTAGATTTGGTATGCTTACCCTTTGTGATCCGTTTCGATCGATGTTGTGACATTTGGTGTTGTATGATGTGTACATCATGTTGCCATTCGTTTCTTATGCACATTGTATTTATGTCTCTGATATTGACTTCGTTGCTCGACGATTATTTTGTTTAAATAGATTTGTTTGTATGAAAACATAGAATTGTTTTCCATGCACTCAATTCGTTAAGAATGTTGATATTGGAGAGAATGTTCCATAACTCAATATGTGAAATTGATTTGAGTTTTGATGATTTCTTTTTTCGATTTTCGACTATGGTCTCGTTGGCACACTTTGATTTTCTTCGTGACTTTACGTTGGTGTCATTTGGACCGTGGTCGTATTCTTCGACTCTCGTGCTTTTATTTTTAGCCATTGTTGTTGTCATTGATCTCCTCCCACTCTTTTTGCTAATGCCAAAGGGGGGAGAGAATTAATAATGACAATATGCTAAATGATAATTTAAAGCAATTTACCGTGAATCTAATTTGATATGTTAGATTCAGGGGGAGTTAAGATATAAAAATGGATTTCAAATCCGATATTTCAATAATTGGATTTACATTTTATACTTTCCTCGTCTGCTTGATACGAATGATTATTATTTAATTCTGAATTAACGTGTCATCAATGCAGGGGGAGTAAGTAAATTTCATTTGAATCATTATTATTGATTATTATTTATGTTGGTTTGTCATCACCAAAAAGGAGGAGAATGTTGAGTATTGATTCCCCGGATTTGGTTTTGATGATGAACAAACATAAATATCGTGAACGAACTCTTTGTGAGCACAGTTATGGAGATCGTCGCCAAAATACTACGTACATCAAAAGCGACGTCTCAAGACTTCTCAAAGCACGTGATCGTGTGCCTAAAGCTTCGTTAAAGCTCTAGGAGCATTATTGAAGTCAAGAGATTCGGATTGAAGGTTTGAATATGGTTCGTCTAAATTTATAGTCTTCTAGCTTCTTTTCGTATAGAATGTTAAGCCTTGAGTAGGACTTACATTATATTCTTCATAACGCTCATATCTTAGAGCTAGGATTGCCTTAGAAGCCATTAGAAACTTTCCCGAAGCTTATCGCTTCATTCCTCGGCTTCTTATGCATCTTAGTTGGTTCAAGAAGAAGAACCAACCGACTAGATGGCAATCTAGTCGGTTGGGAATCCTCCTTGAACCGACTAGTTCTCCTAGCTACTTTCAGCCTAGGCACTGTTGACCAATTAGTCGGTCTAAGAAGGTTCACCGACCGACTAGTTGTCAAACTAGTCGGTTTGGAATCCTTCTTAGACCGACTAGTTATACTTCCATCTTTCACAACATAGCTACTGTTGACTCGTTAGTCGGTCCAAAAACAATTATCGACCGACTAGTTGTCAAACTAGTCGGTTGGAATTTGTTCTTAGACCGACTAGTTCTCCTTGAATACAGCCTATTGATTTCAACTCTTAGTCGGTCAAAGAGCACTCATCGACCGACTAGTTATCAAACTAGTCGGTTGGAAAGTCTTCTTAGACCGACTAGTTCTATATTCCCTGAACTATCTTTCTTGGCTGTCAACCTCTAAGTCGGTCCAAGAAGAATCACCGACCGACTAGTTGAGAAACTAATCGGTCAGTGATCCTTCTTAGACCGATTAAACTGCTTCAGAATAGAGCCGTTGGGGCATTTATTGCCACGAATTTTGTGACCGTTTTGTCTCTTCCTTATATAAGGTTGTGTGCTTCCAACCAGGGATTCAAGGCTGATATTAGAGACATTTTCACACCCAAGAGAGGAGCCATTCAACCTCATTTCTAAGCTCTCTCTTCTCACAAGAATCTCTTCCTCAACTTCTTGAGCACTAACTCCTCAAGAGAGATTCTCTTCATTGTGAGCCTTTCAAGCCAAGAGCTTGATTCAAAGTCACCAATCTCTCCCTATCCACCTATTGCTGGTTATATTGGTGGAGCTAGGGTTTGGTGTCATCTTCTTCCTCAAAATCTTCCTTGCCCTAAAATCGTAAGTTTACTCAAGGCATAGAATTTTGTTGGTAAGTATTTCATTGTTTCATTTACATTGATATTGCAAGTTGTTCTCTCGGTTGTGAGAGAAGTGTGTGATCCCGGGTTGTGGGAGTCAGATTTTCATTTCTGTATGATTTGATCTTATGGAGGTTTTCTACAAGACTTTCATAGTGCAAATTTGAGTTAGAGGTTTCTAACTCAAATATCCAGAGGGGATCCGGATGGTTGGGACGTAGGATCACCGGGAATAAGTCGGGGAGACTTGGGTGGATCCGAACCCGTTATATTGCTCTGTTTGTGTTGTTTAGTTCTTGTTGTTTGTAGTTATTCCGCATTGTTGTTTGTGTTTGCACAATAATTAGGAATTATACTCTTGATTATTTTAAAGTACTATTCACCCCCCTCTAGTACTTGTGCAGTAGCTATCAGGGCATTACACTCCCGGCATAAGATCAATTCCAAATTCTAGAGTGGCAAGCCTGAGATATCCTCTGGAAAGACGTCGTCGAAGTCTCTGACGACTGCTGGTCGGTCGACCTCCATCTGCATAGCTGCGACAATCGGTACCTTCGGCTTGGCCTGAAATCTGATGGGCCCAAGCGACTCATCTCTGCTACGGAACTCAAACTCCGGATGGCCTAGAATCCTGAATACCACCCTCTTACTGTGGCATTCGATCAACGCATGGAAGTCTCCCAGCCAATCGATGCCAAGAACGACATCGAAATGCGGCAGGTCATGGACAATGAAGTCTGTGAAAGTTCGTGTCCACTGACTACCAACGGAACCGATCGACAACCCAAGTTCACAGTCACCACTCCGTTCCCTGTGGTGATGTCCCAACACTTAGGAAGTGTATGGGTGGGAATGGAGTGCCTTATTACAAATCTCCGGGATAAGATGCACATGGATGCACCGGAGTCGAACAAGGCCAAAGCCGGGTAAGAGGACACTAGAATGGTGCCTAAGATATAAAGGGACTATGGTCAAACAACAATATTCTAGCAAACAAGGCAAACAAACCAAGCTAACAATAAGATCTAAACTACGAAATGAAAGGCTAGATCTGAAGTAATACATGCAATAACTCCATCTAAGTCCTCAGTCTCAACGGCTGTCATGGTGTAAGCCGGCCTCTGGGGTTGCACTGCCCGCTGAAACATCTGTCTTTGTGGCGCCAAAGGTGGTCCACGGACATCAGCTCCTCTCTGAACTGGGACATGCGCTCTACTCTGCAGCGGGTCTGGTGCTCCGACTATGGCATGATGTGCTCTCGGACAATCCTTAGCTACGTTCGAAGCATCTCCACAAACCAAGCACAATCCCATCTTCTTCCTACAATTGGCCTGAACATGCCCTGGCTTGCCGCAGAAGTGGCATGGGCCCTTACTCTGGCTCTGCACAGGGGCCCCAGGCCTCTTGAAAGGCACTGTCTGAACTGGTCTCATTGCCGGCCTAGTAGGTGGCCGGTACTACTCCATGGGATGCTTCCCTCTATCAGTTGGAGGGTCAGGTAGACGCGATATGGTCTCATGGTTCCTCGCGGCATTCAGCACTGCTCCCATAGTCGAGAAATCTACCGAAGACATAGAAGACTGAATCTTTGGACGCAATCCCTGACGAAACCGGTCAGCTCGTTTCTCCTCCTTCCTCACCATATGTGGGTAAAAACGACTCAGCATCTCGAACTCTGCCTCATACTCATCGACGGTCATATCCCCCTGCTTCAGATCCACGAATCGGCTCAAAAGCTCCCTCTTTGCAGCCTTGGGGAAATACTTCTACTTAAACATCGACTGGAAGGTCTTCCACTCCACTGGCTTCTACAGGCACCTCTCCTCAATGCACCACCAGTTCCTAGCATTCTCAGTCAGCTGCATCTTCGCTATCTCAACTCGGGTATCCTCAGGAATCTTCGCAGCAATCAGCTTCTCCTCAGTACTCAGGATCCACTCATCAGCACCCAACGGTCCTTCCTTCCCAGAAAATGTCTTCAGCTGAAGCTCATTGAACTGCTTCACTCCTGGAGCAGCTCGAGGGGCAGGCGGAGGCGGGGGTGGTGCAACTGGAGGAGCCTGGGCAGCACAGTGGGACTGCTGAACCAACTGATGCTGTACGTCCAGCATCTCTCTCATCACGCCCAGAAACTGGCGAAACTCTCCGCCCTGATCTTCCGGAACTCCATCGCCTGAGCTCCCGGATCGGGTGACGCGTCGTCCTGCCATCCTATTGACAATAAAGACACAGATTAGACTCGTATGATTTACCGGATAACAACAAATGAATGTTAATACTCCTATTGTTCCGAACTTGCAGAAAGGATGGGACCTACATGGGCCACCACTAAAACCTGTCACACCCCTCTTCCCAAAACTATGGAGGCGAAGCGTGACTAAGGTCCGCTTAGGCCGGAGCTGTGAAGCTCGGACCCAATAAGCGTCTGTGTGGTACTCCAAGACGAAGGAAAGGTCCCTGCAGGTTAGTACGGAACAACAAAAGTACTAAAAAGGAAACATTCATTTTATTCCAAAAGATAACAATCCAGAAGTACTGAGAGTCTAACAAAAGCCTGACTCGGTTACAACAACTGAAAGGCAAACTACCGGTGCAAGCACCCAACCTAGCCAGAAAATAAACGGTGCTACGCACCCAACTAAACTATAGTGAGACCTCTGGATCAGCAACATGAAGACCTCTAGCTCTGGTCCTCCTCGGGCACGTACAGTGCATCGACGTCCTCCGGCTCTACGTACTCTGGCAGGTCCGCCTCGTCAACGTACTCCGGCTCAACACCTGACGTACAACACCCAAAAGAAAGGAACTGTGCGTCAGGTAAAGTCTACAAAAGAGGGTTAGACTCTACTGCAAGTGTACTAAAACTTTAAGCAATGATTTACTGGTTGATTAGCATGCTGGGGTTATACATAGTAACAAAAGAAGGTAAATGGAGCAGGAAAGTAAAACGCGTCAAGCAGTAGCTGTAGAGTGTGCTACCGACTATGGGACTAACCTAAACGGGTCCAGACAAGACGTGACAAGACAAGACAAGACAGGACAAGACAAGACATGTGTGACTCGAAGGGTTCACGCCTTACGGTTCGAGGGGGATCAGACCCTCTCCCCGTGCGCATGTTCAACCCTATCCCAACCTAAGTGCACAAGACAACTTCGTACAAGGGATCACTCACTCTAGCTTGGTGAGTGCCCTATTGCCCGCCGGCTGTGTATCAGTACAAGGGATCACCCACTCACTGGTGAGTGCCCTATTGCCCGCAGGATGTTTATCAGTACAAGGGATCACCCACTCACTGGTGAGTGCCCTATTGCGCGCAGGCTGTGCAAAACAAGACGCGACATGACAAGACATGGATGGTTCTTCTAGGGGGTCCACACGCATGCACACACAGGATAACCCTATGGTGTCAAAAGTTGTTGTTGAGCTTAGACTTCGTCGTCAAGTCTAGGCTGTCAAGGGACGTCCCGGACGCTATCATTTCACGTCCGGTTCTCTTTGTTCACATTTAACAATTCTAAGAGTCTAAGGCCTAGACACGGCCGAAAGTGCAAGTGAGTACACTTGCCTGCGGTGGCGAGTGTGTCGTCCGTCCGGAGCGTCCCGTCCAAGCGTCTCGTCCACGGTAGTCTGTCTGAAACAGGGTCACGACGACGGTGTCAGGTCGTGTTTTTTTCAACAAATCCTATTCGGGCTTGTTTCTAAAATTGACGGGACTACCCTATCAATCAAAAGTCACGTTTTGATGTTTTGTTCAGTCTATATCGACGTCTACCCTATGTGCACAGAAAAATTGTCTGATTGTCGATCTTTCCTACGGTGGGCAGCGTTTTACAGATGCTGAAAGTAAATTTAGTTCCAGTTGTCCAATTTTAGTTTAGGGTTTGATTGATCTACGGTGTGGGTTCGCTACAAGTTCGGGGGACCAACCTCTCCGGTGTTTAACGTAGAACGGAAGTAGAGACTGAACGGTGGGATCTCCTCGTCGTCTACGACGTCTCGACTACGGGTAGCTTAGCCAGACACATCCTGGCGGTGAACTGAAAGTGCGGGTAGCAGGCGGGGATAACGGACAGTGAAGACGAGCCCGTAGCGGTCCGTAGGAGGCGTTGGCAGTGCCAAGGAGCCGCGAGACAACGAGCAAGGGAAGAAACGGCCAAGGAGGCCAAAACAGCTAGCAACGGGGGCGAAGCGTTGACATAACGTCGCTGGAACGTCGGCAGGAGTGGCAGCACGTCGGAGTGGTGCCTAGCCGATTGAGCGGCAGTCGCGGGGCGTAGGAAACATGGGCGCCGGTTGGGAAATGCAGCAGCAGCTCGGCTGCTGCTGCCACTGCTACGAGCGGGGAGAACGGCCGGACTGAGGTGTTCTTCGGTGTCGGGGGGGTTGGTCGACGGTGACAGGGGCTCCGGCGGTGACTGAACGGCGGTGCAGCGATTGGGAGTGGCAGCAACGGTCGGAAAAACACAGCAGCGCGGGCTGCCGTTGCTTGTCGCTGCTGCTATGAAACAAAACCGCCGGTGTGGCTGTTTTGGGAGGATGATGCGGCGGTTGGCCGGAGCAAACGCCGGTGAGGGCTTGGGGGCGAGGGGAGAAGGAGATCACGGGGCTTTCGTGTGAGTTGCGACGGCTGAGAGTAATGCAAAAACCCTTGGTCTTAGGTTGAACGTGGGTAGGGTTTAATTGATTTATAAAAATAAGAGTTTGCTAAATAACTTTGGGGTTTTGATTAATTGGGTGAGAGGGGTAGAGATAGGAGGAGTGTAGATAGGGGAAAGGGAAGGTACGTATAGAGGCAGAACAATATCCCATTGATACGTATGATGATTTTTAGGGATACATTCAGATTTGGCTATCAATTTGAAATTTGAACTGGTTTGGGCTAATCAACGGTTGAGGTTTAATCGGGAGATAACTCTCGCTACGGGCGTCAGAAAATTAATCCGAAAATACCGGGACGATCGTGGAGACGAGACGCACGGGGCTACGGGGTCTGATCGCGTGCTACACCAACCAGATATTATCGTAAAATTGGGAACCGCGTATTGGTGCCAAAAGACCAAAATGCCCTTCCATTCAAAGCTGTTTTGCGAGAAAACGATCCGTGAAATGACGTTCCTAAAAATTACAATAAAATTCTACACTTCCATACGGTCACAATGGCATATCACATCGTATATACTGGAATCCAGAAAGAGTCAAATAAAATACGTGCACGATAAAGCACATGCACGTAGAAATTCCATAAGGTCGGAAAGCGACCGTTACAACCACCATGGGTAAACATGTACCCTGTATATGAATTTGCATTGTGGGGATCATACCTATAACCTACATCAGCATAACCCACAAGTGCGGAGGATAATCCATTTTTGTAAAAGAGTCCCAAATCTGTAAACCCTTGGAGGTAGCACAGAAGGTGCTTTACCCGGTCTAGTGGTGTTGCATAGGCACTGCGTGTATCTGGCTAGTAAATTTACTGCGAACGTTATATCGGGACGCGTGCAGTTGGCCAGATATAGAAGTGCTCCAATAGCACTCAGATAAGGGACTTCTAGACCAAGTATATCCTCCCCCTCTTCCAGCGGCCAGAAGGGGTCTTTATGTGCATCCAGAGATCGTACCACCATGGGTGTACTAAGTGGATGACATTGGTCCATATGAAATCTTTGCAACATTTTCTTCGTATACGTGGTTTGGTGTAGTAGGATTCCGTCTTTAAATGTTCAATCTGTAAGCCAAGGCAGAATTTTGTTTTGCCTAGGTCTTTCATTTCGAATTCTTTTCTCAGGCTTACAGATATCTCAGCGATCTCTTCCAGAGATCGAATGAGATTCAAATCGTCTACGTAGACTACTATTATGACGAATCCTTTTCTCTTTTCTCTTATAAAGATGCAATGCAGACTTCAGTATTGTTGAATCCTTGTTATACAAGGAATTCACTTAGTTTGTTATACCACATCCGTCCTGATTGTTTAAGATCATACAATGATCTTAGAAGCTTAATAGAGTAGACGTCCCGTGGTCTATCTTTTAATTCAGCAGGCATTGAAAAACCACCAAGAAGTTTAATGTATATCTCCTTGTCGAGATTACTGTATAGATATGCAGTCACAACATCCATTAACTGCATATCTAAACCTTCCTTTGCTGTTAAGCTTATCAGGAATCGAAAAGTGATCACATCAATGACCGGGGAGTATGTTTCCTCATAGTCAATACCTAGTCTTTGGGAAAATCCTTGCGCTTTAAGCCGTGGTTTGTAGCGTGCGATCTGATTATTTTTCAATTCTTTTTCTCATAAATACATATTTGTATCCCACAAGTTTGACACCAGTAGGTGTCTAGACTATTTGCCCAAAGACTTTGCATTTCTTAAGCGAGTCCAGCTCAGCTTCTATTGCCTGATTCCACTTTGGCCAATCATTTCTACGTTTGCATTCAACAACAGAATGTGGATCATGATCATCGTCTCTTCCGGCAACGTGAATGGCAATATGAAATGCAAAGTCATCTTCGAAGACTGTACTCTTTCTGTCCAACACCTCCCTTGTACGTACATAATTAAATGATATTTCAGTTTCTCATGGCAGTTCCTCTGCAGTGGATTCCGGGAGGGGTGATGGTATGGACATGAGTTCATTTCTTTGTGGGGGTATCGTCCCACGGTCTCCGAATATTTTTTTTTCTTGGATTTTTATCCTTGGAGCCTGGTGGTCTGCCTCCTTTCTGTTGAGGTGCATCCACTTCTGCTGATGGTGGATTGCATCCATTCTCGGGGAAGTCGATCCTAGCTGGAGAATTTGCAGCAGGGATGTGATATTTAACAATCTTCTGGTTGTCTGTAAATGAGTCCGGTAATCGGTGGACAGTGTCCTGAATGTGGAGGATCTTCAGGATCTCATCTTCACATTGTTTTGTTACCGAATCTTAGTGGGTTAAACTTTTTGTATCCCACGTTATGATGTGCTTTGCACCAGAATTCTCTGTGTCTGGGCCCATTTTGGAGAAAATTGTTTCATCAAATTCACAGTCTTCACGGCATGCCTTAAATGCGTCCCCCGTTTGGGGTTCTAGGTATCTTATAATTGAGGATGAGTCAAACCCTACATAGATACCTAGGTTACATTGAGGACCCATTTTTGTCCTATGTGATGGTGCAATGGGGATGTAACTTGCGCAACCGAAGATTCTCAAATGAGAAATGTTCGGTGGCCCTCCATATGCAAGTTGCATTGGAGAGAGACTCTGACCTCTGTAGTGTATTATTTTTATTAACGATACAGCATGCAGAATTGCATGTCCCCATGCATCCACCTGCAACTGGGATTTCATTAACAATGGACGTGAATCCATTGGAGTCTTTTTATCAGTGACTCTGCCAACCCGTTCTGGGTATGAACATGCGGCACTGGATGTTCAATTTCTATTCCCGTTGCCTGATAATACTCTTGAAATGACCAAGAGGTAAATTCCTGCATCAACATAACCAACAAGTGCGGAGGATAATCCATTTTTGTAAAAGTGTCCCAAATCTGTAGACCCTTGGAGGTAGTGACGAAAGTGCTTTACCCCGGTCCAGTGGCGTTGCGTAGGCACTGCACTGTATCTGGCTAGTAAATTTACTGCGAACGCTGTATCAGGACACGTGCAGTTGGCCAGATATAGAAGTTCTCCAATAGCACTCAGATAAGGGACTTCTAGACCAAGTATATCATCTCCCTCTTCCAGTGATCAAGAGTGGTCTTTATTGTTGGATGCAACGATCTGGGAACTTTAGTTTGATGATGAAAAACGTGTGCGAACTATTTAACGTGTGTGCTAAGTGTGTTTCAGAATTGGCAAGTCGGTAAATCCTTGAAGAGTTGACTAAGAAAATGTGATGGAGATTAATGGGTGCACAAGTTCAATTTGGACTTGGTCAAAAAGATGGAAGAATTGCTACATATATTGGACTTGGTCATTATGGAGAGAGATGGAGCCAATTTGATTCTAATGGGGATTGATTCAAATCAATTAGAGGGATCTGCTCAAATCCTATTCCAATTCAAACCTCTTTTCAAATCCCAAATTCCCTAACTTTATGGGATTCTCTCTGGCCGAAAATACAAGACCCATGCCGACCTCCCTTGGATGAGCAAAACCCTAATCCTCCATGTATAAGCCAACACCAATAGAGGAAGCAGGTGTCAGCCATGCTCAAAAAATCCTCCCTAAGGCAAGTTGCGGCAACCATCTTCAAATTATTTCGGATGTGCCAAAAATTCAAGGAGATTCAAACAACATCTCATAGCCATGATGATCTAGTCTCTAGTACCCTGTTCTCAAGTTCCAAGAATCATCAAAGGGGAGCAGCCGCACAAAATTTCTCAGCCAATCAAAATTCCCCAGGCCATTTTTTTTCAAGAGGCGCACGGTTTGTTCACAAAAGGCACCTGGACTTTGAGAGTGCGCATCATATTTTTCAACTCAAAAATAAAGAGGAGATCTCATAGAGCCGCAAGAATTTTTTGATTAGAGGAGCCGCAATTTTTGTTGAGAGCCTGTGCTTAATTTGTTAAAGCAGCCGCAAGTTAGTACAATATTATTTTGTTGAGGCCGGTTGAAATCCACAACCCAAGCTGCTGCATCATCGACTTGCTACAAGAAGCAAGAAAAAAATTCAGAAGGAGAGCCGGCCACATTTGTTGACAGCCGCACACGCAACAAGGGGGAAGCACGAACCAGATTGCACTTTTGGACTCCTTTGCTAGCAACAAGAGAGGGAAGTATTTATTGCATTCTTATTCAATAATACACTTGACTTTTGTGACCCCTTGTGATTGGCTTGCAGGGAAATTTCTTATTGCATGTGAAAAGCATTAAGGGGAGAGAAGTTGGGGCAGACAAATAATCTGAAGAGCCAAAGAAAGACATCATACTGCCAAGTTGCTACCCCATGTGCGAAGAAATCCAAGTAACTCACCTTGCAGCAGCCGTAATTGTTTCTAGGTGGGGGCCGAAATTTTCTAAAGGAGATGCAACTAAGTTGATCAAGCCAAGGAGCCCACAATTGCATAGTGCCACAAGCTACCAAAGGAGGAGAGCCCATACGCAACTTGTGTTGCTAAGGAGGCAGGACAAGACGACATTTATTCAGACTCAGATCTGACATGTGCTTATTGACGAGGACATCGCCGCTACACAAACTGAGATTCCTAAACTCTATTTATTATTATTTTGTGTAGTTGTTGTGTTAGGTCCTCATAGGAGAAACTTTACCTATATTTTGTGACTATTTTGGGACTTGTCTAGTTGGGGCTAGAAAAGTGCGACCCAGCTAGTTTGGGACTAGCTGGTAGAAAGCGTTACTAGGATTGATAGTGAGAGAAAACACAATGAGTGGGGTACTGAGAGCCTGGCGAGTGTAGAGACGTAGAGGGTACTCTGAGCATGCTCTAACTTGTGGTTTTGTACCTATTGCGCTATTCAATACTAGTATCTGCTTTGGGGGCTGGAGTAGGTTGTTGGGGCGACCGAACTAGTGTAAATCTGCTGTGTACGCTGTGTCTGCATTTTATTTACTCTGCTGCTGCTATAGCTGCGTGAGTTTGTTCGTGGGTTGCACGAATTATTTTATAAGCCTATTCACCCCCCTCTAGGCTAGGATACAGATCTAACAAGTGCTATCAGAGCAGGTTTTAGGATCTAGCCTAGGTTTGACCATGAATAACGATATAGATGGTGCTTTTGCTGAGGGTAAGCATGTTTCCCGTCCCCTAGATTTAATGGAGGTGATTATGCATTTTCGAAAAATTGAATGAAAATTTACCTCATTTCTGTAGATTACAAGGGTTGGCAAATAATTGAAAAAGGATATAATCTGCCTGTATTTAAAGTAGATAATGTTGGGATTGAAAAACCAAATGACAAATGGGATGATAATGATTAGAAATCTTATTCTTTAAATGATAAAGCTATGAATGCTCTCATTTGTGCACTTGATAAATCTAAATATAATAGAATCTCACATTGTTTAACTGTGCATGAAATATGGCATACTTTGGAGGTGACACACGAGGAAACGTCACAAGTAAAGGAGTCTAGACTGTCTCTTTTGAGTGCAGAGTTCGAGGGATTTCGCATGCTACCATCAGAGAGCATATCAGAGATGTATGCGAGGTTCACCGACATAGTCTACAAGTCTAGCTCGCTTGGAAAGCCATATGATAGCCTCGATCAAGTGAGGAAGATCCTAAGAGCATTGCCAAGCTCTTTCAGACCAAAGGTCACCGCCATCCAGGAAGCAAAGGTATTGTCTCAATTGAAGGTGGAGGACCTTATTGGTAATTTGATGTCCCATGAGTTGGAACTGCAAAATGTTGAAGAAAGAGAAACTTGAGGAGAAAGAGAAAGCCATAAAGCCCCTTGCTTTGAAAGCTAGGGAAGAAGATGAGGATGATGATGAGGCCATGGCACTGATGGTAAGAAACTTCAGAAAGTTTGTCAGGACCAAGCAAGGAAGAGAAGAAATGGCACCCAGGTTTAATCATTCTAACTTTAATAATTCTTCCAAGCAATTTAATGATCAGAAATCTACTGATAAAATGCAATGTTTAAATGCAGGGGAAGAGGACATCTGATGAAGGATTGCCCAAATGAAACTGCTCAGCTCGCTAAAGGAAAAGAAAAAGCGAAGGTATTGACATGGGATATGGATAGCGAAGCTGAAAGCAAGGAGGAACATGAAGCCCATTCTTGCATGGCTTTGATGTGCATCCAAGATGAGACACCGTCAGGTAGCAAAGCCGAACTTCTTAAAATTTGTGAAGAAATGCAAAATCAAATAGTAGATCATGAGTTCACTATTGAATGTCTCCAAAATCAGAACTATGACATGCAAGTTAGAGATGATAAGGTGTTTAAAGAGAATGAAAAAATTAAAATTGAACTTAATGCATGTAAGTCTACTATTGAAATCATGAAGAAGGAAAAAGCAAGCTTTGATGAAAATGCTCCTTGTATTTCTTGTTCCTCATTATTAAACCAAAATAGCATACTTAAACAAGACTTAATGAAGCTCGAAGCTGAAAAAGAATATGAAATAAGAGAGCTTAAGGATAAATTTTGCATGCTAGATAATGACTTTAAAAGAAAAATGATTGAATTTGAAAAGAAGGAAGAGCAAAACAAGAGAGCTTTTATAAGTAAATGCACTTTGCTTGTGGATGAGAATAAACTATTAAAATCCAAAGTTTCTAATCTTGAATTGGCCATTAAGAAATTCTCTATAGGAAAACAATCGTTGGATACCATTTTAGAGAATCAATTATATGGCAATAATAGAAAAGGACTTGGATTTGGTTTGAAAAATGTTGAAAAGCCAAAATTCAAGAAATTCCACAATGTACCCTCTATTGCAAAGAACATGTATGCAAAGTGCTTTACTTGTGATAGTGTAGGCCACACATCATATTATTGTAAATTTAGGAACACAAATATCAAGTTTAAACAAGTGTGGGTTCCTAAAACAATATTGGCTAACACTAGTGGACCTTGTTGGATTCCAAGGTCACACTTAACACCTTTTATGTAGGTAAGGTGGAGATTTGGCGAGGAGCGATAAACCCATTGTCTCATTCTTTCTAGCTCCTTCGTCAAATAGCGACAAGAAGGTATAATTTTTATCCCTCTTTGCATTTCATTGCATACATTCATAGATTGTTTTGTGTTTTGATTTATTTTTCCTTGTGTGCTTGTTTGCATGAATTTTTTAATGTGTTTATTTCTGAAAAAAATTTAAAAAAATGAGCTTTAAAGAATACCCTTTATGATTTATCTTAAGTGGTATTGTATGAATGTTCAAGTCTATCCCTTGTAAAAGTTAATTCATTATTGTTGTAGCTACATGAACATGTTGTTCTCTTTTTAGTAGCCATGACATGTCTCATAAATTTCGAATTTGACTTCTACACCTACATTTGCACTTGCACGATAATTGACTTTTTAGTGCTTTTGGAGATTCTTTTGAAGAATAATGGAAAGTGAATGTAGGAATGGTTAATTTCTGAATTTTCTAAGGGATATGAAGTGTTTAGCCATGAATTAAAATTGAGCACAAAAGAATTGAAAAAAAAACTATATTTGCTCCGTATGAAAAATGGATACACTTCATGGCTAATACATAACCCACGAGTATCCAACTTATGCTACATGGGTAATCATTAGTGTTGGTGTATATAACTCGTCAGGCAATGCCACCCTACATTTAAAAGTCCTTTAAGGCTATGTTTTGGGGTTCGGTAACTTGAACTCATCTTTGATGAGGGGGAAAATCAATTCTAGTGATACTCATGAATAATGGAAAATGTGGATTGATTTGGTTGTTTTTCTAAGATTGAATCTCCTCTTGTACTTTAAAAACTATATTATTACACTTACACAAAGGTGGAGAAGTCATTTTATGAGCTTGAAGTGTTTACTATTTAGAAAACTCATGCAAAGTGCACGTTATAACTTATAATGGTTTATTTTTTGCATGAGATATTTCTGGAACTTCATTAGCCCAGTTTTGATGATAACAAAGGGGGAGAAAGAAAATGAAAGATTTGATTTGTGTGTCGGTACTATATGTTGAAGGGGGAGCGTGAAAAATATATAAAGAGGGGGAGCTTGAGAGAAGGGGGAGCATGCTTATATTTGCCATACTTATTGTGCATGCTTTGTAATTGCATTACACCCATTACACCCTTCCACACACTTCACACACTCATATTCAATGTACAAATCCTTCATTGGTTTGTCATCATCAAAAGGGGAGATTGTTGGACGCAACGATCTAGGAACTTTAGTTTGATGATGAAAAACGTGCGTGCGAACTATTTAACGTGTGTGCTAAGTGTGTTTCAGAATTGGCAAGTCGGTAAATCCTTGAAGAGTTGACTAAGAAAATGTGATGGAGATTAATGGGTGCACAAGTTCAATTTGGACTTGTCAAAAAGATGGAAGAATTGCTACATATATTGGACTTGGTCATTATGGAGAGAGATGGAGCCAATTTGATTCTAATGGGGATTGATTCAAATCAATTAGAGGGATCTGCTCAAATCCTATTCCAATTCAAACCTCTTTTCAAATCCCAAATTCCCTAACTTCATGGGATTCTCTCTGGCCGAAAATACAAGACCCATGCCGACCTCCCTTGGATGAGCAAAACCCTAATCCTCCCTATATAAGCCAACACCAATAGAGGAAGCAGGTGTCGGCCATGCTCAAAAAGTCCTCCCTAAGGCAAGTTGCGGCAACCATCTCCAAATTATTTCGGCTGTGCCAAAAATTCAAGGAGATTCAAACAACTTCTCATAGCCATGATGATCTAGTCTTTAGTACCATGTTCTCAAGTTCCAAGAATCATCAAAGGGGAGCAGCCGCACAAAATTCCTCAGCCAATCAAAATTCCACAGGCCATTTTTTTTCAAGAGGCGCACGGTTTGTTCACAAAAGGCTCCTGGACTTTGAGAGTGCGCATCATATTTTTCAACTCAAAAATAAAGAGGAGATCTCAGAGAGCCGCAAGAATTTTTTGATTAGAGGCGCCACAATTTTTGTTGAGAGCCTGTGCGTAACTTGTTAAAGCAGCCGCAAGTTAGTACAATATTATTTTGTTGAGGCCGGCTGAAATCCACAACCCAAGCTGCTGCATCATCGACTTGCTACAAGAAGCAAGCAAAAAATTCAGAAGGAGAGCCGGTCACATTTGTTGACAGCTGCACACGCAACAAGGGGGAAGCACGAACCAGACTGCACTTTTAGACTCCTTTGCTAGCAACAAGAGAGGGAAGTATTTATTGCATTCTTATTTAATAATACACTTGACTTTTTGTGACCCCTTGTGATTGGCTTGCAGTGAAATTTCTTATTTCATGTGAAAAGCATTATGGTGAGAGAAGTTGGGGCAGACCAAAAATCTGAAGAGCCAAAGAAAGACATCATACTGCCAGGTTGCTACCCCATGTGCTAAGAAATCCAAGTAACTCACCTTGCAGCAGCCACAATTGTTTCTAGGTGGGGGCCGAAATTTTCTAAAGGAGATGCAACCAAGTTGATCAAGCCAAGGAGCCCACAATTGCATAGTGCCACAAGCTACCAAAGGAGGAGAGCCCATACGCAACTTGTGTTGCTAAAGGAGGCAGGACGAGACGACATTTAGTCAGACTTAGATCTGACCTGTGCTTATTGACAAGGACATCGCCGCTACACAAACTGAGATTTCTAAACTCTATTTATTATTATTTTGTGTAGTTGTTGTGTTAGGTCCTCGTAGGGGAAACTTTACCTATATTTTGTGACTATTTTAGGACTTAGGAATGGCAATATTACGGGGCGGGGCGGGTATTTAACTACCCAAGCTTGCCCCGCCCCGTCTAAAGGTCGGGGCGGGGCGGGTCTCGGGCCGGGACGGGTCGGGTAATTTCTTACCAAAACCGGGTCGGGCTAGGTCGGGTCGGTCGGGTCAGGTCATTACTGCCATCTATATGAATCCCAAATAAAAATTTTATTTGGGATTTGGGAGAATTGTGATTTATTGGTAATTTGGAATTGGGAATTGGCCTAATTGGGAGAACATTTGAACATAGTATGAGTTATATGATATGGGTAGACCGCATGGTTCGCATCAAAATAGTAAGGGGTTTTTAGAACCTCTATAGTTTATCGGGGCGGGCCGGGGCGGGGCGGGTTGCATACAAAGCCCAAGCTTGCCCCGACCTGTCTGCGGGCCGGGGCGGGTCGGGTCAAAACCGTGGCGGGTCGGGTCGGGTGGGTCGGGTCGGGTCATTACTGCCATCCCTATTGGGACTTGTCTGGTTGGGGCTAGACAAGTGGGACCCAGCTAGTTTGGGACTAGCTGGTAGAAAGCGTTACTAGGATTGATAGTGAGAGAAAACACAGTGAGTGGGGTACTGAGAGCCTGGAGAGTGTAGAGACATAGAGGGTGCTCTGAACATGCTCTAACTTGTGGTTTTGTACCTATTGCGCTATTCAATACTAGTATCTACTTTGGGGGCTGGAGTATGTCGTTGGGGCGACCGAACCAGGGTAAATCTGCTGTGTACTCTGTGTCTGCATTTTATTTCCTTTGCTACTGCTATAACTGCGTGAGTTTGTTCGTGGGTTGCATGAATTATTTTATAAGCCTATTCACCCCCCTCTAGGCTAGGATCTAGATCCAACATTTATGTGCATCCAGATTCGTACCATCATAAATGTACTAAGTGGATGACATTGGTCCATATGAAATCTTTGCAACATTTTCTTCGTATACGTGGTTTGGTGTAAATAGGATTCCGTCTTTTAAATGTTCAATCTATAAGCCAAGGCAGAATTTTGTTTTGCCTAGTCTTCCATTTCGAATTCTTTTGTCAGGCTTACAGATATCTCAGTGATCTCTTCAGGAGATCCAATGAGATTCAAATCATCTACGTAGACTGCTATTATGACGAATCCTTTTTCATTGCTCTTATAAAGATGCAAGGGCAAAATTCATTATTATTGAATCCTTATTGTACAAGGAATTCACTTAGTCTGTTATAACACATCTGTCCCGATTGTTTAAGACCATATAATGATCTTTGAAGCTTAACAGAGTAGACGTCCCGAGGTCTATCTTTTAATTCAGCAGGGATTAAAAACACATCAGGAAGTTTCATGTATATCTACTTGTCGAGATTACCGTATAGATATGCAGTCACAACATCCATTAGCTGCATATCTAAACCTTCCTTTGCTGTTAAGCTTATCAGGAATCGGAAGTTGATCGCATCCATGACCGGGAAGTATGTTTCCTCATAGTCAATACCCAGTCTTTGGGAAAATCCTTGCGCTACAAGCCGTTATTTGTAGCGTGCGATCTCATTATTTTCATTTCTTTTTCTCACAAATGCCTATTTGTATCCCACAGGTTTGACACCAGTATATGTCTGGACTATTTGCCCAAAGACTTTACGTTTCTTAAGCAAGTCTAGCTCAGGTTCTATTGCATGATTCCACTTTGGCCAATCATTTCTACAATTGCATTCAACAACAGAATGTGGATCATGATCATCGTCACTTTCGACGACATGAATAGCAATATGAAATGCAAAGTCATCGTCGACGATTGTACTCTTTCTGTCTAACACCTCCCATGTACGTACATAATTTAATGATATTTCAGTTTCTTCGGCAGTTCCTCTGCAGTGGATTCCGACAGGGTGAGGGTATATACATGAGTTCATTTCTCTATGGAGGTATCGTCCTAAGGTCTCCGGATATTTTTCTTTTTCTTGGATGTTTATCCTTGAAGCTTGGTGGTCTGCCTCTTTTCTGTTGAGGTGCAGCCACTTTTACTGGTGGTGGATTGCATTCATTCTCGGGCATGTCAATCCTAGCTGGACTATTTGTAATAGTGATGTGTGATTTGACAATCTTCTGGTTGTCAGTAAATGAGTCCGGTAATCGGTGGATAGTGTCCTGAATATGGAGGATCTTCATGATCTCATCCTCACATTGTTTTGTTACCAGATCATAGTGTGTCAAACTTTTTGTATCACACGTTATGATGTGTTTCGCACCAGATTTCTCTGTGTCTTGGCCCATTTTGGGGAAAATTGTCTCATCAAATTCACAGTCTCCAAGGCGTGCCTTAAATGCGTCCCCTGTTTGGGGTTCTAGGTATCTTATAATTGAGGGAGAGTCAAACCACACATAGATACCTAGGCGATGTTGAGGACCCATTTTTGTCATCTGTGGTGGTGCAACGGGGATGTAAACTGCGCAACCGAAGATTCTCAAATGAGAAATGTTTGGTGGCCCTCCATATGCAAGTTGCATTGGAGAGAAACTCTGACATCCAGTGAGTCTTATTTTTATTAACTATGCAGCATGCATAATTGCATGTCCCCCTGCATCCACCTGCAATTGGGATTTCGTTAACAATGTACGTGCAATCCATCGGAGTCTTTTTATCAGTGACTCTGTCAACCCATTTTGGATATGAACATGCGGCACTGGATGTTCAATTTCTATTTCTGTTGCCTGGCAGTATTCTTGAAATGACCGGGAGGTAAATTCCCTAGCATTATCCGGATGTATTATCTTTATATAGTTGTCTGGAAAATTCGCCTGTAACTTTATAATTTGTGCCAGTAAATTTGGAAAAGCTAAGTTGCGGGTTGATAGTAGACACACATACGAATATTTTGAAGATGCATCAATCAGTACCATAAAGTACCAAAATGGCCCACTAGGGGGTGGATAGGTCCACATATGTCTCCATGTATTCTTTCGAGGAAGCTTGGAAACTCAATATCCACTTTTACTGGTGATGGCCTTGTTATTATGTCATGCCCTATTCTACTCAATATGGCAGGCCACCTCCCCTTTTCTTTCCCCCTTTTCTCAAAATGAAAACCCTAATTTCCAATTGCAATTAGAAGGTGTCCAAGCTTGCTTGAAGAGAGAAGAAGATGGAGAAGAAAGAAAGAGAAGGAGAAGAGGAAATTAAGCTTTTTAAGGTAGGATTCCAACTTGGTTTTGGAAATATATTTAGGATTTCTTTTCATCATGTTTTTATATCATGTTTTACCAATATTAACTAATGGTAACTAAATTGATGTTCCATGATTTAATTTTCATGAATATCCTTTTGAAATTCCAAGCAAAGTTATCTCTTTTGAAATCTTGAAATTCGGTTGCATGTTGTTGCTGAAATTACTGTTGCTGTAGATTGAATTGGTTTTCTAAAAAACTATATCCATGTAGATCTTGAGTTCTACCCCAAAATCATATAAATTTTGATATATGTTCAATTCAGAATTTAGGAGAAATAAATTCATCTTTACAACTTGTCTGTTTGATTTTCAGTCTTGACACGGTTTATAAATATTGACCCCTACACCTGCACACACAATGGAATTTTGTGTTCTTGGTCTCGTTGAAAGTTAACAAGTTTATCTAAAATTTCATCAGAGTGCTTACATGTCGAATTTCTGACTGCAACATACTCAAAATTGGCTTTCAATACAGACCCTGAAATCTGTCTGAAAAATAGATTTGACACACTTCACCAAATAATTCACCATAAATCACTTAGTTAATATTTGTGCATAAAATTTTATCTGTGATTCCAGGACTAATTTATCTATAACTTTTATTTATGACATTTTGTCGGATTCACAATAAAAACTGATGATATGTGCCCATGTATTGCCCTTTCTACGGATTCCAGCAAGCTGAAACATTAAAGTGATGTTATGAATTGTGTATTATTGCTAATTCACTCTCTATAATTCATGATTATTTTTGTTACTTGAAATATAACTTATTTAATCAAATATCAATGGAATTTGTTGATATTGCGATGAACGTGGTTGTGTTGCCTGCCAAGTGTTTGTGAAAATGCCACAATGAAATGAATGTTGAAAAATATGAGAAATGAGCTTGTAAACACATGTGTTATGAAATGTGTTGTGAAATAGTAATGATGGGGTCATGAAAAGCATGGTTTCATACGTTATGAGTGATGAATTGAAATGGCTATGTTGAAGGGCATGACACCTGGGTGCAAGACCCATTTGATATGTGATTGTCTACGATGAAGGGCATGGCACTTCGGTGCATGACACATGTTGATATAAGTGTGGAATGTGAAACCATGCAACGTTTCCCCTCAGTGCCATATATGATGTTAAATGATGTCTTAGAATGTCTCAATCCTATCTAAGGAGGGTGAGTAAGCAAAACCCGGGTTTTAGGTGGGATTTGAGTAAATTATGGATATGAGGCCTGGACTGAGAAGTTGGGAAAAATGATTATGTGATTTGTGATATTTATACCCACTCACCTTTACCGAGAGTGGAGGGGACATACGGAGGTTGTGTTATTCTGGGAGAGCCTCACTCTTGCCAGGGACGGGGGAGCTGAGAGGCCTGGTGTCGTACAGTGCCCGTGTCCACTGCCCCGTGTGCTATATTCACCCCAAATTTGGGGTGAAGTCCAGGTCCTGATATCATACAGTTTACCCAAGTTCCAATTAATTCAATTATAAAATAATAAAATAAGAATTTGTGTGTTACTCCTTCTGCTGGCAGCACTTCCCTTTCCCTTTGCCTGTTCTTTGTGACTCTGTGTCATGCCTCAGGCACTTGCACTTATCTTATTAGATAATGGTTGCTTGAACACTTGTGTTATTATTATTATTTGTGCTAACCCTTTTCTTGCAGTAATTCGACATTGGACCGCCGGTATGATCCCCTTGTTTTAGCTACTTAACTTTCATTATGTTACTTAGTTACATGCTTTGTTCTCTTGCCTTGCCTTGGATTAATAATCTTAGAACGGTGTTTCAAATCCAAGTTGGTTCCTATTGGGGCACGCATTGACGTGCTCCTCCATATTTTTCAGGTAGCGAGGGTAGCATGATTGGTGATGACTTGGAGTGGGTTTCAGGAGTAGCACTTGGTGTGAGCTGTAGCTTGTACTGTGCCATGGTTGTCTTGGGAGTGGAGAATAGCGGTGTATACATAGTGGCGTACTTGGACCATATATGTAAATGAAAATTGTTATATAATGATGATGTTGTTGTTCTATGTTATTTATGATGTTGCTTGATATTATTGTGGAGCTTCACTTGTACTATCCCAGTATGTGCGCAGGGGCCTGCATATTCAGTTTCTCCCTTCTCTCTCTTTCCTCTCATCACCCTCCCTCTTCAGGATACTTGGAAAAAACATTGTATATTTGCGGATATTCTGGGGATCGAGACGTGACAGTTTTTAGTGGCCCATGCAGGTCACCCCACTGCGATGTGCGTAAGGATAGTACATATGATACTTCAGTAGGTGATCGGGATACATTAGCCCTAAGGTGGGTAGTAACCTTAGAGCCTTAAGTGATCCACCCTTAAACCCCTAACGTAGGAAGTCAGAGGATGAACTTCTTACAGTGTAGTATACTATAGATGTATATTAGTTGGTATCAATGTATACAGATATATAATGAGAATACGTGTATATAAATGCAGTGGTTGTACTTGGATATTTGAATTATATATGTCGCATATATACTTGTATTCGGTAGATATATATATTTGTATTTGAATAGCATGAAAGTTGCATGTATGGATAGATGTGGGAGTATATACTAGATGGGTGAATACTTGAGTGTACATGATACAGATATGTAAGGCTGGTATGTGGTATACTTGTGTGACTCCGAGATATAAGTGATATATATATATGTATATTCGTGGATGTATTGGTGGGTACATGTAAGCTATTGGAGACGTATGAGTTAAAGATATGTACGTATGTGATATGAGTGCATATATGTGTTTTCCTATCTATTGTGTTATAGTTCTGTTCCCATGTAGGGAAAGTACCAATGTGCGTATGTTTGTACGGATAGAGTAGTGGAGTGTCCACATGGTCTTTGGACATATGGGGGAGTGGATTTGTGTGTGTGTGTGTGTGTGTGTGTGTGTGTATTAAAACAGAGCATATTTGGAATTTTGTCCTACGTGGCATGTGTTTATCCTATGTGGACAAGAAAATGCTGATGGGGACAACCATCTTTGTCCTACGTGGCCGAGCAAAATTTGGAGAGAGATGTTTGAAAGCTTGAGTGGGCAAATTTTTGTGGGGGAAACGTTTGAAAACATGAACTAGCCTAATGAAATTTATTGAAAAGCCCAGCTTGAATGAGCACTGCAAAATTTGGGGGGAAAACTTTTGAAAAGTTGGGGGGAAAGTTGGGGGGAAATGAACTGGACGCTTGAAATAATGATAAACCTATTGTCAAAATTCTTCTTCTTCTTCATCAGAATGTCACCACATCATTCTACAGTCCTTGGGAAGTTGAGTTTAGTGGCACCAACATGCATGCTACTACTACTTAAATAATGTTGAAGATTCAGACGCCGGATCTGTTGCGCCTTCCCGTCACCTGTCGAGCTGTGAAAAAACAACGATAAAATTGATCAACAGCATGAGGATTTCATTAGGAGCAACCATGGGAAGTGATCCAACCTACCCCATTCCCTCATCTCGGACATGTGGAGTGATCTTCTCCAGGTACGATGTTGACCTCGCCACCTTGCTCATCCAAACTCTCCCCTTCTGTCATCTCTGTCCCTATTTTGTCGATTTTCCTGAATCTGCAGGTACGAAGAAACCTCTATCCTCTCTATCTACCACTCTCTAATCCCAGAAACCTCTGATCTGAATCCCACAAAGAACGGTAATGCCTCAATGTTTGTGCACACCAAGTGTTTGTGCAAATTCTTAAAAGTACAATTAGACATTAACACATTTGCATAAACATCGAATCTTTTGTAATCTTAATCTACTTGGCCTCAGGATTTCTGCACATCAATACTTTCTCCAGGAGCAAAATTTTGAGACCATCTCCTTTTGGCTCTCACTACTTCAAATCGAGAGACAGAGAGATGGGTTGGTTTCCATGCGGAGGAGACCCCAACAAAAGACTAAAAAGAAGGATCACATCGCACAATATTCAGGTAATTGCACAATCTTCGGGTAATGTGGCTTAATTGCAATCACCATGATTTGTATACTTAATTGCATAAAACTGTTGCTATGTATGGCTTATGACTTGACTAATGTCTACACTTGCATAATCCCTATTCTATTAACACCGAAGTTATTACACGTAAGTATTACTACAAGTGAGAGCAATGCAAGAAGCGAAACCCAACATTTTTTGTTTGAGACAAACATCATATGAACTATTGTATTTGAAGTCATGGTTGTCAGCCTTTTTCCAGTCATTTTATGAGAAAACACATGCTACTTTAGTTTCATTTTAATAACTTCGATAATCTCTTCGACCTATCCAATGAATGGTTCATTAATACACCTGGAAGATGGCCACAAGTTCCATGCAACTAGCAAAGTGTTGAGAAACATTTTATTCTTCCACAAGGGCGAGGTTGGAAGATGCGTAACTTTATTTATTAACATACATACACACAAACCAAAAAAATTCAAAAAAAGAAAGCAAATAAATAAATAAAATTTAAAAATAAAACGAAAAAAGAATGGGAGAAAGACGGTATAAACTGCACGGGAAGAAAGTAAAGTCAAAATTTTGATTTACTCTCGGCATCCCAGTTATTAAGATTGATTGCTAACGAGATCTAATTTTAGAGTTTCTTTATGGCACTCATATAGGCTTGTTTGCTTTTCTTAAGCTTCTTTCTGGCATATAAATTGCCATATATTCCTATCATTATATGTAATTTCAATTTAATAGACAAATGAATTAAGAGGATGTATTATCATCGAGCGCGTTGTATGCTCTTGGGTACTTCTGAAGTAATCGCACTGTATGCAAATTGGAGCTTTCATACAATGTTGACTGATTTAATTGCATTGGTGTGCCATGTGATTATTATATTTTTGTAATGAATGGAAACCCAAGTGTAAAGTTCTCAATGATAAAAAATGTTCAACTGCAGTCTGCATTATTTTCCATGTGCATTAGTAATAAGACATAGAAGAACATATTTGGATGATTGGGTGCACTTAGAACCTATATATTGTTATCATCTACTGTTTGTATTAGAATATTGTAATTTACATGTTTTGTACTTTTCATCTTCCTTCTTTGGTGTAGACTTACGTGCCGATCAGTAATTCTTCATCAAGCGTCCTGGGGTAATGCCAATAACAACTGCGCAGACAAGTTACTCATGTAACTTAGAAATATTCTTTGTTTTGGACAGGGAGAAGAGTTGAAGAAGATGATTGGCACAGCTCCAAAACTGAGCAGGTACATTAAAACAAGCTAATATCTATTATTTTTTAAAATAATATCTTTTCCTCCAAATATCTAGAACTTTTTTTCTTGAACTTTATGTTGCAGAATGTCAAGGTAGTTTTGTGTCATCTAAGGCTAAAGAGAAGAAGAAGAAAGCACATGTCATGCCTAATTCTTTAAGTGCAAGAAATATGTCGTCTGAACATCTTTTATTGAATCTTTATATTGATTTATTGTAATTCTGTATCAGATTGTTATTACTGGCATATTTCTATTAAATCAGGTGGACGTTTGTATTTTGGGGGGATACTCTTGGTGGGGGGAAACAAATACATTTAAAGATCTTTCTCCCTTACTATTCTCTCTTTCTCACTCACTCACTCAAACCCCCTCCATCTCCCATGCGTAAAGCCCGGCCCCCTTCCCCTCGGCCCCCCCTGTGCAGCCCCTCATCCCATGGCCACCATTCGTGCCACGACGACGTCTTTTTAATCCTTCTGGGAAAAACAATCAAACATATCAAACAGTTCTATCACATGTTTTTAGTTTTGATATCATTGTTGTTGTTGTTTTTGATTTTTTTGCAGCATGACATTAGGTGATGCTTGTCTCTTTTGTCTCAAGGTCAGATTCCTTGATATTTCATTTTATCTATAGATTTTCTTTTGTCTCGAGACTGTTTGTATGATTTTTCTTCTCTTCTTTTGGAGTATGGGTAAATAACATATGTTTTGTGATGTTTGTCTTTTATTCTTTGCACACACACACACACACACACACACACACACACACACACACACACACACACACATGGCATGTCTTTTGTTTTCTTTTGCTAAGGCATCAGTTTCGATAATGAAGAATGATACATGTAATGTTTAAATTAAGTGTTGATAAATTGTTATACATAAATCTACAATAAAATGGAATGTTTCCAGCTCATACTCTTACTGGTGTTTTTTGTTGGGGGTCTCTTACAAATAACTAACAAAAAATAGAGCAGTTCAAATTTCCATTCATTTACTTTTTGTCGCATTCAAAGAGCAGGTTGATGTATTTCCTGTACATGCAAATTATTGTGACATATAATATCTCACTTTGAGTTAAAGTATATACTACATAAGTATTTGCCACTTTAGTGGGGATAAACGTATATCTACCATATTGGACTGTCTCCATTATGTATTTATCCACAACATTTATGAGAATTCACTCTAAAATCCATGTGCCTCTTAGAAATTTTGACTTTATTATGTCATGACCAACAACACATATTAGAGTTCATACTTATTTTCTATGGCTGGGGTTAGTTAAAGACAAAGCTAAATTGAGTGCAGATTTGAGAATATGCATGGAATCTGCTACCTACAATCTCCATGTAATTTAATAATGGTTTGTTACTTATTTCACTTCGTTTGTATTGTTATATTATGATATCTACTTTGCTTGCTTTATTCTTATTTGTCTATGAAATTCCATCAATCATTTTTTGCCGGTTCAAATCTGTAGTTTTGTTATGGTTATAAAGATTTTATTTTTAAATTCTCTTAACAGGTTATACTCCCATACGAGTTTGTGTAGGTAGATCCATATATTTGACCTATTGTGTTCCCCACCTTTTTGATGTTGTATGGATCTACTTTACAAACCAAGTTTGCAATGAGCTGGGAATAAATAGGTATTTCGTGCTTATTATTCAAAAGACAGACTTTTTTCAAAGAAAAGGTTACGGTGTAGAACAAAATAATTTGAAGTGGAATTGACATAGGGATATAATCAAGCTACATGCAACCAGACCAGGGCAGCCCGATGCAGATCAGCATTCCTGGAAGACCAGCTGCCTATAGCTGACATTTTCAATTTAACTTTAAATTGACAGTTTTCATGTTAGTTTGGATTAGTTTTTGGCTTAACATATAGAATACTGGGAGCAAAGTCATATTGTAAGCACTGTAGCTATTTCTTTAGTAGTTGTATTGTATATCGTTTATCTTAAGCAATAATTAAGAAAAATCGGCATATAACTAAATATATCACAAATATATTGAGAAATTTAAACATGATACAAAGAATAACCGCAGTGATATGCTGAAAATCTGAAAGCAAAGTTTCACAAATGCAATATTACATAGGTAAGGCCATTCCAATCTACATAAATGTAAAGCATGAACATAAACCATTCTAACATTAAACATGCGCATTTCAAGTTCAACCATTCCAAACATAAACTTGAACATTGTGTTTTGGAATCCTGGCAAGTAGTAGTGAAGGCCAACAAATAGTGACGGCCTCTCAACAAGCAACATGTTGGTTTTGGAGATTTAGAGAGTTGCATGGACAAGAAGCACTATCATCAGAATTTTCTTCTTCATTTTTGTGTTTCTCATTGATTATGGGAAGCGTTGCCTCTCAAATCAATTTATTTTTTCCTTTTTAATCTGCTAATTATTTGTGTAAAGTTTCGTCTCAAAATTCGGTTTCTTCTTTATTTATGTAGATAAATGTTGTTTCATTGGGTTCAAAGCCTCAGAGGATGCATACGGATTTTTTCTCCATTTTCTTCTTCATTTTTGTGTTTCTCTTCTTTGATTTTAGGTAGAAATTCATACTCTTTGGCTCTCAAATCAATTTATTTTTTCCTTTTTAGTATCTGCTAATTATTTGCGTAAAGTATTGTCTCAAAATTTGATTTGTTTTGACTCTGGAGCTTCATTATTTATGCAGTTTTGTAGTGTTTGGTTGGGTTCAAAGCCTCAAAGGAAATGTTTGGATTTTATCTCCATTTTATTCTTCATTTGTATCTTTTAGCTTTTGGGCTTAAATTAGCATAATTGTTAGTAATTTGGATGCTTGAACAATGCATACTATGAATATGAGACGAGGTGTTAAATATCGGTTGGATACACGGTATGCTATGCAAACACTATCTTGGAAGCAATTATATCCATTTTTTGAGGTATGAAATGTATTTCGTTTGGTTCAAAGCCTCAGATGCATGTGGATTTTATCTCCTTTTTCTTTTTCAGTTTTGTGTTTCCCTTCTTTGGTTTCAGGTACAAATTTATAATCTTTGCCTCTCAAACCAAAAGGACTGAACTCAATAGAGGCTCGCCAAATCAAGGAAGTGGGAGCAATAAGATGGCAAATGCAAGTGATCATTTGGGAGATGTAGGCGGTTGTACCCAACCCAATGGCAAAGAGAGGTGCTCACCTTCATCTCCATTAGTTGCTTCGATTTAGTCTGGATTCGGGAGATTGTTATCTCGAAGTAGCAGTAGCCATGTAGAAAGCCAGTAGAATACTGCTAGAAAATAGTAGCTCCGTGCTCTGCTATTTGATATTCTCCCGGTGAGTTGTACTCGACCCAATGTCAAAGAGAGGGGCTCACCGTTAATCGGTATCACATATGTTTGATATTGATGAACTTAAGGTGTGAATATTCTGTTCATATACTTAATTTGGTGATTGTCTGAAACTATTTATAGTCTGTTTATATATTCTATTCATATACGTGAATTGGAAATGAGTCTGTTCATATATTCTATTCATATACTTGAATTTGAAATGAATCTGTTCAAATATTCTATTCACATACTTAAATAGGAAATTATTTTGTTCATATACTTAAATTCAATTCATATACTGCTAGAAAATTGTAGCGCCATGCTCTGTTGTTTGCTATTCACTTGGTGAGTTGCACTCGACCCAATGGTAAAGAGAGGGGCTCACCTTTAATCGGCATCACATAGGGTTGATATTGATGAACTTAAGCTGTGGATACTCTGTTCATATACTTAAATTGGTGATAGTCTGAAATTATTAATGGGGATTACTAGATGTGAAGTGCAGCTCAGTTACTATTGAGTGTTTTAATTAAACAATACTGACCTTTTTAGCACATTTGAGTTGTATGTTAACTATAGTTGTGTTATTAGTTGCTCAAAATATTCTATTGATCCTATTTTTTATTTGGTCCTTGCGACAATGAAGTTATTTCTCAGAGTTCAACCAAATATATTTGAGAATTTTTGTTTGTTTTCTACAGGTGACAACATCAACTAGGGAAATTTCAAACTTGTATATTCCACATTATCTAACTCTCCTATCACAGCTGCTATGCCAGGTTTAGTGTTAACTACTGAATTTGACAAAGTATACGATGAAAGACTTGATGATCCATGCATATAGCATGAAGAAGTTATAGGAGTGCTTAGAAGTGTTGTATTTCAAAAGAAACAATCTTTCCTAATCATATATTGTGCGTCAGGTTGTCAACATATGTGAAGGGGTCAGCAGTAGAATAAGCCACTATCATATCACTATGCAAACTTTTACAAGCCTTACAAGAAGTTGAACATTTTGGGTTTCATTTTCACAAAGTTAGGAAAATGCAGTAACAGAGTGATCAGTTGTTTGTCTTAACTTATTTGGATAACCTACAACCAGTAACAGAGTGATCAGTTGTTTGTCTTAACTTATTTGGATAACCTACAACCATGTCTGTCCTTAGATCATTAGTATGTTAATAAGCAGCAGCATCTTCAACATGATAGAGTAAATGACTATGTGTGCAACGATTTGATGCACCGTGAGGGAACTAAATCGGCTACCTATAATTGCATTCCCCATTATATTAACTCAATCACTAGCCATTTGCATCAAAATGATAAAATTGCAATGTTCATCACTTTCTGGTCAAGTATAGTTGGTTGTAGAGATCCAAATACAAATTTGTTTGAATGATTGAACTCGACATATCTGGGAAACAAATTTGGGAAGAATTATTAGGATTATTGGTTATTTACAAAATTGTATCTTCAATTTTTCAAGTTGCATTACATTGCTTTTCTCTTTGCAGAAGATGTTTGTTTCCCGATATTAAGTAGTCCTTTGATAATCAGAAACACACACTGCACATAATACTTCCCTTTCAAGTTGATGCAACACTTCTCAAATACAACAAGAACAAAATTAATCCTTAAACACCACTACATTCTTATATTTCCTATGAATGATTCTATATCAGCTATGTGTTTAACTCAAACTCAAAATCTCGCAGGTTTGCCATTCAAAGATCAACTTTTTGAGAAAATATTGAACTGTTGCCATTCAAAATCAAGCATTGCTCAAAGACACTTTGATCAAAGACACACAGCTTTGCTGACAGCTTGAATCGATGATCCTTTGGGGAAGATCATGAACAACTCAAAGACGCTGGCTGAAGTTGGTTGGGAGCCAAAATACACAAGCTTTGCTTAGTTTCTTGGACTTTCGAAATGATTGCGTTGTATATTGAACATTCATTTGACATGAAAGAGAACATACAAGAAAAATATGTGAATGTCATGTGAACAACCCGAATCCATCGAATGATTTTTTATTTTAATTGTAGTTTAAATTTGACTGCTAGACTTCATGATCTTTGAAAGATGCAGCTATGATATTCTATTGTGTGGTCTGATGCATTCATATGTTCGATGAGCAAGGATGTTCCTTGCACAAAATAGAGGATGTTCTTTAGTAATCCAAATACACAACAATTGCAAATGACATTTCATTATCGTAGTTTTTAAGATAAGTTTAAAATCGGATCCATCGTGTAACTTTTCTGAGATATAGTTTTGTATCAGTAAAATAAAAGAGCAATTGGTCAGTGCCATTATAATTAGTAAAGGGGTATAATCAAGGTCCTAAGCCTCAGTGGAATCGATATGAATTGGTCTAGGTATGTATCCGTTTTAGGATACCAATGATAGTGCAAGCATATGAATAAATTATGCGATCTTACTGGCTTGACAATCAAAACATGCTTATCCTACCTACTTAGTGATGACGTGATTACGTTAACATCGAGAACATCAAATGATCTTTTGCAAAATAGGATTACCCATTTCAATTGCAAGTTACGACTTTGCCCAAGTCTTTATAAATTCATTCAAGTCGGGCTATATTCATATAATTTATGAACTTAATTGGCCAAAGAAGATATTTTTGCAATAAATTTAACTATCTAAAATTTTTTAAATCATATCTATATACGAGTATTATTCATATGAAAAAATTGGGTGCAGAAATTTCTCCTCAAAATTTGCATCCCTAAAAATTTTTTTGGGGGAACCAAAATTTTGGGAGAGAAATCACAATTTATAATGAGAGTTTGTGAAAATTTTGGGGTAAAATCATAACATATATGGGAACTAAATTTGGAGTGAACTAAATTTTGGGTGAAATTAAAATTTTTGGGGGAAGCGAAATTTTTTTGGGAAACTAAATTTTGGCTGAAAATATAATTTTTATAATTTTTATAATTTTATGGGGCAAAACTAAATCTGAACGAAATAAATTTTGGAGAGACCTAAAATTTGGGGGGCACTAAATAACAATTACTGCACCTCAATTGTTCACGTTCGTTTAAAATTAGGGGATCCTAGAGTTTAAGCGAGGAATATTTTAAATAAACGATTGAACAAACTTTTGGGGGGAATAAATTTTTTAAGGGAAAATAAATAACACTTATTGTGCTTTAATTATTATTGTTTGGTTCAAATAAGTCGATCCAAGATTTTGAGGGGGTTAAATGTACCATCCTTTAAGGCATACATTAAATCGGGAGGAAACTAATTTTTTATAAGAAACTAAAATCGTTGGGGTAGTAAATTTTGGTGGAACTAAATTTTTAAGGGGACTAATTAACAATTATTGCGCTTTAATATTTGGTAAACTAAGATTTTTAGGGGGGGAAATATCTTCAATGAACCGTGCCCTACGGGCACGGGATATGACTAGTATACACACACACACACACACACACACACTCAGTAAGAATGTGTATATATATACTAGTCATATATATACTACAGAGTGTATATATATACTAGTCATACCACAGTGTATATATATATATATATACTAGTCATACCCCACACACACACACACACACACACACACACACACACAGAGAGAGAGAGAGAGAGAGAGAGAGAGAGAGAGAGAGAGAGAGAGAGAGAGAGAGAGAGAGAGAGAGAGAGAGAGTGTGTGTGTGTGTGTGTGTGTGTATATGAATATATGAGCTTGTATGGGTAGAAGGTGTAGATATATGTATGAGAAGGTAGAGTATATATATATCGCCAGTGTTGCGTTGCTAGGGTATGAATTCCTGATGTGTTAAAATTTAAATAACTGTGAGAATGTGTATGTGCTGCTTATATGCTTATATGAACCGATATATTGTCTTAATTTGGTATTCGGTTGTGGGTTGTACTATTGCGTAAAGATAGGTGATGTATGGCCATATATGGTGTGTATGTAGCGATATAGATAAATAAGGGATATATGGATAGTATGAGTAATGCTCCAGGGTGTTTGGAGTGGATGTATCCTAAGGGGGGTAGGGATGCTTTAGACCCATCTACCTAAGTTGAGGCCCTTAGCTCTATACCGTGCCTATTATGGGATAGGGATATAAGAGTGACGTGTATCATATGTAGATGTGATGGATATAAGGATTTGAGACCACAGAGTGTAAGTATACATGGGCAGATTATGGGTTTGCACGGTTAAGTGGAGATATGGTATATGTATATATGTGTGTATATGCTTACCCGTAAAATGGTGTCTATATGACCATTTAGATGTATATGTAGTGCAAGTATCTTTCCGTATATGGTGGCATGAGGGAGGATTGTGTATTGGTATATGAGATATTTGTATAAAGGTAGGTGTGTTGTAGCAAGCATGGTGTGATTGTCCATATGTGTTTTTATTATTGAATGTGTATTGGTGTATGTCTTATGAGTGGTTATATGTATATGTATGTGAATGATCCCTATTCTGATATGCATGTGTCAGTATATGAATGTGTATGTATATGGGATGTGACTGTCTACTGAATGTGTATGAATATTGCTAAAATACACTTATTGTATACGTACTAGTATACTAGTAAAACTGTGGGTGTATTGGATGCTATGTATATAATGGTATGGGTGGCCACCGACTACCCGCTAGTATAGTTTGGGTAGCTTGACTGTATGGGTGTGAAATAGTAGAATATGAATGATATGTGTCTATGGATATGTATGCCCATACATGGGAATGTATGTGCATGGTTGCATGTCCTGCGTGTATGTGTGTACATGTATTTGGCTTTATGCAGATTCAGAAATCTATGTATGGTATTGGTACTTATACATCTGTGGGTGTATAACGAGTGTGTGCTTGTGGAGTATCTATGTGGGCGTATTGCTTGTTGCGTAAACATGAGTATGTATCATAGATGCATGAATTTCTATTATACATGTCGCAATTGAGTGCAGGAATGTGTACGTGTATGTGTAGTGTGTAGTAGGAGTACATGTAATGATGTGTATATTGGGTGTGTATATATATATATATATACACACACACACTTATACATACCTTGTTTGTTTACTTGCTGAGATGCCCTATAGGGTTGTCTATCCAGATGTATCACAGTGTGCTTTGGATAAATGTATTCTTATTTGTATACGTATATATATAGGTCTGTACCAAAGCATGTGTGTATGTATATACATATGCAGTGTAAATATAAATGTGATAAATATGAAATATAGGTGTGTGTGTGTATATATAAGTTTGATGAATATACGTGTTTGAAACTGTTTGATATGAGGGTATTGAGATGTGTGTGTTTGTTGTGTATATTTTAACGTGTGTGTGAAGTATAAATGGATATTTGAATCTATTGGACTATTATGACAGTATGTGTGTAGCAGATGCAGGGATAGTTATATATATAGCATATGAAGGAACCGTATGCTGCTGACGTACTCTGTGTGTAATATATGTGGTATATGTGCCTATCTGTGTGAGGCAGTAGGTGCATTGCTATGAATGTGAGATTATGTATGTATTTATCTGAAGTTATGACTGTGAACCTTATGTGACTTGATAATGAATATGTTAGTACGTGCACGTGAATGTATGTATGGATGTGACAAAATAATGTGTGTATAAAGATTTTTATGTGCCTATGCATGGAAGTAAGCCCATATGACTAAGTATTAGGTGTATAGGGATCAGGTATACATACAGTGTGACACCGTGATAGTAATCATGTTTGCCAAGTCATGGTGCGTAGATTAATGTGTATTGTTGTGTGTTTGTGCATGGATATAGACGTATATGTTATATATATATATATATATATATATATATATATATATATATATATATATATATATATATATATATAAAGTATACATCTGCCAACACACATATAAGTATAAATAGCGGCATGAGTGATTTGCGGCGAGGTGAGCGAGGTGATTTCACGGTTCCTTCTAGGTCTTCCATCAAGGTGGCGGCCATCCATGGATCTGATGCGGTTTCTTCACGGTTTGCGGAGAGGTCTTCTATCAAGGCGGCGGCCATCCATGGATCTGATGCGGGAACGACTAACAATGGATCTGGGGCAATCAACCAGGTCACTGGATCTACGGAGGTTGGGGATGATCATTGGCAGGTGGTCCATAGGCGCAAAAGAGATCGTCTCTCTGTGCGGAGGCCTCGTGGTCCACAGGCTCTACAACGACTGGTACTTGGGCCTGAAAAATTAAGGCGATCTGGAAACATTATTTCTTCGTTCGGGGCTGGGAAGCATATCTCGCAAGGTGCAGATAAGGTGTTTGACGTTTTGCCAAGGAGGCCTGCTATCCCACCTCAAATCTCGATTAACCCTGCGGGATCAAAGCTCAGTTGGTCCGAGGTTTGCTCCAATAAACGTACTTATGGTGATAATATTGGTATGAAATTTGTCCAACCTATCAGAGACGACGGTTCTTGCGTTGCTCATGTTCCTAATGTTCTCCTTGATATGGGTGATGAACATTGGAAATCCACTCTAGTAGGATATGTACTGGGTGACATCCCAGCGTACGGGCAGATCAAGGCTTGGATGGAGAGGCTTTGGAAGCCCATGAAGAGGGTTCAGTTATTTGGCAAGGATAACGGCTTCTTCTACTTCAGGTTTGAGTCCAAGGAGGAATGTGAAAGGATTCTACACGGTGGCCCGTGGCTTTTCGATGGGCGTTTGGTTGTGCTCAAGCTTTGGAATTCTGGGCTTCGTCATGACCGCGACATTCTCTCTTCTGTTCCCGTGTGGGTGCAGATGCACGGGGTGCCTGTTAATATGTGGAACATGGAGGCGCTCAATATCCTGGCCTCTGTTGTGGGAAACCCTTTGTGCCTGGATCGCGCCACTGCGAAATTGGAAAGAATCACCTACGCAAGGTGTCTGGTGGAGGTTGATGCAAAGAGGGCGTTACCAAAAATTGTTGAGGCCGAACTTGATGATGGGACTTTATTGACTTTTGAGGTAAAATATGAAGTTGAACCCCCTCGTTGCAGTCAGTGTGTTTGCTTTGGACATTCTGACTCTCAATGCCCGAAGCCCAATAAACTTCAGGACAAGGGGAAGGGGCCTATTCGAATTTTTCAGCGTAGCAAGGATGCTTCGACCTCTCAGCAAAGTAATGGCGTAGAACCCTTACAGGATTCTGGCCTTGGTGAGCCTTCTCAGCACATTATGGCCGATGCCTCTCTAAGCTCTTCTGAAGGGAATATGTCGTAGCTTGCAGATTCTATTTCCCCAGGTATTGACAACATGTCTGTAGGGGTAATTTGCATCAGGCCGGGTTGATGCCTAGATTCCGTAAACTAGTCAATGCCCTGAGGTGCATACACATATTGCATTCTCCATCAAAGACTTCAGCAACACAGCAGATTGGGAGCTGCAACAATGATGTTGCGTTACCTCGTAGTTCTACTGTCGGGGTGTGTAATATTAGTAATGATACTGGACCTGATGCGGCTGGACCTGGACCTGACGCGGCTCTACCACAAGAACCCTTGTTTGATAATCCTGAGTGGGATGTGGAGCGGCTTGAGCTTCTTAATGAGGCTGATTCATTAAAAAAGAGAAAGCAGGGAGCTCTCAGTGCTGGCCCGGCAACCAGGAGTAGCAGCAGGCTGAAGTAAGGAGTTCATGTTCTCTTCATAACCAATCCTTTTTATGTCTATGTTGATTTGGAATACACGCGGTTTAAATAACTCTGTGAGGCGTAGGGATCTTCGGGACAGAATTAAGACCCTGAACCCTTCGATTATTGTTCTGTTGGAGACTAAATTAAAAGCAGATACTATCAGTAGTTATTCTTGCATCCCAAAGAATTGGAAGATGGTGGATAATTTTACGGTTTATGGAGGAGGACGTATACTGCTGGGCTTTAATCCCTTGGTGTGGCAAATGAATGTCCTCTCTTTGTCTATGCAACATGTTACTGTTCGGTGTGTCAATACTGGGGGTTTCTCTTTTGCCCTGTCTGCGGTCTATGGAAGCAACTTCTGTAATGAAAGGAAGCAACTTTGGAAGCACCTAAAGGGGGATGCGTCTATCTTGTGCAATGAGCCGTGGATTGTAGGAGGAGATTTTAATTGTATATTGTCGTCCAATGAAAAAATTGGAGGGCGTAGGGTGGAGCCCAGCACTGTTTATGACTTCAATAATTGTATTATTGACTGTCGATTGCAGACTCTCAAACACAGTGGTTCACGACTTAGTTGGTGTAATAAACGTATGGGTTTGAGGCGTATTTCTGCTCAGTTGGATCGGGTCCTTTGCAATGAGGTGTGGATTAACAAGCTCCCAGACTCTTTCTATGCTTATTTGGACCCTCACACCAGTGATCATGCCCCCATGGTTGTCAATCTCCATCCTCAGGTAATCACTGATCCAAAGCCGTTTAAATTCTTTAATCACTGGATCAATTTGCCTGGCTTTTATGATGTTATTAATTCTTCCTGGGAGCATATAATCCGTGGCTCCAGTATGTACCGTCTGACTAGTAAATTACGGCGAGTTAAATTGGAGCTCAAGCTCTGGGCAAAAGGCCACCAAGCTAATAATTCAATTCACAATTGCCGCACTGAGCTGGAGGCTATTAGGTGTGATAGCTCTCTTCCATATGATAGTAGCCTTCAGGAAAGAGAGAATAAATTGGCAAATGATCTTGCTACCTTATTGGGACGGGAAGAGGAGATGTATCGTCATAGAAGCAGGCAGGATTGGTTGTACCTTGGTGACAGAAATACTAGTTTCTTCTACAATGCTATGAAAGCCCGACAATGTCGAAATAACTTGATTCACCTGGTGGATGTAAATGGGTTTCAAAGTAAATCTTATGAAGACATTAAATCTGATGCGGCTAACTTCTATGAGTCCCTTTACAATCAAAACAACTATTGGAATGTTTTTCCAAAGCTTGTGCCCAAGAAGAAGATCAAACATGAAACTGCCAAGTGGCTTGAAAGAATTGTAAGTGCTGATTAAATCAAAGAAGCGGTTTTCAGTATTGGCGCATCCAAAGCACCAGGTCCAGATGGGTTCAATGGTTTTTTCTACCAATATAATTGGAACATTATTGGTCCTGACGTTGTTGCCGCAGTGCAATCTTTCTTCAGATCAAGTTGCATGTTGAGGCAGGTAAATCACACGTTCCTTACTTTGGTCCCAAAAAACACTAATGCTTCTTCCCTGGGTGATTACAGGCCTATTGCCTGTTGCAATGTTATCTACAAGGTTATTACCAAAATCATTTGCAACAGGCTGCAGAGATTTATTCATGATCTGGTTTCCCCGAACCAATCAGCTTTCTTACAGGGGAGATTGATTTCTGACTGTGCTCTGTTGGCTCATGAGCAAATCAGAGATTTTAGCAATCCAATGGGGGCTAGAGCGTGTTTAAAACTTGATCTCAGAAAGGCGTTTGACAGTGTTAACAGGGACTTTGTGTATTTCATCTTACATCAGATGGGGTTTGGCCATAAGTTCATCGGGTGGATTAGGGAATGTATTTCCACGGCATCCTTTTCCGTAATGGTCAATGGATCTCCTGTGGGACACTTTGGAGGTAACAGAGGGCTCAGGCAAGGCGATCCCCTTTCTCCATACCTTTTTGTCATTGTTATGGAATGCTTCACACTGCTGCTAGCCAAGGCCCTGACTAAAGGGAGCATCCAGCCTATGCGACGAACGGGTTCTATTTCTCATCTACTTTTTGCTGACGATTTATTGGTTTTCTGCCGTGCTAACCATAAATCTTTCAGGGGCATTAAAATACTTCTAGAAGAATTCCAGAACTTTACATGTCTACATATTAATTGGGATAAAAGTACTTCTATGTTTAGCAAAGGAGTAAAAAATCTGGGTGATCTTGCTAATTATCTTGGAGCTAGACATGGACACGCTATCACTACTTACCTTGGACTCCCCCTGTCTCCCAAATACCCCAAGGCTCAAATGTACTGCAGGCTTATTGATAAGTGCAGAAAGCGGATGAGTGGTTGGACTACTGCTACTCTTTCGATTGCTGGGCGAATTGAGTTGGTTAAAACTGTTATTTATGGTATGATAATGTTCTGGGTACAAGTGTATAAATTTCCTAATTCTGTTTTGCGTACCTTAACATCTATGTGTAGAAAGTTCATCTGGGGTCCTACAAAAACTTGGTCTTGGAGCGACTCTTGCAGGCCTAAAGAGGAAGGGGGAATTGGACTAAGATTACTGGCAGACCTCAATCATGCGGCTGGTATTAAGCTTACATGGAGACTTCTCAGGTGTAGAGGGCTTTGGGCAGAGTACATGCGGGACAAATATAAGGATTCTTCAAATTTCTATGAAGCAAAAGGATATGCAACACAATCGGGTACTTGGAAGTTTTTACTTCATTGCAGAGGCCTTTCGCAGAAAATAATTGTGAGAAAGGTTGGAGATGGGAAAGATACCCTATTTTGGCATGATAACTGGCTCCCGTGTGGACCTCTAAAATTGCAATACAATATACCTGATGGCGCCAGCAAAAAGCGAGTATCCGACTATTGGGACGGAGCAAGGTGGATCGATTGTCCCGACATCCAAAATCTCAGACCTCATTTTCAGCATATGATGTTATCGACAGGAGCGGATTATTGGGCTTGGAAAAATGACGGAACTTTTCGGTTTAAGGAAGCATGGGACACTGTGCGAGACAAAATTTCCACATTCACTTTTCACAGCCTTGTTTGGTACAGCAAACACACCCCAAAATTCTCATTAACTCTCTTGCGTGCCTTCAAGGACAAACTCCCCACAAAAGTGCGCATGGACAGCTGGCTGGACTTGGCCTCAACTTGCTGCGAACTGTGTTTGGAGGAGCCGGAATCTGTAGAACATTTATATTTCAAATGTCCTTACTCCCATTATGTCATGCGCAGGGCTTTAATTAAACTCGGGCACATGGGACCTGATGAGCTGACATTGGCTTCTGTTGGAGGATTTTATATGGAGAAATTCAACAAAATTGGCCCGCTGGGTATCCTTGCTAGAACAGTACTTGCTTCGGTGGTCTGGCATCTTTGGCATGAGCGCAACAGACGGATATTTGATAATAAGAGTAAACCAAAGACTGCTCTATTTGATGACGTCGCTGCGGATGTTCGAGTAATTCTGCGTAATTCTGAAGAGATTAGTCCTGAGGCCGGAGATATCTTTGCTAACTGGGATATTTGCGGTATTGGTTCATTTTGCCTCTAGACTTTGATCCGCCAATTAGCTTGTATCTTGTCTTGTTTCCTGCTTTGTTGTTGTGGTCCTGGGAATGGATTCTTGGCCATTTGATCTAGGGTGACGACGCTTGTGTCCTCTCCCCTAGTCACTTAGCCCAGAATTTTGGTACCAGACCACTATGTAAATATTTTATCTTTAATACAAATTCATACGTACCTTGCAATATATATATATATATATATATATATATATATATATATATATATATATATATATATATATATATATATATATATATATATATATATATATATATAATAATGGGTATCATACGCCATATGAGAGGGTCTCTCATATTCCCTCTCACATAAAGGGGGCAAGTACAACAAGTACAAGCCCATGTGGGCTTGTACTTGTCCCCTTTATGTGAGAGGGAATATGAGAGACCCTCTCATATGGCGTATGATACCCATTATTCTCATATATATATGTAGGATGTAAGTCGTGTATATCTAAATGTATTATGGTGTATATGAAAGCGTACCATGTATGAATACCTTATGTATCGTGATATGGATATGGTGCAATGTCCTGTGCATGTAGATATAAATAGTAATCTAAATACGTGTAATAATACGTATTGAGACTTATTTGTGGCGTGTGATGTATATGTTAATGTGTGAATATGTGTGCCTAGATATTTATGTAAAGAACATATATGTATGTGCATGTAATGATGCATATAGTGATATGGATGTGCTATTAGATGAGTAATAGGATGTATCTGTGGCATGTGTGCGATGCGGATGTGTATGGATGATAGTGAAGCATATAGTGTATATAAGTGTGGTGCAGATACGTATTCTTGTTTGTACTTCATGGGTAGAAAGACCATCCTACCGAGTTGACCCTGGGCAGGGATCACACCCTAAAAAAGTCCGTGGACGGACTTTATTTTAATGTGGGTAGGATGTCATGCCCTATTTTGCACTATACGTGTATTCTACTGAACACTCGTTGTATTTCTACTTACGATACATGAGTGGGCATGAAATAAGCGTAGATATCGATGTATGTGACGTAGCGCAAGGGGGATTGGGCCGTAATATGTGGCTAAGGATAGAGAATGCGAAATGTGAATGCGGGAGAAGTGTGAAAGACGTCGTGGGTGCAAAACAACAGGAATGTGTTGGACGGGTGTGCGTGGTGCATGTATGTGTAAGGACTGTCTACCTTGCAATACTAACAACAAACACTCTAGAGGGGGGTGAATAGAGTAAAGGCAATAAATTGTGCAATTAAAATTAAGCTTGCAAATGCGGAATAATAAGTGCAAGAGGAATTAATCAACACAATCAATCCAAACGCAAACACAAGAATTACCCTGGTTCCAACTTGGGTACGTCCAGCCACACCAATATCCACTATAATTCTCACACAGAGAAGTGAATACAATCTCACACAGAGATACCTCACACAGAGGATTTGGATTATCACACAGAGAAATCCTCACTCTCACACAGAGAGACCTCAAACAGAGGATTTAGGATTCTCACACAGAGAAATCCTTACTTTCACACGGAAAGACTTAAGCTCTCACACAGAGATATCTCAACCAACCCTCACACAGAAGGTTATACTCTCCCACAGAGAGTAACTAGCTCTCACACAGAAAGCTAGGGTTTCAATGAGATAACAAAGTAAAACAAATACTCTTACCTATGCCTTGAGATGACCTTACTTATAAATGAATGCAAGGCATGGAAGAGGATCTCCAAGTGTTGAGATTTGCTTGAAAGCACTTAGATGAATTCCCTTGAGCTGGACTTCATTGTATGAAGATGAATGAGAGCTCTTGAGAGGGAATTGAGGGAGTTTGTGAGTTGCTTAAGGATCTCTTGAGATATTCAATAGCATCAAGAAGTATAAGAGATATCAGTACACTCATATACATATGAACCCTATATCAAACCCCAAACCCCAAGCAAAGAATCAATTCTGCAACGGCTAGAAACTGGGCGAAAATGATAGGAACAGTCGACTGATGATCAAAAGACAGTCGACTGATCAACGGCTAGAAAATATCCAACGGCTATATTCTGAGCCAGGACAGTAACCTGATGAAGTCGATACAGTCGACTGTAAACAGGACAAGCGCCTGTTAATCCTTCAGCAGGCGACTGCTGCAGGGGATGGGATAAAACAGAGAGCAGCACTCTTTCTCCAGTTAAGCACACATGCGACTGATGTCAATAATACAGTCGATTGTCTATTAGCCAGGTGACTGTAAAACCTTAATCAGTCGTCTGCTGAATAAGATGGAGAAACAACAGAGAGATGCAAAGAATGCACTTACGCTATACAGGCGATTGATGACCAATCTACAGACGACTGTAAACTGACCAATAGTCGACTGTGCATAAAGTTCAAGTTTGAGTCAATTGAAATGTTGACTTGAGCTGTGCATATCAGGCAACTGTAGAAGGATCTACAGGCGACTGGAAATCACCCAGTCGACTATGTTTCCTTCAGCAGGCGACTGACGGAAAGCCAGAGACTCCAAATGAGTCTTTGGACAGAGTGAACCTATTGGGTTGGATTCTATGATAATCCTAAGGCTCACTAAGATGGTTAGATGCATATGCATGAATGAGTAAACCATCTAACAAGGCATTACATTAACCCTAGACTCAAAAGAGAGAGAAAGCAATAAAGTAAATTACATGGATTACAATGCTTTCCTTAGAGTCTAAGTCTTCAATCTTGATGCCTTGATTGCTCTCCATCATCTCCAAGCTTTGGCACTCCTTGAGTCCAAGCTTTGGCTCTTCTCCACTTGATGTCCATCATTGCACCAAGTGATTAGTCTCCAAGAAAGATATTCTTGAGATAAAACTGAGAGACTAAAACATGAGGGTCATTAGCAACAACATAATGTTGTGATCATCATCAAAATAAGATTGGTATGAAACACCAATACTCAACAATCTCCTCCTTTTTGATGATGACACACATTATGTAAAATACAAAGTATTAAAGCACAATGCTAATGAGCTCCCCCTACTTATATGCACCAAATAAATAATGAGCTACACAAAGGTAAATACTCATAATACCAACTGAAATCAAGGTGACATATAATAGGCATGGATTACATAAACCAATTGTAAACCAATTGTAAAATACAATATCATGCAAGCATGAAAGGTTTATCTAATCCCATATATCTCTCCCCATAGATATATCTCTCCCCATATGCATATGAATATATTTCCCTATATATATTTACATAATGCATATATCTCTCCCCCTTGACATCGTCAAAAAGGTGGACATAAAAAATATCCCCCTTTGTCATCTTAACCAAGATGTGACAATATGCCAGAAAAGAAAGATATGTATGATACCAAATTTAAAATTTTAGTGGGTATCAATTCACTATCCCATGTTTCCCCTAGATCATAGAAATGGTCAACTTTTGATTTCTAGGATTTAATATCAATTATACAAATAATGGAGCCATGGGCCTAAAGTGTATCAAAGCAATAGATATGAAAATATCAAGCTTCAAAGATACACAAAGATATTTCCAAAACAAAATAGAACATGAACATGTTGGCAATGTCTAAGATGTTTAGCTTGAGACCAAAAATAACCAAGTGTAAATAATGATCTCAAACATCCCCCGAAATGAGAGTTAAAATATGTCTTAAAATATTTTAAACATATAACATATTAACTCCCCCATTGACATACACATAGATCAAAAATGCATGTATGTCAATATAAACCATAAGATTCCCATTTTCATGAAAAGAATAAATTTGAAAATAATTTTCAAAATCATGAAACACACACAAACAATGTGTATGCTAAAAATAAACATTCAAGCACAATACCATGCAATATGCATATGTGTGAGGAACATAAACATTAGGGAACCAAACCCAAGAGGAGTTTGACTTCCTAATGTAATCACATGAGGTGATCATATCCCTAACTAGAGAATTGATGTAGCTATCCCTCTCTTACACACTAACCTTAGTGGGAATCCATAATCTCAAGGATTTCCTAAGCAAGGGTTTTGCCTTTGCAAGAGGGGTGGATGTGGCATGCTTAGGTGTAGAAACGAATTTATTGGCATGCAAAGAATGAGGATTTTGCTTCATATCAAAAAATGAAGATGTTTCATTCTTCCTCATTACCTCGTGATCTACATGCTTCTTGTTGATGTTATTGTTGTACAAGAAAGCATGGTGATTCTTCTTAGGTGCTTTAGCAATATTTCTTATATTTGCACCATAAGAGGAATTAGAGGTGGGGTTGGTAACCACCTTTGGAGTGTATACAAAACCTCCTCTATGATTTGCCAGATGTTGTTTTTCCAACAAATCGTGGAGTGAATCCCTAGAATAAACAAAGATTTTGAGCTTTTGGGATTCCTCTTCGCATTTCAACGTAAGTTGTTGAATGCGAGTTTCTAAGCTAAGGTTTTGAGCAACAAGATTCTCATTAGTTAAACTCAATTCCTTAACTTGAGAGAGAAGTGTCTCTCTCACTAGTGTCACAAACATGCAAAGCATCATTGTCATTTACACTAGTAGATTCTAAGGCATGCAACCTACCCATAGCATTTTTAAATTTGGCTTTCAATTTAGCATATGAGTCGATGCACTTACTTGCCCCATTGGAGACCACGTTGAAGCGGTATTCAAGCTCCTCGTAGGATAGCTTCTCTTCCTCAACTTCCTCATCACTTTCCTCCTCGCTAGAGCTTGACGAAGACTCTTCCCCATTAGCCATGAAGCACATTTCTTCGTTGGAGTTGAGCCACGCCTCTACTTCTTCATCACTAGATCTTGAGGAGATTGATGCAGAATCATCAAAAGCCGCGAAGCACATGTGAGCTTGCTCCTTATCATCCTCTTCTTCATCACTTGAAGTGTCCTCATCGGAGTCATCAAATGTACCGACAAGTCCCTTCTTTTGATTCTTGAATTTGGGCTTGCCTTTCCAATGCTTCTTCCCTTTCCCTTTGTAATTTTCTTTGTCCGGCTTGGAAGGGCATTCGGTAGAAAGATGACCTTTTCCTCTACAATTGAAACAAATAGAGTTATTAGACTTGGAGGCAAACTTTGAAGAAGGTTTACCTTGCTTACTTTTGAGGAATGCTCTCAGTTGTGTGGCAAGCTCTATGACTTCATCTCCACTAGCCTCATCTTCTTCATCTTCTTCACTAGGAGCTTCTTGATGGAATTTCTTTCTCCATTTGATTGGTTCCTCCTTGGCACGGAATGCAACCCCCTTATGCTTTTTCGGCTTCTCGGGCTTGGATGGTTGAATCTCCTTCTTGTGTTGAAGCTTTACTCCATATGCCATGAGATTCCTAATGCACTCTTCAACAGTGTATTTGGACATGTCGTAAGACTCCAAAATACCATTGGCCTTTGACTCCCATTGAGATATGAGTGAGTCAAGGATCTTTTCCACTCGATCCTCTTGGGAAATCACCTTCCCAAGTCCTTCCAAAGCGTTCACGATTTCTGTGAACCTTGTGAACATCTCTGAGATGTTTTCACCTACCTGCATCTTAAACAACTCATATTTAGATCTAAATACGCATTGTTTAGATTTCTTTACCTTCGAAGTCCCTTTATGAGAAATCTCCAATGTATGCCAAATTTCGTTGGCCATTTTGCACATGGAGATGCGGTTGAACTCATTTGAAGTGAGGGCGCAATGGAATGCATTCATAGCCCTCGCATTAAATTTGATCGAGTCCTTCTCCGCTTTTGTTCTCTAAGCCGCGGGTGTAGTAGGCTTCTCAAATGGAGACTCTGTAGTGTCCCAAAGGTCTTGACCCTCCAAGTAGATCATCATCTTGATATTCCAACTTGGGTAGTTGGTTCCGTTGAAGAGCGGGGGTCGAACAGTTGATAGACCTTCTTCATGAGACATGGATGAAGCATTGTATGCCATCATTGTTGTATGCTTCAACCTCGCTCTGATACAAATTGTAAGGACCGTCTACCTTGCAATACTAACAACAAACACTCTAGAGGGGGGTGAATAGAGTAATGGCAATAAATTGTGCAATTAAAATTAAGCTTGCAAATGTGGAATAATAAGTGCAAGAGGAATTAATCAACATAATCAATCCAAACGCAAAGACAAGAATTACCCTGGTTCTCCAAACTTGGGTACGTCCAGCCACACCAATATCCACTATAATTCTCACACAGAGAAGTGAATACAATCTCACACAGAGATACCTCACACAGAGGATTTGGATTCTCACACAGAGAAATCCTTGCTTTCACACAGAAAGACATAAGCTCTCACACAGAGAGATCTCAACCAACCCTCACACAGAAGGTTATACTCTCCCACAGAGAGTAACTAGCTCTCACACAGAAAGCTAGGGTTTCAATGAGATAACAACGTAAAACAAATACTCTTACCTATGCCTTGAGATGAACTTACTCATAAATGAATGCAATGCATGGAAGAGGATCTCCAAGTGTTGAGTTTTTCTTGAACGCACTTGGATGAATTCCCTTGAGCTGGACTTCAATGTACGAAGATGAATGAGAGCTCTTGAGAGGGAATTGAGGGAGTTTGTAAGTTGCTTACGGATCTCTTGAGATATTCAATAGCATCAAAAAGTATAAGAGATATCAGCACACTCATATATATATGAACCCTATATCAAACCCCAAACCCCAAGAAAACAGCCAAAGAATCAATTCTGCAACGGCTAGAAACTGGGTGAAAACGACAGGAATAGTCGACTGATCAACGGCTAGAAAATATCCAACGGCTATATTCTGAGCCAGTACAGTCGACTGATGAAGTCGATACAGTCGACTGTAAACAGGACAGGCACCTGTTAATCCTTCAGCAGGCGACTGCTGCAGGGGATGGAATAAAACAGAGAGCTGCACTCTTTCTCCAGTTAAGCACACATGCGAATGATGTCAATATTACATCCGACTGTCTATTAGCCAAGCGAATGTAAAACCTTAATCAGTCGTCTGCTGAATAAGATGGAGAAACAACAAAGAGATGCAGAGAATGCACTTACGCTATACAGGCGACTGATGACCAATCTACAGGCGACTGTAAACTGACCAATAGTCGACTGTGCGTAAAGCTCAAGTTTGAGTCAATTGAAATGTTGACTTGAGCTGTACATATCAGGCAACTGTAGAAGGATCTACAGGCGACTGGAAATCACCCAGTCGATTGTGTTTCCTTCAACAGGCGACTGACGGAAAGCCAGAGACTCCAAATGAGTCTTTGGACAGAGTGAACCTATTGGGTTGGATTCTATGATAATCCTAAGGCTCACTAAGATGGTTAGATGCATATGCATGAATGAGTAAACCATCTAACAAGGCATTACATTAACCCTAGACTCAAAAGAGAGAGAAAGCAATAAAGTAAATTACATGGATTACAATGCTTTCCTTAGAGTCTAAGTCTTCAATCTTGATGTCTTGATTGCTCTCCATCATCTCCAAGCTTTGGCACTCCTTGAGTCCAAGCTTTGGCTCTTCTCCACTTGATGTCCATCATTGCACCAAGTGATTAGTCTCCAAGAAAGATATTCTTGAGATAAAACTGAGAGACTAAAACATGAGAGTCATTAGTAACAACATAATGTTGTGATCATCATCAAAATAAGATTGGTATGAAACACCAATGCTCAACAGTATGCATGTGTAGGCATGCATGGGTGTGTATGGGGAAGCCAAGCAAGTGTGAAAGGGGTTAGGGGTCAATGGCAACCCCCGTAAATTTTTAGAAAGGTTAGGGGCAAAATGGTCATTTGGACCAAAAGTGTTGTGTGTACATACTTAAGTGGTCGGTGCATAATGGCAACCTTGTAAATACCTAGATGATGGAGGGATATTTTGGTCATTTTACAAGATGCATGCTTATCTCTTTGTGGGTTCTAGAGTTAGATTTTTCTAAAGGAATCTTCCCCCTTCTTCTTTACCTTTCTTCTCTTTTCTCCATTCATTTCTTTCCTCCTCCTATTCTACTCAATATGGCCGGCCACCTCCCCTTTCCTTTCCCCCTTTTTTCTCAAAATGAAAACCCTAATTTCCAATTGCAATTAGAAGATGTCCAAGCTTGCTTGAAGAGAGAAGAAGATGGAGAAGAAAGAAAGAGAAGGAGAAGAGGAAATTAAGCTTTTTAAGGTAGGAATCCAACTTGGTTTTGGAAATCTATTTAGGGTTTCTTTTCATCATGTATCTTGTTTTACCAATATGAACTAGTGGTAACTAAATTGATGTTCCATGATTTAATTTTCATGAATATCCTTTTGAAATTCCAAGCAAAGTTATCTCTTTTGAAATCCTGAAATTCGGTTGCAAGTTGTTGCTGAAATTACTGTTGATGTAGATTGAATTGGGTTTAGAAAAAAATATATCTATGTAGATCTTGAAGTTCTACTCCAAAATCATATAAATTGTGATATATGTTCAATTCAGAATTTAGGAGAATAAAATTCATCTTTACAACTTATCTGTTTGATTTTCAGTCTTGACACAGTTTAGAAAAATTGACCCCTACACCTGCACACACAATGGAATTTTGTGTTCTTGGTCTCGTTGAAAATTTAACAAGTTTATCTAAAATTTCATCAAAGTGCTTATATGTCGAATTTTTGGCTGCAACATATCCAAAAGTGGCTTTCAATACAGACCCTGAAATCTGTCTGAAAAACAGATTTGACACACTTCACCAAATAATTCACCATATATCACTTACTTAATATTTTTGCATGAAATTTTATTTATGATTCCAGGACTAATTTATCTATAACTTTAATTTATGACATTTTGTCAAATTCACAATAAAAACTGATGATATGTGCCCATGTATTGCCCTTTCTGCGAATTCCAGCAAGCTGAAACATTAAAGTGATGTTATGAATTGTGTATTATTGCTAATTCACTCTCTATAATTCATGATTATTGTTGTTACTTGAAATATAACTATTTAATCAATTATCAATGGAATTTGTTGATATTGCGATGAACGTGGTTGTGTTGCCTGCCAAGTGTTTGTGAAAATGCCACAATGAAATGAAAGTTGAAAAATGTGAGAAATGAGCTTGTAAACACATGTGTTATGAAATGTTTTGTGAAATAGTAATGATGGGGTCATGTAAAGCATGGTTTCATACGTTATGAGTGATGAATTGAAATGTCTATATTGAAGGGCATGACACCTGGGTGCATGACCCATTTGATATGTGATTGTTTACGATGAAGGGCATGGCACTTCGGTGCATGACCCATGTTGATATGAGTGTGAAATGTGAAACCATGCAACGTGTCTCCTCAGTGCCATATATGATGTTAAATGATGTCTTAGAACGTCTCAATCCTCTCTAAGGAGGGTGAGTTAGCAAAACCCGGGTTTTAGGTGGGATTTGCGTAAATTGTGGATATGAGGCCTGGATTTAGAAGTTGGGGGAAATGATTATGTGATTTGTGATATTTATACCCACTCGCCTTTACCGGGAGTGGAGGGGATATACAGAGGTTGTGTTATTGTGGGAGAGCCTCACTCCTGCCAGCGACCGTGGAGCTGAGAGGCCCGGTGTCGTACAGTGCCCGTGTCCACTGCGCCATGTGCTATATTCACCCCAAATTTAGGGTGAAGTCCAGGTCCTGATATCATACAGTTTATCCAAGTTCCAATTAATTTAATTATAAAATAATAAAATAAGAATTTGCGTGTTACTCCTTCTGCTGGTAGCACTTCCCTTTCCCTTTCCCTTTGCCTGTTCTTTGTGACTCTGTGTCATGCCTCAGGCACTTGCACTTATCTTATTAGATAATGATTGCTTGAACACTTGTGTTATTATTATTATTCGTATAACCCTTTTCTTGCAGTAACTCGACATTGGACCGTAGGTATGATCCCCTTGTTTAGCTACTTAACTTTCATTATGTTACTTAGTTACATGCTTTGTTCTCTTGCCTTGCCTTGGATTAATAATCTTTGAATGGTGTTTCAAATTCAAGTTGGTTCCTACTGGGGCACGCATTGATGTGATCCTCCCTATTTTCCAGGTAGCGGGGGTAGCATGTTGGTGATGACTTGGAGTGGGTTTCAGGAGTAGCACTTGGTGTGAGCTCTAGCTTGTAGTGTGCCATGGTTGTCTTGGGAGTGGAGAATAGCGGTGTATACGTAGTGGCGTACTTGGACCATGTATATAAATGAAAGTTGTTATATAATGATGATGTTGTTGTTCTATGTTATTTATGATGTTGATTGATATTATTGTAGAGTTTCACTTGTACTATCCCAGTATGTGCGCAGTGGCCTGCATATTCAGTTTCTCCCTTCTCTCTCTTTCCTCTCATCACTCTACCTCTTCAGGATACTTGGAAAAAACACTGTATAGTTCCGGGTATTCTGGGGATCGGGGCGTGACAGTTTTTGGTGGCCCATGCTGGTCACCGCACTGCGATGTGCGTAAGGATAGTACATATGATACTTCAGTAGGTGATCGGGATACATTAGCCCTAAGGTGGGTAGTGACCTTAGAGCCTTAAGTGATCCACCCTTAAACCCCTAACGTAGGAAGTCAGAGGATGAAATTCCTACAGTGTAGTATACTATAGATGTATATTAGTTGGTATCAATGTATACAGATATAATAATGAGAATACATGTATATAAATGCTGTGATTGTACTTGGATATTTGAATTATATATGTCGCATGTATACTTGGATAGTGCATCTTTTATTTTAATTTTCGTTCCATTAGGGAGAAACAAGGTTGCATTCCCAGAACCTTCAATTATATTCGATGGCCATGAAATTGTATTTACAGAGCTTTTGTATGGTATAATGCTATAAAAATAGCACTTACACTGAAGGATCATATGTATTGAAGCACTGTCTACTAAACAATCATAAGAGCGATCCATCTATAAATATGAATAAAACATTTGCATTTCAGGAACATAGACTTTATTCATTCAAATCCAAATTACTTAATTCAAAAGCTCTCATAACATGAAATGTTCTTAAACAATTTTCCAAGATAAAAAATAGAAGGCTAATCCAGCAGGTCATCAGTTTCGAAGTCGTCAGCTGTAAACTTGAATGGAGCATCATATGTCACCAGGTTTGTTTCAGCTTTGTTTTTCTTGTTTTTTTTATACAGCTCCTGGAGATGCTGTGGAGTTCGGCACACTCTGGACCAGTGACCTTTCATGCCATAGCTATGGCACTGGTCTTTCCAATCCCTCTTGGGTGGGGGTGCATCATTCTTCTTGTTGTCATTTCCGCACCAGGTGAACTTGCGCTTCTCTTCATTTCTTCGCTACTGGACTTGGCCCCTAGCCCTTTTGTTATGTCCCCCTTTTTGTGGTCTTTCTTATCTTTTTTTTTCTCTCTTCATTCTAGAAGAAGATGCATTATGAGCTTCTGGAAGGGGAGCAGTGCCAGGGGGCACATGTTGTAAATAGCGAGGAGAAGCTCTCTGTTTTGTTCATCCATGAGTAAACATGACAGCAGCTCAAAATACTTGGTGAACTTTTGTTCACAGTATTGCTGCATTAGTATCACATCTTTCTTATGGAAAGACGTGTACATCTTTTTTCCAGCATGCGATCTTCTGAGACTTTTTCACCACACAACTTCAGACGTGAGGTGATGCAAAAAAGAGTTGAGTTATACTCCACTATGGACTTAAAGTCTTGCAGTCTCGGGTTCTTCCACTCATATCGTGCCCGTGGTAGTATAACATCTATCTTATGTTTATACCTATCCTCAAGGGCAGTCCATAACTCAAATGGATCTTCGACCGTAAGGTATTCAGCCTTTACGGTCCTATCCACATGGCGGCGAATATAGATAATGGCTTGCGCCTTTCTATATCGCTTACATTTTTATTCTTAGTCACAGTAGAAATGAGGGACTTAGCCTGCAGATGGAAATTCACAGCGAGTTGCCAGCTCAGATAGATTCTTCCTGATGCATCCAACAATTCGAAATCGACACTTGCGATTTTAGCCATTTTATCTAGCAGAGCACAAATTTGCATGAATTAATAATTTAAACCATAAACATTTCCTTGCGGAGGAAAATTTTATATGAAGAGCTAATTGTGTGGATCGGCCAGTCCCACATAAATAAAAAGTCCAAAGTCCCATTACAGTCCATATTACACAAATAAAAGGTTAAAAGGAAATTACAACTTTGGAAACCCCGTGGGTCCCATATAAAATCTTCAGCTTCAAGTATGGCCTCCATCTCCATGAAAAGGTCGGTCTTGGACATTACATAATTTCCTCACTACAATTTCTCTCAAAAAGGTCGGTCTTGGACATTACATAATTTCCTCACTACAATTTCTCTCAAAAAGAAAAGAAAAGCAGGAAATAAAATGTGGGACTTAAACAGCCGATCCAAAACCGCAATTAGCCATCCATGCAAAAAATTGTGCTCATCAAACATTTTCAGCAGACATTTTCATTACAGGCATCACATGCATCATATTCACAGAAGGATAAACAATTTGAATGCTTAATAATTATTGGACCACTAGGCAACGTTATACACCGTTAGGTTAGGTGACTAACGACGGAGCGATCGCGAGATCTTCCTAATTATTAAATTTAATATAGCACTTCAAAATAGCAGTTTATCCACAGAATAAGCCAATAAAAGTGATGCAGTGCCGATAATTAAGATCCTAAAAGGCATCATATAATTCAAAAAGTTGTGCTAGTTGGGATTATTCAAAAGAGTATGAAAAGAGCCCAAAAATGACATGTTCTTCATGAAAAAGGAAGAAGTTTTCCTTTTAAATTATCCCCAATTTATCTCCAAATGTCTCCAAATGTCCCCTTAATGTCCTATATTCTATCATGAATTTTCATGAAATTTTAGGCCCCATGAAACCTTTTTAAACTTATTTGTAGCCCCCAAAAGCCTTTTAAAGCTTATTTTTAGCCCCCAAAAGCCTTTTAAAGCTTATTTTTAAATATAATTTGTATTTTTCTCTTCAAAAAATTGGCTGCGGGCTTCAGGCCCGCACAGCCCCCCCTTTTTGCCCGTGGGCCTTTGGCCCAGGGTGAATGGGGGGGCTAGGGTTGTCGTCGTCGTCCCCCCGACACGGGGCCGGAGAGGAGTCGGGCATCAACTGCGTGACGAAGAGGAAAGCGGCGGTCCCCCCGTTGACATGCGAGGGGGTCGACGGGGAGGTGCCCCCTCGCTGTGAGGCGGGCGCAGGGATTTGGCTGCGCATCGCCCCCCACTGTTCAGGCGGGGGGTAGGGGCGTCGACGGCCTCCCCCGCTGTAACGATCTGATTTTTCAGATACTTTTGAGTGGAGACCTATTGATGTATGTCTTTAATTATTAACATTTGATGTCTAACTCTCTTTATTATACATATAGTTATTTATTATAGGGTAATAATTTTTGAGTTTCAAATGTTTTAATAATAATAGTTATGATAATTTCAAATATTTTCAAATTTGAATTCGAAATTGTTTCTATTTTATACCCCATTTAAATTACAACTATTTTAGAAACTTCCCCTCATCAAACCAATTATCTCTCCCTATTAATTCTGTTAGTCAACCTTCCTATTTATCTTGCTAATAATTTCCCTAATAATGGTATTCAAAACAAAGTTTTAAAACACATTCCTTATAAAAAAATATGGAACGTTTCCTATTTTCCTTAACCCGTAACTCACGCACAGCCTACTACCAAATTAACCCTAGGCCTTAGCTAGTAAAACCTATTCAATGAAATGAAATAAAAACCTAAGGCTAACAACCGTACCAAAGGAATGCAAACTCTGAGGGATAGCCCGTACACAGCCTTACCCTAACCCTATAAACCTCAGTTCTCTTTTTCTCCTATCCCTACAACAGCACAGGCCTACCCTACTCTTAACCCTAAACCCCATCTCCCCACTTCTTTCTCTTCATCATCTCCTTGTTCTCCTCTCACCCCGTCGCCGCCCGCCGGAGCCGTCTCCACCACGTACGCCAGCGCCTCACCTCCGGCCGTCTCTCCGGCCTCAGCCTCCCTTCATCCACGCATCGCCCTCCCCCAAGCGCCTCGCCGCCGTCTCCCCCTCAACCGCCGTCGACGTCGCCCCGTTCGGAGATCACCGCCGCCTGAGAACCGCCCCTCTCCCCTAGCATCTCCTCCACACGAAGCTCGCGCGACGACCGACCCTCGCCACAAGCTCAGCCACCTCTTCATCTCCATAGCGCCTCCCGTCCTCCATCAAACACAACCCCGACCGGCGTGCAACACCTTCAACCACCCAGGCGTTTCCCGCTTCCGTCGATGACTCTTCGCTCGAGCTGCCGTCGCCCACCCATCTCCAGTTTCTCCCCGCTCCCGCCTTCCGCCCAGAGCGCAACCGGCGGCCTCCCCTGTTCCCACCGACGCCTAGCGGCCCCCCTTCAATGCGACACCACCTCCGCCTGAGATCCAAGCATCGGCGACGCCATCAGCCCAAGCTCACCACCCCGAGGCTCCGCCGTTTCGACTTCGTCTCCCCCGTCGACACACCGATCACCGCTGTCCCTCCGTCGTTCTCTCGACCTCCAGCCCGGCGTCTCCAAGTGCCTCGCCTCAGCTCGCCGGCGCACTGCGCCACCGCCACCAACAGCAGCGAACCGCCTCCGACGAACACCCCGTGCCACCTGCACCGCTGTTCGACCGTCGCCGCTTCATCTGCAAAACACGTGGGGAAGTGGAAGCGAAATAAAACCAAGTAAGCCTTCTAACAGTGTGCATGCATGTTGTTCTATATGATACTAGAGTCCAAGCATGTATCGACTTGCTCTCTGTGCCTGGCTCCGTATTATTGACGGCATCTTCACGTGATTCTACTCAAATGCATGCATGGCATTGTTCATGCCACCTATGCTCATAATTATATGAAAACCTCATAAAATAATCAAAGTATGTTAGCTTGTTAATAAACAGAAAGTTGATTGTTAGTTATATCCTGTTAAGGATATACATATGAGTGCTTAGTTATATTAGTCAGTATATGTGATTATAATAATACTACTAGCCATGTCATACTCATATTAATTAGTATAGGTATAGCAGTATATAATTACATAGATGCAAGTTCGTTTGTGTTTATTATTTTATTTATTGGCTTGACGATAAACCCGTGATGCAGATGATTCATATCGTCCGTACGATCGCGTGGACTCCCGAAACTCGCATCGCTTCAGGCAAGTATACCGTTGGCTATAACTGTTTTCAAAAACGCAAGCACTTACCTCTTTGCAAGTATATTATACTACAGATCTTCAAAGGCGCAAGTATTTACTACCGCAAGTAGCTACTCTTTTCAAGTACATAAATTTTCTAACCGGTTTCAAAGGCTCAACCATTTATCGCTTTTTACATTGCTCCGGTCTCGTGACCGAAAATACCAAACAATTGCAAATAACAAATTTTCAAGTATGTTGCTCAGGCTTAATGAACAAAATGACAGCGTTGGTTGCTTTCACTTTTATTGCTTTCGAAATAACGTATTTGAAACGCACGCAATAATTATATACCTTTTAACTGCTAAATGCACTCCAGTGTTGGGATGTGATACTGGGCCCTTGGGGCAAATTTATGGACTATTGTGCCTTTGGGCAAATTACGGATTATTGGGCCTTCGGGCAATTACGGACTAATGGGCCTTCGGGCAATACGGATATGGGCCCGCAGGGCATTTACGGAATGTTTGCCATACGGCAAACATTGAACTACGGTTTGACTTATGGACACTTGGGTGGGGTAGTCTAGTGTAGTAGAGGCTGGAAAGCTGGATTGCACTCGATTGGTGAACTTGACCGACACCTGGCCGGGTCGGTGAGTATAGAGTCACGGGTAGCTCCCGTCGACTTGGGTGTGATGCTGGTCACCTCCCCCTCAGACACTGGGCTTGTCACTAGATAGGAGATTGATTGATTGGTTGATTGATGCACCCTTCGCTTCACCTCTGCTGATGCTACGGAGTAAACTACTAAAATTATTGTCACGATTGACTATTGTTGTGCACACCACACTTGTCCATACATATTGCTGTACGCACTACGCTTGACACTACTTTTGCTGTACACACCACACTTGCTACACATATTGCTGTACACACTACACCGTCACGACTATTGTTGTATACACTACACTTGCCATGCCAGTTTACTTTACATACTACACCTTGTTGCGTTGCTACTTTGCACACTACACCACTCATGCCCACTGCTCTACACACTACACATGTTATGCTCACATGTTTCCATATGCTGCTATGTACTATCTTGTTGGCATCATAGTTGTAAATCATATTATAACCTTGCCGAGGGTCTTTTCCTACTAATGTTTTTAAATCTTGCCGAGCGACCCTCGCTGACGTATATTTCCTTGTTTGTGAAATATACGTTAGATTTTGAGCAGAGTTCACAGTGAAGTTCACTTGGAGATTGAAGAAGGTGACCAAGAGAACCAAGAGCACGAGATCCACTACTGAAGACGACGGACACTGCGCAGCTTGCTAAATTTTAATAATTGTTGTATTTACTTTCAGGTGTATTTTAATTTCCTTGTAACTGTTGTAATGGCCATGCTAGGCCTTTTAATTTTTGTGTACTTGTAATCTGGAAAAGTGAAAGTATAATAATGGCATCATTCTGTTGTTCCGATTGTTCGCAAGCAAGAACCTGACAAGTAGTCATACACAGACGCTTATTGGGTTGGGGCTTCACCGCTCCAGCCCAAGCGGGCCCGCTCACGTCCTCGCTCCCAAGTATAATGGGAAGCGGGGCGTGACACCCGCCGTTTAGGCAGGGGGGCGAGGGACATCAGCTACCCCCGCTTCAGGCGGGGGGCACAGACAGCGACGCCTCCCCGCTGTTCAGGCGGGGGCAAACAGGGGCAGCCCCTGCTTCATGCGAGGGGCACGGACAGCGGCGGCCCCCTCGCTTTCGCTTTGAGCGTGGGGGGATCCGGCGCCTACTGGGCGGCAAAAAATGGCGGTGGCCGGCGATGCACCAAATTTTATTATAAATTTCAGATTGAAATCATGTTAAAACATGATTTTAGACGATAAAAATCGTCGATTTAGGCGATTGGCCCTATTTTCACTCCGATCTTCGAGACCTACGGATAAAGTTATCATATGTATGATAAATGCCATTTTTAGCGAGATTTACCTCTATATCCATCCTCTGGATATAGCGACGGTCGAACGAAGCATACGCGGATGACGACGCTCGTTTGATGTGGATGACGCCACGCGCGTGGATTTCCCACCTTCTTTCGCTTTTCCAACAATCGAATTTTGTGTGAAAATTTTTAATTAGAGTCTCGTGCTGATAACGTGTTATAAATCATCATCTGGGGGAGAAACCTCCAGCTCTTTATTTATAGCATATAGAGGAGCGTATACAGATAAGATACAATAGATATGGTCTTTTCTATAAGATAAGCTGTGATCCCAACCGACTAACCAACTCGGTATTATCCCATCACAACAAGAACATATTTTTAGGTCATCAGGATCGTTATTTTTCAAAATCCTAAATTTCAAATTTTTAGTCGACCAATAGAAGCTTTTAGTCGTCTACCAGTCAGTTATTAAATTAGTTATTCTAACAGCTACATTTTCAAATTCAATATTCAACTTCTATAACCATCCAAGGGTAGTTAGAATTACCATAAACTGACAAAAATGTGACCGTTTGTCAGTTTCTCACGGTTCTTTGTGTCCTTTCGTGCATGGTTGACTCAACAGTCAAAAATTCCAATTAGCAGCGCAATTAGTCGACTAGTACCATCCATTAGTCGGCTAATTTTGACAAAAATTTCTCAATTTTTTTGAAAATTTAGATAGTAGTTAAATGTTCGAAAACTAACTTTTGGGCTATAAATAGACCCCTAGACCTCTATCTAAAATATCCGAAAAAATTCACACACTCTCTCTCTTCTTAAGTTTACTTTCTCTCTCTAGAGAGTGAGTGATTTTCAAATTTCCATGGGGAAATCTCTGCCAAAATTTTGCCCCTTTAGGAATTCCAATTTTTAAGAGTGTTCTACCACCTTTCATATCAAGAACCTTGGAGATTCCATCACCATCCTTGCACTATAATTCCTCCATTATCAAGGCTATATGTGATATTGTTTCATACTCTTTCTTTTACTTTATTTGGTGAATCTCTTATTGAAGAGATTATATAAGTTTGCAACACAAGGAGCGTTGGCATCTTTGTATATTGATTGCTTGCGGCCAGCAAGTGTTATAATGGATTGAAATCTCTACGGGTAGAGGACTGGACGTAGGATCACGAGGTCCGATCCAGGATAACTCTCTGTGTTTGAGTTTGAAATTTTCTGGATAGTGTTCATTTATTTCTGCACTCTTGTTGCAATCTTTCAGTTACTTTTAATTTTGAATTTCTTTGTGATTTACACTATTCACCCCCTTAGTGTATTTGGTGTGCCAGGATATCCAACATGCGGTTAGACTAAAGACACTTAATCATAAATAATCTCGATTTCATCATCCCGCTATGGCACAAGTAAATCGAAAGTTACGGCATATGTGAAAGAGTTCTCTTGCAATAAGTGGAATGATGGGTTGCACAACGATAAGCACAAAAGGATTCCTCTCGGTTTCACCTCCCTCTCGGGAGTTAACTCCCATCTCGGGGTATATAACAAACATCAAGATGCAAAAACAACCCATCACTCATTATCATGAAAGTAAGCAAGAGTGGAGTGATCTATAGTCTAAAGCACTATCAACTTCACAAACACAACACACGAAGGGATTTAGCTATTCATAGCAAAAGAAAACAACATTTTTAATAACAAATATATGTTCCAAAGGTTCATATAAACGGCCAAAGCCAAAGAGACAAATAAAAACTAAAACTTTAAAGAAAAATATCCCCCTTTTAAGATGATTCCCAAGCTATCTTCAAGAACTCCTTCTTCTCCAATGGTTTCCTCCAAGAGTTTGAAACTTGAGGGATGAGAAGCGATTGTGCCACTTCACTCTGCCCTAATTAAGTTAGGGCAGCTTCATGTAATGCCCTACGTAGCTACTGCACAAGTACTAGAGGGAGGGTGAATAGTACTTTAAAATAATTAAGAGGATAATTCCTAATTATCTTGCAAACTCAACCAACAATGCGGAAATGTAAATATTGACAACAAAGAAATGCAATCGCAAACAATCGATATAACGGGTTCGGATCCACCCAAGTCTCCCCGACTTGTTCCCGGTGATCCTACGTCCCAAACACCCGGATCCCCTCCGGATACTTGAGTTAGAAACCTCTAACTCAAATTTGCACTATGAAATACTAGTACAAACCTCTACAAGATCAAATCATACACAAATGAAATTGTGACTCCCACAAACCGGGATCACAAACAAACTCTCACTACCGAGAGTAAAACACTTACAATATCGAAGAAAATGAAATACGAAATGCTTACCACAAAACCCTATCCTTGAGTAAAACTTACGATTTAGGGTAAAGAAGGATTTTGGGGAAGATGAAGGCACTAAACCCTAGCTCCAAGTAGATGACCAGCAATGAAAGCCTAGGGAGGAGTTGGTGACCTAGAATCAAGCTCTTGGCTTGGAAGGCTCACAATCAATCAATCTCTCTTATTTCAATCTCTCTTTTGAAATAAGAGTGAGGGAGAGATTCAAGTGAGAAATGAAAGAGCTTTGAATGAGAATTAATTGCTTCTCTTTGATCTCTAAAGAACAATAAATATCAGCCTTGAATGCAATGAAAGCAGCACTCCAAGTATATATAGGATAGAGGAAAGAGAGAGCAAAATTCGTGGCATTTAATGCTCCAACGGCTCTATTCTGAAGCAGACTAGTCGATCACAGAAGGATCACTGACCGACTAGTTCATCAACTAGTCGGTCGGTGATTCAACATGAACCGACTAATTGAAGAACAGCCAAAAGAAGAAGTTCAGGGAATATAGAACTAGTCGGTCCAAGAATACTTGCCAACCGACTAGTTTCACAACTAGTCGGTCGGTGAGTGTTCTTTGACCGACTAACAGATGAAAGCAAAGTGGCTGAATCCAAAGACAGCTAGTCGGTTTAAGAACAACTTCTAACCGACTAGTTTCTCAACTAGTCGGTCGATCATTGTGCTTTGACCGACTAATGGTAAACAGTAAGTTAGGCTGTACAGTGGAAGCTCAACTAGTCGGTCTAAGAAGGATTTCTAACCGACTAGTTTCACAACTAGTCGGTCGGTGAACCTTCTTGGACCGACTAACTGTAAACAATAGGTGAGCTGAAATTGAAGAAGGCATTCTAGTCGGTTCAAGAAGCATTGCCGACCGACTAGATTGCCATCTAGTCGGTTGGTTCTTCTTCTTGAACCAACTAACATGCACAAGAAGCTGCGAATCGAAGCGCGAAGCTTCGGTAAAGTTTGTATGGTCTTCTAATAAGATCCTAGCTCTAAGATATGAGCGTTATGAAGATTAAAACGTAAGACCTACTCAAGGCTTAACATTCTACGAAAAGAAGCTAGAAGACTATAAATAAAACTTGACGAACCGTCTTCAAAAGCTTCAATCGAATCTTCTTGACTTCAATAAAGGTCCTTGAGCTTCAACGAAGCTTTAGGCATACGATCACATGCTTTGAGAAGTCTTGAGACGTCGCTTTTGATATACGTTGAATTTGGCGACGATCTTCATAACTGCGCTCACAAAGAGTTAGTTCATGATATTTATGTTTGTTCATCATCAAAACCAAATCCGGGGAATCAATACTCAACACTTCATAGGCTCATGACTCTCCACCAGACAAAATCTTGATCAGGGGTTGAGATTTGAGCAGATTAGCGGGTCCAAAATCGGGTAAAAAATCAGCTGAACCTGCAACTTAACACGCCCAGGAGTTCAAGGTTAAATGACCATGTCAAAAGGGTGACACGGTCACGTCGCTACCTTGTTTTTTGGCTCCAAATTCAAGTCTACACGGCCGCGTCAAATGTTGACGCGGTTGTTTCGCCTCATAGCCCATGAAATTGACGCGGTCGTGTCAACGTTGGATGTGACCGTTTATAACCCCCAAATCTATGTAAATTTTCCTCTTTTTCTTCCCAACTAGCGTCGACTGACGTGACCGTTTGGCCATTATGAAATGACCGCGTCGCTATGAAGTTTAAGCTCCAAATTCATTTGGCTGTAAGACTTCTACACGGTCGTGTGGAATGAATCATACAGCCGTGTGGACCCCGCTGATCTATTTACTGGCGCCAACACTCCACGCGACCAGTGTCACAAACGGCTGTATGGCCTTTGATTCTCTAATTTCATCGTTTAAGCTTCCAAAAAAATTCCAATAAATTCCTAATATATATATAAAGTACAATCAAGTAAAGGGGAACGTGATTTGTGCATGAATAAATGGCGTGTTCCAGAATAGTAAGATATCATGTAAACGTGTTGGAATTCGAAATGCATGGTATTGATGCACAAAACAAAATTGTAAGGGGGGTTGTATACACAATATTCAACCCTAAGCAGACTACAAGATCAAACTTGGCCCATTCAGCCCATACTCTCAAAGCCAGTTAGGAATGAAAATGGGTTGGGTTAGACTGGGCCAGGGCTAGGCCCCGACCCCGGCCTTAATATACTTCGGGCCTAAAATCTGGCCCTGGCCCTAGGCTTTTGAAATGGAAGCCCTATCCTTATCCTACGGGCTTTGGAGTCGACCCTAATCAGACTACAAGATCAAACTTGTCCCATTTAGCCCATAATCTCACAGCCAGTTAGGAATGAAAACGGGCCAGGTTAGACTGGGCCAGGGCTAGACCCCGACCCCGGCCATAATATACTTTGGGCCTAAAATCAGGCCATGGCCCTAGGCTTTTGAAATGGAAAGCCCTAACCTTACCCTACAGGCTTTGGAGTCGACCCTCTGATTTTCAAGTTGACACCTTAATTATTTCAATTGCAGTTCTAACAATAATTATTGACAATAACATGTCAAACAAAAAATTAAGAGTAAGAATATACATGTAGCATGTAGGTATAATAATAATATTCATCAATTTCACAAGTTTCTTCTTGGTTATATGTTCATGATTTCGTGCTTTCATCAATTTCATAATGAAGAGATGAGTTCATTTCTAGGTTTCTTGCTTTTGAATTTTCTGGAAGGAAGAAACTAGAAAGTGTTGTGAATGGAAATACCAGAGTCGGTTAGTATTGTGGGTATCTTAGAGATACGCTCATATCTATGTATCCTATATTTCTACTCTTATATCCTGACTATAAATAAAGGGCTGGGGGTTCCTCCCCCAGTAGTTAATTCATAACACGTTATCAACACGAGCCTCTAAACAAATATTCCACACAAAATCGATCGTTGCGAAAGCGAAGAAAGGCGGGAGATCCACGCGCCGGATTCAAGCTTCATTAAACGAGCGTCATCATCCATGTAGGCTTCGTTCAACCGTCGCTATATCCGGAGGACGGATAGAGAGGTAAATCTCGCTAAAAATGTCGTTTTTATCATACATATGATAGTATTTTCCATAGATCTCGCAAGATCGAAGTGGAATTTGGGCTAATAGCCTAAATCGACGATTTTTATCGTCCAAAATCATGTTTTTAACATGCTAAAATTCTGAAAATAATTTAAAAAATAAGGTTTCACCCATATCATATCCCCCGCTGGTGGCCCTACCGACGGCCGCTCCCCCGTCCATCCCCCTGAAGCGAGGGGGCCACTGTCGGCGCTTCCATCAAAGCCCCCCCGAAAAAGAGCGGCGGTTTTGCCGCTGTTGAACCCCTCCCGAAAGGGGGAGGCGATTTCACCGATGTCAAACCCCTCCGAAGAGGGGCGGCTCCTTGCCGCTATTGAACCCCCCCGAAGGGGGGCGACACCTTTGTCGCTGTTGAACCCCCCCGAAGGGGGCGGCGCCTTCGTCGCTGTCGAAACCCTCGAAGGGGGGGCGGCCCCTCGCCACAGTCGAGCCCTCCGAAGGGGGGTGGCGCCCTGCAATCAAAGACCCCCCAGAGGGGGCGATGCTCCGCCATCGCATCCCCCCCGAAGGGTGCGGCGCTCTGCTGACGATCGAAGCCCCCCCGAAGGGGGGCGGTGCTCTAAAATCGGAAACCCCCCCGAAGGGGGGTGTGGCCCCGCCACGATCGGAAACCCCCCCGCTCCGGCAGGGGGGCGCCTGCCCCCTTTGCCACTGCATGGCGGCAGTACACCGAGGGGCGACAGCGGCTAACCCTAGTCGCCGCCCCTCAACCCTACTTGCTTGATGGGCCTGAAGCCCAGAAACCAAAAAATGTTAATGACTGCGGGCCTGAAGCCTGCAGCCACACTACGGGCTTCAGGCTCGTAGACCAGCTTTGTTTCAAAAAAGGGGGGCCTAGATATAAGCTTTTAAAAAGCTTTTTGGGGCTAAAAATTGATTTAAAAGGGCATTTGTGGGCCTAAAAAATTCATGAAAATCATGATAAATTATGGGGCAATAAGAGGACATTAAAGGGACTTTTGGAGACATTTGGGGATATATTGGGGATAATTTAAAAAGGAAAATTTTCTTCCTTTTATCAAGAACATTTCAAATATTGGGCTCTTTTTCAATCTTTTTGAATAAACCCAACTAGCATAACCCTTGCATTATATGATAACTTTGTAGGATCATAACTATATATTTCGCATCATTTTTGGCTTATTCTATGGATAAACTATGTTTAGTTGTGCAAATATTAAAACTTAATAATTAGGAAGATCTTGTGACCGCTCTGTCGTTAGTCAGCTAACCTAATTGTGTATGATGTTGCCCAGTGGTCTAATAATTATTAAGTTATTAATTAAATTGTTTATCCATTTCTGTGAATATAAATACATGTGATGCCTGTGATGAAAATGTCTGCTGAAAATGTTTGATGAGCACAAATTTTTGCATGGATGGCTAAATTGCGGTTTTGGATCGGCTGTTTAAGTCCCACATTTTATTTCATGCACTTTTCTTTTACTTTTGAGAGAAATTGTAGTGAGGAATTTATGTAAAAGTGTAATGGTCACTTTCCGACAGTACGTATTTTAGCGCGTATCTTTGTTATTTCTTGTGCGTGTTTCCGTATTGGATTATTTATTTATTTATTATTGTACTCCGTAGCGCAGGCGCCCGACCGAACCTGTATCCACGATCCTCTCGGAGGCGTGATCGCCCCGGCACCTTCCTTGTAATTTTTGGACCTCGAGGGACCTAATTGCATATCTCATATTAATTATAAAAAAAACTTTCTTTTACTTATTTTTGGTGTTGTACGTTTCAAAACAAACCCAATTATTTATATTTTTTTAAACCTAATATATTACTTAAATATCCAAATCCAATACTAATTATCTAATAACCCCCAGGTAGCAGGTTGTTTCTGGAAGGGAATCTTAATTTTTTTTAACTAACTTTAATAACAAAATCTAAAATGGTTTATTTTATAGCTTCCTAAGCTTTGGGACTCAAAATGTTGATACAGTTAGATAAGAGAAATCAAAATTTTTTGAATAAAATCTTATCATTTTCCCCTAAACCGTACGCCCCTCATCCCATCATCCCATCTCCCCACAATCCCATTAATCTCTCTCCCACGTGATACCTCTCTCCCTCTCTTTATTATATTACCTAATAATGAAACCTAGGGCTTTTGTTTTAGCAGCCGCAACCTAGAATTTCACCTATCAAATGGGTTGTAGCAGCCGCCGTCGTCTTCCCCATGAGACCCACACGCGCACCTCCTCCCCTTGCGTCGCCAGTCACCATTGCTCCGGCCAACCACCACCTAAAGGCCGCGCAACTCATCCCCTCTACATAAAATCTGTCACCTTCACCCGATACAGCTACCTTGCCCCTGCGGCCACCCACAGGCCACCGGCGACTTCCAGCGGCGTCCCATCTCCCCCCCGGCCAGTGCCCAGGCCGCACGTTTCCACGCCCCTATCACGCACAGCCCTACACCCTTAATATCTGTCGCACTCTCCCCGTTGTGTAGGTCCGAACCCTGGCCTATTAAACTGTCCGACCACTCTCTAGGCCTACCACCCCATTGAACTGCCCAGCCATCGACTCCTCCGGCCATCCACTTCCGACCATCTCCCCGTCACCGACGGCCTGCCACACCTCCATCACACTCGGCCTCTCCTCCTTCATGAACACTTCCCCTCAATCGCACCAAGCCGTGACCTCCGATGCGAGCCACTTCCTCCACCGCTCCTCCTCCTCGCGTGTGCCTGTCCTCCTCACTTTGACCGCAAGAGGCCGCACGTAGTCTCCCCTTCTGAACTCCTTGCCGCCGCCCAACTACACCTCCATACGTCGATCCCGTGTCCCACCTGTGAGAAACAACGAATAGGAGAATGAACTGTGAGTGCTTTAATATTTGTGGTTCAATACCTGCAGTATACTCATAGAGATGGTGTACACGTGTATTACTAATTTCCATGTGATGTACCTTATAATCTGTAATCTAATTATAAAAATGAAGTTAGGATTTATAATTATACACATAATGTTAGTTATAGGAATAAATGATTTGCTACCTTAGTTTTATTAGTAAACGTGTACAAATGAGTGAACAGTACCCTATTGGATGAGGTTATGTTAAATAGTAATTTTAAAGAATGATATATGAACATGTTATATATGTGAATTTTATATTTTTCCTCGACTTAATGTTAAATCCTTGTCACAGATATAATACGTTTTTTCTTCGGGACCTATTACAGTTTCCGAGTCGACGCCGTTACCTTACACGATACCGGAATCCAACCCCTGACGTCGCTACTCGACGTCAGTGTAGCTCTCGCGTCGTGTTAAGGTATACCTGAACCGTAGGAACCCCCACATCGCATGCTAATCAAGACTAAAATCCGTAACGTTATTGCTTTGTGTAATTCACTAATTGAAGATTAATAATATGGGTCTGTAGGCTGGGCGTTGATTGAGCACATAGGAAATTCTGGACCTCTCTGATATGTGATTGCAGCACATCTCTTTCAGGCAAGTGATACTTGCCAGCTTTCTGTTTAGGCCGTGTTTTAGGCCATTCCTTACTTTTAGCGTAAAAGAGACTAGGCGATGAAATGATAGTCGCCTAGACGCCTTCTAGATCTAGCTTGACAACGAAGCTAGATCAGACACCTTTACCATGCCTGCATTCATGCTACCATGCCATGTTTAAATTCAATTAACAGTACGCAAATTATCCGTTCATTGCCATGTCATTGCATGCATCCAATGTTCATCGTGATTGAGTAGCACACGCTACACTTATTGTAATGATTGAGGCTAGGCACCTGCTTTACGGGCACAACCCTATGCCAAAAACACTTCCTGGCTCGTGATCCAGAAGGTGGGCGTCAGTCCATAATGAAAACCACTTCATGGACTCTTGATCCAGAAGCGAGCTCACATACTTAGGAAACCAAGGCTCAACACATGGGGAGGGGTAGGGTTAAGCTATCACGCAGCGTAGAAGGATGCCTGATCCGCTCCTTCAGCTGTAAGGAGTAAACCCTGTGCATATCGTGTAATGATAATGTTCGTGAAATGATAATGTTCGTGATTCGTGAAAACAGTGTTTCTCGTAGCTTCTGCTACGACGTGCATGCTTGTCATTATGTCATCTTAAATTGTTGCACTCCTTAAATGTCATGCCTTTTCATTATATTTAGAACTGCTAAACGCGCTTTATTTTATTTGTATCCTTGCACAAAAGTTCTCTGCTTTCTTGGGGAGACTTTTGCTGACATGTGCCCTTTTCTCTTTGGGTGTCGCATGTCAGGTTTTAAGCCTGACTTAGTTGCAGAGGACGACAGGTTGCTGACGTTCAGTTCGAGGATTCCAGTGCTACCCTTAGTCTCAACCGGTGACTCTCTTTACTTTTGTTTCGGCCATGCTTTAGGCCTATTGTTCAGACTTGTACTTTTGTGACTATTCTGATGTTGGAATAATTGTTGGATGTTTCGTTGGTGGATTGTTCTTTATCTGCTTCATTATTATTGTTGTTGTTTCGTCGCTATGTAAGGACCTGCTATTCTTTGTAATTTTTACAGACGCTTATCAAACTGCAGCTTTACAGCTCCACGTCTGAGCGGACCTCATCACATCTCGTCTTCCATTTTAGTAAAGCGGGGCGTGAGAGGTTTTGTTGGTGGCCCATGCAGGTCCTCTTTGCATACGCGAAATATCCGAACAACAATAATAATAAATTACATCCAATTAATTATTCATAACATTCGAGTCATGATTAAGTCTAAATCTGAACGTTTCCCTGTCTTAGATAGTAGGAAGACTTAGGTAGATGTCCAGGTTTGATAGTTAGAGCCTTCGTCAAGATTAAGCTGTACTCGTCTTAGGTTGCCTTAGCAGTCTCCCATCCAGCCATGACCATATTTGACTTCTAGAGCTTCTCTTTTAGCCGTTCAATTGAGTCCGACAATTTCAGGCCCAGCAGAACGTAATCTTGACTTCTCTTAGGACCCTTCCTTGAGACCTCTATTACAGTCTAGTTCATTAGAGAGTCATAGTGTTAATTTCCTCTTGATTTCCAACCGACCCGATAATTAGAACACCTGATTCTATTATTTCCCTGATCATTACACCTCAGGGTTATCGACCGTAGAAATCCCATCATAGCTTTTCATGAATCGTATCCTAGGCGTATTCATCACACGGTCATATTCTTTACCCTCGAAACATGTGATCGTTTTCCGACGATTATCGTTAATTATTTTTCGAATCTTCTCTGTTGCAAGTCTTGATTCTTCCAAAGGTATTTTCGATTTTATTTATTAAATTCTTCACTCAATTTAATTTCTTGAAAACCCCTTCTCGTATATTTAAATTCTTTAATTTTTGATTGAGTTAAAATTATTTCTTAGATTTTTGAAGTCTATCTGGTCGTAATTCTTAATTACTATCTCGTAACTATTTTCTAACCTATAACTTTCGTATTTCGGTTTTAAAACTTTATTACTATTTTGATAATTCGATATACCATCTTTTTCTAAACTATGAAATTTATTTTATCCACTTACCAAACATACTTTAGAATATCTTTCCAAGATGAATAGAACTTCAATTATTATTTTTATATATACCAGTTCTAGGTTCGTCGTGCTCGTACTTTAAAATCTTTGTATAAAACCGTTTCCTTTGGCAAATCCTGGTTTCTCTAAAAAGTATTTTCAATGTTATTTATTTTAAATTTCTCCCCAGTTTTAAGACTTTGAAAACATTTAGCATGAGTTTAAATTTTCTACACTTCAGTTGATCTAATTTCATTCCTTGAATTTCCAAACTCTTGCCGAAATTATTAAATTACTGTCGTATAATATTTTCTAACCTACATCCTTAATGTTCGTTTGAATGTTCTACTTCTTCCTTATAAATTTTTTTCAATAAGCCAATAAACCATTTTCTCTTATTATGTATATACAACTCAAACTTGTTTCGAACAACTCATTTTATCGACCTCCAAATATTTTTATACAAAAGGGGACTCCAACTTTTGATGTACGACAGTTTTCATGCTTTTCGTTTTTTTACTTATTTCATTTACACACTATTTTTCTTTATTCTACAAGGGTATTATTACATCTTCCTTTCCTCTACCTAAACATTCGCAACTATATCCCTGATTCACATAACCAAGATGTCTCTTTATCCTCGCCCTATCCGAACCCGTTCTTTCCGACCTTGTTTTATTATGCTATTTGATTTTTGTTTCCTTTCTCTTGCTTAGTCGTCCTATTAGTGATTGTCGTTGCCTGTGTCAACTCGTGTTTAGTAGTGGACACCTTGGTTTTTGTGATGTCGTCGTGGTGCATGTATATAGGTAGAGCGTGTGGACATGTATGAGTGTGCTACCCTTAGAATATTAATGATGGTCTCTTGTGTTATGTATGTATACCCAGTGTTATTCATGTTATATGTGTGAAGTTGTGTGGATGACATTAGTTATATATGTGTGGTTACCTATACCACTTTAGGAATGTCTATATATATATTGGAAATTGTATTGGAATATATACTAGTAGTGTATGTAGTTGCAGATACTTGTAAATGCTTGATATATATATATACTAGTATATAACCCGTGCCCATAGGGCACGGTTCTTTCACGATATCCCCCCTCAAAATCTTAGTTCCCCGCAAAATTAAAGTAGGTAATAGTTATTTAATACCCTTAAAAATTTTAGTTCAACAAAATTTACTTCAGCCAAAGAATTTATTTCATTCCAAAAATTTTAGTTCACCCAAAATTTATTTTTCTTCCGATTTAACACGTGGCCGAAAGGCACGATTCAGTTAAAATATTATCCCCTTAAAATCTTAGATATACTAATTTTAAATGACCACCAATAATTAAAGCGCAAGAATTGTTATTTATTTCCCCCAAAAAAATTTCAAAAATTTTAGTTTCCTCCAAAATTTTGTTCCTCCCAAAGAGTTTTGTCCCCCCCCCAAATTTTTAATTTGCCCCCAAAATTGAGTTCTCTTCATATTTAATTCCCCCAAAATTTTAAGGTTTTACCCCTAAGAGCATTAGGATGGCATAGTTTATCTATACGCTTGCACTATCGTTGCCATTCTACAAAAGGAATACATAAACCAATTCATATCAATACCAACCGAGATTTCGGAACCTAATTTAAACCCTACACTAATTATAATGACACTGACCTATTGATCTTTTATTTTTATGATACAAAACTATAAAAACTATGCCATCGACTCGGAACAACAAATTTGGTTCGGAATAATAAATTCGACACAAGCGCCTTCGACATGAAACAACCAATTAGCGTAGAAAAACAAATTCGACGCGGACGCCATCGACACAGAACAACAAATTATCGTAAAAATGGCGTGGGCGCCTTAGGGGGGGAGAAGGACCGAACCTGTATTGGGAAACTACATGCTTTTGATGAGAAAATCCCCTACTTTTTTGGGGAGAAGGACTGAACCTATAAGGGGGCCAATATTTTGGAGTATAAAGATTTCGTTTTTTGTTGAGAAAATCCACTACTTTGTTTATGGATGGCATTTTCCAAGGGATTGCAATCATCACCCGCATTTATGGTGTGGGACGGTGTGGGACGTTTATGATGGATGACATTTATGGTGGATGGCATTTCCGAGATGAAAAGGCTGTAAAGTCATGTGATTTTTGTTTTACACAATACATTTTCCTTCAATATTCAAAATTTTCTCCCCAAATTCAAAATTTTCCACTCAAACTTTTTCACTACACTCATCTCAACCATCCATTTCCCAAGATTAAATCTGAGCCGTCTTTCTATCCAACCTTTTGTCCTAGTCTGCTTATCCTAGTCATAACCCGAGTCCTAAGGGGACTGTTCATTTAAAATATTTCCCCTCAAAATCTTAGATCTCCTAATTTTAGTTACCAAGTGTCACAAAAACATCTTTTTTCTCTTATAAATATTCCTCATTATACATATGGAATTTGGCGATAAGTATACTTAATATCAAGCAAACTACGACATTTCACTAAATAATAATTTTATTAAGGGAAACTCCACTAAACAAAGAACTTCAAATTGATGTTCAACCCCAAGATTTTACAAACAACCGTATAGAAAAAAGTAACTAAATAAAAAATATGATGAAATCACCAAAACTGTAAAAGAAATCAAAAATTCCAAAATCTTTCTTCATCTATTATTTTATACATCATACAATGAGTAATGAGTTCTGCAAGTGAATTATTTAAATAAAAAAATGATAGCAAATATTTACATCATACAAACCCCCAACCAAAAAAGCAGGTTGATTATTTACATCATTCAAATCCCCACCAAAAAGTGTGATGGATTATTTACATCATTCAAACCCCCACCAAAAAGGAACAACAACAATGCAACATTATTTATGCACACAGTTTTTCTCCCTTAAAAACAACACGACTACACAAAGAAATGGTGGTGGCCACCACTGGTGGAGGCAGAGAAAAGAGCACAGGTGAGTCCTTCCTATCGAGATCCATCGAAGACTTACCGTATGCTGGCGGCACAACGAATTTCCTCCTTTAAACTCCGCCCTTCGCGAACTCCATATCAAGAAAGAAATACTTCATTAACCAATATCATAAACAAAAATCAAACCAAATGGAACAATTTTTTTAAAAAAATATCACATAAAAAGAGAAGCTAAGATCTTACCAATTTGCCTCCAAAACCTCAAAGCTCTCTTATCCCCAACAACAAATTTCTTTTCTTGAAAAAATGCAGCAGTGAGAACTCCAGATCTATAAAAAAATTATTCATTAGCCAATAACATGTAGCAGAACATAAAGTTGTAAACGAACTATATACTCTTGATGTAATTCCTTTCACAAATATGAACTTAAACACTAAGATAATAGTCATTAATATGTTTTTTCAATAACATCGCCTATACGGACGTATGGATCATAATTTATGTTGCAAATAATTGATATTTTCTGGTTGCATATGTAAACATATCCCATATTTCTGACGGCCAAGCGTGAAGAAGCAATGATTTTTACCTGTAATGACGATCATACGGCATAATCAAGTATTTCTTGAGCTGAGGGCGGGCCTTATCTTGTACTACAATTCTGAGAGCTGGACGCCTGTTTGCTAGGTTTGATGCTCTCCAAGAAATCAGAACAAATTGAACAAATTTTTTCTCTAGAATATCACTTAAAAAGAGAAGTTAAGACCTTACCAATTTGCACCCATGATTATATCGGTTGGGAAGTTAAGACCATACCAATTGAGTAGCTCCTTAAGCACAGGATTCATTAGAACATATTTCATGACGTTTAGTCTTTTCTTCTTAATTGCAATATGAAGTAGATTCCTACCCCTTTTATCGATAATCTCAACCGCTTCAGGACAGAGCTTAATTAACATGGTGATTATGTCGATGTAGCCCATGCTAGAAGCAACATGAATTAGTGAAAGCCCACCATCTTTGTCTAAGAGAAGAGCTGTGGAAGCATCTTGGCTTAGCAGTAGCTCGACCATCTTATGGTTGCTAATGGATGCGGCATAGTGAAGAGGAGAGCTTCCAGTTGCATCTTCATGGTGATTCAGATCTGGCTTTGCTGGGAGCAGCAATCGTGCGAGTTCTGGTAAACATATAAACATTAAATTTGTTAATGATCAGTAGATTAGGATCAGTTTAAATGTTTTCCAGATTTAAAATTTTTATGACAAATAGAAATTTGTAGCACAAAATATAGCACAACGTTTGTGTAAGATTTCCAGTAACTTTTCTTCTTCATCAACGAACAGAAGCAACCATTCACAAAATACACAGACACTATTTCTTAAAAACAATGCAAGAAACTTCGACAAATTTCATCTGATGGAATTGCAAATACTGCAAGCTTAAATGCAATCTTATCTGATGTCATTAAAAAATAGGGATATTTGAACCTGCAATGTTTGACCTCTAGTTGAGCATGCTAGCTTTTAAGTGATGATTGATATGTACTACATTTTGGAGCCCAGTATATAACTCATTTTATCCTCTATGGATTATGCTATTTTCTCACTATTCTCATTATTGTTGAAAGCAACATGCAACCTCTTGCATCATTTGTAAGTTGGTTGGGGATGGTGATAATTTGATCTATCTGGTTAATGTGTTGCAAGTATGGGATACAATGTAATCTTACACGAATCTGCAATATCAAAGAAGTATGGAATTGCTAGCTTGCAGTAATGTGAATACAAGAACACCTCTATAAAAATTATTAATAATTAGATATCTGATATTGTTTGTTCTGATCGAAGGTGTTGACATGTGGACAAATTAAAAGTAGGCTTTTTGGCTCAAATTGCATTTATGCAACCTGCACTCTGTATTCTAATTATTCACACATCCTCTATTTCATTTCTAGCAACATCATGTAAATTCAGATATGCGTTGGATCATTATGTTTTCATTGATAAATAAAAAAAATCTTAGAATAGTGTCTATACTAAAGAACCAGAATAGAAATCCATAAAATTAGTAAAACTTCTCTAAATTATGACAAAAGCTCTAATATGGACTTCTGTAGCTTAAATCATGTCAAGATAGAGTTCTACAATACCAATGTTAGAAATCCCTACTTCAATCCATGTATCAGACAATAGTTTGTAGTATTGATATCACATGTATCGCAAGTATTAGGTAATATATATCAACAATATCGCAATTTGTGTATTGGTTGTCTTAGTTCAACATAGATATTTGTGTAGGTATATCTTCATCTTCAATAAGAGTTTCATTTATCGATAAATCAGTTCTATTATCTTGGACACTATCTTCATTTTTTCTAACCAACCCGATCAATGAGCGAATATTTTGAACCTTAATTTTGATTGGAAAAGGGAATTTTTCGATCATTATATGAAACTATATAGAATTTTGAATTTTTATTCAAACCTTGAATCTCATCTTCCATTATCTTAATCTCCACAAAATCAGTAAAGTGTCTTTAAAATATACAAAAACTACAGTATATCCTTACATAACTCAAATCGTGCCAATTATGATTCCATAAAACCAAATCAAACATGACTTTCCTTAACCTGATATGTGTGTACCATTAGGTGGTTAAGTTTGGATATATCTTCCTCTATTGATGGGATACTGTCATTTTCTGAAAAGTGTGAATAACCCATATGGGATACTTTTAAAAGAGTCTAATATAGGACAATTCATATGACCAGAAGGTTAATGAAAGCTAGCATTTTTGTGAGATGTACTATGATGAGAACACCATGTTTAATCATGATCTAGCATGTAATAGATTGATTGGAAAAGTCTGTTAAGGCAAAAGCATAAAGCGAAGAGGTTGACATTCCAACAAAACAAAGTTTAATCTTCAAAAGAAAATGTGTAAACATCAATCATTTTCATTTTCATGATAAAAATTATAAGAAAGAGGAAATGAAACGATGGACAAAAAATAAGCTTCATAAGACATGATGTAAGTTTCACATGTTAGGGCTATATCATGTAGAATACGTAGAAAATTGTCACTATGCACTTAAAACTTAAAAGCTAGCAAGCCGTATAGAAGCCCTAAAACATAATTGACAAATTGAATGATGACTCTTGGGGAAGTCCTCATTCAAGGTGTTATAGGGATATGGTAAAGCACGTGGTTCACAATTGACAATTTTATGTTAGTTCTATGAAACCCGCAACATCAGTTTTTGGAACTTTGACCAAGGTTTAAGGTGAACCAACACCCTAAGAGATGCCCTTGACAGCCAACATATGAATATCAAGCCATGCTATAATACCCCACAAATTCTTACAGGTTTGATTTAACACAGTCTTCATGTAATATCTGGAGCAATTGTTGCATATGGGGCCAGTACCTATCATGTCATCCGATCAGATGGATATCTTAGAATTTGGCATTGAAGCCAAGAGTCGCATACATGTAGAACACTCAAATTTGGATTGAATTAATAAATAAAAAAATCTTAGAATTGCAACCTGCAAGTTCTATACACAATTACATACCAACATGCAAGCTCTATACACAATGGCAGACATGAACACCCCTATTCAAATTTTTGCTCATAAATAAATAACAGTGCAATGAACAATGAACTGCCAACAAAAGTATTAATTGAAATGAACAATGAACTGCTAACAATGAACAATGAATGCCAACAATGAACAATGAACCACTAACAGATTTGGGTAAAATTGCAACAATCTAAATAGCCATAAACTCCCAACAATCTAAATAGCCATAAACTCCCAACAAATTTGGCTAACAGATTTGGGTAAAATTGCAACAATCTAAATATATATAAACTGCCAACAATCTAAATGGCTATAAATTGCCAGCAATCTAAATAGCTATAAATTGCCAACAATCTAAATAGCTATAAACTGCCAACAATCTAAAATTGCAACAATGAACAATAAACTACCAACGATGAACAATGAACGATGAACAATGAACAGAGCTATGCATGGGTCGTAGTTCTTGAGACCGAAAGAACATATCCAACTTTAGCACCATAACTACAAAAAATTCATGTTAATAGACATTCTCATTTATAAATTTAACCTTGTGTTGTAGAATCTATGTTTTATGTCATTGTCGTCCACCGGGTGCAAATAATTGAGAAATTCAGTGGCATGGCCTGATTTTAGTACATATGCAATACTTCAAGCAAGCAGTAAATTCCTGAAAGAGGCATGAACATTGATGCTCTCCTTCCAGGCTTCAAGATGAACCTAATATCCAGTATAGTGTTAATGTATCAAAGTGTCGAAAAAGATTGCTAATCTTACCCATAACTTGTAATCTCTATTTGCAAACTCCAGGCAATCCCTTGAAATTCCCAGTTCCTTCATCCAGTATAGTGTCTTGAGGTGATCTGGGTCATAGTGCTTAAGACAGAAAGAACAGATCCAACTTTAGCACCATAACGACAAAAAATTCATGATAAATAGACATTCTCATTTATAAATTTAACCTATAGTTGTAGAATCTATGTTTTGTGCCATTGCCATCCACCTGGTGCAAATAGTTGAGAATTTCAGTGGCATGGCATGATTTTAGTACATAATGCAATACTTCAAGCAATAAGTAAACTCCTGAAAGAGGCATGAACATTGATACTCTCCTTCCAGGCTTCAAGATGAACCTAATATCTAGTATAATGTTAATGTATCAAAGTATCGAAAAAGATTGCTAATCTTACCCATAACTTGTATTCTCTCTTTGCAAACTCCAGGTAATCCTTTGAAATTCACAGTTCCTTCATCCAGACAGAACAACATGGTTAACCCAAAATTTAAATTAGTTCTAATTGAATTTTCTGCCTTACAATGGAAAAACTTATTGTCTTTTCTGGCAACTATCAAAAAATTACTCATTCTACATAGCACTCCAGAAAATTAAATAAAATATGGTCTAATAAGAGCCAATCAAAAACTACTTGCTGCAGGAACTTTCAAATGATCCATGGAGATCGGATGCCAAAAAAGGTTAAATATTTCAGTCGAGCATATAATTAAACACCAAAACTGCGAGTTCCAAAACCATCCTCTTCAAGAAACTTGGGCATTAAAAAGCATTAAAAAGTGGTGGCTAATTTACTGATAAATACGGACCATCATCTTGCATGAACTTCCAAATGATCTACAGAGACCAACACCAAAACTTCTTTATAATTATTCCAAGTATAAGCAAGTTGTCCAATTTAAACTAATACCTACATTGCAACTCACAGAACATCCTCTTACAATCCCCATTTTTTTGGATCCAATTATCCAAAGTATTTAACCTGTAGGTATACAAATAGCAATTTACCATAGCAAAATAACATATACAAATAGAAATTGCATACATTTAAACTGTTGATAATAGCAATTTGCATGCATACCTAAATTGAATCCATCCTCATTTTTGGGAAACAATTGCTTCTATTTGCTAGTGAAGCTGAGGACAAACTGATGAATCAGAATCCTGCCACCAAACTGACTGATATAATCGTCACATCTTCGAGGGAAAATTAATCAAATTTGGAGCTCTCATCAGATAACCCACTAAATCTGCATGCTTGTCTCAATAAAAGGATTAAGCACTTAACAGAAGGAGGGAAAGGCCGGTTCTTTTAAGGAAGAGAATGTATCCAAATAACAGGACGACAGTCACCCTCCTGCATTAGGTTTTGAACATAGAATGGTACATTTGGTTTTTTAACCCTTATCTACGTTTAACGACATGCATTTAGTATGCAGCCTCAATAGTTCAGTTTACTTTAACTACTTCAATTAGGAATACATTCACATATGTTCTTAGTAACTATCACTCTAAAGAAAGATTCAAATTAGGGTGATATCCTAAACTTTGAATATAACAGAATATAACAGGATATGACAAACACACATCAATTTTTTAATTTGAATATGACAAACAAACATCAAGTTTAGGATATCCAAGTTTAGCATATCCTGTTACAAAGTTTAGGATATTCAAAGTTTAGCATATATTTTGTTTGGATATGCTAGAGGTAGATGATATTCAAATTTTGTTTGAATGTTAAACTTGAATGAATGTTAAACTTGATGCTACAGGATATCCAATTGACATATAACTTTGAATATGAATGTTGGAAATTCAAAGTTTTGGATATCCTAAACAAACAAACATATATGCTAAACTTGATGCTACATGATTTCCAATTCAAAACTTTAATGTTTGTTTGTTTGTTTGAATATGCTGCAGGAAAACAAACATACATATATGAATGCTAAACTTGATGCTACAGTATATCCAATTGTCCTGTTTGAATGTTATATGAATGTTGGTTAGTTTGAATAACCAACTTGACTATTATATGAATGTTATACTTCAAAATCCAATTGTCCTGTTAAAATTAACTTGATATCCTGTTAACAAGACTTGGATTTTTAACAGGACTTGGATTTTTAACAGGACAATGTTAAAAATGCTATCCTGTTAACAGGACTTGGATTTATGTTAAAAACAGGATATCAGGACAATTGGATATCAAGTTATAAATATTAACAGGATATGTTAAAAATTAGAATATTAACAGGATATCAAAAAAATTTAACATGTGTTATCAAAAAATGTTAAAAATGTTTAAAATTGAACATTATTAACTTGGATTTATGTTTACAGGACAATGTTTCTAGCATTTTTGAAACATAAACAACCATATCAAAAAAAATTGCAGACAACCAAGTTCAATTTGATGTTATGTTTACAGATTTTTGAAACATATCAAAAAAATCTCTTATACATTTCTCTTATATAAGTTGATGTTATGTTTACAGATCTTTGATGTTATGTTATGTTTACAGATTTTTAACATCAACCATATTAAAAATCTGTAACATCAACCATATTAAAAATCTCTTATAACATATCAAAAAAATCTCTTATACATTTCTCTTATAAATTTGATGTTATGTTTACAGATCTTTGATGTTATGTTTACAAATCTCTTATGTTTCAAAAACCAAGTTCAATTTGCAGACAACCATATCAAAAAAAATTGATCAAAGGAAACATAACATCAAAAAAAAAGTTGAAAAAAGGCAAAGTTCACAAAGCTCACCAAGAGGGTGCTTAAGCTCTCCCGTGATGAAGGCTTGATGTGCTTGATATGCTTGCTTGATGGTCTTCCTCTCCCGTGATCTGAGGTAGAAGAGGGTAGGTTGAAGAGTGCGCTGGAGGAGGTAGAAGATGTTGGCGATGCTGGAGGTAGAAGAGGGTGATAGCTCTGCCTTAAGGAGGTAGGATGCTAGAGGTAGATGATGGCGATGCTGGAGGAGGTAGAAGATGAGCTGCTTCCTCTTGGCGCGCAAAAATAAACAACAAAAAACTCATTTCCCTTCTCAGCGTTGATGTGCTGTGAAATTATGTGATGTGAGCAAAAAACTTTCCCCCTCAGAGTTGATGTGATCAAAATTTTGAAAGTTTGATGTCTCAAAAATCCCAATGGTAGCCAGGTAAAACAAAAGTTTGAAAGTTTGATTTCTCAAAAATCTCAATTTCTCATATCTCAATTTCTCAACACACCCAATTACACATAACAACACACCCAATTACACATAACCAAAATCTCTTATCCATTTTCTCTTAACCAAAATCTCTTATCCATTTTCTCTTAACCAAAATCTCTTATACATTTCTCTTATATAAACAACACACCCAATACAAATCTAAACATAACCAATTTCTCTTATACAAAAACTCTTATCCAATTTCTCTTGATAACATCCCTGTTTTATAATATAGATATATATATATATATATATATATCCCTGTTTTATAATATAGATATATATATATATATATATATATATATATATATATATATATATATATATATATATATATATATATATATGCAAAATGAGCGGCGGCGGCGGAGATCCTCTGGCGGCGGCCAGAATTGCAACAAGCGGAGGAGACTCGCGAGTAGCGGCCAAATCTTCCTCCGGAGACACAAAGTCGAGATCAACTAACGATGAAGCAGGTAAAGGTTGGCAGAAAGTCTCTTACAGGCGGAATAGGAGTCGAGGCCCTATGATTCGAGATCGCAGTGCCATGGGGTTTAAAGCGAAGATGGGTGGACGACCTGGGGCTTCATCCTTTGGTCGTGAACGTGGCAGGCAGCCTCCGGGCAAACAAGCGTTACCCACCTTTGTTGCGAGATCTGAAGTGAAATTGCCTGTAAGACCTAATATCCCTTTCCATGTGCTTCCTTCTGACGGTAAGCGATCTTGGTCAGATATTTGTGCATCTAGGCGCAAATATGCTGATCCCTTAATTATGAGCTTTGTTCCTCCTTCTATCTCTGGAGATGGTGTTGAGTTAGCTAAAATTTCTGAAACTATGATCTTGGAAGGGTCGGCTAGGTGGCAAAATACCCTAGTTGGTTATGTCCTTGGCGATGTGCCGTACTTTGGGCAAATTAAGGCCTGGACAGAGAGGCTTTGGAAGATCAAAGGGTGCCTTCGCATTTTCTCTCGTGAAAATGGCTATTTCTATTTCAAATTTGAAAATACTGAAGATCGGGACGCTATCCTCCATGGGGGGCCATGGCTATTTGACGGAAGGCTAGTAGTGCTCCAGAATTGGTCCCCTACCATTCAACATAATAGGGACATCCTAACTGCGGTGCCAGTATGGGTCCAGTTTCATAACCTCCCCCTTCCAATGTGGACGCTCCGCATTTTGAATTGCATAGCGAGTGTCATAGGAACGCCTATTTGTCTTGATAAGGCAACCTCTAATCTAGATAGGATTTCCTATGCCAGATGTCTGGTGGAAGTTAATTCGAAGAATAAACTAAAGAGGTCTGTTACTATTGAACTTGATGACCTATCTACAATATCTATTGCGGTGAAATATGAAGGGGAGCCTCCCAGATGCGATGCTTGTGCATGTTTTGGTCACTTGGATAGCCAATGTCCTATGGGGGATGCAAATCAGAATTTATTGGTTGCCCATTCTGAAGTAAATGTGAGGAAGGGAAAAGCTCCAGGAATATGTAACTCTAATGTTAATGAAGTACCCTGTGACACAGATGAGGACCTTTCTCCAATTCAGGATACAAACTCATCTCAGAGTGATATGTTCCTTGCGGTTCCTGTACTCAACAATGCTGAAGCCCCAAATAAATGTAAGGTTCTTGGTCATCTACAGATTGGTGAATGCAGTAAGTCTGGAGTTGCAAGTTCAGGTGTTGATATTAGCTGCAATGCTGGAGAAGCGCCTATACTGTCCAATACTCGCAGAAGATCTCCTAAAGGGCTATGGATGCGGCTAACACGGGTAGCTCAAGTATTAAACTTCTTTCAATTAAAAGATGTTGGTTTGCCTGCAGGTTCCAATGATGCAAGTGCAGATCATACATTTAAGAGTGCCTGTAATGTGCCATCCACTATTGGGATTGGCCAAGTTAATCTGCCTGAAATTCCAGATAACCCAACCGTGCCAAATCCGGATTGGCAGGAGCTTCATTTGGAGTTGAGTAAAGCCAGGGTTATATCCAAGAATAAGCAAGTCCCCCATTCTCCAAATTCTGTACGACGGAGTTCAAGAGTAGCGCAATCTTCAGGTGCACGTCCCAATCCCCAATAGTTTATAATGTCTGTCTACTTTTGGAATACAAGAGGGCTAAATAATACAGCAAGACGATCGGAACTGAGGCAGGCGTTGCGTAAGTACACCCCGTCTATTGTGTGTTTGCTTGAAACAAAAGTCGAATCGAATAATGCTACTCGAATTATCAAGTGCTTTGGCAAAGATTGGGATAGCATTGATAATAGAGACTATTATAAGGGTGGTCGAATTGTTATATTCTATATCACTAATATTTGGACTATCACTCCTATTACTGCTTCTAATCAGCATGTATCGGTAATTTTCAAAAACTCTGCGGGATTTGAAATGGGCCTCACTGCTATTTACGGATTCAATCTTGCAAATTCACGACTCCCCCTATGGAGCAGTATGGTGGGTGATTTTTACTCATTCAGTAAGTTGCCGTGGTTAGTAGGAGGGGACTTCAACTGTTGTATTGGCTCCTGTCTGCTTATGGACCTGAAATGTACGGGAAGCAGTCTTAGTTGGAATAACAGACGCATTGGGGGATGTCGCATCTCAGCTCGGCTTGACCGTGTGCTATATAATTCGAGCTGGATCAGTAATATGGAGCACTCCTACTATGAATATCTACCATCCGGTACTAGCGATCATGCGGCTATGCTCGTTTATCTCCTTCCCAAGGTCATCTCTAAACCTAAACCCTTCAAGTTTTATAATTCATGGACCTCATTGCCAGGATTTAAAGATTTGATCACCTACTTCTGGGGCCGGTCTTATGGTGAGTCAGATCTTTGGGGCCTTCATAAAAAGTTGAGAAACTTGAAAACACCCTTAAAAAATTGGGCGGCTGATAAATTGAATGGCCGAAGTGTTAATATTTGCCGAGCCAAGCTTCACAGTATTCAAAGCAATCCAAATTTAAAAAGTGATCCTGATCTCCAGAAGCTAGAAGCTTTGGCTTCTCATGAACTAGTGAATGCTCTGAAAATGGAGGAAGAGGATTTACGTCAAAAAAGCCGTCAAAATTGGCTCTCTCTGGGGGATAGAAATTCCAAGTTCTTTTATACGGCTATGAAAGCACGGCAATGTTATAATAACTTGCATCACCTTATTTCCCCTGATGGTAATATGAATGCCAATATCGATGCTCTTCGTATGGAGGCTCCAATTTTCTATCAAAATTTATACCATCAAGAAGACTATTGGGATGTTTTCCCTAATGTTATCCCTAAACGGAAGATTACTGATCAAGCTGCCAGTTGGATGGATTTACCTGTTACCCCAGTTGAAATCAGATGTGCCATGTTCCAAATTGATAAAGACAAAGCTCCAGGACCGGATGGATTTAACGCCAAATTCTTTCAGCACAATTGGGACATTATAGGAGCTGATGTCATCTCTGGTATCACTAATTTTTTTACATCAGGTAAAATGCCTTCCTCTGTCAATCATGCTTTCTTGACACTTGTGCCTAAGAATGCTAAGGCGAGTGGGTTGGGGGATTACAGGCCTATTGCTTGCTGCAATGTCCTCTATAAAACCATTAGTAAGATTTTGTGCAATAGGCTGAAACAAGTTATTTCAGACCTTATCTCCCCTAATCAGGCGGCCTTCTTGAAAGATAGGTTGCTGGCTGACTGCACTCTCCTTGCTCATGAACAGATTCGTGATTTTAGCAATCCTATGGGGGCCAGGACTTGTATTAAACTGGATATACGTAAGGCGTTTGACAGTGTTAATAGGGCTTTTATTTTATTCCTCCTGCATCAGCTGGGTTTCAAGTCCACTTTCATTAATTGGATCTCCCAATGTATTTCCTCCCCTGTGTTCTCTGTTCTTGTGGATGGATCCCCTGAAGGGTACTTTGGTTCTAACAGAGGTTTGCGTCAGGGAGACCCCCTCTCCCCGTACCTGTTCGTGTTCGTTATGGAGGCCTTCTCCCTGCTCTTGGCCATTGCAGAATCCTCAGGTACTATACATCCTATGCGTAGAGCGGGATCTATCTCTCATCTGCTCTTTGCTGATGACCTACTAGTCTTCTGTCGTGGTAATCCGCACTCTCTACTTGGGCTCAAAGCTTTGCTGGAAAACTTTTATCACCTATCTGGGCTACAGATTAACTGGGATAAATCCTCGGCCATTTTTAGCAAGGGGGTCCGTGATGCACGGAGTTTATCTCAGATACTTGGCATTAAAATGGTAACTTCCTTCACCACCTATCTGGGTCTCCCTCTTTCTTCAAACTATCCTAAAGCCTCCTTGTTTTCACGTCTTGTTGATAAATGTAAGAAGAGGCTTCTAGGTTGGTCTTCCTCACTACTGTCTATCTCTGGGAAAATTGAGCTTGTACGCTCTGTCATTTATGGAATGGTGGCTTTTTGGATGCAAGCGTACTGCTTTCCGCACTCTGTTATTAGATCTATTAACTCAGCTTGCAGGAAATTCATTTGGGGGAAAATGATTGGCTGGTCCTGGAAAGACATGTGCACTCCTAAGAAGGAGGGAGGAGTAGGATTGAGGCAGCTGGCGGATTTGAATGTCGCCTCTGGTGTTTGTCTGACCTGGAGAGTTCTTTCTAATAAGGGCATCTGGGCCCACTATATGAGGAAGCACCATGATCCAGTGGACAATGGATTCTATATGGCTAAACCAATTCCTTCCAGCTCTGGAACCTGGAAGTATATTCTTAAGAGCCGTCAGATATCACAAAAGCTTATTAAACGGTCCATCAAGGATGGCAAAACAACGTTATTCTGGTATGATAACTGGCACCCTAGGGGACCCCTACATCTTCTCCAAGTTCCATTGGCTGGCACTGAATTAACTCGGGTGGGGGATTTTTGGACGGGCACTCAGTGGCTTAATGTTCCAGCCGTTGACACCATTGGCAATCCTCTACAGAATATTACACTATGTGACGGAAATGATGAATGGTGCTGGATTAAAGGCAGGAACTCCAATCTTCGTGCAGCCTGGGAGCAGGTTAGAACGCCAGGGGTTCCTTTTCGCTACTATGATGTTGTGTGGCATTCACATCATGTACCAAAGATGTCCATAGCATTGTTGCGAGCTCTTCGAGGTAAATTACCTACCAAAGATCGGCTACATTATTTGGGTAACATCTCTGACAGATGCTGTGTGCTTTGTGACCGGAAAGTTGAAGAGAGTATAGCTCATATCTTTTTTGAATGTGACTACACCAAATATATTTTAATTAGGAGCTTGCTCAAGCTTGGAATCTCAAGCTTTGTGCCATCCTCTATTTCTGGAGTTTGTGACTTGATCCTACTAAAGTATAAGAAGACGGAACTGGTGGGTGTTCTGGCCAAAATAGTTCTGTCATCTATGGTTTGGCACATTTGGAAACAGCGCAACAAACGCATTTTTGAAGGTAAATTGGCCACTAAAACAGCTCTTTTTGAGGAGATCGCTTCGGATGTAAAGATATGTCTTAGTGGTTTGGATATTGAAGCGGACACGGACTCTGAGCCCTTTGCTAATTGGGGTCTTATTACTGACTGACCACTTGTGTATTTTGGCTTTTTCGCTTATTTTGGCATATTTTGGCCACATGTATGTATATTCGAGTACTTCAGGTAGTAATAGATGATGGTAATCTGTAGGGGGTGACGGCGCTTGTGCCCTCTCCCCTCTCTTTTTATTATCTCTATTTCTAACTTGCAAAATATATATATATATATATATATATATATATATATATATATATATATATATATATATATATTGAAAGGTAAGCGTTAGTCTTTATTAGCTCTCTGTACAAACAATACAAAAACAACCGGCTAGCCTTTGAGGTTAAATTTTCAATAGAGAAAGGATAGGGCACAAGCGCCGTCACTTCCTACCATCAAAAACCCAGCCTCAAGAGACCAACTCAAATTAGGAACACAAAATCCCGTTGCTACAATCACAAACACAGTCACTAATACAATATTTAATCATCCCATGTCACGAAACTCCCAGTTAGCCAACGCCTCTGCCGCTGCCTCATCTTCAAGATCCATGTCCTTCATCGCGATGCGAACATCAGCAGCAATGTCTTCAAATACTAGCATTTTGCTCCTACAAGTCCTGTCGAAAATTCTTTTGTTTCGCTCTCTCCATATATGCCAGACCAACGCCGCTAGAACAGTTTTAGCTAATACATTCAGTGTGCTCTTCCCCGTATATCGCCCAAGGTAATAGTCACCAATATCATTAAGCGATGGTGTACTTGCAGTAGTCGCACCAAGCTTTAAAAGGCTCCTATTCAAAAGGTACCTAATATAGTCACAGCCAAAATACAAATGTCTGATGCTTTCCACCTGACCGCCCTCACAGAGCACACATCGTTCACAAATATCAGCCCTCCACTTCTTTATCTTATCTTTTGTAAGCAGCTCGTCCTTGAATGCTCTCAACAGTGTGATAGCCATTTTTGGAACGCAACCCTTATACCAGATTAGCCGATAGTAAGGGAGAAAGGTACCTCTACCTCGCACTCCCTCCCAGGCATCACAAAATTGGAACTTATCTCCGGGCCGCCATTTCCAGCTATCTTCTCCTCGTCGAAGTCGAAGGTTTTGTAGCAGCGGCCTGATTGAGGAGATGGCCGGATCATGAATCCAGTCTGACCCGCACCAGTAGTCACTCACCTTCTTTGCTTCTGCACCCGGGGGGATATCGTAGGTATTCTTTAGCGGCCCGCACGGCAACCAGTCGTCGTGCCAAAACTGTGTGCTCCTGCCATCTTTGACAACACGTTTAACAAGTTTTTGGGCGTAATCTCTGCATTTGAGTAGGAACTTCCAAGTTCCGGAATGTGAAGCTAACACCGAGGCCGCAAAGAAGCTATCCGGACCACCATAAGTATGCCTCATATAATCAGCCCACAGGCCTGTGGTGGAGAGCATTCTCCAGCTTAGTCTGACTCCCGCTGCCAAGTTCAGCTCAGATAGCAGACGAAGCCCTACACCTCCCTCTTTTTTGGGTTTGCAGATATCGCTCCAAGCCCAGGAACTTGCATTGCCACATATAAATTTCCTGCAGACTCCGGATATAGTACGGATGATTGTAAGGTGAATTCGGAATGCTTGCATCCAGAAGGATACAATCCCATAGATAACAGACCTTACCAGTTCAATCCTTCCTGTAATAGATAGTGATGATGAAGTCCAACCCATAAGCCTTTTCTTGCACTTGTCTACCATCCTGCTAAACATAGGTGCCTTGGGGTATTTAGATGAGAGTGGGAGACCCAGGTATGTAGTAATGGTCGTTGCCACTTTAATCCCCAATAGGGCCGCCAATTCAGATGCCCGCTTAGTCCCCTTACTAAATATTCCAGCACTTTTCTCCCAGTTGACTTGGAGGCCTGTCAGGTTTGAAAAATTTTCCAGCAAATTGTGTAGACCCCTTAATGAATGATAATTAGCTCTGCAAAAAACCAGAAGGTCATCTGCGAAAAGAAGATGAGAGGTAGCACCCGCCCGTCTCATAGGGTGAATGGTCTTTTGGAATATTGCTTTGTTCATTAGGAGAGAGAAGGCTTCCATAGTAATGACAAAAAGATACGGGGAGAGTGGATCACCTTGTCTAAGCCCTCTGTTTCCATGGAAGTATCCTGCTGGTGTACCATTAATCATTACCGAGAAAGTGGGAGTTGAAATACATTCCTTGATCAAGTCGATGAACTTGTGACTAAATCCCATCCGATGCAAAAAGTAGTAAATGAATTCTCTGTTAACGCTATCAAACGCCTTTCTCAGATCCAGTTTAATGCATGCCCTAGCCCCCATCGGATTACTGAAATCCCTTATCTGCTCATGAGCAAGCAAGGAGCAACCAGAGAGAAGTCTGTTTTTAAGAAAGGCAGATTGATTAGGGGATATAAGGTCATGAATGACCTCCTTCAGCCTGTTGCAAAGAACCTTACTGATAATCTTGTAAAGCACGTTGCAGCAGGCAATTGGTCTATAGTCCCCCAAGCTCGTTGCATTTGCTCCTTTTGGAATCAAAGTCAAGAAAGTGTGATTTATCCACTGAAGCATCACCCCTGCTCTGAAAAAAGACTGGACTGAATTTACGACATCATCCTGGATAATATTCCAGTTACACTGGTAGAAGAAACCATTGTAGCCATCGGGACCTGGTGATTTATCTGCTCCAATCTGAAAAACAGCATTTTTGATTTCCTCTTTAGACACCCTTCTCTCTAACCACTTTGCCACCTCAAGTGTGATAATACGTTTAGGGACTAATTTTGGAAAACCCCTCCAATAATGAGTTTGGTTATATAAGCTCTCATAGAACCTGGGAGCCTCAATATTCAGGGCTTCAATAGTTGTGCATATATCTCCCTTCGAATCAATTAAGTGACCCAAATTATTGCGCCCTTGCCTCGATTTCATAGAAGAGTAGAAGAACTTTGTGTTTCTGTCCCCCAGGCATAACCAGTCTTGACGACTCTTTTGACGGTACATCTCCTCCTCCATCTCCAATAATCTAGCCAGATTATTTGACAACTTTTGCTCCTCCTGTTGCAAGTTAATATTGAGATGAATATCAGTCATGGCTCTCACATCTTCAAGTCTCTTGCGGCATATAGATATAGAATTTGCTTCTCCCTGTTTCCTCGCCCAAGGGATTAGCACCGGTTTTAATAATTTCAATTTCTGGGTCATGCGATACATTGGGGTGCCGACGACCCGCTGATTCCAATTAGCCTCTATCAGATCATTGAATCCTGCCCATTTCACACAGTGATTAAAAAATTTGAAAGGTTTGGGGTTTGAGGATACCTGAGAATGCAACGTGATCACCATGGGGGAGTGGTCACTTGTGTGAGGGTCTAGGTATTCTACAAATGAATCCGTGAGCTTATCCAACCATTCATTATTGCATAATATCCTATCCAACTGAGCCGCAATTCTCCCCCCGCCCATTCTCTTGTTGCACCAAGATAGCCGAGCACCAGTGCTCTTCAACTCTTGAAGGGAACAGTCAATGACACATGTACTGAAATCCTCCACCATGCTTCTATCAAGTTTTCGTCCCCCTAGCTTATCATTTGTGTAGAGAACACAATTGAAATCCCCACCAATTACCCAAGCTTCACCTTTAAAATCAGTATATTCTTTCCGGAGACATTGCCAAAGAGATCTTCTTTCAGTGCTAGTGTTCATCGCATACACTACAGTAAGGATAATGGTTAGTCCTCCCGCATTTTTGCATTTCACCGAAATGTGCTACGCAGAGGAAAACAATTTTTCAGCATGCCAGACCTGTGGATCAACCCCCATAACTATCCTGCCTCCATGATGCATGTCGTAGTTGTCAGCAATATTCCAGTTTCTGGGAATACAAGATTTCTTGTTTACATTTCTACTCTTCAATTTAGTTTCTAGGAGAGCCACGATTGTGGGTTTCAACTTATTTAGCCTGTCTTTAAGATCACGCCTCCTTGCCGAGTTATCGAGGCCCCTCGTATTCCAGATAAGCACTGTCATTGGGAGGGGTTGGTTTGCTGTCGTACCCGACTATTATTTAGTCGCGTACTCTTCCTAACATTCTCAGCAACAACCTGCTTAGTGGCAACAGGATTCAAATTACTGGCCAGTTCCTCATATTCATCTTCATACTCTGGGTTATCAACAGCAAGGATTTCATGCCTGTTGTCTGTCTCACCTGTATCTTCAATTAATGATGCCATAGCCCTATCCTTTGACAGATGTTTTGCAGGTGAATTCTTTGCCAGTATATCATTGGTACATTCAGATCTTCCTTCATGCTCATCCTCTGGAGAGCTTCCATGTGGTTGTTTAGATTCCAGCAACATGGAACTCTCAGTTGGTAGGTTTTCAAAATGGTATTACCTTCAGTGCTAGAGATCCCCACCTCTTTAGTTCTCAACTGCATTGAGGGTCCTCCACCTATTTCACAGTTTATTCCCCCTATAGCATTTGCCAGCTTATTAGCAATGCAATGCTCCTTCAAATTTTCTTCATTCAGGTTATCATTGCCTTGCACAATTACCTTCTGCTCCATAGCCGAATGTTGCTTATTGGTTGGTTCCACGGTTTGGATTGAAGGGGGCTTTATGAGATCTGGACATTTGGCATTAATGTGGCCGAAGCACACACAATGACTACAACGCGGAGGCTCTCCTTCAAACTTCGTTGTAATATTCATTAACACCCCTTCATCAAGCTCTATGTCCACTGATTTGGGCAAAGGATGCTTCACATCTACCTCCACCAGACATCTCGCATATGAAAGTCGTTCTAATTTTGCCGTTGCATTGTCCAAACAGATGGGGACGCCCAGGACTGAGACCACAATGTTGAGAATGTCCCGAGTCCACATATTTATTGGGAGTCCATGCAGTTGTACCCAAACAGGTACTGAAGATAGAATATCCCTATCATGTTGGAGCGTAGGCGACCAACGCTGCAGCACTGTAACTCTTCCATCAAATAGCCAAGGCCCCCCATACAATATCCTTTCGCACTCCTCCTCACATTCAAAACGAAAGTAGAAAAATCCATTTTCACGGCTGTATATGTGGACTCCTTTCTTTGGTTTCCATAACCTGTCAACCCACGCCCGCAGTTGCCCATAGTAAGGAACATCGCCCAATACATACCCAACTAAAGTATTCCTCCACATTTCAGAACCCTTAGCGATCAGATCTCCTGTTACACGGGCAATGGGAGACCCATCTTCTTTAATTTTTGGTGGGATAAACGCCATTGTCATTGATTCATCGTAGGTCCTCCTATTCGCACAAACATCCGCAAAAGACAGCTTAGTTCCTGAAGTATTGATTGTAAGTGCTACCTTTGGCCTAACCGGCACTCTATCAAATAGCTTTTGGGCATTAGAATGCGTAGCATGCGTAGCCTTGTTGGGACCTTTGCTCTGCATCTCTTCAATCCTCTACACGTTTCTCCCGCTCCTACCAAGGTTGTTATATCCTCCCCCTCGTTTGTTGCCCAGAACATTGTCAGTTGTCCCTCGTTTGGGATCACCGGATCTAGGGTTTCTCCTCCTATTAACAATATGCCATTCTCCTCTGGGTTTCGAAATCGCTTCGACACGGTCCTCCTCTGCGCCATCTTTAGCGCCACTAGTCTCACCGTCCGCCGTTGAACGGCCGCCATCTCCGTGTTTTTTCCGCAGATCGCCTGGGTCGCACGGAACTTCCCCTTCTCCCATTTTATATTATATGTGTGTGTGTGTGTGTGTGTGTGTGTGTGTGTTTGTTTGTATTAATAAGCCATGTGCATGGTGGGTGTGATGATAATAGGGTACTTATAGTTGAATGTGCATGCCCATTATTTGACATATATGTTAGTACGTGTGAGCGTGTGCTCGTGCGTAGACATGTATTGTGCTTAGATGTAAGTAGTTATGTATTTGCTGCATGAGTATATGGGTGATATACGGATGATAATAGGGTTATAATTTTGTCTGGTATTGCTTGTCTTTATGGGATGTTGTGTGTGTACGTGAATACCATGAGGTATGCACGATTATTGTATGTCATGGCTATGCATGGATAGGTATATGTAGTAGTGTATTGATTATATTTGATATTGCTATGGCGTGAATATATTACATGTGTGTGACTACACGATGAATACATGTATTAGAAGGTGTATTATAATTCTACGTGTGCTGATATTGGTAATATTATTATAGGGTGTAAAGGGATTGCATTGTGTGTGCTTTACTTGAGTAGATATTAGGTGTGATTGATATTACGGTACGTGTGTGGTTACGTTGGTAGATATACATATTGGAGTGGTATTGGTATACGTATAGATACCGTGTTATGAATATAGAGTTTTCTGATGTGGGTTTTGGTGTCTCACTCAAGCTTGAGTGGGTATACTAAGTATATTGTTACATATGTCTGTGGATTGCGTGTAGTACTATGAATGTAGTAATGGATGATGTATGTATAGTGATAGGATTGGTTGTGTCTGGTGGTGTTGCGCACATGATTGTGGGTGGCTATACCATAATATAGTTATAGGTGTTGGTCTTGTGGTATAGTTAATTACTAAGGACTTACAGGTTGAATGTATATGCTAGCTGAACTATGTGTGCAGTTGTGCTAAGTATATAGTAGTATGAGTGGCATGTACGAATGGTATATTAGCGTTTGTGGGAGTGCACCATACACGTGTAAGTATGTGCTTAGTTATAGGTATTTGTGACTATGGTATGTGTGGTGTGACTTGAATATAGTTATAGGACTGTATGTGATATGAATATATGGTGAAGTATCTGTGTGCATTTGAATACCTATATATTTGTGAAATTATAGTAATGGTGAATGTATATTAGATATAGTAAACTTGATTTAATAATGGTATGGAGTGATTACATGTGTTGATGTGTTTGGTGTTGAATGTATATTAGGAGATATTAGGTGGTAGTATATCCATGTTTGTTTTGTGCATAGGTAGTTATCTATACGTGAAGTACTACGATTGTATTTGCTGGTGTGAACTATTTATTTGTATGTGAGTATGTGTACCATGGTTATGTGATAAGTGAGTAATAATTATATAAGGATGTGCGTGACTAAATAAATGATTGAAGTATGTGTATGAATTTGACTGTCTATGATAGGTATACGTATAGGATGTGCATATATAGGCACCTGTATTAGCTATACTTAGTTTGAATTATAGTGTGATGTGATTGGGGTAGTTACTAGAGTGTCTAGGTACATTTACAGTTAGAAAGTCCGAGGACGGACTTTATTCTAAGGTGGGTAGAATGTAATGGTCACTTTCCGACAGTACGTATTTTAGCGCGTATCTTTGTTATTTCGTGTGCGTGTTTCCGTATTGGATTATTTATTTATTTATTATTGTTCTCCGTAGCGCAGGCGCCCGACCGAACCTGTATCCATGATCCTCTCGGAGGCGTGATCGCCCCGGCACCTTCCTTGTAATATTTGGACCTCGAGGGACCTAATTGCATATCTCATAATAATTATAAAAAACTTTCTTTTACTTATTTTTGGTGTTATACGTTTCAAAACAAACCCAATTATTTATATTTTTTAAACCTAATATATTACTTAACTATCCAAATCCAATACTAATTATCTAATAATCCCCAGGTAGCAGGTTGTTTCTGGAAGGGAATCTTAATGTTTTTAACTAAATTTAATAACAAAATCTAAAATGGTTTATTTTATAGCTTCCTAAGCTTTGGGATTCAAAATGTTGATACGGTTAGATAAGAGAAATCAAATTTTTTTTGAATAAAATCTTATCATTTTCCCCTAAATCGTACGCCCCTCATCCCATCATCCCATCTCCCCACAATCCCATTAATCTCTCTCCCACGTGATACCTCTCTCCCTCTCTTTATTATATTACCTAATAATGAAACCTAGGGCTTTTGTTTTAGCAGCCGCAACCTAGAATTTCACCTATCAAATGGGTTGTAGCAGCCGCCGTCGTCTTCCCCATGAGACCCACGCGTGCACCTCCTCCCCTTGCGTCGCCGGCCACCATTGCTCCGGCCAACCACCACCTAAAGGCCGCGCAACTCATCCCCTCTACATAAAATCTGTCACCTTCACCCGATAGAGCTACCTTGCCCCTGCGGCCACCCACAGGCCACCGGCGACTTCCAGTGGCGTCACATCTCCCCCCCGGCCAGTGCCCAGGCCGCACGTTGCCACGCCCCTATCACGCACAGCTCTACACCCTTAATATCTGTCGCACTCTCCTCGTTGTGTAGGTCCGAACCCTGGCCTATTAAACTGTCCGGCCACTCTCTAGGCCTACCACCCCATTGAACTGCCCAGCCATCGACTCCTCCGGCCATCCACTTCCGACCATCTCCCTGTCACCGACGGCCTGCCACACCTCCATCACACTCGGCCTCTCCTCCTTCATGAACACTTCCCCTCAATCGCACCAAGCCGTGACCTCTGATGTGAGCCACTTCCTCCACCGCTCCTCCTCCTCGCGTGTGCCTGTCCTCCTCACTTTGATCGCAAGAGGCCGCACGCAGTCTCCCCTCCCGAACTCCTTGCCGCCGCCCAACTACACCTCCATACGTCGATCCCGTGTCCCACCTGTGAGAAACAACGAATAGGAGAATGAACTGTGAGTGCTTTAATATTTGTGGTTCAATACCTGCAGTATACTCATAGAGATGGTGTACACGTGTATTACTAATTTCCATGTGTTGTACCTTATAATCTGTAAGCTAATTATAACAATGAAGTTAGGATTTTTAATTATACACATAATGTTAGTTATAGGAATAAATGATTTGCTACCTTAGTTTTATTAGTAAACGTGTACAAATGAGTGAACAGTACCCTATTGGATGAGGTTATGTTAAACAGTAATTTTAAAGAATGATATATGAACATGTTATATAGGTGAATTTTATATTTTTCCTCGACTTAATGTTAAATTCTTGTCGCAGATATAATACGTTTTTTCTTCGGGACCTGTTACCGTTTCCAAGTCGACGTCGTTACCTTACACGATACCGGAATCCAACCCCTGACGTCGCTACTCGACGTCAGTGTAGCTCTCGCGTCGTGTTAAGGTATACCTGAACCGTAGGAACCCCCACATCGCATGCTAATCAAGACTAAAATCCGTAACGTTATTGCTTTGTGTAATTCACTAATTGAAGATTAATAATATGGGTCTGTAGGCTGGGCGTTGATTGAGCACATAAGAAGTTCTGGACCTTTCTGATCTGTGATTGCAGCACATCTCTTTCAGGCAAGTGATACTTGCCAGCTTTCTGTTTAAGCCGTGTTTTAGGCCATTCCTTACTTTTAGCGTAAAAGAGACTAGGCGATGAAATGATAGTCACCTAGACGCCTTCAAGATCTAGCTTGACAACGAAGCTAGATCCGACACCTTTACTATGCCTACATTCATGCTACCATGCCATGTTTAAATTCAATTAACGGTACGCAAATTATCCGTTCATTGCCATGTCATTGCATGCATCCAATGTTCATCGTGATTGAGTAGCACACGCTACACTTATTGTAATGATTGAGGCTAGGCACCTGCTTTGCAGGCACAACCCTATGCCAAAAACACTTCCTGGCTCGTGATCCAGAAGGTGGGTGTCAGTCCATAATGAAAAACACTTCCTGGACTCGTGATCCAGAAGCGAGCTCACATACTTGGGAAACCAAGGCTCGACACATGGGGAGGGGTAGGGTTAAGCTATCACGTAGAGTAGAAGGATGCCTGATCCGCTCCTTCAGCTGTAAGGAGTAAACCCTGTGCATATCGTGTAATGATAATGTTCGTGATTCGTGAAAACAGTGTTTCTCGTAGCTTCTGCTACGACGTGCATGCATGTCATCATGTCATCTTAAATTGTTGCACTCCTTAAATGTCATGCCTTTTCATTATATTTAGAACTGCTAGTCGCGCTTTATTTTATTTGTATCCTTGCACAAAAGTTCTCTGCTTTCTTTGGGAGACTTTTGCTGACATGTGCCCTTTTCTCTTTGGGTGTCACATGTCAGGTTTTGAACCTGACTTAGTTACAGAGGACGACAGGTTGCTGACGTTCAGTTCGAGGATTCCAGTCCTACCCTTAGTCTCAGCCGGTGACTCTCTTTACTTTTGTTTCGGCCATGCTTTAGGCCTATTGTTCAGACTTGTACTTTTGTGACTATTCTGATGTTGGAATAATTGTTGGATGTTTCGTTGGTGGATTGTTCTTTATCTGCTTCATTATTATTGTTGTTGTTTCGTCGCAATGCAAGGACCTGCTATTCTTTGTAATTTTTACAGACGCTTATCAGACTGCAGCTTCACAGCTCCACGTCTGAGCGGACCTCATCACGTCTCGTCTTCCATTTTAGGGAAGCGGGGCGTGAGAAAATGTCCAAGACCGAAGACCACTTTCCACGGAGACAGAGGCCACAATTGAAGCAGAAGATCTTAGATGGGACCCACGGGGTTTTCAAAGTTGTAATTTCTTTTTAAAAGCTTTTATTTGTGTAATATGGACTGTAATGGACTTTGGACTCTTTATTTATGTGGGACTGTCCGATCCACGCAATTAGCTCTTCATATAAAAATTGCATCCGCATGAAAATGTTTACCGTTTATATTATTAATTCATGCAAATTTGTGCTCTGCTAAAGAAAATGGCTAAAATCGCAAATGTCGATTTCGAAGTGCTGGATGCATCAGGAAGAAACTATCTGAGCTGGCAGCTTGATGTGAAGTTTCATCTGCGGGCAAAGTCCCTCATCTCTGATGTGACTAATAATGAAAATGTAAGCGATATAGAAAAGGCGCAAGCCATTACCTATATTCACCGCCATGTGGACAAGACCCTAAAGGCTGAATACCTTATGGTCGAAGATCCATTTGAGTTGTGGACTGCCCTTGAGGATAGGTATAAACATCAGAAAGATGTTATACTACCAAGGGCACGATATGAGTGGGAGAACCTGAGACTGCAGGACTTTATGTCCATAGCTGAGTACAACTTAGCTCTTTTTAGCATCACCTCACGCCTGAAGTTGTGTGGTGAAAAAGTCTCAGAAGATCACATGCTGGAAAAAGACGTACACGTCTTTCCATGAGAAAGATGTGATACTAATGCAGCAATACCGTGAACGAAAGTTCACCAAGTATTTTGAGCTGCTGTCATGTTTACTCATAGCTGAACAAAACAGAGAGCTTCTCCTCGCTACTTACAACATGCGCCCCTGGCACTGCTCTCCTCCCAGAAGCTCACAATGCATCTTCTTTTAGAAAGAAGAGAGACAATAAAATAAAAGAAAGACCACAGAAAGGGGGGACAGAACAAAAGGGCTAGGGGCCAAGTCCAGCAGCGAAGAAATGAAAGTTAGCGGAAGTTCACCTGGCGCAGAAATGACAAAAATAGAGACGATGCACCCCCACCCAAGAGGGAATGGGAAGAGCAGTGTCGTAGCTGTGGCAAGAAAGGCCACTGGTCCAGAGTGTGTCGAACTCCACAGCATCTCCAGGAATTGTATAAAGAGAACAAGAAAAATAAAGCTGAAACAAACCTGATGACCTCTGATGCTCCAGTCAAGTTCACAGCTGACGACTTCGAAAATGATGACCTGCTTGATTAGCCTCTATTTTTATCTTAGCAATTTGTTTTGATAATAATTTATGTTATGAGAGCATTTGAATTATGTAATTTGTTTTGAATGAAAATGTTTATTGAAAATGCATGTGCCTATATGATTCATCTTTTAATAGATGAACTGCTCTCATGACTGATTAGTTGACAATAAACACATACGATCTTTCAATACAAAGCTCAACATCAGGGCCATATTGAAGATACAGGGAACGCAACACTGTTGCACCCAAATGACACAGAAACAAAAATAAAGGATTGACGTGCGTTTATATTTCATATATTCACGCACATTTTCTTTTGTGTTTCTCCGTATTTTCCGCCGTCTTTTATTCGTTTTCTCGTATTTTCTCGTTTTCTTTCACTTTTCTTTGTTTCTCCATGTTTGCAGGAGATTGCCCACGTAGGGGACGTTTAACGACGATATCTCAAGTCCCCGGAGCAACGGGAGGAGTCACGCGTGATCCAGGGGGTCAAACGACGAAGATTACATCTTTCAGCCCCTCACCCGGTCGGTTGGTCATCTCCAACCGATCGGGTGATGCACGCGTGCACCACCCGGTCTCAGCCGGAGCTCAAGTGAAAGTCACCCGACCGGTTCACAGGCCAGTTCAACGGGGCCAACTCTCTGTCTTTTCAAGCCAAATTCCAACCGATCGAGTGACTCTCACCCGATCGGTTCATCTGTAGCTGATGCTGAGGAATCGAGACACGGGCACCCAACCGATCCCTTCACCCGATGGCGCCAAGATCCAACCGGTCACTCCAAGAACTCAACCGACCGGTTCATATGACCGGATGAAAGTCTGCCGTTTTCTGTTTATTATTTGTAACGGATCACCCGATCGGTTGACTTGTCAACCGATCGGGTGATACGAGATCCTATAAATAGGACCCCTAGGGTTCCAGAAACGGGGGAGCTGTTAGTTTTTACTGTTTTCTCCTATTGTGACGGCTGTAATTACTTTTCTATTGTAAGTTTTCGGATCTTTCTTCAACTTTAGTATTATCTTAATTGCTCTACTACCTTCGCATTCCAATCGTCTGATTATGATTTCAACGGTTCATTTTCGTTTAGATCGCTTTTTAATGAATATTTGTGAGTAGTTCCCAAATCTGGGATTTTGGCGGAAACCCCTTCGGGGGCTCTTCCCGATGCATCCATAGGGTTAGGAAATCGATAGGGATTAGGAATCTAACGGTTACGCGGGGTGTTTTATTGTCATCGGCGGGAAAAAGACCGCCTTTGACCGTTGGGCCAAGGGAGAATAAACTTGGCGGTTGACTCCCTAGCCATAGCTCACGCCCTTAGCGTAGATGCCGAATCCTAGCGCGCGGGAGCGGCAGGATGAGACGTTGGGAGTTATCGTTGCGAGCTTAGTGCTCCCGGAATCGATCAGTGTTAATGGACACGGGAGTGCCCACTGATCGAACCCGGGAAGTCCGGTGTATCATCCTGGGCACCGACCGGAATATCGGGCCCATGGGATGCCGGTACCACTTTCAGAGGCAACGTCTCACCATTAGACCTAAGGCTGTTGACGAACAGAACGTTCGACGAACTACTCGTGAACAAGCTCGGTACATGTTCATTTACGTTCGTTTAGGAAGCTTAATGAACAAGCTTGAACAGATTTTTAGAGCTCGGTTAGTAAACGAACAGAGCTTGAACATAACTGTGTTTGTTCATTTATGTTCATGAACAAGCTCGTTAAGTGTTCGTGAACAAGCTCGTTAAGTGATGTTCATGAACAAGCTCGTTAAGTGTTCGTGAATGAACATGTACCGAAAATAGTAAATTTAGACAAATACTATATTTTTTATTATGCCTGGAATGTATACTTGTAATGGGATCTATGGAGCTATTTTGCTGGATTTATTTGTTTTTGTCCTGCAAATATTTAATCCTTTTATTTAATTGATTTAGTCATTGGCAATTATGTTTAAATATTATCATTCCTAATTAAAAAATTGACGTTCGTTTGTTTGATTGAAAATCAGTTCATGAACAAAAGTGATTGTGTGTTCATGAACATATTCCTGAACATGTTCACGAACAAGCTCGAGAAGTCTTGTTAACGAACAGAAAGTTCGATTAACTACTCGTGAACAAGCTCGGTAAATGTTCGTTTACGTTCATTTACGTTCGTTCGGTAAGCGTAACGAACAAGCTTGAACAGGTTTTTAGAGCTCGGTTAGTAAACGAACAGAGCTTGAACATGGATTTTGTTCATGAACAAAACCAAGCTCACTGCTCAAGCTCGTTCAAGCTCGTTCGTCAACAGCCCTAATTAGACCCTGATTCCGATCGACATCCTACCCGTAGGCCGTATCGGCGAGAGTCGCTCGTTGGAGTGGAAACCAAAGTCCCGGGTTTATTTTCTTATTGTTCATACCTTTCATTCCTTTCCGTGACAACCCATCAACCGATTCGGGCTAGCTCGCCCACAGGGTGATTTCGGTCCTCCTTGACACAAGCACATCCTAGCCTCCCTGTGTTCGACCCCCAAGCCACACTACAACACAGTGCGCTTGCGGTTACAAATATCTAAACCCCCACGCGGGTCCCCCGGCCATTTGCGACTAGCAAACCGGGGGCAACGTTCAAGTTTATGGCGCCGTTGCCAGGGAAAAATCAAACGACGCCGGTGCTTCGTCATCAAATCCTACGACTCCGGAGGGAGTCTCTAAAGAAGAGAAGAAGAGGAACGAGGAAGGGAGCCTGAAAGTGTTCAAACCCGTTGTGCCCTTTCCACAACGGTTAGCTCAGGCCAAAATAGATGAGAAATATGGCAAGTTCTTCGCCATGATCAATGATCTGAGCTTGCAAATCCCCTTCTTGGAAGCAATCGAAACACTCCCCTCCTATGTGAAATTCCTGAAGGATTTGGTGACGAGAGGGTCTAGAAAGGAGAAAGTAGTGTTGACGGCGGAGTGTAGCGCTCTCATCCAGAGGGCAAATCCGCCGAAACTTAAAGACCCGGGGAGCTTCTCAATCCCTTGCACGATCGGGGCAGTAAAGATTCATCGTGCACTCGTCGATCTCGGAGCGAGTGTCAGTTTGATGCCATTATCGATGTATAAAAGGATAGGAATGGGTGATTTGGAGCCCACCGGTATGACCCTACAACTTGCTGACCGGTCGGTCAAATATCCGGTGGGGATTGTGGATGACCTCCCCGTTAATGTAAAAGGGGTGCATGTGCCAGTGGACTTCGTTGTCATGGACATGCCTGAAGACGCACACACTCCCATCATCGTGGGACGGCCTTTCATGGCCACTGCTGGCGTTTTGATTGATGTGAAGAATGGAAAACTTTCGCTAAACGTCAGCGGGGAAAAGGTTGAATTTGATCAGGGGTTGTCCATGAAGTATCCCGATCCCCCAGATGACCCTCGGTGTAATTTGTTGGAGGTGGAAGAAGATAAAGCTGCTGAAGAGAGCTCCTGGGAGATTCTCTTAAGAAATCCCCCCGATGACTTGGGGGATTCAGAAGACCAAGACGGCCCCAAGAACAATGATGCTGCTGGGAAAGCAAATGCAGCACGTACGACCCCTCCCGGGTTCCCCAAGGCTCCTCCTGCGAGGAAAACGGGGAAAGAACCCATGGACCTCACCAAAGACGAGGTCCGGATCCTAAAGAAGATGGCGGTAAGCGCCAATACGAAAGAGAAGCCCCTGGATCCCAAAAACAAGGAGAGGGTAGTCGAGCAAATCTTTCTCCAGCCGCTGACTACTCCAAAGGCCGTAAGCTCCGATGAAAAAGAGATGCCGAACTTCGGGCATCACCCGTATCAACCACCGTGAACATCACTTGCGGGCGTCGAGCCAAAGACGTTAAACAAGTGCACTTCATGGGAGGCAACCCATGCTCTAAACTTTTGCCCCACTTTTTAATGTTATTTTTGACTTTATTTTATCTATTTTTATAAATAAAATCAGCCGCAAGAACATCTGTTCAGGGACTTAGACAATCTGTTGGTTTTTGCAGGAAACAAGACCCCAACCGACCGGTTGATTACTCAACCGATCGGTTGGGATGTATCAGATACAAGCCGCATCTGTCCCCAAATGAACCGATCGGGTGAAGAATGGAGAGACCGTGTGACAGACCGGGTGATCTGGGGAGAATTCTCGGGAAAGTTTTGGGAAATATCAACCGATCGGTTGAGTTAGAGCGCGATCGGTTGAGGCGACCGGGTGAGCAACCCTCAATTCTCGGGAAAATGAGTGGAGCGGCCGACCGATCGGTTGACAAGTCAACCGATCGGTTCGCCTGTAGCACTTCTTCGGCAAGAGTTTTCGACCTAATAGTCAACCGATCGGGTGACAAGTCACCCGATCGGTTCGACTTAAAACCCTATAAATACCCCCGACCACCCGTTCGTTCCGTCCTCGCCATTTTTGAATCCCAACCCGACGTTTCACCTCCTCCTCTTGCGCCGGACCGCAATCTTCCCCGAAATCAACCCCAATCGACTCCCCCCCATTTCCATATCCATCCCACCATCGATTTCTCTCCATTCTCCTCGATTTCACCCGTACCCAAAACCCTAACTTTCACCCATTCTCCTAAATTTTGAAACTTACTGAAGAAATCACCGCGGCTTCACAACGTACTCCTATCGAGCAGCATCGGGGCGTCTACAAGCAACGATCTTCATCTCATTTGGGTAAACTCGCTCCTTAGCTCAATTTTAATTTTGCCCCAAATATTCCATTTGCTCGTTGGTCGTGTTTCGTGTTTGTGTTGATTCGTTGTATTTTGCATACTCACACACACGCACGACACCCGCACAATGCCTCCCCACCGTGTTAAGCCCACCGACACCAGCTCTTCGAACCCTAGGCCCACCCGTCGTACTCGTCGCACACAGCCCCCCGCTCAACCCACCACCTCCAACCGATCTACCCCCGCTCAATTCCAAGCCGACGACCAAGCCGATCGATTCACGGCCATGATCCTCCTAGCTGGACAGGGTGGTCGGATAACCGAGGAGTCCGTCGACTGAGACCTCCCCTTTCTTCAAAGCTTCATTCGCCACATCCGTGAGGACCCACCCGATGTCTCCGAGCTCCACATTCCACCCCCCACGACTCCTGGTCCCCAGCGCAGGCCCCAATCACCACCCCCAGAGGGTGGTGCCCCAGCTTGATTTTTTTTTCTTTCCCGCTTTTGCCCACCCCCCATATTTGTGCCCATCTGTCTTTTAGGGGCCCTGCTTTTTCTCTGTCAAGGGGGGACCCATTCACGTGTCGCATCACTTCCTTTTTATTTTTTATTTGATTGCACTTTGTTTTTTTGACCCCCCCCCCCTTGCATACTTCTGCATTTCACGATCAAATTTTATTTGCTAGCACTATCATGTCTAGCTTGGGGGACGTCTATTTTGGTGTGTTGGCGTGTTTTGTTTTTTCTCATTTTTGTGTGTGTGCTTGTTTCTCCCCTTTTGAGTGTCGTGTCGTGTGATTTTATTTCTATTTTCGTGTCGTGTGGGTTGATTTTGATTTTTCTTTATTTTCAGTTTCATCTCTGTGTTTTACTCGTTCTCATTTCTTTTTGTGTCGGTGTGTATTCCCCTCCCATCTTCATTGCCCTCCCGTACTCACTCATATTGCATTGAGGGCAATGCAAGCTTCAGCTTGGGGGAGTCGCACTGTGTGTGCCATTTGAGTCTTTCTTTTTCGTTTTTGTGTCGTTTTCATCGTGTTTTTTATTTTTTCTTTTTTCTCTTCTCTTCTTTTTATCTCTTTCTCCTAGAGATGAACCCTATGATAAATCGCCACAAAATCACACACACCTAGCATGGCATCGATAATCACACTCACTGACCCTAGGATTTCGAGTCCTCTTGCATTTCACGCATCGTGGGTCCACTTAGCTTTTTGTGAGTCGTGCGTCGTGCCTAGCTGTTTGGTGTGCTTCTACTTTGTGATTTTACTTTATATACCTGTCCATGAATGACCCCTAGATTATCATGCTCGATTTGAATATGCAGAATTTATTTCTCCTGACTGCTTCTGCATGCTATTTATATATATCGTGTACTTCATTTCGCATGTGTCGGGATTCCACAATTAAGGACTAGGACAACCCATTTAGCATATGCTCTATTTAGCGAGAATAGTTTCCTTTGCCTAAGTGTTTAGATTCCGACTTCTTTTTTTGTTTTACTTGGTGCAAATCCCCTCGTCGTGTACCGTTCTCCCACTTGGGAGAGTACACATGTGTATAGCCAAAAACCCAAAAATCCAAAAAAAAGAGAAAAGAAAAGAAAAACCCAAAAAGAAAAGAAAAGAAAAATTTTGTATAGCCAAAAAGCCAAAAAAAATACAAATACCCAAAACCCAAAAAAATTTTAAGTGTGAATATTTTTCCTATCTACCGAGAAAAAAGGGAAGGCGAGAATTTGCACCGAGTGTTCTACTCCACATCATCTCAACCCCCATCGTTTTCGAAAACACTTGGCTTAGGAACTTTTTAGCTAGTATCTAGGCTATAGTGGCGTGATTTCCTTAACCCTAGTTGTGGAATCCCCGATGCATGATACGCTTCTATTCTTATACTCTTCTCATGCATGCTTGAACTAATATTCACCGCAATTTCAAATTCGAATCGGTATTTGGGTCGTTTCCTGGGTCTGTGTATATCGAGCTTTATTACACATCGTAGATAGCGACACCGACTGCTAGCGCACGACCACACTCACTCGCGCTTCACCGCGTGGGCCCACGACACTTATTTGGACTCGTTTTCCTAGGTTTAGTGATGTGATTTGACGTTTGTTTGCTTGGTGTGTCGTTTTTGATTTTGTTGGCTCTGACGGACGATCTAGGATATAGAGTTTTCTTTTTCTCTCTTTCTCTCTATTTTTCCCCTCCGAGCTCCTACTCTCACTCGTCTTCCTCGAGGACGAGGAAGAGTTCAGCTTGGGGGATTTTGACGTGCGTTTATATTTCATATATTCACGCACGTTTTCTTTTGTGTTTCTCCGTATTTTCCACCGTCTTTTATTCGTTTTCTCGTATTTTCTCGTTTTCTTTCATTTTTCTTTGTTTCTCCATGTTTGCAGGAGATTGCCCGCGTAGGGGATGTTTAACGACGATATCTCAAGTCCCCGGAGCAACGAGAGGAGTCACGCGTGATCCAGGGGGTCAAACGACGAAGATTACATCTTTCAGCCCCTCACCCGGTCGGTTGGTCATCTCCAACCGATCGGGTGATGCACGCGTGCACCACCCGGTCTCAGCCGGAGCTCAAGTGAAAGTCACCCGACCGGTTCACAGGCCGGTTCAACGGGGCCAACTCTCTGTCTTTTCAAGCCAAATTCCAACCGATCGGGTGACTCTCACCCGATCGATTCATCTGTAGCTGATGCTGAGGAATCGAGACACGGGCACCCAACCGATCCCTTCACCCGATGGCGCCAAGATCCAACCGGTCACTCCAAGAACTCAACCGACCGGTTCATATGACCGGGTGAAAGTCCGCCATTTTCTGTTTATTATTTGTAACGGATCACCCGATCGGTTGACTTGTCAACCGATCGGGTGATACGAGATCCTATAAATAGGACCCCTATGGTTCTAGAAACGGGGGAGCTGTTAGTTTTTAATGTTTTCTCTTATTGTGACGGCTGTAATTACTTTTCTATTGTAAGTTTTTGGATATTTTTTAAACTTTAGTATTATCTTAATTGCTCTACTACCTTCACATTCCAATCATCTGATTATGATTTCAACGGTTCATTTTCGTTTAGATCGCTTTTTAATGAATATTTGTGAGTAGTTCCCAAATCTGGGATTTTGGCGGAAACCCTTCGGGGGCTCTTCCTGATGCATCCATAGGGTTAGGAAATCGATAGGGATTAGGAATCTAACGGTTACGCGGGGTGTTTTATTGTCATCGGCGGGAAAAAGACCGCCTTTGACCGTTGGGCCAAGGGGGAATAAACTTGGCGATTGACTCCCTAGCCATAGGTCACGCCCTTAGCGTAGACGCCGAATCCTAGCGCGCGGGAGCTGCAGGATGAGACGTTGGGAGTTATCATTGTGAGCTTAGTGCTCCCGGAATCGATCAGTGTTAATGGACACGGGAGTGCCCACTGATCGAACCCGGGAAGTCCGGTGTATCATCCTGGGCACCGACCGGAATATCGGGCCCATGGGATGCCGGTACCACTTTCAGAGGCAACGTCTCACCATTAGACCCTGATTCCGATCGCCATCCTACCCGTAGGCCGTATCGGCGAGAGTCGCTCGTTGGAGTGGAAACCAAAGTCCCGGGTTTATTTTCTTATTGTTCATACCTTGCATTTCTTTCCGTGACAACCCATCAACCGATTCGGGCTAGCTCGCCCATGGGGTGATTTCGGTCCTCCTTGACACAAGCACATCCTAGCCTCCCTGTGTTCGACCCCCAAGCCACACTACAACACCGTGCGCTTGCGGTTACAAATATCTAAACCCCCACGCGGGTCCCCTGGCCATTTGCGGCTAGCAAACCGGGGGCAACGTTCAAGGATGCACTAATCTCTCAGAATTCCACGAGAAACTTTCTAAGTTTCAAGGACATCCGTTTCAACGGATGCCATTTGGAAATAACAAATGTAAATGAAAAACAAATTACTGTATGTAACGTCTCAAGAAAAATGATTAAAACCCATACTTGAACGTTTTGAAAGCCTTACAGGCCTCTACTTTACAAAGATTCGGAGAAAGGAAGCAGAATTAAACGGAGCACCTGAAGTGCCCGACATCGGCCAAGTTGTTACTCTGGCATGATAAACTTGGCCACCCTGGATCCGTGATGATGCACCACATCTTATCCTATGTGCATGACTTGAAGAACCAAAAAATTCTTCAGAAGGGAGAATTCCCTCGCATTCCCTTGCTATAAGGGAAAACTAATTACAAGGACATCTCTACAAAAAGTTGAAAAAGAATCTCCACGCTTCCTCAAAAAGAATATAAGGAGAAAGATGTGGACAAATTTCACCCCCAAAGTGGGCTATTTCGGTAGTTCATTGTACGGAGAAATGCATCCTCAGAATATTCGTATGTGTGTTTACTACAGACCCGCAACTTAGCTTTTCCAAAGCTATTGGCACAAAAATAAAAATGTTGCTGTCACATTTTCCAGACAATCAAAAATAGAAAATAAGTCTGGCTAATATTGGAGAATTTACCTCCCAGTTATTTCAAGAGTACTGCCAAGCAACGGGAATAGAAAATGAACATACAGTGCCGCTTGTTTATACCCAAAGTGGGTCGGCAGAGTCACTGATATATAGACTCCAATGGACTGCACATCCATTGTTAATGATATCCCGATTGCCGATGGATGCATGGGGACATGCAAATTCGGAATGCTGCATCGTAAATAAAAATAAGACCCTCTGGAGGTTAGAGTCTCCAATGCAACTTGCATATGGAATGCCACCGAACATTTCTCATCTGAGAATCTTCGGTCGCGCAGTTTAAATCCCCATTGCACCACCACAGAGGGCCAAAACAGTCCTCAACATCGCCTAGGTATACATGTAGGGTTTGACTTACCCTCACTTATAAGATACCTAGAACCCCAAACGGGGGATGCATTTAAGGCACATCTTGAAGACTATGATTTTGATGAGACTAGTTTCCCCAAAATAGTCCCAGACACTGAGAAATCTGGTGCAAAGCAAATTATAACGTGGGATACAAAACGTTTGACCCACCATGATCAGGTAACAAAACAATGTGAAGATGAGATCCTGAAGATCCTCCACATGTAGAACAATGTTCACCAGTTACCGAACTCATTTACTGACAACCAGAAGATTGTCAGATCACACATCCCTGCTGCAAAAACTCCAGCTAGGATTGACATCCCCGAGAATGGATGCAATCCACCACCAGCAGAAGTGGATGATCCTTAAAAAAAAGAGGCAGACCACTAGGCTCCAAGGATAGAAACTCCTGGAGACCTTAATACAATACTACCACAGGACAATGAGCTCATGTCCACACCCTCACCCTTCCCGGAATCCACTGCAGAGGAACTGCCGGGAAAAACTGAAATTGAAAGTAAATGTTGTACGTACTGTGGTGGTGTTGGACAGATAAAACATTAATTGTCCACAATATAGTCACGTATCATATTGCCATATACATCGCAAAAGCGACGATGTTTATAAATTATCGTTCCATACTCCGTTGCTAAAATACAAACGTAGAGATTGGCCAAATGTGGAACGAGGCAATAAAAGATGAGCTGGACTCACTTATGAAACATGAAATGTTCGGACATGAAGTCCAGACACCAAAAGGTGTCAAACCTGTGGATAAAATAAAGTACTGAACACATAAGAAATATAAATATAAAATCATATGCTATAAGATACAACCTATAGCCCAAGGAAAATTTCGCTGAAACTAGTGATCGAACAAATTAAAATGAGCATGCCTCATAAATGATGCATCAGTCTGCCTAAGTTATCAAAAGCGAATACCTTACGATTTGGCGAAGGAAAATTTTGGATATGCTGTTATTGGATATTTTGACGGCATACCTTCGTGGATATCTTGGTAAAGATAATTTCCACATTTTCTTAAATTCCTGAATAGACTTCGGGACGTCTATACTATTGAAGAACCATAATAAGAATAATGTACAACCAAGAGAATCGCTTGACAAAGAAATGATTCCTACCGAGGGTTGTCTTTGCATTTGAGTAAAGAGCAGGATTTGAGATCATAGTTGTAAACAACTAAAATCTCATCGGATCTACTGAAGAGAAAACCGAAACATATGTTCAAGCCTGACTTTTAAACATGAAATAAAAAGACCTAGACAAATATAAAGTCATGCGTCATAGAATCCTGTTACATACGCCCAGAGGTGCGTTGGAGAAATTAAAAGGACCATTGTCATCCAAAGTACACCTATGGTAGTATACTTAATGGATGCACAAAAAGAACACTTCCGATCGCTGGAAGAGGGGGAGGAAATAACTGGGCCTAAAGTCCCTTATCTAAGTGCAATCAGGAACTCCTGGCTAACTGCATGCGTCACGATATAGCAGTTACAATAAACTCATTAGCCATAGATAGTTGGCACCTAAAAAGGGCCATTAGACCAGAGTTAAGCCTTCTGCACTTCCTCCAAAGGTCAAAATATTTGGACTTACAATATGAAGTATCATCCTCCAATGTTTATGCAAATTCAGGTTACATGTCCGGTCTCTATACTGAGAAATCACAGAACGTGTGCCCACAGTGGGATGGCCATCTATTGCATATCTGCAAAGCAACTTATGAAGGCAACATCATCTTATCATTCCGAGATCCTCACCACACCAATGGTGTATTCGAGGGCACCTAATGGTATATCACATCCCAGTGACGACTGGGATAGAGGCTGGTATTGTGGAGCTGACCACATAGTCTGAAGACCACATCAGAGGCGACGAAACTTAGCACACCTCTCCAGAGTTTCTGGATTCAGCAGCTGCTTAATGGTGATAATATTTGTAATCTGTGTATATTTTCGGAATGTTGTAAATAGGAAAGATGAGATAAGCCTACGAGATCTGAAAGCCTAAGAGCTTTTACAGATCGGGGGGAGTTGAGGGAATTTGTACTCTTTTCCCTTAGTTATGGTTTTTCCCACTGGGTTTTCCATAGCCAAAGATTTTAACGAGGCAAATCACATCAACTCGGATCCTGAAGTATCCACCCCTCTATGACGCTCAGAATCCAGAAGTATTCATGAGCAGAGTCACTTGTACAGACCAGGGAGTTAAAGAGCGTTTGTACTCTTTTTCCTTAACTAAAGGTTTTAACGAGGCAAACCTCACCAACTCAGGATCCTGAAGTATCCACCACATGTGAGACTCCTATTACGCTCAGAATCTCGAAGTATCCTTGATCAGAGTCCGTACATATGGCTAGATAAGGGGGAGTGTTGTGAATGGAAATACCAGAGTCGGTTAGGATTGCGGGCATCTCAAAGATACGCCCATATCTATGCATCCTATCTTTCTACTCTCCTATCCTGCCATAAATAAAGGGCTGGGGGTTCCTCCCCCAGTAGTTGATTCATAACAGAAAGAGAGAGAAATCGAGATCGGATTTTTTTTGTTGAAATAAGCAGTTGGGTTTTGATGAGAGAGAGAGAGAGAGAGAGGAATGAAGCGGTTTGTTACGCCTATTTGGCCGAGACCCATAAAACACGAGCCCAAGAGCCCGACTACTGGTCAAAAGCCCACCTGCGTCCTCAAAGCCCATTCGACAAAGGCCTTACAAGGGACCTCCTCGAACTTCGATCCGACCTGGCCCCAATAACCCGTTGGTCGCTCGCCCACTCCTGCGAAAACCACTCCCCCGGACGCGCGACCACTAAATAGCGATAATGGGGAGGTGCTGGCATGGCGGAGAGAGCGGTGGCGAGGGGGGAACTGATGGGGCACGATCAATGGCGGACGTGGGACGTGGGTCAGAGGCGATCACGCCGGAGCTCTACAAAAGGGCCAGGAAGACGACGAAGAAAAGGACGGCATCTGAGGTAACAAAACCTAAGGTACTCCATCAACGACCTCGTTCCCCCAATTCATCTCCTTCCTCCCCCGCTCGCGCCGAGAGACGCCGTTACGATCTCCTCACGAGTCGGACCGTCTCCGCCGGGCCTCCTTTCTCAGACCTCTATCTGACTTAGGCATCGGAGGGGATTTGGCCGGAACCAAGGTCCGGCCCCCTGACGAGCGTTCTCGTCTGCGCAGGTGGACAACAGATCAACGGGCCGAGGCTACCCCTCGCCCCTCTCCGACCACTCGATCAACCGGACAGTGAGGCTTCCCCTCACCGTCAGCCTGTCGTGGCCGAGCTCGTCCTCCCGAGGCCGAGCGTCCTAATCGGGTCCGAGACTCTCCCTCGCCACCCGTCGGCCGTGCGTCTACCCGGGCGACTGAGGCTACCCCTCGTCCCCCTTCCAGCCGAGGCCGAGCACACCTGTCCGAGGCCGAGCGTCTCAACCTGGGCCGAGGCTTCCCCTCGCCCCTTCTGCACCGATTCGAAGCCCCCGAGGGACCCAAAGCGGGCCCCTTGACCACGTTGACCGGGCTCTCCACGGTCAACGCTTTGTAGTAAGAAAACACTCTGAAACATCTGGCACCGTCTGTGGGAACCGAAGATCATCCCACGAAGCAGAAAACCACACCAACAATGGCACGAGCCAGTAATGGAAGGAAGCGCATGACCCCCATCCCAGAGGAGGGGAATGGCGCATCTAATGGCAACCCCGAGGACACGCACATCGACGGCCACCCCGCCCACTCAATCGAAGAGACCGGCGGCTCAGAACTAGCCACACAGGGACAGCTCCGTGCCCTGGCTCAGGAGACCAACGCGAGCCTCCAGACGTTGGTCGCGACAGTACAACAGCTTGTCGGCCCCGTGCCGTCCGACGGGGGCGTGCTGAACGATAGCCACCGATGGGCGGGGGGTCCCCCGCACTTACGGTCCGCGGTGGTCGACGACCACGGGACCCGGAAACCGAACACAGAGCGTCGGTTCACGCGGTCCGGCTCCCGTCAGGCGAGGTCACGTGCCTCCTCGCCCTATCGTGAAAGGAGCCGGAGAGAGACCGAGGGGACGAACGGCGAATCGATGACGGCATCGTCTCGTCGATCACGGTCGTCCCACCGCAGGAGAAGCGAACGACACCACTCAAGAGACCGATCACGGCGGAGCAGGAGCTCCCGCAGGAGGAGTGGGGAGCGTCGGGTCAGCCCGACCCCCAGCGTGACGAAGGCTGCGGAGCCAGCCCCACCGGCGCCGGTGCTACCTCCACCCCCGCTCGAGCCGGAGACATGCGAATACCGCATCCCCGGAGGCATCCACGGGGACCGGTGTCCCTTATCGCGGAGAATAACCGACGCCCGAGTCCCTTCTTGATTCAGGATCCCGGTGCTAGGAAAGTACGACGGAATAGGAGACCCGGCACACCACGTGATGGATTACGAGGGGGATATGGCCTTCCAGGGAGCTGACGATGACCTGCTCTGCCGGGGCTTCTATTCAACTCTCAGGGGAGCAGCGAGGATCTGGTACCACAGCCTGCCCGGCCGCTCCATCGACAGTTTCGAGCAACTCGCCCAGTTGTTCTGCAAACAGTTCATGGCGGGGAGGCTGATCAAACCTGGTGCTGAACATCTGTTCAACATAGTGCAAGGCCCGGCCGAGCCACTCCGACAGTTCATGCGCCGCTTCAATGCGGAAAGGCTGAACGTGAACAACCCACCCGACCTGGTGGTCCAGACGGCTCTTAAGAAAGGGCTTCGCCACAGGGGCCTCAAGAAGTCCCTACACACCGACCCCACAAAGGACCTCCCCGGGATCATGGCAAGGGCCGAACGCTTCATGCTGACTGAGGAGGCCTTGGCCGAGGATGCAGGAAAAACCGCTCGAGGGACCAAGCGTGGCGACGGCGGACGAGCTAGCCCCGAAGGGTACCGGACCGAGAAGAGGCAGAGGAACAGGCAGCGGGGAGAAAGCACGAGGGATACCACCCCAGACGCCATTCTCGCCCAAGTACAGAAGGAAGAGAGAGCTGATCGCCCTCCACCGAAGGCTAAAAGAGGCGGGAAGAACCGGGAGAAGTACTGTAAGTACCATAAGGACGATGGCCATGACACAGAAGATTGCTGGCATCTGAAGAAAGACATTGAGAAGCTGATGAGCCGAGGGCACGCCAGGAATCAGGCCGACGAACCGGCCTATGGAGAAGGGACCTCCACGCAGCCGGACAAGGGGAAGAAGATCAACGCCATCCAAGGCCCCCTCCGCATCATAGAGTGAGCAGGCAACGACTCTTCCCCCGGCGGCAGCCTAGTATGAGGGAGTTATCCAGTTTTACATCCCTCTGTTTAGCTTCATTTCCTTTTCCTCCAAATGTACCGGTCCGACAGGACTCATGAGAGTACAAACGCAATCTTTTTATTGTCTTTACTTAAAATCCCGACGGAGTTGACGTGTCGCCAATAACGCAAAAGGCCGGGGACCGCCGCCTCACTGGAGGAGGAAGAGGAGCTTTGCCCTCGCCGACCGTCTCTGGCACTCATAAGTCTGGGGGCAATTCCCCCAGCAGACGCGGACGCTAACCGGTCCTAAGCCGAGGAGCTTTGCCCTCGCCGACCGACTCCAGTGCTCATAAGTCTGGGGGCAATTCCCCCAGCAGGCACGGGCGCTGACCGGTCCTAAGCCGAGGAGCTTTGCCCTCGCCGACCGACTCCAGTGCTCATAAGTCTGGGGGCAATTCCCCCAGCAGACACGGGCGCGGACCAGTCCTAAGCCGAAGAGCTTTGCCCTCGCCGACCGACTCCAGAGCTCATAAGTCTGGGGGCAATTCCCCCAGCAGACACCGACGCCGACCGGTCCTAAGCCGAGGAGCTTTCCCCTCGCCGACCGCCACCAGTGCTCATGAGTCAGGGGGCAATTCCCCCAGCAGGCACGGACGCCGGCAGAGGAGTTCTGCCCTCGCTGACCGACCCCTGCGCCCATAAGTCTGGGGAGAATCCCCAACGCCCGTTTTCGTCCATTCCCAAGCCAAGAACAAGGCGACAACGCAAATTACACAAGAATTCCAAGTAAGTCGATTTCATTTATAATAGTTAACCCGAGTACAAAAATGCTTCTTATTTACAGGGGATCAAGGCGAGGGGAACACCCTACAAACAGTCTACTCACGACAAATGACAGAGTTCAGATCGACACCGACAAAGCAAAATTGGTTGACAAAAGACCCAGAGTAGGTGACCCAATGATCGCGCCCCGGCGTACACGTCCCGAGGCGACGGTTGTAGTTTTACCGCAAGCGCACGGTGTAGCGGCGAGCGGGTATCGAACACAGGGAGGACGAATGACCGTGCTTGCTCCTAATCAACCTGGCTATTTAGAGGGATAATTGCCTTGGGCGATCCTGTCACAATCGTCAGACAAAAGTGCGAAATATCAAATCAAATAGAGAACGCCTAGGGAATGGGGAATCCCCACTACTCACCATATTTCACAATTGTGGTTCGCCAGTATCGAAATCGCTAGGATGAGAATTTGGATGAACTAGTTGCAACTAAATGTGGAACCAAGCTCACGCTCTCGCGCTGTTGCCGGTCTATAGCTATCCTAGGCTTGGGTCCAATCTCTTGCAAACCCTAGCCTAGGGAAGCTAGCATTGGGATCAACATCATCGTCCAATTGCGCACCGAGTCCAATCTCTTGCAAACTCGGTCCACAATCTAGATTAGGAAAATTCCTACCCATCCAATCTCTTGCAAACGGGTATCGGCGCGGAATTGCAACCGGAGATCCTAGCATCGGTCCAATTTCTTGCAAACCGATACTTCGAAAATCCGACTCCAACCCAATTCGGGTTTCTAGGGCTTCCTATCGAATTGGGATCCAATCTCTTGCAAATCCCAATTGATGTGAATACCTAGCTATCCGTAGTAATTCGATCCCAATCTAATCCCTAATAACAATCCTAGCTCAATTTCTACCGATTCAACACAAATACGAAATTGGGCTTGTAGGGTTCATCCCCACGCCCCAAGACGTGGAGACTACTCACTAATCATAGCAATAGCACAATAATTAGCAATGAAATAGACAATGGAATTCATCACAACAATGATATAAACAATAAAAATAGAGTTTTTGTGGAAGAGAAGTGCAAACCAATGTAGATCTTAAATCAACCCAACAAAAATCCAAGTTTTTCTCTTCACCAATCACAATTAATAAAGCTAAAAAGTAGACTCAAAAAGCTGCAAAAAATCTGAGAGGAGGCTCTCAAAACTAGGGTAAAAACAGGGCTTAAATAGCCCCAAAAATCGTCCAAAAATCCTGACCAAAACGCCCCTGCACAGCCTGTTTTCCGCAAATTTCGCTACAGGCAGCGCATCGCACTCGGCCGAGTGACAAAAGTCACTCGGCCGAGTGAAAACCCTGTAATTTTCCAGTAAGTTGGGGCTTTCAGGGGTCTTCAGTTCGGAGGTGGCTCGGCCGAGTGAGTTGTCGTCACTCGGCCGATGGCTTCACTTCACTCGGGCGGACGGGATTCGCCACTCGGCCGAGTGGATCTTCTGAAGCGCAGATGGCCGAAAACAGTAACTTCGGACTTTTTGAGAGCCTTCGTCTGGGCGCCACTCGGGCGGACGTGGTAGCGTCACTCGGCCGATGTGGTCTCCGTCGCTCGGCCGAGTACACATGGAAGTCGTGTCTGAACGGGTCGGCCGAGCAGTGTCTCGCTGGTCGGCCGAGTGGCTCCTCCACTCGGCCGAGTGGGACACAAAAAATGCCCAAACTGGTCGTTTTGGCCTCCTCGTCGCTCCGGCGACGTCCATTCTTCTTCCGCTCCTCTCCAACAGCAAAATACCCCTCGGGGAGGTCGTCGGTGGCCGTCTAGATTACACGCATCTCGAGATCACTCCTAATCGCGCCAAATCACCTGAAATGCGACAAAAACAACAAATCGTGAAAAGCATCGCAATATCGTCGATATATCGTGAAAAACATAATTTGGGCGATCAAAATGGCATGCAAACATGCGGGAAAAGGGTGTAAAATAAGGAGTGATCAAAATCCCCCAAGCTTGCCTCTTACTCGTCCTCGAGGAAGATAAGTAAAAAGCGAACCCGGTGGATTCGGAAAACGAAAACGGCGAAAAACGAAAAAAAAATGAAAAACGAAGAAGAATGAAGACCAAACGAGAATAAAGAAAGAAAGAAAGAAGAGGTAGGATGCTAGATCATTTTCTCAGGACGTGGGTTTCACTTACTCTTATGGCATGCACCGAGTGAGAAATACATGTCAAAGAATCTCATTTTGATATCATAGTAGAATAGTGCAAGTAGAAAATAGAAAACCCACGAACAACGGTATAATCATGAGAAACGGAATGATTTTAAAATTAACATCGCCCGAATCATCTAAAGCGGTATACAAGTCTCAGATCACACACTTTTCAATTGAACGCTTCCTATCTGGAGTATAAGAGTATCACATCATAGAATAGAGAGAATAGAAAAGTATGGGTTTCATGAAATGAATGCTAGGCTTAGATTTCTGGATTTCGTAAAGCTAGAAACAATCTCACCGAGTATAGAATATTACTTAGCCTAGGTTGTCGTGCTATGTCAAGTAGTCGCTCTCTCACACATCAATGGATCTCCTCCCCCAAGCTTATCTATAAGCGTGGTGGCACAAAAATATTTACATCCCCATTTTTATAAAGCTCCAAAGGCAAAGAAGAGAAAGAAGAAAGAAAGAAAATAAGCGAGATGGGATCTTTTATTGAGGATTTTTTTTTTTTCTCTTTTCTCCTTTTTTTTTTCCTTTTTTTTTTCTTTTTTTTTTTCTATCATATATACAATGATCCCAATTCAAAGAGAGATAATGATATACGAGAATGTTCTTCTCTCTTTTATTATATATATTTTTTTTTCTTTTTTTTTTGGAATAAGAGATTTGGAGCTAGGAATTAATAGCGGGGGAAATGCCATAAAATAGAATCACTAAGGGGAGATTCACCAATGATTTTAAAAGTAGAGAAATGTTGTTCAAGATTTGTGGAGAAAGAAATAAATATAACTCTCGGCTCACTCTATAAGACATGCACGACAACTTCAGCAGGGTAATCTAATCTACTCAGTTTCGATCGCAAAAAAGCTAACTAATCCAGATATATCATAGCTAACAATCATTCAATCATCCGGAAGTGAAGTGTACAATTCATGCATATAGAAGTGATAAAGGAAAAGAAGTCAATACTCCAGATATAGGCATTCAATGCGTGAATCTTGGTGTGTTTTCTGTGATAGCATACATATGAATATTCAGGCTCAGCTAATAATAAAATTTCATCCATTTTCATGAGGAAAAAGTGTGGGCTCCTATTTCTAAATGCAAGCGAGTCATAGCATATGATATCAGAAATGAAATCTAAGACACGACAAATATAGCATGCATATAGAATAAGCTAACTCCACGTAGACATCATCACAGAAAATTCATCTCTAGCATGAGATGAAAAATAAGGAAGAAGTAAAGATAAAAGGAAAATAGAACTATGCAATGCGGCACACAGGAAAGTAAGGAAAACGTGATGCATGGCGAAACAAAAGGAAAATAACGAAAAATGAGTGCAAAAGTGAAAAGCGGTGTGAAAAACTGAAAATAAAGGTGGCAAATCGAAAAAAGAACGTGAAAGCTCACTCCCCCAAGCTAAACGGCACAGTGTCCTCAATGTGCAAAGTGTGGCACATAGAGAGACAAGCAATGTGAGGGGCAAGTGAGGATGGATGCATGGAAAAATAAAAAGAATGACAAAAAAAAGAAATGAAAGTATGATGCGGAAATGATGCATGCAAAGCTAGGAGTGATACGAAAATAAATATGGCACCCAGAACTCTCCCTCTCTCCCAAAAAAGATATATATAGATGTGATCAAAAATGAGAATCCCAAGTAGATATGATATGATATGCACAAATAGATATGATCAGAAATATAATCCCAAAATAAGTGAGGGGAGGGGGTGGTCAAAAGTGCATCAGGACCCAGCAGAGACGGGCAGCACAACGACAGGAATGGATCAAGGCATCAAGAGTGCCTAAGAAGGCGGTGCCGCGCCGTCTCCGTCCTGAGGCGGAGGTGGTGGTGGTGGTGTAGGCTGCTGAGCTGGGGTGGGCGTGGGAGTGGAAGCAGGTCGAGCGTGTGTGGGTGTGTGTGTGGGAACCTGCGGGGTGGGTGGGGGTACGCGCGGGAGACGCTCTAAGATCTGTGTCAGGCAGTAGTGGATCTGAGGGATCAGGTCAAAGCGTCCAGACAGCGTAGAGACGGTGGAGGACAGGGTCCGAAGGTCTCCTCTAAGACCACTCACCGCCACCTCAAGAGCACGTATGCTCTGCAGTACAGTGTCGGGCGGGGGTGGTGCAGAGGGACGCACCGGTCTAGGCTGTGCAGGGCGAGGCTGGCGTACGCGTGTGGAGTATGTAACGGGCTCAGCAGGGAATGGGACAAAAGGGGCCACGCCTGGAAAAGTGGGCCTGGCCTCGGTGTGAGGCCGGGACGCCGGCTGGCGAGAAGTGGAGGCAGCGGCAGCAAAGGAGGCGTGCAAAAGAGGTAACGAGGTGGCCAGAGAGGTCCGTGGCACAGACGTGTGGACAGACGCCACGACGCTCTCGGAGAATAAGGCGGCGGTGGAGACAGAGGAATCTCCCGCTGGGGCAGAAGTGTGCGGTCCAAAAGGTGTAACCCCAGCGGAGATCATGCTAACCATGGTCTCCACGACCGAAGTGAACGAGGGCTCTCCGCACTCGACTATGGTCGGCGGGCGCTCGGGGAGTGCGGAGCAAAGGGGCTCCACGGACAGAGGGCCTGAGGTGGCAGAGGGAGTGGTGGGGACAGTGGTGGAAGTGGGCTCAGCAAAAGTACTCGCGACACTGGTAGCGGTGAGGACAGAAGTGTCAGGAGCAGCAGAAACGACATGCGTGGGCTGAGGGGTCACAGAGGCGGCAACGGGCTCGGCAGGGCGTGCAGCAGGGTCTGCGGGAGCAGCCTGGGCAGCGTGTGCGGCGTGGCCCTGCTCGGCCTCCTCGGCCTCGAGCACGTAGGCGGCGGGGATGAGGACATCCATATCTGGGAGCCAGTCTACGTGGGCCGGTGCAATCTGGGTCCGAGCAGGGCTCGGGAGAATCATGTAATCGGCCCCAAAGGGGCCGTGCAACCAGACCCAGTGACGCTCACCATGCGGACGCAACATCTTCATCCGGGCCATAACGTCTATCGACAAGGAAGTGGGGCCCGGAACGCGTCGCAGGTCGTCGGGGAAATCCTCGCCGGTCATAAGAGCCGGCAGGGTAATCAGGCCGCCGCAGCATATCGGTGAGCGAGCGCCCACCGATACAATGATGCGGTCTAAGTACCATGCCGCGATATCGATCACGACGGCGGGGACAAGCTCATCTCCATCCCTAGACAGAGCTCTGGGACGTGTCATCGCATAGAGCATGTAAAGCTCTGGCGTAGACATCGTGCCCGGCTCATATCTGGCCAAAAAGGTAGTCGCCATGAGGCGCTGGGCAATGCGTAGGCAGGGATGTACGATGGCCGAGGCCTTGGCCCTACTAGGGTCAAAGGCGGCGTGTAGACCCGTGATACGTGCCCAGAAGGCACCGGCGTCGAAAGAGGGTGGAGGGATATGTGTGGGGCCATAACCGCGATCGGCTCCGGGGACTGCGGGCCAAGAGAAAAATGCTCTCATCATATCGAGAGTGACCTGGCACTCTCGATCCATGAACCGGAATGAGCATCCCTCATCGGTCCGGGCGATAGAACTCAAAACCTCAAGTGTCGGACGGGTAAAAGTATCCGCCGACACCTGGAAAAAATCTCGCCAGCCCACGTTGTCGTACAACGTGAGCATCCCCTCAAGTACCCCCAGGCATCCTAGGTCAGCGAGGTGTGCGAACCTGGAGGGTACGATCGAGCGCTGGGAGATACGCTCGAAGACGGCGCGGTGTGCGTCGTCTCGGAACGTAATCCCGAGCGGCCCGACCAGTGGAGCCGGTGGTGGTGGCTGTGGATCGGCGGGGAGAGGCTGTGCGGGCTGTGGGTGCGCTGCAGGCTGTGCGGGGTGTGCGGGGCCTGCAGGCTGTGCGGGGTGTGCGGGGGACGGTGGAGGAGAGTCCTCCAACTCGTGGGAGGGGCCGGCATCAGCCGACCGCTTCCGCTTGGCGGAAGCTCTCTTCGACCGCGGCCGTGTCCGGGGCGGCATATCTGCCCCGAGCGCGCGCCGAAAAAGTGAAAAGTGCGGCGTGTGCACAAGAGTGGAAAGAGTTTACCCAAACACGCCGCGAGTGCTAAGTAGTGGAAGCGTGCAAAGTCCGCGCCTCCACGAAGTCCTGAGCAGCCCGTAGAAACTCCCCTGAGCTCCCCTAAGCTCCAAAAAAGCAACCTGCGCATGGAAAAGCGATATCAGCGAGTAATAATCAAAATGTATGGAGCAATAGGGGTATAACAGATAGATATAGGAATTGATTTGGGTTAGGGGGGCGTTTAGCACACGGATCCTCAAAATATACACGAGGAGAGGAGAAAACGGTGAAAATAAGCGAACCGGAGGTGATCGGAGGCGGGGCGGCCGGCGGCGACTCGGGCGGAGTCCGGCGACGGGCGGCCGGCGACGGCAGGCCGAGCGGCGGCGCGCGCGGGCGAGTGGGCGAGCGGCGAGGCGAGATCGGGCGAGGGAGAGCTGAGGGGGCGCGGGGGCGAAGGGTTTTTTCGTTTTCGAAAACCGTGCCCCCCCTCGGTTTTATATTAAAAAAGTTACGACTCGGCCGAGTGACTTTACTCACTCGGCCGAGCGAGGCAATTAAAAATTTCTCCCCGATGTCGCTTCGGCCGAGTGGCTTTGCCAGCCTCGGCCGAGTGGAGTAAGTCCATTCGGCCGAGTGACTCAAGCTACTCGGCATGACTCGCCCTAGGAGGGTATCCGTTTTACTCGGCCGAGTGAATATATGTACTCGGCCGAGTAGCAGTTCTTATGAAATGAGGAAAATAGACAGAGAGTTGGGTACAGCAGACTTCCCTCGTTCGTGAGCGGCTCGGCCGGACGAACTTCTTGACTCGGCCGAGTGACTAGTATACTCGGCCGAGTGAGCCTTAATTTCTGCTGTTTATCTTCGTTTGGACTCTAAACTCCGTCTTTCTTCCTCCAGTCGATTTCATGCTCCTCCTAAGCGTCGAACGCCTTCTTGGGGCGCTCCTCATCGTCTCGTTCATCCTCCTCATGATGATCTACCTATCTTCTCTCCTGTCAAGAAAAATAGGACCCGTTATCACAAAATTTTTGGTCGGGTGACTCAAAATACTAAAAATTTCTAAAACGAAAATAAAGAAAAACGAATGAAAATAAAGCAAAAACCGTCGGGTTGCCTCCCGACAAGCGCTCGTTTTAGGTCGTGAGCTCGACCCCCTATAATTTTCAATCAATGCGGGATGTTTGGTGCACATGAGATGCACCCGTCAAACTTTCCGGGGAGCGCGCTTGGATTCGGACGTGGCGGCGTAGCGGTCTCCCTCGGAGGTCTCCTATCTCGAATAGTGTTGGGGGGGAGGCTCCCCCAAGCTAGCATTTGCCCCGGTCAACGGCTTAGCCGGCGATGCCGATTTCCGTACCGGCGGAGCTTTCTTTGGAGACTTTGATTTCGAGAGCTTGCAGAGCTCTCGAATCCTTGCGACATCAGCGTCGCCTTCATCTTCATCAGCGGAGAAGTCTGGGGAATCATCATTATTGTCCTCATGGCCTAAATCCGGGCTTTCATCCAATTCTTCATCAAAAAGGGCACCAATTGAGTGAGGAATCGCCTCCTCTATCACCTCATCAAGGAGGTCCATATAATCGAGCTCCTCATGGTAAGGCATGTGCTTCATTGCCTTGGGAATGTGGAGTTCCACCTCGATGTTTCCGACGTTTAAGGTTAAGGTACCTTCGCGCACGTCGACGATGACTCCGGCGGTGGCGAGGAATGGGCGCCCAAGTATCAATGAGGTGTCTCCCTCCTCCTTAATGTCCATGATGACGAAGTCACATGGCAAGCATATTCCTCCCGGGACTTGAAGTGGGATGTCTTCGGCGATCCCCACCGGCCTTGTTATCCGTCCATCGGCTAATTGAATGCGCATGTCGGTGGGTTTCAACGTTGTCCTGGTGTTAAGCTTTAAGAACATGGAGAGGGGCATGAGACTCACACTAGCCCCAAGATCTACCAACGCCTTTTGAAGAGGCACACCGCCCAAAGTGCAAGGAATCCGAAAACTCCCCGGATCTTTGAATTTTGCCGGCTCCTTTTCTCTCTTGGTGAACCAAGAGCCCTCCTCGGCTAGCATGATCTTCTCCTTCCTCTTTCTCCCCGAAATCAAGTCCTTCAAGAATTTGGCATATGTGGGGATCTCGATGATGGCGTCAAGGAAGGGAATATTTAGGCTAACTCCTCTTAGATACTCGAGGAATTTCGCTAGCCTTTTCTCCATTTTTGCTTTCGCTAGTCTTTGGGGGAATGGGACCGGTGGCATGAAGCGCCTCTCCTCAATTAATAGCTCCGCCCTAGATTTCTCCTTGTCTTGTGGCTCCTTCTCCTTATCGACCTCAACTACCGGCTCAACCGGCTCCAAGCTTTCCTCCACGGCCTCCTCAATAGGAATCATGGCGGGGGTGGTGTCCTTCCCGCCTCTAGTTGTGACGGCAACTACGGCGTTGATGTGGCCCGTGTTGCCCCGTGGGTTTTGCTCCGGTTGCGCCGGCAATCTTTGAGTGTTCCGGTTGAGCACCGCTAATTGTTCCGAAATTTGAGCCACTACGGTATTGAGAGAATCTTGTCCCGCCTTCAAAGTAGCATTCACCTTGTTTTGCTCGACCATGAACGCCTCCACTCTAGTTTCGAAATCGGATCTTTGTGGAGCTTGTGGAGGGTTTTGGTTTTGATTCCTCCACCCTTGGTTGTATCCGGGAGGCCTATAAGGTGGGACTTGTTGCTTTGGTTGGAAGTTTTGTTGTGGAGGCCCCCTCGGCGGATAGTATTGTTGTTGGGGTGGTGGTGGTCGAGCTTGATTAGGCGGTTGTTGTGGCGGGTTCAAAGCTCCTTCATTGTTGGCGTAGGAGAATCCCGGGTGATTTCTTGCGGCCGGATTAGACCAATACCCTTGGTTCCCCGCAACATATTGCACTTGCTCCAAGGATCCTTCTCCTTGCTCTCCTCCCGAATACATGGCTTGAGATTGGTCTTGCCAATCACTCATTTGGCTTGCCGGCGTGGAGGTGGTAGGGCTTCCTTGAGGCTCCGTGATGAATTTCTCCAATCTCTCCACCACCTTGTGGAGAGAATCGAATTTGCTCGTAAGCTCCGCTACGGCCTTTGTCTCGTAGATGCTAGTCGGCTTTAAGGAGGACGTAGAGTGTCCTCGCTCATCGCCCCATTGTTGGTTATTAGAGGCCATCTCCTCAATTAGGGCCGTAGCGTCCTCGGGAGTCTTTGACAAGATTGCACCATTCGCCGCGGCATCAATAATTTGTTTGGTCCCCGGTTGGAGACCGTTGTAGAAGCTGTGCACTAACTCCCAATCTTCTATACTGTGGTGCGGGCACTGGTGCTGCAAATCCTTAAATCGCTCCCAAGCTTCATAGAGCGTCTCGTGTGGTCCTTGCTTGAAGGACATGAGAGCGCTCCGGATCTTCACCGTCTTGGATGGTGGATAGAATTTATCAATGAATGCATCCGCCAACCCGTCCCAAGAGGTGAAAACTCCGTCAGCTTGCGTCCTCAGCTAATAGAGTGCTTTGTCCTTTAGCGTGAAGGAGAAGAGGCGCAGTCTGATGGCATCAATCGGGACCCCCGGCATTTGGAAGGTAGCGCACTTCGACAAGAAAGATTGGATGTGGTAGTGGGGGTTCTCGTGAGCGTTCCCATGAAAGGGGTCTTGTTGCATCAAAACCACCAACCCCGTCTTTAGCTCGAAGTTCTTGTCGGCCGCCAACTCCGGCACGGCGATGGATGACGTAGTAGAAGAGGTTTTAGGCCGAAGCCTATCGCGAATAGATATTATTCTCGCCATTCTCGCCGCCAATTCTTCAGGAGTTTCCCGGTTGGTCATAAACCCCCCTTCCGGATATTGTCTCCTTTCCGCTCTGAGTCTCCGCGCGGTACGTTCGATCTCGGGATCGAATAATAGGGCTTCGGGGTCCGCCGTAGATCTCGTGTACATGCACAGTGAAAGCAGAGTTTCAAAGAGATGATTAGTACCGTGGAAGGGTTAGGTAAAAATAGCAAAGGAAATAATAATGGTAAAAGAAATAAAATAAAAAGAAAATAAAAGGAAGAAATAGCTAGGTGAAAAAGAATCAAACGCAATCGCCTCCCCGGCAACGGCGCCAAAAACTTGATCGCGCCCCGGCGTACACGTCCCGAGGCGACGGTTGTAGTTTTACCGCAAGCGCACGGTGTAGCGGCGAGCGGGTATCGAACACAGGGAGGACGAATGACCGTGCTTGCTCCTAATCAACCTGGCTATTTAGAGGGATAATTGCCTTGGGCGATCCTGTCACAATCGTCAGACAAAAGTGCGAAATATCAAATCAAATAGAGAACGCCTAGGGAATGGGGAATCCCCACTACTCACCATATTTCACAATTGTGGTTCGCCAGTATCGAAATCGCTAGGATGAGAATTTGGATGAACTAGTTGCAACTAAATGTGGAACCAAGCTCACGCTCTCGCGCTGTTACCGGTCTATAGCTATCCTAGGCTTGGGTCCAATCTCTTGCAAACCCTAGCCTAGGGAAGCTAGCATTGGGATCAACATCATCGTCCAATTGCGCACCGAGTCCAATCTCTTGCAAACTCGGTCCACAATCTAGATTAGGAAAATTCCTACCCATCCAATCTCTTGCAAACGGGTATCGGCGCGGAATTGCAACCGGAGATCCTAGCATCGGTCCAATTTCTTGCAAACCGATACTTCGAAAATCCGACTCCAACCCAATTCGGGTTTCTAGGGCTTCCTATCGAATTGGGATCCAATATCTTGCAAATCCCAATTGATGTGAATACCTAGCTATCCGTAGTAATTCGATCCCAATCTAATCCCTAATAACAATCCTAGCTCAATTTCTACCGATTCAACACAAATACGAAATTGGGCTTGTAGGGTTCATCCCCACGCCCCAAGACGTGGAGACTACTCACTAATCATAGCAATAGCACAATAATTAGCAATGAAATAGACAATGGAATTCATCACAACAATGATATAAACAATAAAAATAGAGTTTTTGTGGAAGAGAAGTGCAAACCAATGTAGATCTTAAATCAACCCAACAAAAATCCAAGTTTTTCTCTTCACCAATCACAATTAATAAAGCTAAAAAGTAGACTCAAAAAGCTGCAAAAAATCTGAGAGGAGGCTCTCAAAACTAGGGTAAAAACAGGGCTTAAATAGCCCCAAAAATCGTCCAAAAATCCTGACCAAAACGCCCCTGCACAGCCTGTTTTCCGCAAATTTCGCTACAGGCAGCGCATCGCACTCGGCCGAGTGACAAAAGTCACTCGGCCGAGTGAAAACCCTGTAATTTTCCAGTAAGTTGGGGCTTTCAGGGGTCTTCAGTTCGGAGGTGGCTCGGCCGAGTGAGTTGTCGTCACTCGGCCGATGGCTTCACTTCACTCGGGCGGACGGGATTCGCCACTCGGCCGAGTGGATCTTCTGAAGCGCAGATGGCCGAAAACAGTAACTTCGGACTTTTTGAGAGCCTTCGTCTGGGCGCCACTCGGGCGGACGTGGTAGCGTCACTCGGCCGATGTGGTCTCCGTCGCTCGGCCGAGTACACATGGAAGTCGTGTCTGAACGGGTCGGCCGAGCAGTGTCTCGCTGGTCGGCCGAGTGGCTCCTCCACTCGGCCGAGTGGGACACAAAAAATGCCCAAACTGGTCGTTTTGGCCTCCTCGTCGCTCCGGCGACGTCCATTCTTCTTCCGCTCCTCTCCAACAGCAAAATACCCCTCGGGGAGGTCGTCGGTGGCCGTCTAGATTACACGCATCTCGAGATCACTCCTAATCGCGCCAAATCACCTGAAATGCGACAAAAACAACAAATCGTGAAAAGCATCGCAATATCGTCGATATATCGTGAAAAACATAATTTGGGCGATCAAAATGGCATGCAAACATGCGGGAAAAGGGTGTAAAATAAGGAGTGATCACCCAAGATAACGGCCATGCAACCAGCAATTGTTGGCCGCGGGGCTGAAGGAGATGGCGGGGGCCGGGGATCCATTTCAAGTAGACTGGCCCAAAGCGAAGCGGATGCTTAAAAATTTGAGGATAAGGCTGGGAGGGACTGCTTAAGGAGCCCAAGCTCGGGAGGACACATCCTCGGGCACTTCGCCCTGCTCGGAGCGAGGGGACTCGACTGGCGGAGGGGCTTGCCGGACACGCTCCGCACATTCCCGGAAGGAAGACTGGACGACTTCGACGATCCGGGGGGCGATGATGTCTATATACTTACCGAAGGCCCCCCTGAGAACCTTGAAGATCTCCTTCCCCAGGGTCTCGACGACGCCCTTCTCCACCTCCTCCGCCAGCCGCATTACCTGACGCCGGTCCGACAGTTCCCTCTGAAGCTCCTCCCTCTCCAGACGGAACGACTCCGCCGCTTCCTCAGCCAACTGATGAGCATCCCCTAGCTTTCCCTCGAGGTCACCCACTTATCCCTCCAACGCAGCCACACAGAGGGCTAGGCGCCGAGACTCCATCTGGGCCTCCATCATGGCCACCTCGGCCGCCCCGGCCCGCTCCTGAGCCCTCATGGAGGATTCCTCCAGCTCCCTCAAGCGGACGGCTCGACACTGCAACTCCACAGCGAGCGCTGAACCCTGAGAAGACGAGACATGGGCTAAGAAGAGGATAAAGAGAAAGAGAGGATAGAAAGATAACCGAACCTGTTGGAGGATCCAGACCAAGGAATCCGACATCTTGTCGGCCGGGATCTTCTTGAGGAGGCTGCGGTCCCAGGGAGGGACGGAGACCTCGGCAACCTGCTGGGCCACGGCTCGGTCAGCAAACATCGAACTCCCAGGGACGACAATCGAAGCCAAGTCACTCGCCAACAAGGCCCCGACCCCTGGTGATACGGGCGAAGACGCTGCGAGGGGGGTGGCTGGCAAAGCTATCGAAGGATCCCCGGCGGTCGCCACGGGAAGCGCGGAACTTGCCGGGCCGGAGGGATCCACGTCCTCCTTCCTCTTCTTTCCACCGTGGGGCACCGAAGGCGCCGGAGGGGAACGCTTCCGCCTCGCACCAACCTCACCCCCCGGAAGGGGATCGCCAGAAGAAGAGGCGGGAGGCGCGGCCGCCACCTTACCCACGGCAGGTTCAGCTCGGCGCACTTCCTCCTCAACGGTCCTCTGAGGCGCCCGTCCAGAGGTACTACCTCGGCTCCGAGCGGCTCCACGACGGATCAGCTCGTCAACGTCACGGACGAATTCGCGGCCAGCCATCCCTGCAAAGGAGACCGAAATCAGGATGAGTCATAGGGAGATCCGGGGATGAAAAAGCGACCTACCCGGAGACCACAAGACGGCCTTCAGGAGTAGGTCGTCCAGCAAAGACCAAATGGACTTCGTTTCCAAAGGAAGAGCCAACAGAAGCGCAGCAGCTGCCCGGTCGGCGTCCGAGAGAACTAACGACGGGCAAGGATGGGCAGAACTGCCCCAGCTTGTTAGAATCTGGGCCTCGCCCAAGAAGACCACGAAGACATAATCCAAGTTCCAATCCCCTGACCAGCGGGGTAACCCAATCAGGCATTCCCTCCTCGAACGAGCTCGGAGTAGCAGCCATGACCCCGGATCAACCGTCTGGGCCTAGTAAAAGTAGAAGAGAAGGGGGAGAGTCGGCTCCAGACCACGGGTACAGCAGAGCGTCACGAAGCCCGTCAGTACCGCGATCGAACACGGAGTGAACTGACACAGGGACACTGTGAAATGTTCCATGACCTGGATGAAGAAGGGATGGAGCGGGAAGTGAAGACCCAGGCGGAACATCTCGACGTAGACGCCGACCTCATTGCTCCTCGGAAGGCAAATCCGCTCGTCGACAAATGGAACCCGAACCTCGTATGGGAAGCAGAGATATCTTTCCCGGATCTCCGCGGCCACCGAAGGAGGGGTCCTCGACGGCGTACGGAGGACAACCGGGGGCACATTAAGCCGTACGGCAGCCAACGCCACGTCATCACGGGCGTAGTCTGGAAAAAGTTTCTCCATCCCCTTATCTTGAAGAGAACGACTCCCGGCGGGGGAACCAGACTCCCCTAGCCGGGGTTCACCCCGCCCGGACTCCAGAGGACCCCTCGTCCTCCGGCCGGAACCGCCTATCCAAAGAGCAGCCATAGGATGAAAGCAAGAGAGGAATTACCTATTTTCAACTAGTTTGAAGAGGACAAAGAAGCGAAGGCGACGGGGAACTCCGAGTTGCTGAAGGCTCTGAATACCGGGAGGAGCGAAGAAGAAGTGGAGATCAACACAACGGGAGATCTTATATGCCAGGGGAGAATTCGAAGCGCCTGACAAGAACACGTGGTGAGGCTCGAAGAGTCGGCGGCGTTCCGAAATTGGCGCCAGTCGAAGTCCAATCGATCCGCCTCATCATGACCGGCATTTATGGCCTCGCCTCGATTGAAGCGCCGCTCGGAATCCCAGGAGACATAACGGGTGATCTGAGCGAGCCGAGGCTGATCGACCCCACCAATGGCGGCTCACAAACCCTTCGGCTTCTCGAACTTAAGGCGACTCCGCGAGCGGCGGGGATAAGCTTACCGCTACACGTGGCAACATCTGAAGGCCGACGGCGCTTCGGAACCCGCGCCTTAAAAACATCGAACGGGCCAACTCATGATGACGACTAATAAATGAGTCGGCATCGACTGACGAGCTCGTCACAATCGGCAGAGGTCACATCGGCCGAGCCGAACCGGCCGAGGCCGATCAACCCGACCGATGGGGGCAATTGTTACGCCTATTTGGCCGAGACCCGTAAAACACGAGCCCAAGAGCCCGACTACTGGTCAAAAGCCCACCTGCGTCCTCAAAGCCCATTCGACAAAGGCCTTACAAGGGACCTCCTCGAACTTCGATCCGACCCGGCCCCAATAACCCGTTGGTCGCTCGCCCACTCCTGCGAAAACCACTCCCCCGGACGCGCGACCACTAAATAGCGATAATGGGGAGGTGCTGGCATGGCGGAGAGAGCGGCGGCGAGGGGGGAACTGATGGGGCACGATCAATGGCGGACGTGGGACGTGGGTCAGAGGCGATCACGCCGGAGCTCTACAAAAGGGCCAGGAAGACGACGAAGAAAAGGACGGCATCTGAGGTAACAAAACCTAAGGTACTCCATCAACGACATCGTTCCCCCAATTCATCTCCTTCCTCCCCCACTCGCGCCGAGAGACGCCGTTACGATCTCCTCACGAGTCGGACCGTCTCCGCCGGGCCTCCTTTCTCAGACCTCTATCTGACTTAGGCATCGGAGGGGATTTGGCCGGAACCAAGGTCCGGCCCCCTGACGAGCGTTCTCGTCTGCGCAGGTGGACAACAGATCAACGGGCCGAGGCTACCCCTCGCCCCTCTCCGACCACTCGATCAACCGGACAGTGAGGCTTCCCCTCACCGTCAGCCTGTCGTGGCCGAGCTCGTCCTCCCGAGGCCGAGCGTCCTAATCGGGTCCGAGACTCTCCCTCGCCACCCGTCGGCCGTGCGTCTACCCGGGCGACTGAGGCTACCCCTCGTCCCCCTTCCAGCCGAGGCCGAGCACACCTGTCCGAGGCCGAGCGTCTCAACCTGGGCCGAGGCTTCCCCTCGCCCCTTCTGCACCGATTCGAAGCCCCCGAAGGACCCAAAGCGGGCCCCTTGACCACGTTGACCGGGCTCTCCACGGTCAACGCTTTGTAGTGAGAAAACACTCTGAAACACGGTTAAAACTAAATGTGTCAATTTTTTGATTTCAAATTTGTTGAGCCAATTTTTAATGGGACCAGGGATTACATGTTATTTAAAAAATTATAGGGACGTGGCATGTACACTAGAAAAAATTGGGCATCAATGAAAGCACTAACCACTGTCTTCTTTTTGAAAGGGTCGGAGTCCGGGCCGGACTTTTTTAAGACCGGGTTAGGGGGCCCTCGGGCCGGCCCCAAATCATTTTCATTCCTAAAACCACTGCATGGCAATTGAAAGGCATTAAAAAGCGGAGGAAACATTATTAAAATACTTCATGTGGTAAACCCATTTTCAAAATGGCATGGTATCATCCATACATACATTAAAATCCTTTGTTCTTTCATTATTATTTCTTTTATCACTATGGTTCTAACTTAACCTCCATTATGTTTCTCCCGCTGCATTGATCTCGATTTAACATATGTTTGTATGATACCATCTACATGTCCGAATTCGGATTTTCCATAGATCCAACCCAAACCCAACACATTTGCATGCATATATGAACTCAAGGCAATGGCTAGTCAAATATTACATGAACATGGTTACTAGCTTTCGGCTTATCTTGAGTCCAGCCATTTGAAATGAGGCCGGAAGATTAATGATGTTTTGGGTATTTAAAGAAACCGTTAATATTCATGTGACAGTTACATGGGGTTTTAAAGTGGTACCATTGCAACACATTTTCAAATTTTGAAGCGAGCAATAACATTGGTTGATACCTTATGAAATAAGTTTGCTAGACTATTATGTCACGTGTCAAAAAAAAGCAAATCAGGTTACAAAAATGAACCTGTTGTGAGTTGAGGGAGGCCTTTGGCCTCCCTCCCCTCATCACTCTCCATTACTCCCCACTAAGTTAGTGGGGAGGCCCTTGGACTCCCACCTCAACATGAGAGTTTTATAAATATAGTACCATGGCTATTTGCCATGGTTAATCCTCTCCAATCCTCTTCTAACACGTTATCAGCACCTACGCTCAATTTTGAGCTTTTTCTTCTCGTTCCCTTCCAAAAATCAAACCCCTACGCGCGAAGGAATCTGTTGTTGCGGTAATCCGTTGCGGCGAAGCTTTGCGGGGATTTCTCTTTGGAGCGTATCGGGAGCGGCACTATCTACGGATCTTAATCTTTACGATCTTCCCTAGATTTTTAATCTAGAGGTAATATCTATCAATCCCGTAGATAGCTACAAACAAATTTTTAATTTAGCTATGTTTTTAATGCTTCATCTAGAGGCATTTTAAATCTGTTGCTATTGTATTATCTTTAATATAAAAAAACAAAAACAAAACAAAACAAAAACCCCTCGGCTCCTTACAATGCTCCTTCAATTTACGTTTGTAGTTGACATTGTGAAATCTTTTACTATTTTACCATTGAAATCGTTTTTATCTTTTGTTGAATCCAAATAGTCACTAGCAATGATAACGATGGGCATTAAAAAATGAATTTGAGATATTGAGTATTGTTTGTTGTCCGGAATAAATTGAGAAGGAAAGATTCGTCTTTTAGCAACAAACTCGCTTTCATGTCAACTAAATATGTTTCACTTCAAAAACTTGATCTAGGATTGTTTGGATTTGATTCTATGATATTTTAGAATATTTTTTTAATGAATGATTTCATAGAAAATTCATTGATTCAAAAGTCAGTTTTTCGCGTTTTCTTTTAGGCGAGACGCTGTTTCACGTCGTGCTTTTTCGCTGCAGAAATTTTTTTTTAAAGGTTTAATTAAAAAAAATGTTAAACGCGGCGTGACCGGGACTTGAACCCACAACCGTTTGGACTGGCGCCTAATGGATTACCGCTGAGATACGTTTTGCTTTTGTAAACACTATCTCATTAATGTATTTAAATGCATTCCGATACTGATATTAAACAAAAAATTTCTTCTTTGTGAGACTGTCGGGTTTTGACCCTGGGATCCCAAGATCCCTTGACTTTCTTTCAACCGCTGGGCTATTACGACATACATGTCTCATTAGTGTAATACATTTATTTGAAGGATTCCTTTATTCGTTAAATATTCATAAAGGAAAATAAAATTTTGTTGAACTTGTCGGGGTTCGATACCGTGACTCTTTTGTTGCGGGGACTGTGTGCCGTCCCTCCCAGACGGGGGGCCCTTCCCCGGCGCCGACCCACAGAAACAAATAAGATAGCCTGTTTGTTGGGCCTGCAGCCCCATTTGGCTTTATTATAACTTTTTGTCTACCAATATTGGGCCTGAAGCCCAGTAAATCCAATTGCAATTTTAAATGTGTCAATTAGAATTTTGAAACTGGGCCTGAATCCCAAATATTAAATATTTTAATTTGACTTATTGGGCCTGAAGCCAAATTAATTCAATTGCAATAATTAATTTGTTAAATTTTGGCAAATGGGCCTGCAGCCCAACTATTAAAAATATATTAAAATGATTAATATTTATGGGTCTGCAGCCCCATTCAACCTATTAATTTATTTTAATTCTTTGTTATGGGCATGTCGCCTAGTCTTTCAAATTGCTAAAATTATAACACTCTTGCATTATTAATAATTTATGGAATATTAGGATTTTTTTCAAAATATAATTATCTTAAGGATCCTGCGACCGCTCTGCCGTTAGTCAACTAACCTAACGATGTATGACGTCTCCCCGTGATCCGAGAGATTATTATATTTTATAGTCTCTTTTTCCATATTATATATGCATGTGTTATATAAACTGTGTGGTTGCTTATTTTGTGCCTGTAGCATATTATAAACTGCGTGGTTGTTAATATAAGCTAAAATGTGATTTTTGGGATCGGCCATTTTGATACCCTTTTTAAATTCCTTGCAATTTTATTTTCTTTTTGAGAGAATTTGTAAGTGAGGATTAAATGTATTAATGCCAAAGACCGGTGTACCGATAAATGAAGACGGAGGCGAAAATTGGAAAATATAGGGACCCTTCTGGGTTTCCAAGTTGTATTTTTCTTTTATTTATGGACTGTATATTCGGACTTTGGACATTGTATGTCTTTGGGTATCTGGCCGATCCCCACATTTTACTTATTTTATTGTTTATGCATGAATTTACACTTTAATTAATTCATGCTTATTTTAAATTGCATAGATAAATGGTAAAATTGGCAAGCGTCGATTTCGAAGTTCTTGATGCTGCAGTAAATAATTACCTGAGTTGGCGAGTGGACCTGAAGTTCCACTTGCGTTCGATGGCCCTCCTTGGCTCAATTTTGGCTCCTTCATCGGTCCCAGCAGTGACCGATGCTTCTGCTAGTAAGGCCCCAGAAGCGGAACAATCATCTAGCAGAACTCCAACCACCATCTCTGATGTGGATAAGGCGAAAGCCATTATCTATATTAGGAGACATATAGATCGGACCTTAAAGGCCAAATAACTAACGGTAGAGGACCTAATGGAGCTGTGGACAGCGCTGGAGGCATGTTATAAACATCAAATTGATGTAATATTACTGCGTGCCAGTTATGAGTGGGAAAACCTCAGACTTCAGGACTATAAGTCCGTCGCTGAGTATAACTCTGCACTTCATAATATCACCTCACGCCTGAAGTTGTGTGGTGAAGAAGTGACAGAACAACGCATGTTAGACAAGACATTTACCTCGTTTCACGAGAAAGATACAATCCTCATGCAGCAGTATCGTGAACGCAACTTCACGAAATTCTCTGATCTGATCTCATGCCTACTTAGGACAGAACAGAATCAAGATTTACTGCTAGCCCCTCATAATTTACGTCCAGCTGGCACTGCACCTATCCCTGAAGCCCACCACGTTTCTCCCCAGAAGTGGAAAAATAAGAAGAAGGCTAATAATAACAAAGGAAAAGCTGTGATGAAGAATGGACGAGGAGCAGCACCCCCGTCCAATAACAACAATACAGGAAAGAGTAACTTCACATGGAAGCAAAATAACACTGACCAAGTGTCACTTCCTAAGAAGAAATGGGAGGATAAATGCCATAGATGCGGCATGACTGGCCATTGGTCCAGAATCTGCCGCACTCCTCGCCACCTCCAGGCACTATATCAGGCGAGCCAGAAGTCTCTGCCTGAAACAAACTTGGCGGCTGTTCATCCACCAACGATGTTCACTGCAAAAGACTTCGAGAACGACGACCTGCTCGATTAAGCTTCATCTTTATCTATGCATTTAAAATTCAATGTTGCTTCATCTTTAATTTGCTTAAGTACGAACTTTTTTGTCTTTTTCATTGACTTAAATAAAATTTCGTTTTGCTTATAGATGAAGTATTTAATATTGTGGACAGTGCCTCGTTGCAGTGGTGTAGCATTAATATTGCTCCCACATACAACGAGACTATAAGATGCAAACTTCTCCCCTTAAACATATAGGAATTTTCCAAGTTTCAAGGATATTTCGTTTAAACGAACATAACTTGAAAACTGTGGATAATAAATATTGAATATCAATATGTAACTCGTAAAGAGGATGGCCAGAAGCCCAGCTACTTACGATTTCATTGGATCCTCGCCGGGCCCCTATAATTACAGATATTCATCCTATAGAAAGCCAACTTGACTGAGCACCAGAAGTGCCTTTCATTGCCATAGTTTTTAACTCTGGCAAAATGGACTTAGTCATCTAGGATCAGCGATGATGGACGCATCATCAAATGAATCCATTGGAGAACCTGAAGATTCTTCAAAAGGTTGAGTTTCTTTGTCCCCCTTTGCCATAAGGGAAAACTTAGAGAGAGACCTTCCCTCCTGAAAGTGGGTTTAGAGTCTCCTGGCTTCATTGAGAGAATACATGGTGACCTTTTGCGGGCCTATTCACCCCGCAAATGGACCATTTTCGGTACTTCATTACTGTACTGATATATGCATCTACTAGATGGTCTTCTGTGTGCCTTCATATTCACTCGCAACATAGCTTTCTCAAAGCTATTAATGAGGGTGAATTCACTACTCATATCATTAAAGACTTCTGCCAAGCAACTGGCATTGAAATTGAACATCCTGTAGCATGTTCATACTCAGAATGGGTTATCAGATTCTCTGGTAAAGAGACTCCAATGGATTTCACGTCCATTGTTAGATTCCAGTTGTCTGTTGATATTTAGGGACCAACAAGCTGCACTCCGCATCGCTTATCACGATACGGCCCGCTTGTGGCCATATCTTATTGCTGATGCCGCTTCCTTATGGTTTACCACCAAGTCTTGATAAATGTGAATTTGATGAGTAAAGTCTCATTGTAATAGGCACGCAGTCTAAAGAAGCCTGAAGCTTCTGAGACCATATCATGGGACACATAAGTCCTCATCTCGTTATGATCCGCATACTTTTTCTGTGTGACGTTGAGATCCAGAAGATCCTTCACATTCAGACTAAAGTACATCAATTGACGGATAAAATTGCGGACAACCAGAAGATTGTTCGTTCACACGTCCCTGCTGCCAACACGCCAGCTAGGATTGACATTCCCAAAGATGGATGCAATCCACCGGCAGCAGAATTGGCTGTACCTCATTTGAAAAGAGGACGCCGACCAGGTTCAAAATAAAAATTTTCTTATAATAGGAAGATTCCTGGATATATAAAAATGATCCAACCACGGGATGCTGAGCTCAGACCAGCAACCTCTCCCCTCCTAATTTCCCCTGCAGAGGAAACAACAGGAGAAACATCATTATATTACGTACGTACTGGAGAGGTACTGGACAGATATAGCACAGTCGTCGACGACAGTTTTACTTTCGCTATTGCCATTCACGTCGTTGAATACGACGATGACGTCTACCCACTTTTCTATAGCGTAAACGCATAGAATGGCCAAAGTGGGATGAGGCAATAAGAGTAGAGCTGGACTCACTCTTGAAAAGCAAAATCTTTGGACCAGTAGTCCATACACCTGAATGTGTAAAAACCTGTGGAATATAATTCGAATTTCATAAAGAAATTGAAATCAAGGAAATGTGATCATTTTCCTACTATGCCTACACTTCTCTGTAAAAGCCAATACATGCAGCTCATGGACGTTGTGACTGCATATATATACGGCAATATAGATATATAGATCTAAATAAAACTTCCAGAAGGGTATACTCTACCCCCAGAGATGAAAGAGAAACGTAGAAACGTCTTCTCCATAAAGGCTACAAAGATCATTAGTTGATCTTAAGCAATATTCTGCCCTTGTATCTTTTTCGAAAGATCGTTGACAGGATTTGTTATATTTGCCTTACATATGGTCGACTTAAAGCTAATAGGATCTCCAGCAGAGACCATTGAGATTTCAGATAGCTTTAAAGCGTACCTTGGAAATGAAAAACCTAGGTATAACGATCATCCTGACGATGACATTAATCATCCTGAAGATGTCAATAATCATCCTGAAGATGAACTATCATCCTGAAGATGACATTAATCATCCTGGAGATGAACCATCATCCTGAAGATGACATTAATCATCCTGAAGATGAACTATCATCTTGAAGATGACATTAATCATCCTGAAGATGAACTATTATTAATCATGCCGAAGATGTCTCGGCTTACATATTAAACACCTTCGTGGTGGAACCCTTTCATATTCTTCATACACCTGGAGTTTATGAAGAATGATGTCTTTTTGCAACCTATTAAAAATGGATACTTATTTATGGCACCTTTCAGTAGCTGAAAGAGGGGGAGGACATCCTAGGTCCCGAAGAGCCTAGCTCTAGTGTATTATCTGGCCAACTGCGCATATCTTTGATAGAACGTCTCTAGTAAAGTTGTTAACCAGATACAGTGTTGTCCTGGAGAGCAACACTAGACCAAGGATAAGCTGCTTTTGCGCAACTTCCAAGGGTCAAGGAATATATATTGCATATGCAGGTTTAAAGATCATCGCGATGACTGAAACACAATAGGCCGGCCACCTCCTAAATATATACACATCATCATCCAATGTCTACATCTTCTGAGAAGCTCATCATCCAAGAAGCAAGTATTGAAAACGCTCAGCCAGGTCTAGCAGTACCTTGCAGACACACTGAAGACTGATTCAAAGAATACTTTAGTGGAGTCATCTACCAACTTCGAAGAGCATTACACTCCAGAGCGACGCTGCCTTCCAATAGCCGCTAGATGAGTGAAACTTGTGTAGATGAGTGATAATTGTATTTTCTTTCAGAACACGATGGATGTATAGACGAATAGGAGATGATTGTATAGATACATAGGAGATCTGCAAGCCTGAAGCTTGTACATATCAGGGGGAGTCCCTCGATAGTTGTACTCTTTTCCCTTAAGCTGCTGGTTTTTCCCACTGGGTTTTCCACAGCTAAGGTTTTAACGAGGCAACCATAGTGGCTCTGGATCCAGAAGTATCCACCCCATTGGCATACTGAATCCTGAAGTATTCATATGCTTAACCCAAGGTAATGGAGAGATGAGGGGGAGTGTTGTGAGTTGAGGGAGGCCTTTGGCCTCCCTCCCCTCATCACTCTCCATTACTCCCCACTAAGTTAGTGGGGAGGCCCTTGGACTCCCACCTCAACATGAGAGTTTTATAAATATAGTACCATGGCTATTTGCCATGGTTAATCCTCTCCAATCCTCTTCTAACAGAACCAAATATTTTACGAAGTAAAAGCACATTGAGTCTTACATTATTTTATTTCTTCTTTTTATTTTTTAAAAATTGTTCTCAATTAATTTGGACTTTCTTTCTAGTTATTTCTTTCAAACTAGTAGTGAGATTAAAAAAAACTATCCCTTAGCGGCTGGAAAATTGCAAAAGTAATTTGTATTATATGATCCACATTTGTTCACAATTTGCCTCAAGTGCCACACAACGTTATATGCTGCGAGCTAAGCACATAGATGTCGCCTTAGATTTATGAAAAGTCCTTTAATTGCGTATTTAACATACATTTTTCAATAAAACCCTTGTAAAATTTATATTGCACGACTTGTCTTAATCAAGCAGTAGTCTAGTAGGTCCTATAATGTGCTGATCATATGATGAGCAATGTGTAGGTTAGCTAGTCAGGCCTTAAAAAGTTCACCGCCTCATATTACTGTGATACCGTTAAATTTCGGTTGGATGAATGGACGAGCAAAACACGTTAGGTTCAATAGATACACTTAGTGTTTTGGGGTTATATAATATAAAGGTCAAAATGAACAATTTTAATCATAGGGAAAAATAAATAAATACAAAGAGAAAGAGTGAACTTTTTGGCTCTAGATTCGACCTAATAACCCTCTCACTCTAAGTGGGAACGCAAACAATGCATGCATAGGGTAAAATCATTTGGTACTACAACAAGCTCAGATCAACAGAGAGTTGATTTGATGTCCACAAGTCTTCCCTTCTCTGTTCACCCACGTACACACTCCCTCTGCCAATAACAATGGCGGTGTCGGCGGCGGTGTTTCTTCTTCTTGTTGTTTTTGTTTTCTTTTTTGTCTTGTTTGCCTTTTCTTCTTCTCTCACCCACCATCTCTGGCCAAATAGCCAAAGTCAGAGATGTACGTACATCCAGGGAGCTGACCCAGTTGCCACCCCCTCGGCAAGACGTCACGCTAGCCAGCTTTGACTAAGTCAGGGATGTACATCCAATGAGCTGACTCATTGTTAGGCTAACTAAGCAAAAAGGTTCAATAGATACTGCATGGAGACGGCTGACGAGGTCATGCTTTTCACACGGAAAGAGAATAGATTGAGATATAATCGGTTTGTACTGTTGAATTAATGTTCTCAAAACGCGTACGCCAGTTGGCATGGGCAGCAGAGACCCTGGACTGGAATCTACAATAGTTTATCCTTGTCAATGGCTTTTGCTCCTTCCAGGCAGCAATCTTTGAGCAGGCACGTGCATGCGATGCAACCACGTCCACTCCAAGAGAGAAAAATGATTCAATAACATCCCACAGCTCCCACTTGGGGAGTTGATGGAATGATGCCACATTTATCCTGAGCCCAACAGGACAACTGCTGTGAGGCGGGGTGGCCAATGGGGATGTGACACGTCGGCCCTAGGATATTTCTGTGCTGGGGATGGGGTCGGATGTCTACACTACAGTGTTTCTTTCTTTCACACTTCAACAACCCTGCCGGCGCCCACTGGATGAGGGTGGGATGGTGGCAAGGAAAAAAAAACCAGCGGAAAAGAAAAACAACAAAAGCAACGTCGATGATGATAATAATAGGTTTGTGCTATATACACCCCTACTCATAAGGGTGTACATAACTTTTTGTGCTCAATTTTACTTAAATTAGAAAAGAAATCAAATGAATGGACCAATGATTTTATAATTGTTCCAAATTTAGAAAAGAAAGATGCATACACCCCTATGAGTAGGGGTGTAAAGAGTTGTTTCCTAATAATAATGGAAGTAATCATTAAAAAGGCTGACATGCCATAAAAGACCATATACTATGTTTTTAAGTAGCATTTAAAGTATATTTTTTGTACAGAATTTTATACATATTTACACTTAGTGTTTAAAAAAAAAAGCGACCGTAATACACAGGATTGGAAAAAAAAAATCGGATGGAAGCAGGGGCCAAAGAGAAAACAAGAGTAGGTGTGTGGGAATTGTGTGGGAGGTAATAGTGCACGTGGCTGGAAAAAAATCGGAGGGAAGCATGGGGCCAAAGAGAAACAAAGAACAGGGTGTGTGTGGGAATTGTGTGTGTGTGTGTGCGCGTGTGTGTGTGTGTGGGGGTGTACAACGCAATTTAATAGGTTTGAGGGGTGGGTTTTGGGTTTTTATTAAAGGGATTGGCATACTTGTAATTAAGAGGAAGATGTGAGCATTTTTTATTGGGGGAAGCCATGTGGCATGCTACATGGGACAAACTTTGTCCACATGGGACAAAGATGTGGCCCACACTTTGTCCTATTAGGACAGAGTCCTCATTTGTAAAATAGACTAGAAATAACCCGTGCACACAGTGCACGGCGAAAAAATAAACCACACAAACATGATGTGGTGCACGCGTGCAAGCAAAAAGGAGCGAGAATTGTGGGTGTGTGTGTCAGTATCGTCGGGGGGTAAAATGAGAGTTATCTGAAGTAGGGTTTTTTTATGCGGGTGCACTTTGGGTTTTTTTTGTGGGTGACTTTTGAGGGCCCCACCGAGATGAGGTGGCGCACACATGGCCAATCCTTTGTCCCAATCAACTTGTGACTGGGACAAAGGCCCTCAATTGTATAATAAATTTTTTGTACAAAACTTTTTACATACTACACTTACTTTTTTAAAAAAGCGAGCATGTCGATCAAGGCTGCCAAAAGGCCCGATGGCTCGCTACCTGGCCTACCCGTGCCCGGTCAACAGGCCGGCCTAGCCCGTGCCTGGCGCCGTTGATCGGGCCGTGGGCCAAGCCCGGCCAGGCGCTAGGGCCGGGCTTCCAAAGAGGAGGCGGTCTGCCGGGCCGGGCCAGTTTCCCCAGCACACTCGTGCCCAGCTCAGCCGGGAATGGTCATTTGGAACGATCAACTGACCGTTCCTAGGGCCCTTAAGGGGATATTTCGATCTTTTTCGGGCAAAAAGACCAAAAAACAACCTCCAACGATCAAAAACGATCATTTTGAGGGGTTTGTTTTTGGTCTTTTAACACTCAAAAAATTCCTTTTAAATTGCTCCACACCCCCCTCTCAATTTTTTCACAACTCTCAATCTCTAATGCACTCTCATACTCTCTATTTTCATACACTCTACCGGGTTCAAGCTCTCAAGTCTCACCTCCCTGGATCTCAAGTCTCAAGTAGCAATCTCCATTCACGCTCAACTCTTTGGCAATTAACAAGCTCCCAGCGCTCTCAAGCTCTGTCTGCTCTATACTCAACCATACAATCAGGTTCCTAGATTTAATTTTATTTATATATTAGCATAATGGCCGGACCAAATGACTATAAGAATGTTAACATAAACTTTATTAACGGTGAGAAATATGATAATTTTACGATGATAATTGTAACGGTCTGTTTTCGTTTATATGCTTTGTCGTGCACGTAGTCTTGTGCGTGCACGTAATTATTTTAGACGTTGTCTGTATCCAAACCCTATGGTGTGATATGTCGTTGTGACCATATCTGAGAGTATTAAAATTGTGGTGTTGATTTGGAACATCATTTCACGGGTCGTTCTCCCACGATTTGACCTTGTTTGAAGAGACGTCACGATTTTCACTTTTGTCGCGAGGCCTTTCTATTTTTAATTTCGTTTTTCGTCGTCGAAATTGTGATCCGTCTTCTCTGCCTTCTTTCTCTCGTTGACCAGGTCACCCCAGTATTTATTTCACAATTTTTGGGCTTCGTTTGACCTATTTTCACTTTTTGCCCAACTTAAATATTATTTTTAAGCCTAAGTTCACACAGTATTTTGTCCCCAATAATTATTAATACTTATATTAGCCAAGTTGACTAAGCCACTTCTTGTTTTGGCCGCACACATCTTGAGGAGAGAAAGAGTGTGGGCTTAGTTGTAATTCTTTGGGTTAAAGCAATTTCTTAAACAAATTAACCCTGACCCTAGCCTAGGTCTAACCCCCACTTTCTCAACCCTCTATCTATAAAAAATGCCCTAGGCTAACTTAAATTTCACAGCATCAAAAGAAATCGCGCCGCCCTACTTTTTCACGCAAGCCCAACCTCCGAGCGCTGTTCTTCGCGTTCTCCGGCCAAAGCCCACCGCCGGTGGCCCCCTTTATCACCCCCGACCACTCTCCTCCCTCCCACGTCACCGCAGGCCACCGTATCCTCGCCGTAACTCCGTCGGAAACCGCCCCACCCCGCTGTAAACCGCAGCAGCAGTAGCAGAGGCCGCAGCAGCAGTAGCAGAGGCCGCCGCCGCCGCTGCCACCGCCACATGCCACCGCTCCCCTCCGCCGTGAGTCCCCTCTGCCCCCCCTGCACCGTTTTCTTAGCCCTCATGCCGCAGCAAGACTTGAAACAGCGATATCACTCGTTGTTTTGCGTTTTATCGACGTGTCGTCGCGTCGTTTCGTCGCTTCGCCATCCCCTCGCTGTTGGAGACTTCCGGCAGACCCTACTGCTCCTAGGGGTCTTTTTCGATGTCACGAACGTCTCCTACGACGCTCAACGTTGTAGACTTTGCGTGCGTCGAACCGTTCGTCCCGGTTCGTTGATACGGCTTCCCGGAAGCCGTAGAAACGTCTACCGGCACCCTACTCGATGTTGGAATCTTGATTCACTGTTTTGGTCGCTGCCCAAGAATTGGCGAGCGTGGAATCTTAATTGGAATCTGGACTAGGAGCGCGATCTTTTATTCCAACCCATGTCGTCGCTACCCGACGCCAGTGTAGCTTTCGCGTCATGTTGAGGTAACGTTCTGCACTCTTAGGACCCCCAACCCATCACTGTTAAACAAGATAAAAATAGGTATTTTAGCTGTCTGATAATTCACTAATAAAGATAACTTAATTTGGGACTGTAGGCTGGTGGATCCGAGAACATAGGTAGACTGGACTGGTTGGACGATATTTGCTGGACATTTGATTTCAGGCAAGTGAAACTTGCCAAATCTTTGTTTAGGCCGTGCTTTAGGCCATTTCTTGTTTTAGGCGTAAAAGAGACTAGGCGACGAAATGATACTCGCCTAGACGCAATTTTAAGATCTAGCTTGACAACGAAGCTAGATCAGTCACCCTGCCATGTCATCCATGCATTTCTGCCTGTCACGTTTAATTTTCATATCTGTACGCATTTAACTTGTGTTCTGCCTGTCACGTTTAAATTCCTTACCTGTACGCATTTAAATTACAACTTGCCATGTCATCCATACTTGAGTGTTGCATTCGTAGCACACGCTACTATACTTGTACATCCTTGTTTAGGCTAGGCACCTGCGTTGCAGGCACAACCCTATGCCAAATACACTTCCTGGCTCGTGATCCAGAAGTGGGCTACATGTGTTGGTCAAAAGCCAATGTCCGATACACGTGGAGGGGTATGGATAAGCGATCACTTGAGCTTAGGAGTTGGCCCGGACAGCCACTCCGGTCAAAAGGCGTAATCTCTGAGCACGACGTGTTTACTTGACTTGTTAAATCCATGTAATTATTTAGTAGCTTTTGCTACCCATGCCATGATGTACTTGTGCCTTGTTAAATTTGCTACCATGTCATCCTTGCACAAAGTCTTTGTAGACTTTGCTGACATGCGCCCTCTTCTCTTTTGGGTGTCGCATGTTAGTTGCCGAGCCAGAGTCCGTTGCTGAGAGCGAGGAGTTCGTGGACATTGAGCCTGGGTCCACTGCTGACGTGGAGTACGAGGACACCGGCGAGCAGTCGTAGGGACTTCCTTTGGTGTTACTTTTGCTTAGTCTGTTGTTAGGTTGTCGGTGAGTAGCACCTTTCTTTCTGGACGTTGTTTATTTTTGTTGGCCATGCTGGGGCCTTTTAGACTCTTTTAGTTTAGCCTGGTGGCTTTTCTGGGATGTTGAAATTTATTATGGACATTCTGAGGTTGAATAATTTGTTATTCTGTCTCCTTCTTGTATTATTATTTTTGTTCTGCTACGCACTTGTATGGACCTTACGTTGTTATTCCAGGCGCTTTACAGACTGGAGCCTCACAGCTCCAAGTCAGAGCAGACCTCTTCACGCCTCACCTCCATTTTAGGGAAGCGGGTCGTGACAGGTTTTGTTGGTGGCACATGCAGGTTCTCTTGCAACTGCGAATTATCGGAACAACGATAATAATTATAGACTGTCAATTAAATAAATTAAAACATCCAAGTCTCAAGCTTTGAGTCTAATTTAATTCGTTTTCTATGTCATTAGATGGCTGGAAGACGACAGACCCGAGCTGGTGGTGGGCCCGCCCGTGATGCGGTGCCGGATAGAGAGCCCACCAATGCTGAAGTTATGGGGATGATGCATCAGATGATGCAGGTGCAGTAGGGCATGCTCCAGAATGCCCCTCGCTTCGAGCCGGGCGCGAAGCAGTTTCAGGAGCTGGGCCCGACTTACTTTGATGGATCTGAAGGACCGTTGGCTGCTGAGGAGTGGATCAGGAATACTGAGGATAATCTGAAGATGTCGAAGAACAACCCGGCTGGATGGGTTGAGTTGGTGAAGAAGCAGCTCAGGGATAATGCCCGCAACTGGTGGGATGCAGAAGAGGAGCGGTTGGTGAAGCCGATACCCTGGGTTACTTTCAAGTCCAGGTTCGATAAGAAGTACTTTCCGAAGGTTGCTAGGAGGGAGATGTTGCAGCGATTCATTGATTTGAAACAGAGAGATTTCTCGGTGGACCAGTATCATCAGGAGTTCACCAGGTTGAGTCATTTCGCATCGAAGATGGTGGAGGATGCTGAGGAGAAAGCTCAGAGGTTTTTGCAGGGTCTTTCCTTAGACTTGCAGAGTCTGATGTCTTCGTCAGATCTGGAGTCTTATCAGAAGTTGCTGGTAGCTGCTAGGAGGCAGGAGCGGATAGCGAGCCAGAAGAGAGGACAGACCTTTGGAGCTGGGAAGAGGCCTATGAAGCAGGTCAGAGCAGTGGTTAGGCCTGGGTTCAAGCCTAACCAGTCGGTGCAGTTTAAGAGGCCAAGTGGGCCTACTCTGAAGACTTGCCATTTCTGCGGCAAGACTGGGCATGTCAAAGAGCAGTACAGGAATATGTTGGGACAGTGCCTGGTTTGTGGAGATCCTGCTCATGTCATGAAGGATTGCCCGAAGTCTAAACAGCCTTGGAGAGGACCAGTTGCAGCTCAGCCGTTGCAGCAGAGAGCACCTGTACCTGCTGGACGTGGAGCGCCTCTCATTCCACAGAAGCAGGCATTTCAGCAGGCTTTGCAGCCGAGGAGGCAGGCTTTCCTGATGACTGCAGTTGAGGCTGAGACTGAGGATGAGGTTATTGCAGGTAACCCTCAGCCTAGTTTGTTTTCTTTCTTAGTTAGTCTTGTTTGTTTGAATGTGTTTGGCTGCTTGATTATGTTATGATTTCTAGAGTAGGATTTGATTGTTAGACTGTTTGTTAGGTGTGATTTTGGTTTGCACATTTCCTGCACGAGTCCTCTTCGACTCTAGTGCATCGATGTGCATTATATCTCGGAGCTTCGTGGATAATCATTCCTTTTCGACTTCCCCACTTCCCAAGAGTTGGGATATCGTTACAGGGAATGGCATGATCTCGGTGCATCGTGGTTGCATGTCTTGTCTGTTGGTGGTCTGTGGACATGAGCTTTACGCTGACTTTATCGTTCACGACATCATCAACTATGATGCCATCTTTGGGATAGACTGTCTTGGGAGTTTCTACGCCACGATCGATTGCCGACGGAAGAAGGTGATGTTCGAGATCCCAGGTCATCCGGTGTTCGAGTCCACCGAGGCAGCAGTTCGCTTGGTCTGGTAAGGTTTCGGGCCAAACTGGTGGAGATTGTTGCTATGCAGATGGATCAGAGTAGACCAGCTGTGGTGCGAGAATTCGACGACATCTTCCCTGAGGAGATGTCTGGACTACCGACCGATCGAGCTCTTGAGTTTTCGATCGATCTTATTCCGGGAGCGCAGCCTATTTCGAAGGCGCCGTATCGTATGGCTCCAGTTGAGTTGGAGGAGTTGCGTAGGCAGCTGGATGAGCTTTTACAGAAGGGTTACATTAATACCAGTGTGTCTCAGTGGGGAGCACCGGTGTTGCTGGTGAAGAAGAAGGATGGTTCGTGTCGCATGTGCGTGGACTACATGGAGCTGAATGCCGTCACCGTCAAGAATCGATATCCATTGCATCGTATTGATGACATCTTTGATCAGCTTGGAGGATCGAGAGTGTTATCTAAGTTGGATCTGAGGAGTGGTTATCACCAGCTGAAGGTGAGGAAGGAAGATATTCAGAAGACAGCGTTCAGGATGAAGTATGGTCACTACGAGTTCGTGGTTATGCCTTTCGGTGTAACCAATTCGCCCGCAGTTTTTATGAACTTGATGAATCTGATCTTCTACTACTTTCTGGATAAGTTTGTCGTTATCTTTATTGACGACATCTTAATCTATCCATGGTCAGAGGAAGAGCATGCATCGCACTTAAGGACGGTATTGGAGATTTTGAGGAAGCATCGTTTGTATGCTAAGTATTCTAAGTGCGAGTTTTGGCTTGATAGGGTTGCTTTTCTTGGGCACATGGTGTCAGGAGATGGGATATCGGTGGATCCTGAGAAGATTAAGGCTATCAGAGAGTGGCCTGTTCCACAGTCAGCATCTGAGATCAGGAGTTTTCTTGGGCTTGCAGGTTATTATCGGAGTTTCATTAAGGACTTCTCCCGTATTGCTGAGCCAATGACCAGACTGACATGGATGTACCATTTGTTTGGTCTGATGATTGTGAGAAGGCTTTTGATGTTCTGAAGGAGAGGTTGACGACTGCCCCTGTTCTTGATATACCTGATCGGAGTGGAGGATTCGAGATCTTTTGCGATGCTTCTGGCAAGGGTCTCGGTTGTGTGTTGCATCAACATGGGCACGTGGTTGCGTATGCTTCTCGTCAGCTCAAGGCTCATGAGAAGAATTACCCGACACACGACTTGGAGTTGGCTGCAGTCGTGTTTGCGCTGAAGATTTGGAGGCACTTCTTGCTGAGTGAGAAGGTGAAGATCTTCACCGATCACAAAAGTTTGAAGTACATTTTTACTCAGAAGGAGCTCAACATGCGACAACGTCGATGGTTAGAGCTCATGGCAGAAATGAGATTGATTTACAGTATCACCCTGGCAAGGTGAATGTGGTTCCGGATGCGCTGAGCAGACTTCCAGCGGTGATGATGTTGACTTTGCAGTGGAGAATGCAGCAGGATTTTTGCGAGTCTGGTATTGAGATCGTGCTTCCTGGAGATGCTTCTTCGTTGATGTGTATGCAGTTACAGTCGACGATTGTGGATAGGACCAAGGCAGGACAGGCTGGAGATGCGAAGCTGGTGAAGATACGGGAGCAGGTGGAAGCCGGTCTGTGGACTGACTTCTTAATTCATGAGGATGACTCGCTGAGGTATGGAGTCAGGTTGTGTGTGCCAGCTGGGGATATCAGAGAGGAGTTATTAGTTGAGGCACACAGTTCGTCGTATTCTGTACATCCTGGTGGTACCAAGATGTACAAGGATCTCCACCTGAACTATTGGTGGCATGGTATGAAGCGGAGTGTGGCTCGGAGTGTAGCCAAGTGTCTGGTTTGCTAGCAGGTAAAGGCGGAGCATCAGTGTATGGCAAGGTTGCTACAACCGATTCCGATTCCGGAGTGGAAGTGGCAACACATCACTATGGACTTTGTGACTGGACTGCCTAGGAGTCCGAAGCAGAATGACGCGATTTGGGTGATCGTAGACCGGTTAACCAAATCAGCGCACTTTATTCCTTTCCGAGTAGGACAGTCCACTGAGACGCTAGCGAGGAGATATATGGAGGTAAATTCTTTTACTCTCCGTTTCTATTTCCCTTTCCTAGTTAGATAGCAATGTAACGTGAATCGTGTAGGAGATCGTACGACTTCACGGAGTCCCCGTGAGTACCGTGTCGGACAGAGACACGAGATTCACATCTCAGTTTTGGCAGAGTCTGCAGAAGAGCTTGGGTACGAGTCTGAGTTTCAGCACGGCGTACCACCCGCAGACGGATGGCCAGTCCGAGAGGACGATTCAGATTTTGGAGGATATACTGAGAGCGTGCATGTTGGACTTCAAGGGATCTTGGGAGGATCATCTCTAACACGTGGAGTTTGCCTACAATAATAGCTACCAGGCGAGTATTGGCATGGCACCTTTCGCCGTGCTATATTGGAAGAAATGGCGATCGCCACTGAGCTGGGATGACATTGGAGATCGGGAGCTGTTAGGACTGGAGATGATCGTGGAGGCTGTGGATATTGTGAGGAACATCCGAGAGAAGCTGAGGTTTGCGCAGGACCGTTTCAATCATTGGGCAGATGCTAAACGGAGGCCATTGGAGTTTCAGCATGGAGATCATGTCTTTATGAAGATTTCTCCGAACCGCGGAGTTATCCATTTTGGGAAGAGAGGCAAGCTGAGTCCGATGTACATTGGGCCGGTTGACGTCCCGGAGAGAGTTGGAGCGGTAGCTTATCGCTTGGCGTTGCCGTCGTCACTGGAGGGAGTTCACGACGTATTTCACGTATCTCAGTTACGTCGATACGTCAGTGATCCGTCCCATGATGTGGATTTCTCGGAGATCACGGTTCATGCGGATCTGTCTTATAATCAGCAGCCAGTTGAGATTCTGGATCGACGGCAGAAGCAGCTGATGAATAAGACCGTCGACTTGGTTCGAGTGCAGTGGCGTCATGGATCCCCTGGGGAGTCCACCTGGGAGCGTGAGGATGACAAGAGAGAGCACTTCCCACACTTGTTTCCGACCAGTGATTGATGTTGATTCCGAGGGCGGAATCATTCATAAGGTGGGGAGGATGTAACGGTCTGTTTTCGCTTATACGCTTTGTCGTGCATGTAGTCTTGTGCATGCACGTAATTATTTTAGACGTTGTCTGTATCTGAACCCTATGGTGTGATATGTCGTTGTGACCCTCTCTGAGAGTATTAAAATTGTGGTGTTGATTTGGAACGTCATTTCACGGGTCGTTCTCCCACGATTTGACCTTCTTTGAAGAGACGTCACGATTTTCACTTTTGTCGCGAGGCCTTTCTATTTTTAATTTCGTTTCTCGTCGTCGAAATTGTGATCTGTCTTCTCTGCCTTCTTTCTCTCGTCGTCCCGGTCACCCAAGTATTTATTTCACAATTTTTGGGCTTCGTTTGACCTATTTTCGCTTTTTGCCCAACTTAAATATTATTTTTAACCCTAAGTTCACACAGTATTTTGTCCCCAATAATTATTAATACTTATATTAGCCAAGTTGACTCAGCCACTTCTTGTTTTGGCCGCACACATCTTGAGGAGAGAGAGAGAGAGTATGGGCTTAGTTGTAATTCTTTGGGTTAAAGCAATTTCTTAAACAAATTAACCCTAACCCTAGCATAGGTCTAGCCCCCACGTTCTCAGCCCTCTATCTATAAAAAATGCCCTAGGCTAACTTAAATTTCACAGCATCAAAAGAAATCGCGCCGCCCTACTTTTTTCACGCAAGCCCAACCTATAAGCTCCGGTCTTCGCGTTCTCCGGCCAAAGCCCGCTGCCGATGGCCCCCTTTATCACCCCCGACCACTCTCCTCCCTCCCACGTCGCCGCAGGCCACCGTATCCTCACCGTAACTCTACCGGAAACCGCCCCACCCCACTGTAAACCGCAGCAGCAGCAGCAGAGAACGTCGTCGTCGTCGCCGCAGGCCGCTGCTCCCCTCCGCCGTGAGTCCGTCTGCCCCCCTGCGTCTTTGTCTTAGCCCTCAGGCCGCAGCAAGACTTGAAACAATGATATCACTCACTGTTTTGCGTTTTATCGACGTGTCGTCGCGTCATTTCGTCGCTTTGCCATCCCCTCGCCGTGGAGACTTCCGACAGCCCCTACTGCTCCTAGGGGTGTTTTCCGACGTCACGAACATCTCCTACGATGCTCAAAATTGTAGACTTTGCGTGCATCGAACCGTTCGTCCCGGTTCGTTGATACGGCTTCTCGAAAGCCGTAGAAACGTCTACCGACACCCTACTCGCTGTTGGAATCTTGATTCACTGTTTTGGTCGCTGCCCGAGAATTGGCGAGCGTGGAATCTTAATTGAAATCTGGACTAGGAGCGCGATCTTTTATTCCAACCCCTGTCGTCGCTACCCGACGCCAGTGTAGCTTTCGCGTCGTGTTGAGGTAATGTTCTGCACTCTTGGGACCCCCAACCCATCCCTGTTAAACAAGATAAAAATCGGTATTTTATCTGTCTGATAATTCACTAATAAAGATAACTTAATTTGGGACTGTAGGCTGGTGGATCCGAGAACATAGGTAGACTGGACTGGTTGGACGATATTTGCTGGATGTTTGATTTTAGGCAAGTGAAACTTGCCAGATCTTTGTTTAGGCCGTGCTTTAGGCCATTTCTTGTTTTAGGCGTAAAAGAGACTAGGCGACGAAATGATACTCGCCTAGACGCAACTTTAAGATCTAGCTTGACAACGAAGCTAGATCAGTCACCCTGTCATGTCATCCATGCATTTCTGCCTGTCACGTTTAATTTTCATATCTGTACGCATTTAACTTGTGCTCTGCCTGTCACGTTTAAATTCCTTACCTGTACGCATTTAAATTACAACTTGCCATGTCATCCATGCTTGAGTGTTGCATTCGTAGCACACGCTACTATACTTGTACATCCTTGTTCAGGCTAGGCACCTGCGTTGCAGGCACAACCCTATGCCAAATACACTTCCTGGCTCGTGATCCAGAAGCGGGCTTATCATGCCCCGCTTCCCAAAAATACGGAGGTGAAGCGTGACTAAGGCCCGCTTAGGCCAGAGCTGAGAAGCTCGGACCCAATAAGCATCTGTAGAGGTACCATTTTAAAAGATTTTCAGATTCTTGCATTAATATAGTTCGAAACAACAGAAAGTACGGAAAGAAAGTTGCATTCATTAAATTAGAGATATAATATCCAACAAGTACAAAGTCTAAAAAGAAGCCTAAGCGTGGCGACAAACTATCTAAAAGAAAACTGAAAGTAGTAACCTCTGAAAGTGGAGACTAAAAGACCTCAAGGTCTGGTCCTCGTCAGGCACGTACTCTGGGTCGACGTCCTCGGCTCCTCGTACTCCAGTGAGTCTGCCTCATCCACGAACTCTGGCTGAACACCTGACGTACAGCACCCAAGAGAAAGGAACTGTACGTCAGGTAAAGTCTACAAGAAGGGTTAGACTTTACTGCAAGTGCACCGAACTTTAAACAACGGTTTACTGGTTGATTAGCATGCTGAGGTTATAACTGAGTAACAAACAGAATTAACGCAGCAGGAAAGTAAAACGCAACAAGTAGTAGTCGTAGCGTGTGCTACCAACTACGGGACTAACCTACAGGTGTCAAGACAAGTCGGGACGTGACAGGACAAGACAAGACAAGACAAGACAAAACAAGACAAGTGAGACACGAAAGGGTTCACGCCTTACGGTTCGAGGGGGATCAGACCCTCTTGCCGTGCGCACGCTCAACCCAACCCCAAACCCAGGAACTCAGGACAAGATTTACATGGATCATTTCCTCTAGGGAAACATCCGAAACGCCCGAAGGCTTTTTTGTGTAACATGGATCACTTCCGCTAGGAAAGCATCCGAAACGCTCGAAGGCTTTTGGGTAACAGGGATCACTTTCGCTAGGAAAGAATCTGAAACGCCCGAAGGCTTTTTGTGTAACAGGGATCACTTCCGCTAGGAAAGCATCCGAAACGCCCGAAGGCTTTTTGTGTAACAGGGATCACTTCCGCTAGGAAAGCATCCGAAACGCCCGAAGGCTTTTTGGGTAACAGGACACGACATGACAAGTGTAGGGAGTTGTTATTCTAGGGTGTCCACACGCACGCACACACATGATAGCCCTACAATATCAAAAGTTGTTGTTGTCAGGCTCAGACTTCGTCGTCAAGTCTGAGCCGTCAGGAGTCGTCCCGGACGCTATCATTTCACGTCCGGTTCTATTTGTTCACAGTTAACAATTCTAACCTAACTAGGGCCTAAGCACGGCCAAAAGTGCAAGTGGATACACTTGCCTGCGGTGGCGAGTGTGTCGTCCTCTCGAAGCGCCTCGTCCAAGCGTCTCGTCCGCAGAAGTCCGTCTGAAATAGGGCCACGTCGACGGTGTCAGGCCTCGTTTTCAATAAATCCTATTTAGGTTCGTTCCTAGGTTGTCGGGACTACCCTAATCGTCAAAGTCACAATTTTGGTGTTTTATCAACCTAAATCGACCACTACCCTATGTGCACAGAAAATTTTTCCGATGGTCAATTTCTACGGTGAGCAGCGTTTTACTGGTGCGGAAAAGTAAATTTTAGTTCAAGTTGACGATTTTTAGTTTAGGTTTTAGTCAGCTATTGTGGGGGTTTTCTACGAGTTTCAGGCACTAACCTGGTTCGACGGTCGGGTGTAAGCTTTGACGTCGGATCTGAAACAACGGATCGCGTTGCCTTCGCTCCGGTTCCTCGACTGTGAGTAGCGTGGATATATCAGAACTATATGACATTTGCTTCTGAAGTTCGTCTTCATCCAAGGAGTTTGAGACATTCAATAAGCACATCAGTGTGCTCGGGCTTCCCAACAGATATTCGTACGAATCCCTTTAGTTCCTTACTGTTGTGGTGCCGAATCATTACACCCATTTGTGCAGGTTCTTCCTTTAATCTCTTTGCATTCTTTCCAGATGTAACCTCACAAAGAATGAAGTTTGAATAGCTTGGATGTGGCTTCAAGTATGGAACTTCCTTCAAAAGATTATATAGCCCTTCTCGTTCTTGCACTAGGGAATTCTTCACCTCCTCCAAATAATCAGGGTTCTGGAGAGCAGCACACAACCAACGACTTTCAGGATCAGGATAAACACACAAAAATTTTAATGTCCCCAAAGCTTCAGCAACCTCAGGAGGTGGACCACATGGGTTTTCATTTGCATCAAGCTTGACAATGTCCTCCGGTTTCCTTCCAAGGCGTGCGGATAACACCTCAAATGGCAAGATGGGCTGATAGGGCGAGAGGGCCGTCCGGCGGCACTGGAGATCTAGGAAGAGCTTTCCGGTGGTCTGGGCTCCTGGATCTCGGAGAGGGGGCGAGGCGATGGAGATGGCGGCTGCCGGAGAATGGGGTTGTGGGATGTCGGGGTCGGATCGCGGGTGGCGGATCTGCGGGAGGCACAGCACAGCGGCGGCGGCGCGGGCTCGGAGAGGAGGAGATGCGGGGTCGTGAGGGGGCCGGCGGTGGAGGATCGGAAAGGAGGGCATCGCGGCGGCGGGTTGTCGGAGGCTGCGAAGGCGGAAATCGAGGGCGGAGAGGGCCGGTGACGTGTGGTGGCGATGGAAGTCTGGATCACGGCGGCGAGGCGATTTGAGAGTGAGGGAGAGGAGGAGATGCGGGTGCGGCGGCGCCTCACCGTGAGCGCGAGGGAGGAGGGGAGAAGAGATGAGGGGGAGATCGGAATAGGGGAGAATTTTTGGTGGCGGTTGAGATGCAAGCCTAGGTAAACGTGAATTGGGAATTAGGTTAGGGTTTAGGGTTATTGTAAAAAGATAATTTGATATATACCCCAAGAGATTTATAGCTAGAAGGGGATTGTCAAATGGGTGAGGGTGTACAAGTAGGGGTAAGTCTAGGGGAATAGAAAGATAGTTTAGGAAAGATATTATGAAGATAATTTGGGATATAGCCAGATTTGGCTAATCAATTTAAATTTCGAAATTGATCAGGGCAAATCAACGGTCCAGGTTTATCCGGGCGATAACTCTCAAACAGGGCGTCGGAAAAATAATCCGAAAATACCGGGGCGATCGTGGAGACGAGACGCACAGATCTATGGAGCCCGATCATGTGCAACACCTACCAAAAATTTACGTAAAATTGGGAACGGCGTTTTGAGTCAAAAGACTAAAACGCCCATATCGTTCAAAGTCGTTTTGCAAGAAAACAAGCCATGAGACGATGTTCCCAAAATTTTACAATAAAATCCAACACCCCAAAATGATCGCAATGGTACATCGCATCGCTAATTTCGGAATCTAGAAATGGTCAAATAAAATACGTACACGATAAAGCACGTGCACGCAGAACTACGATCGGTCGGAAAGCGGCCGTTACATTCTACCCACCTTAGAAATGATTCCGCCCTCGGAATCACTTATACTAAGACTAATTATAAAATCTTTAAATACTTAAGCTTACAACTCCCATCTCTCACACCAAGATCTCTAATCTTATAACTTCAATATCGTCTCTCAAATAACCCATCATAACCCTTCTTTTCACAGGACAATGCTACGACTAAACTCACCTCCTAATACTTAGCTATAGACCCATCACTACTGTTCAAATTTCCAACCCCAGGTCCTCACAAAAGAATAATAATCATCTTCTCATACCATACCACTCCGTTAAACATCATCGCTCAAAAACATCTTTTAAATTTCTCTATTCTCTTCCCAATATTAATCAATCGCCAAACTTATGCCCTAGTCGATCACCCATCCAAGATGAAGATTTGTCTATCTCATCACATCTTTCGTCAATCAACAATCGCTGTGTCCTCAATACATTCCGCGTCATAACTTCCCATGAATTTACCCGCCAAGAATTGATCTATCAAAATTACATCTTATCCTACTTATTATAATTATTTTCAACCAATATTAAATCTGACAACTTAACCATCCATTTATCTCAACACGTCGTGTTACTCCCAATGTCTTCTCACGTCAACTCAACAATCAAGTTTCGATGCTAATAAAAGCTCTACTCAATCTCATGATCACCCTAACTCCTACCATACTCTGTAGCCATCCCTATCTACCATTCGTCTAATCCTCAAATCTGGTAAGTCCTGATATTTACGCATATAATCTCATTCAACCAGAATTCCCCATTGAGTCCGCCACACTTCGGTTCTATAAATAAGTCTTGGACAGCCCGTTCTTTTCATCCGAAAGAAATCTATTCCAATATCCTATTGTTCCAAAATCGGTTAATCATTGCTATAACAAATCTCATCTCTCCCTGAGCCTAACCGCAAACAAAATCCTACAACAATAATGGCTAGTCCCAATTAATATAACAACCATAAATACGAAAAAAAATTTTAATTTTTTTTAAGGGAGAAAGAAGAGAAGAGGAAGAGAGACTTAAGGCCAAAGAAATATTTTAAAACATTTGGAAAAAAAACGTGTGGTGTTGCGGTAATGGATGAGGGAGGTTAAGTGATTTGTGATCTTGTGAGCTAGTTTTAAAACTTTAAAGATTTGGTTTAAAGAAAACAAAGTTTTGATACAGTCACATACAACCAAGATAAACCATTCATTAAACTAAAACTAAGTCTAAGGATCTGCCTGCGATGACGCCATTCATATAAGTATGAATACCGTCATTCAGACAACTTCCAGCATACCACGGTTAACACTGAGTACACATTCAAGACACAGGAGACAAACATCAGGATCCTAAAGATGACACACTCATACAGGTCTACACACTCTACCTATACTCAGGCACTGCAACGACATCACCTACCAAAGGGCCTACTCCTAAACTGGAGATAGCATGGATAACTACAAGGTCTAATGTCTAAATAATAGAAGGAAAAGAAAACTAGATCAGAGCGAAATGAAATAAGATCGGAAAGAACGAGTTCCAACAAGGCGGGGTAAGGAGATAGTTGGTTGGAAGAGGCAAAATATTTCTCAGAATAATTAGATAGATGAAGGAGATTTACGTGTAAAATATGATATCATATACTTTATACTTATAAAAATATGTAGAGAACAGCGATCAGATGGTAAAATCATTACAATGTGGAGAAGGAGGTAAGGTAGGGTGAGGTAGCGGTTGCTTTGCAAATGAAAGTAAGTTAAACAAAGATTCTTGAAGTATGAGCACGATGAACATAGAGATGTTTATACATATACGAGAAGAAATTTAAAGTCCTCTTTTGTTTAGAAAATATTTTAAAAGTACGTATGGTAAGTGTTTAGAAATAAATTTTTTTTGTAGTTTAGAAAAGTAATATATATATATATATATATATATATATATTGGATTATAGAATTTGATAATAAGGTTTAAAACTGAAATACGAAAGATACCTATTTGAAAATAGGCACGAGATAGTAAAATAATTTTTTACGACCAAGGAGGTTTTAAAATCAGTGAAAGAATTTTAACTCAACCGAAAAACAAGGAATCTTAAAATGTATAATATAGGGGTTTTTAAAGAAATTAAGCTGAGCGAAAAACTTAATAAGAAATTTCGAAATAACTTTTAGAGGAAGCAGAAATGGCCAAGGAAGGGATTCGAAGGATCAACGATACTCGTCAGGAACGATTACGTGAATCGGGAGAAAGAAAAGATCGCATGACGATTACACTCTTAGGATACGATTCACGAAGCTACGATGGGACTCTATGGTCGATACACGAAAGGGTAAGGATCATGTAGTCGTCAGAAGTCGGGGATTATAATTATCGGGTCGTCTAAAGATTAGGATAACTCAGCTCTAAGACTTCCTAATGAACTAGACTATATCAGAATCTAAGGAAAAGGTTCCTAAGAGAATCAATGCTGCGTTCTGCTGTGCCCGAAGTCGATGGACCCGAGCGAACGTCTAAAAGAAAGGCTCTAGAAATCTAATTCGGTCAGAGCTAGGTGGAAGAGGCTACTAAGGTATCCTAAGACGGGTACGGCTAAATCTTAACCAAGGCGTCTAACTATCAACCTGGGACGCCTACCTAAGTCTTCCTACCATCTAAGACTGGGAAAGCCTAATTTAGACTTGTACATGGATATTAAATGAATGCGGTACTCCTATTGTTCCGAACTTTTGCAGGACCTGCATGGGCCACCACTAAAACCTGTCACGCCCCGCTTCCCAAAAATACGGAGGCGAAGCGTGACTAAGGCATGCTTAGGCCAGAGCTGAGAAGCTCGGACCCAATAAGCGTCTGTAGAGGTACCATTTTAAAAGATTTTCAGGTTCTTGCATTAATATAGTTCGAAACAACAGAAAGTACGGAAAGAAAGTTGCATTCATTAAATTAGAGATATAATATCCAACAAGTACAAAGTCTAAAAAGAAGCCTAAGCATGGCGACAAACTATCTAAAAGAAAACTGAAAGTAGTAACATCTGAAAGTGGCGACTAAAAGACCTTAAGGTCTGGTCCTCGTCAGGCACGTACTCTGGGTCGACGTCCTCGGCTCCTCGTACTCCAGTGAGTCTGCCTCGTCCACGAACTTTGGCTGAACACCTGACGTACAGCACCCAAGAGAAAGGAACTGTACGTCAGGTAAAGTCTACAAGAATGGTTAGACTTTACTGCAAGTGCACCAAACTTTAAACAACGGTTTACTGGATGATTAGCATGCTGAGGTTATAACTGAGTAACAAACAGAAGTAACGCAGCAGGAAAGTAAAACACAACAAGTAGTAGTCATAGCGTGTGCTACCAACTACGGGACTAACCTACAGGTGTCAAGACAAGTCGGGATGTGACAGGACAAGACAAGACAAGACAAGACAAAACAAGACAAGTGAGACACGAAAGGGTTCACGCCTTACGGTTCGAGGGGGATCAGACCCTCTTGCCGTGCGCACGCTCAACCCAACCCCAAACCCAGGAACTCAGGACAAGATTTACAGGGATCATTTCTGCTAGGGAAACATCCGAAACGCCCGAAGGCTTTTTTGTGTAACAGGGATCACTTCCGCTAGGAAAGCATCTGAAACGCTCGAAGGCTTTTGGGTAACAGGGATCACTTTCGCTAGGAAAGCATCCGAAACGCCCGAAGGCTTTTTGTGTAACAGGGATCACTTCCGCTAGGAAAGCATCCAAAATGCCCGAAGGCTTTTTGTTTAACAGGGATCACTTCCGCTAGGAAAGCATCTGAAACGCCCGAAGGCTTTTTGAGTAACAGGACACGACATGACAAGTGTAGGGAGTTGGTATTCTAGGGTGTCCACACGCACGCACACACATGATAGCCCTACAATATCAAAAGTTGTTGTTGTCAGGCTCAGACTTCGTCGTCAAGTCTGAGCCGTCAGGAGTCGTCCCGGACGCTATCATTTCACGTCCGGTTCTATTTGTTCACAGTTAACAATTCTAACCAAACTAGGGCCTAAGCACGGCCAAAAGTGCAAGTGGATACACTTGCCTGCGGTGGCGAGTGTGTCGTCCTCTCGAAGCGCCTCGTCCAAGCGTCTCGTCCGCGGAAGTCCGTCTGAAATAGGGCCACGTCGACGTTGTCAGGCCTCGTTTTCAATAAATCCTATTTAAGTTCGCTCCTAGGTTGTCGGGACTACCCTAATCGTCAAAGTCACAATTTTGGTGTTTTATCAGCCTAAATCGACCACTACCCTATGTGCACAGAAAATTTGTCCGATGGTCAATTTCTACGGTGAGCAGCGTTTTACTGGTGCGGAAAAGTAAATTTTAGTTCAAGTTGATGATTTTTAGTTTAGGGTTTAGTCAGCTATTGTGGGGGTTGTCTACGAGTTTCAGGCACTAACCTGGTTCGACGGTCGGGTGTAAGCTTTGACGTCGGATCTGAAACAACGGATCGCGTTGCCTTCGCTCCGGTTCCTCGACTGTGAGTAGCGTGGATATATCAGAACTATATGACATTTGCTTCTGAAGTTCGTCTTCATCCAAGGAGTTTGAGACATTCAATAAGCACATCAGTGTGCTCGGGCTTCCCAACAGATATTCGTACGAATCCCTTTAGTTCCTTACTGTTGTAGTGCCGAATCATTACACCCATTTGTGCAGGTTCTTCCTTTAATCTCTTTGCATCCTTTCCAGATGTAACCTCACAAAGAATGAAGTTTGAATAGCTTGGATGTGGCTTCAAGTATGGCACTTCCTTCAAAAGATTATATAGCCCTTCTCGTTCTTGCACTAGGGAATTCTTCACCTCCTCCAAATAATCAGGGTTCTGGAGAGCAGCACACAACCAACGACTTTCAGGATCAGGATAAACACACAGAAATTTTAATGTCCCCAAAGCTTCAGCAACCTCAGGAGGTGGACCACATGGGTTTTCATTTGCATCAAGCTTGACAATGTCCTCAGGCTTCCTTCCAAGGCGTGCGGATAACACCTCAAATGGCAAGATGGGCTGATAGGGCGAGAGGGCCGTCCGGCGGCACTGGAGATCTAGGAAGAGCTTTCCGGTGGTCTGGGCTCCTGGATCTCGGAGAGGGGGCGAGGCGATGGAGATGGCGGCTGCCGGAGAACGGGGTTGTGGGATGTCGGGGTCGGATCGTGGGTGGCGGATCTGCGGGAGGCGCAGCACAGCGACGACGGCGCGGGCTCGGAGAGGAGGAGATGCGGGGTCGTGAGGGGGACACGATGGAGGATCGGAAAGGAGGGCATCGCGGCAGCGGGTTGCCGGAGGCTGCGAAGGCGGAGAGGGCCGGTGACGTGTGGTGGCGGCAGAAGTCTGGATCACGGCGGCGAGGCGATTTGAGAGTGAGGGAGAGGAGGAGATGCGGGTGCGGCGGCGCCTCGCCGTGAGCGCGAGGGAGGAGGGGAGAAGAGATGAGGGGGAGATCGGAATAGGGGAGAATTTTTGGTGGCGGCTGAGATGCAAGCCTAGGTAAACGTGAATTGGGTATTAGGTTAGGGTTTAGGGTTATTGTAAAAAGATAATTTGATATATACCCCAAGAGATTTATAGCTAGAAGGGGATTGTCAAATGGGTGAGGGTGTACAAGTAGGGGTAAGTCTAGGGGACAAATAGAAAGATAGTTTAGGAAAGATATTATGAAGATAATTTGGGATATAGCCAGATTTGGCTAATCAATTTAAATTTCGAAATTGATCAGGGAAAATCAACGGTCCAGGTTTATCCGGGCGATAACTCTCAAACCGGGCGTCGGAAAAATAATCCGAAAATACCGGGGCGATCGTGGAGACGAGACGCACAGATCTATGGAGCCCGATCGTGTGTAACACCTACCAAAAATTTACGTAAAATTGGGAACGGCGTTTTGAGTCAAAAGACTAAAACGCCCATATCGTTCAAAGTCGTTTTGCAAGAAAACAAGCCATGAGACGATGTTCCCAAAATTTTACAATAAAATCCAACACCCTAAAATGATCGCAATGGTACATCGCATCGCTAATTTCGGAATCCAGAAATGGTCAAATAAAATACGTGCACGATAAAGCACGCGCACGCAGAACTACGATCGGTCGGAAAGCGGCCGTTACAGGGCTACATGTGTTGGTCAAAAGCCAATGCCCGATACACGTGGAGGGGTATGGATAATCGATCACTTGAGCTTAGAAGTTGGCCCGTATAGCCACTCTGGCCAAAAGACGTAATCTCTGAGCACGACGTGTTTACTTGACTTGTTAAATCCATGTGATTGTTTAGTAGCTTTTGCTACCCATGCCATGATGTACTTGTGCCTTGTTAAATTTACTACCATGTCATACTTGTCGCATTTATTTAATTGTTGCATCCATTCTGTAAAATGCCATGTCATTGCCCATTTTTAGAACTGCTAGGTTGCTTTACTTTTCCTTTAGTTTCCTTGCACAAAGTCTTTGTAGACTTTGCTGACATGCGCCCTCGTCTCTTTTGGGTGTCGCATGTTAGTTGCCGAGCCAGAGTCCGTTGCTGAGAGCGAGGAGTTCGTGGACATTGAGCCTGGGTCCACTGCTGACGTGGAGTACGAGGACACCGACGACCAGTCGTAGGGACTTCCTTTGGTGTTACTTTTACTTAGTCTATTGTTAGGTTGTCGGTGAGTAGCACCTTTCTTTCTGGACGTTGTTTATTTTTGTTGGCCATGCTGGGGCCTTTTAGACTCTTTTAGTTTAGCCTGGTGGCTTTTCTGGGATGTTGAAATTTATTATGGACATTCTGAGGTTGAATAATTTGTTATTCTGTCTCCTTCTTTTATTATTATTTTTGTCTTGATACGCACTTGCAGGGACCTTACGTGATTATTCCAGACGCTTTACAGACTGGAGCCTCACAGCTCCAAGTCTGAGCGGACCTCTTCACGCCTCGCCTCTATTTTAGGGAAGCGGGTCGTGACAATAATCTACAACATTATAAAAACACCGAACTTTGCTGATAAGTCATAAACTGAAACATATGACTGGTTCGATAGTAATAATCCTAACCCAGTACTATTCGGTACACCGGCTTATACTTCTTCTGTACAGACTTCTTCTGTACATGCTTCGACTCCTGCACAACCTGCTAATCCTGATGTTCACGCTTCTACACAACGACCCCAACACAGAGCACGAAAATCTATGGTTTGGTAGCACATTACCTATGAAACTGTCCCTGTCAAACTAGCGAGCGGGCAGTTTGCAAAATCTGTAGAGCAAATTTTAATTGCAGACCTTTCGACGGCACAACACACCTTAAGAGACACATAGAATCTCACGAAAAAAATATTTTAAGCAAACCACTTTAAACTTATCTGCTGCTTCTTCCTCTCCATCTAATTTCTCATATTCGGCTGAGCCAATGAGAAAAGAGATGGCTAGATTAGTTTTATTCCAAGAATTACCCTTTAGCTATGTGAAAATCACCAAATTAGAAAGGTTTAACCAAGTGGCCCTTTGCCCTGCATTTAGAAGAGTGCCTAGAAACACTCTTAGAAGAGATGTTATGTCAGCTTTTCAAGATGGACAAAAAAATTGCTGCAAATTTTTGCAAACTTAAATTTGAAAATAGCTTTACTATCCGACTTATAGACAAAAAAATGGGGCGCCTCCAATTTATGTGTTACGTCTCATTACGTAGATCATGATTACACTCTTAACAAGATGATTATAAGATTTATATTGTTAGAGCATGCCCATACTGATGGTGCCATTTCTACTTTGATAATGTCTGTTATTCATGATTTTAATATTTCTGAAAAAAATCCATCTACTTTTGATAATGCTTCTAACAACAATAGAGCAATTACTTTTTTAAAAAGACTATGGAACCCTGATCTGGATGGGTTGTTATTTTATCAACGATGTGCTTGTCACGTCTTAAACTTGATAGTACAAGATGGACTTAGAACTGCTTCTGTTTATTTAGAAAAGTTAGGAACATCATATTATTAATCTATACTTTTAGCACTAGGAGACATCAGTACAAACAACTGTATTGTAGTAGCCAAAGACCTTACATAGCCTTTAGATTTAGTGTTCAATATAGGTAGAATTCAACGTATATAAGGATGAATTTCCATACTAAAGAATAGAGATTAGCTTACTGATTTTGCAAGTACACATCTTGCATGTGACCAAGACAACGACATTAGTGAATATGAGTGGAGCACTATAAAATAGCTTCGTGATTTTTTTTAGATTTTTTTACCATGACAAATAAAAATTTTGGTGTCTACTACCCAACATTAATTTTAGGCTTAGAAACAATTAGTTTTAATTTCAGAAATTTTAGCAAAGTATAGAGACCATGTGGACCCTAACACTGCTCTTCTTCATATGATATCAGACCTGGAGAGAAAACTAGCGAAGTATTGGAATCATGTTTCTATGCTTTACTCTTTAGCTTAGGTTTTCGATCCACGTATTAAGGAGGAAGTTGTAATTGGGGTATTAGAAATCTATTATGAAAACATGAGATTTCCCTTAGAAGAACCTATAGCTATGTTTAAAACTAGCTTAAGAAACTTTTTTGCAATTTATGAGACTAGATTCGATTGGTCTTCAAATACTTCTTCTGTACCTGCTACTACTACTTCTTCGAGTAGGATCCGACAGATTTTAGGTAAGAAAAAACAAAAAAAACATTAGAGACATATAGTTCTTCTAATGGACTGTCTAAGTATTTAGCAAATCCTTTCCCTTTTGCTGAGACAGAAATGGATGATGAGAATTTTGATACTCTAGCCTGATGGAAAGGGTATGAATCTCGGTATCCAATTCTTGCCATCATGGATCGTGATTTGTTAGCAGTCCCTATATTTACTGTTACTTCGGAGTCTGTTTTTAGTGTAGATGGTCGTGTTCTGAGCAACAAGAGGTCAAGGATGAAGGAAGATATAGTTGAAGTGGCGGTTTGTGCGAAGGATTGGTTCCTGCTGAAAACCACTTGCAAGATAAAAAGGACGTTTTCGAAGACTCTGACGAAGAAGAGACACAAGATGAGTCATTTTCATTTATTATGTGTATTATCATTTTCTTATTTGTATTATAGTTTTTTGGCCATTGTATTAGGGGTAAGGTTGGTCGACATAAGTCCCCCCCAAAATGTTTTTAATTAATAAAATTTAAGTGTTTAACCCAGAACCTTCGAGAATGTCGAGAATAATATGTTTCTTTCTAATACTGTATTTATTTAGCAATAAAAGAAGTTAATTTTTCCTCATTTTTTAAATTTATATCTATTTACAAAATACTATCTATTTGTAATTTTTTATAAAATGTTATGTTTTAAAAAACTATCTATTGTTAAAATAGTAAAAAACTATCTATTGTTAAAGTTGGAAGAAGAATTAGCTCATGGTATCCACCATAGCGATATTAATATGTATTCATATAGGAGTTACAATATAATAGAACCCAAGGGACACCCACTACTAAGTGGGTGTAATGGTGGATGGTTAGTGGGTAGAGACCAAAGGTCTTCCCCATTCATAAACTCCTCCCATCCATCCATTCTTAGCATATGAATTCTTCAGGATCCAATACACTAATGTGGGGTAGATACTGTTGGATCCAGTGTTACCGTGTTTTGCCTCGTTAAAACCTTAGCTGTGGAAAACCCAGTGGAAAAAACCAGCAGCTAAAGAAAAAAGAGTACAATACACAAGTGACTCCTCGTGATCCGTAAAAGATTCAGGCTTGTAGGTCTTTCAGCTGTCACATCCGTATATCTTTTACAAGCTTTCTAAAAGTACATCTAGGTAATGCCTTAGTAAACAGATTAGCTAAATTATTACAAGACTGAATCTGTCGTACTTCAATCTGCTTCTGCTCTTGTGGCTCGTGTGTCCAGAAGAACTAGGGAGAGATGTGATTCGTCCTGTCGCCCTTGATGTAACCAGCTTGTATTTGAGCTATACAAGATGCATTATCTTCAAATAAAATGGTTGGCTCAAGGTCATCCGTCTTCAGGTTGGTCTTCACTAGAATGTAATGAATGACTGAATGAAGCCAGTCACATTCTCTGCTAGCTTCATGGATCTCCAGGAGATCTGAGTGGTTGGATGAGACTGCTGTGGTGGTCTGCTTCACAGATTTCCAAGAGATGGCCGTACTACCGTAGGTGAACACGAAACCAGTCTGTGATTTCTCGGTGTGTGGATCAGACTTGTAACCTGCATCTGTATAACCAATCAAAGTGGAAGATCCACCTTTTGGGAAGAATAATCCCAAGTCAATCAACCTTTGGAGGTAGCACAGAAACTGCTTAACTCCGTTCCAGTGGTGCTTTGTGGGCGCTGAACTGTATCTGGCCTATAGGTTGACTGCGAACGCTATGTCGGGATGCATGTAGTTTGCCAGATATAGAAGTGCTTCAATGGAACTAAGATAAGGTACTTTAGGACCTAATGTTTACTCCCCCACTTCTAGCGGCTGAAAAGGGTCCTTATGTACATCCAAAGATCTAACGACCATTGGTATACTTAGAGGATGGCTCTTATCCATATGGAAATTTTTGAGTAATTTCCTTGTGTATGTGGATTGGTGTAACAGGATTCCTCCGCTGAGGTGTTCTATCTGTAAGCCAAGACAATATTTAGTCTTGCCTAGGTCTTTCATATCATCAATCTCTGCATGAGATCTGATGAGGTTTAAGTCGTCTACTTAAATGGTTATTAATACAAAACATGTTCCCTCAGTTTTAATGAAAATACACGGGCAGACTTCATTATTGGTGAAATCTTGTTGAACAAGGAATTCACTCAGTCTGTTATACCACATTTTTCCCGATTGCTTAAGACCATATAATGATCTTTGACGCTCAACAGAATAGACGTCCCGAAGTCTATCTTTTATTTCTGTTGGTATTTTGAAACCATCTGTAAGTTTCTTATAGATATCTTTATCTATATTACCATAGATATGCAGTCACAACGTCCATGAGCTACATTTCAGGCCTTCCATTGATGTTAAGCTATTATGAATCAGAATGTGATCACATCTATAACCGAGGAATATGTTTCTTCATAATCTATCCACAGTCGTTGGAAATATCCCTGAGCTACACGACGTGCTTTGTAGCGTACGATCTGATTATTCTCATTTCTTTTCTTTATGAATACCCACTTGTATCCCACAGGTTTTACACCTATTGGTGTCTGGACTACTGGTCCAAAGACTTTGCGTTTCAAAAGTGAGTCCAGCTCTACTCCTATTGTCTCGTTCCACTTTGGCCAATCATATCTGCATTTGCATTCAGCTAGAGATCGTGGATCGATATCATCGTCGCATTGAGCGACGTGAACATCAATATCGAAGCGAAGTCATCGTCGACAACAGTGCTTTTTCTGTCTAGTACCTCCCCAGTACGTACGAAATTTAATGATAGTTCTCCTGTATTGTCCTCTTTGGGGGACTGAAGGAGGGGAGAGGTTACTGGTCTGAGCTCAGCATCCTGTGGTGGGATATTCGTTATTTCTCCAGGTATTTTCCTCTTGTGAGGGAATTTATCCTTGAAGCCAGGCGGTCGTCCTCTTTTTATTTGATGTACGGTCGATTCTGCTGCTGGTGGATTGCACCCATCGTTTGGGATGTTAATCCTAGCTGGCGTATTGACAACATGGACGTGTGATCTGATAACCTTCTGGTTATCAGTGAATTTGTCCGGGAGTAAATGTACTGTATTCTGAATGTGAAGGATCTTCAGGATCTCATCTTCACACAGATTAGTACGCGGACCATAATAAGACAAAGACTTAGTGTCCCAAGAAATGGTCTCTGAAGCTTTAGGATTTTTGGTTTATGAGCCAAGTTTGGGAAAAGAATTTTCGTCAAACTCACAATCTTCAAGATGAGCCTTAAACGCGTCGCCTGTTAGGGGCTCCAGATATCTAATAATGGAGGGTGAATCATACCCTGCGTAGATACCAAGATGGCATTGAGGACCCATTTTAGTCCTGTGTGGAGGTGCTATGGGAACATATACTGCACAACCGAATACTCTCAAGTGAGAAATATTGGGAGGTACACCATATGAAAGTTGCATCGGTGATAAAATATGACCACAAGAGGGTCGTATTCTGATAAGCGAAGCGACATGCAAAATGGCATGTCCCTGTACATCCACAGGCAACTGTGATTGCATTAGCAATGGACGAGCAATCTATTGCAGTCTCTTTATAAGAGACTCAGCCAACCCATTCTGAGTGTGAACATAAGCTACTGAATGTTCAAATTTAATGCCAGTTGCTTGGCAATAGTCTTGAAAGACTTGTGAAGTGAATTCCCCAGCATTGTCCAGACGTATTTTTTAATTTGGTTATCTGGAAAATGTGCCCGCAACTTTATTATTTGTGCCAATAGCTTTGGAAAAACTTGTTGCGGGTGGACAAAAGGCACACAAACTACCATTTTGAAGATGCATCTATCAGTACCATAAAGTACCGAAATGGACCACTTAATGGGTGAATTGGCCCACAAATGTCTCCATGTATTCTCTCCAAGAAGCTAGGAGAATCAAACCCAACTTTCAGGTGGAATGGTCTCGTAATTAGTTTACCCTTATAACAGGGAGACAAGGAAAATCACCCTTTTAAAGAATCTTTATGTTCTTCAAATTATGTCCACGGGATTGAGTTATGGTGCGGTGCATCATTACCGATCCTGTGTGACTGACGTGCGTTTATATTTCATATATTTGCGCACGTTTTCTTCCGTGTTTTCCCGTTATTTTCTGCCATCTTGTATTCGTTTTCTCGTGTTTTCTTGTTTTCTTTCACTTTTCCGTGTTTTTGTATTTTTGCAGGAGTTTACCGGCGTAGGGGACATAAAACGACGATATCGTGAGTCCCCGGAGCAATGGGAGGAGTCACACGTGATCCAGGGGGTCAAACGACGAAGATCGCATCTTTCAGCCTCTCACCCGACCGGTTGGTCGCTTCCAACCGATCGGGTGATGCACGCATGCACCACCTGGACACAAGTTGGAGCGGCCAAGAAGTCACCCGGTCGGGTCAGAGGCCGGTTCAAACGCCCCAACTCTCTGGATTCTGATGCTGAATGCCAACCGATCGGGTGACCTTCACCCGATCGATTCACTTGTAGCCAATTCTCCGAAGCCAAGACACGGAGAGATCAACCGACCGGTTCACCCGACGGCACGGAGATCCAACCGATCAGCTTCAACCCTCAACCGACCGTGCCGTGGGACCGGGTGAAGTCCTATTCTGAGCTGTCAAAGAAACGAAGCAGGTCACCCGATCGGTTGACTTTTCAACCGATCGGGTGATATCGTATTCTATATATAGGACACCTAGGTTTTCCAGAAACGAGAGTTGTTATTTTTTGCTGTTTTTTCTCTCTCTTGATGGCTGTAATTTTTTCAGATATTTGTAAGTTTTTTGATCTTTGTCAAACTTTAATATAGTGTTATTAGCATTGCTCTTACTGCTTTTCAATCGCCTGATCATGATTTTTACGGTCGATTTCGATTTAGATCGCTTTTTACTAAATATGTGTGAGTAGTTCCCAAATCTGGGATTTTGGTGGAAACCCCTTCGTGGGTTCTCCCCGATGCGTCCATAGGACTAGGAAATCGATAGGGATTAGGAATCTACCGGTTACGCGGGGTGTTTTATTGTCATCAGCGGAAAAAAGACCGCCTTTGACCGTTGGGCCAAAGGGGGAATAAACTTGGCGGTTGACTCCCTAGCCATATCTCACGCCCTTAGCCTAGATGTCGAATCCTAGCGCGCGGGAGTGGCATGATGAGGCGTTGGGAGTTATCATTGCGAGCTTAGTGCTCCCGGAGTCGGTCAGTGTTAATGGACACGGGAGTGCCCACTGACCGAACCCGGGAAGTCCGGCGTATCATCCTGGGCACCGATCGGAATATCGGGCCCATGGGACGCTGGTACCACTTTCAGAGGCAACGTCTCACCATTAGACCCTAATTCCGATCGTTATCCTACCCGTAGGCCGTATCGACGAGAATCGTACGATAGGGTGAAAACCAAAGTCCCGGGTTTTTCCTTTATATTGTTTATCCCTTGCATTCCATTTACTGTGACAACCCATTATCCGATTCGGGCTAGCTTGCTCATGGGGTGAATCCGATCCTTCTTGACACAAGCACAACCACGCCTCCCTAAGTTCGACCCTCAAGCCACACTACAACACCGTGCGCTTGCGGTTACAAATATTTAAATCTAACGCCCCCAATTATATATTGCACACATCATCTCGAGACGCGCTAAAACTGGGAGACGTCAAGCTTTATGGCACCGTTGTCGGGGAGGCAACGTGCTTGTTATTTTAGGATTTCATGAACCATTGTGTCTAGCTCTCATCCCTACCTCGCGATAATTTTCGCATTCTTCTTTTTCCTTTTTATTTTCTTTTTTTTTATTTTTTATCTTATCTGTTTCTTTCCCACTTTTTGCTTCACGGATGTTTGTTTTTTTTCATGCGCAGGAGTTCAAGAAGTCTCGACGACTTGATTCCAGTTGATCCAGAGATAAACGCCACCCTAAGGCGTTTGGCCGCCGAGAAGCGAAGAAGAGAGGATCCCGAAATCATGGGGGAGAACACCCCACCTCACAAGTCCCTGCTGGAGTACTCGATGCCATCCATCGAGTTCACCTCCGCCATCCGTCCTCCTGCTATTACGACACAAAGCTTTGAGCTTAAGCCGTCTTTGGTGATGTGGATCCAGCAGGATCAATTTTCGGGTGCACCCATGGAGAGCCCCAGCGAACATTTGGACTCCTTTTTGGAGAAATGTGACATCTTCCGGATAAACGGTGTCACAACTGAGGCGATCCGTCTGAAGCTATTCCCCTTCTCTCTGCGAGATAAGGCCAAGCTGTGGCTTAGGGGGAAGGACCTGAACACATTCAACACCTGGGAGAAGCTTTCAAATGCTTTCTTGACAAAGTTCTTTCCTCCGGGGAAGACCATCTCCTCCTTCTCCCAGGCCAGCCACGAGTCTCTGCATGAAGCCTGGACCAGATACAAGGAAATGCAGCAGAGATGTCCCCACCATGAGCTCCCCAAGTGGCAGATCATAAATCTATTCTATAATGGGTTGATGGACGATTTGAAATCTTCCATGGACGTCGCGGCTGGAGGGTCTTTCATGTCAAGAAGTGAAGAAGATGCCGGTCAATTTCTTGAAAATATGGCATCCAACAATGAGCGGTGGTGTGACGAGAGAGCCACACCTAGATTTGGGGGCATCCACTGGGTCGAGGTCATCGACAAATTATCCAGCAAGTTTGACTTGCTGTCGACCCAGATCTCTGCATTGATTGTAGGAGCCGGTGGCGCCGGTACACAACATATTGCCGCGGTGGAAACAGAAGTCATGGGGGAATTCGAAGATGGTGACATCTCACCACCGTTAGACCAAGCGAGCGCACTATTCTACTATCCTACGGGAAATGTGCCGTATCCACCACGGACTAGCTCCAACCCGGCCTACTCTCCTAACAGCCAGAATCATCCCAACCTTAGCTACCGGGCACCTTATCAACAGTCGACTCAGCAGCAACAACAGCACATATATCAGCCGGCTAGGCCTCAGCAGTAATTTCAGCAGCATCTGTTCCAGCAGCAGCAGCCTCCACAACAATATCAGCAATATGCCCCAAGGAATCAGTAGCCCATCCATCAATAATATGGCCAGCAGAGGGCCATCTCTCCGGTAGAGTCCCTCTTGACTCAATACATCGCCAACCAGGAGAAGATAAATCTGAAGCTGGAGATGGTACATCGAGTTCTCACTGATCAGGTGACCCAGCTGGGGTTACAAGTGGCGAACCTTCAGAGGCCGCAGAATCTATTACCGCCACAGCCTGAAGTGAACCCGAGGGGGGGTGAATCATACCTTGGCGCTCACGCATGAGCATGAGAACGTGTCCGCTATTGTCTTGAGGAGTGGAACACAAACCCCCACAAGAGTGCCCCCCAAAGGACCGGAAGCACCGTTGGTCGTGGAATGACCAATTGAAAAATTAAATGACGACGGTGCTTCGTCGCCAAAAGCCAACTACTCTGGAGGGAGTCCATGGAGAGGAGAAGAAAAAGGATGAGGAAGGGAACCTCAGAGTGTTCAAGCCCGTTGTGCCTTTTCCACAACGGCTTGCCCAAGCCAAGATAGATGAGAAGTATGGCAAATTCTTTGCCATGGTGAAAGATCTGAGCTTACAAATCCCCTTCCTCGAAGCTATCGAGACGATTCCCTCTTATGCCAAATTTCTAAAGGACTTGGTGACAAGAGGATCCAGAAAGGAGAAGGTCGTATTAACGGCGGAGTGCATCGCCCTCATTCAGCGCGCAAATCCGCCCAAACTTAAAGACCCAGGAAGTTTCTCCATCCCTTGTTCTATTGGGGAAGTGCGAATCCAGAGGGCGCTCGTTGATCTAGGAGCGAGCGTCAGCTTAATGCCCCTATCGCTATACAGGAGAATAGGGATGGGAGACTTGGAGCACACCGGCATGACATTACAGCTTGTTGACCGTTCGGTGAAATACCCGGTGGGAGTAGTAGATGACCTCCCCGTTGATGTGAGTGGAGTACAAGTACCGGTGGATTTTGTGGTGATGGACATGCCGGAAGATAAGCACACCCCTATTATCCTTGGACGGCCCTTTATGGCAACCGCCGGTGTGCTAATAGACGTGAAGAATGGGAAGCTCTCCCTCAACGTCGGCCAAGAAAAAGTCGAATTTAACTTGGGGTTGTCGATGAAGCACCCCGATCCCCCGGACGATCAAAGATGCAATGTGCTGGAGTTGGAAGAAGAGAGAGCTGTAGAGGCAAGCTCCTGGGAAATTCTCTCGAGAAATTCCCCCGATAGCTTGGGGGACTCAGAAGAACCAGTCGGCCCGAAGAAGAATGATGTTGCTGATGAGGCGGTCGCCCGACATGTGATCCCTTATGGATTCCCAAAAGCTCCTACTACGAGGAGAAAAGGAAAAGAGCCCATGGGGCTCACCGGGGATGAGATCCGGGTCCTTAAACGAGTGGCGATGGATGCCAATATGAAGGAGAAGCCCCCGGACCCCGTCAACAAAGGGAGAGCCGTCGAACAAGTTTTCTTGTCGCCACCGACTACAACAAAGGGAGAAGCTGAAGCGATGCCAGACTTTGGGCATCACTCGTATCGCCCACCTTGAACATCATCAACGGGCGTCGAGCAAACGACGTTAAACAAAAGCACTTCATGGGAGGCAACCCATGTTCTAAACCTTTGTTTCCACTTTTAGGACTATTTTTAGCTTTATTTTATCTATTTTAATAAATAAATCCAGCCGCAAGAACTTCGGTAAAGGGACTTAGGCCATTTGTGCACTTTTGCAGAAAACAAGGCCCCAACCAATCGGTTGATAACTCAACCGATCGGTTGGGATGCATCAGCTGATGGCCGTATCAGTCACTCAATGAACCGATCGGGTGAAGCCAGCCGAGACCGGTTGGCAGACCGGGTGAACTGGGGCTGAAGTCTCGGGAAATTTTCAGAGTTTGTCAACCGATCGGGTGATGAGAAGCATGACCGGATGACAGACCGTGTGATCTGTGCAGAAGTCTCGGGAATTTTGGGGAGCTGATCAACTGATCGGGTGAAGCTAAGCATGACCGGGTGGAAGACCGGGTGAGCTGCACTAAACTTTCGGGAAATAGTGTGAAGCGACGAACCGATCGGTTGATTTTTCAACCGATCGGGTCGCCTGTAGCCAACTTCCAGCAATAATTTCGACCTAAAAGTCAACCAATCGGGTGACATTTCACCCGATCGGTTCGAATTAAAATCCTATATATATCGCCCTCCGCCCGTTCGTTCCGCCCTCGCCCGATTTCGAATTTCTGATCGCCGTTTCGAGTCCTTCGCCTTCGCCCGACCTCGTTCTTCCTCTCAGCCGACCCTAATCGATCTCTCCACTCTCCTTTTCCATCTCTCCATCGATTCCCCCCCTTTCTTCTTCGATTTCACCCGCACACAAAGCCCTAATTTTCGCCCATTCTCCCCCGTTTTCGAAATTGCTGGAAGGATTCACCGCGGCTTCACACGTGTTCCTGTTGCGTTGCGTTGGGGCGTCTACGAGCAACGATCTTCATCTCAATTGGGTAACTTCGCTCCTTAGCTCAATTTTTATTTTGCCCAAGAATTTCATTTTTCTCGATTGCCATGTTAGTGTGTATTCATCGTATTTTGCATACACACACACATACACGACCCTTGCACAATGCCTCCTCGCCGTGCTAAACCCACCGACACCAGCACATCCAACCCTAGGCCCACCCGTCGCGCTCGTCGCACACAACCCCCCACCCAATCCACCACCACCAATTCATCTACCACCCCACGCCCCACTGACCCCGTTTACATTGGTGATGCCAAATACGAGGTGTCATTCCATGATGACGACCAAGCCGACCGGTTCATGTCCATGCTCCTCCTAGCAGGAGCTGGTGGTTGGGCAACTCAGCAGTCAGTCGAGCGTGACCTGCCCGTCCTTCAAAGCCTCATTCGTCACATTCGCACTTACCCACCCGATGTCTCCGAGCTTCACATCCCACCCCCACCACTCCTGGTCCTTAGCACATGCCCCCATCACCACCCCTAGAGGGTGGTGCCTCTGCTTGATATTTTCCCATCCAGCTTTTGCCTCCCCCTATTTTTTGTGCCCATCTGTCTTTGTGGGGCCCTGCTTTACCACAGCTAGGGGGACGACCCATTCATGCCTCAGGTCCCTTCTTTTTATTTTTATTTCCATTCTTTTCTTTTATTGACCCCCCATGCATATCTCTGCATTTTCACGACCATATCATCTTGCTAGCACTGTCACGTCTATCTTGGGGGAAGTCAAATTTTTTTGGGTGTGCTGTCGTGTTTCGTTTTTCTTTGTGTGTTTGTTTATTTGTCGTGTCGTGTGATTTTTCTTTCTTTTATTTATTTTTATTTTCTGTTTATATGTCGTGTGGTGTGCTTTTTATTTTTATTCGTATTTTCAGTCTCGTTTGTGTGTTTTTCTTGTCTTTCGTGTCTTTTTGTGTCTGTGCGTATTCCCCCCATATTCATTGCCCTCCCGTATTTAATTCTATTTTATTGAGGGCAATGCAAGTTTCAGCTTGGGGGAGTCGCACTTCATGCGTCATTTGTCTCTTTTTCTTCGTCATTTGAGTCGTTTTTCTCCATCTTTTTCTTTTTCTTTTTCTTTTTCTTTTTCTTTTTCTTTTCTTCTTTTTATCTCTTTCTCCTAGAGATGAACCCTATGATGAATTGCCACAAAATCACACACACCTAGCATGGCATCGATAATCACATTCACTAACCCTATGATATCGAGTCCTCTTGCATTTCATGCATCGTGGGTCCACTTAGCTTTTTGTGAGTCGTGCGTCGTGCCTAGCAGTTGGGTGTGCTTCTACTTTGTGATTGTGTTTTATATACCTGTCCAGGAATGACCCCTAGATTATCATGTTTCGATTTGAATATGCGGTATTTGTTTCTCCTGTCTGCTTCTGCATGCTATATATATATCGTATACTTCATTTCGCATGTGTCGAGATTCCACAATTAAGGACTAGGATAACCCATTTAGCCCATGCTCTAATTAGCGAGAATAGTTTCCTTTGCCCAAGTGTTTGATTCCGATTTCTTTTTTGTTTTACTTGGTGCAAATCCCCTCATCGTGTACCGTTCTCCCACTTGGGAGAGTACACATGTGTATAGCCAAAAACCCAAAAAGAAAAGAAAAAAGAAAAAAAAATTGTATAGCCAAAAAGCCAAAAAATACAAATACCCAAAAACCAAAAAAATTCCCGTGTGAATATTTTCCTACTTGCCGAGAATAAAGGGAAGGCGAGAACTTGCACCGAGTGTTCTACTCCACATCATCTCAACCCCCATCGTTTTCGAAAACACTTGGCTTGGGAACTTTTTAGCTATTATCTAGGCTATAGTGTGGTGATTTCCTTAACCCTAGTTGTGGAGTCCCTGACGCATGATATGTTTCGATTCTTGCTCTATTCTCATGCATGCTTGAGCTATATATTCACCGCTTAATTCGAATCGAATCGATATTTGTGTCATTTCTTGGATTTGTGTATATCAAGCTTTATTGCACATTGTAGATAGTGACACCGACCGCTAGCACACGACCACACTCACTCGCGCTTCACCGCGTGGGCCCAAGACACTTGTCTGGACTCGTATTCCTTGGTTTAGTGATGTGATTTGGTGTTTGCTTGCTTGGTGTGTCGTTTTTGGTTTTGTTGGCCCTGACGGGCGATCTAGGATTTAGAGTTCTCTTTTTCTATCTCTCTCTCTATTTTCTCCCTCCGAGCTCCTACTCTCACTCGTCTTCCTCGAGGACGAGGAAGAGTTAAGCTTGGGGGATTTTGACGTGAGTTTATATTTCATATATTTGCGCACGTTTTCTTCCGTGTTTTCCGGTTATTTTCTGTCGTCTTGTATTCGTTTTCTCGGTTTTCTTGTTTTCTTTCACTTTTCCGTGTTTTTGTATTTTTGCAGGAGTTATACCAGCGTAGGGGACATAAAATGATGATATCGTGAGTCTTCGGAGCAACAGGAGGAGTCACGCGTGATCCAGGGGGTCAAACGACGAAGATCGCATCTTTCAGCCCCTCACCCGACCGGTTGGTCACTTCCAACCGATCGGGTGATGCACGCGTGCACCACCTGGACACAAGTTGGAGCAGCCAAGAAGTCACCCGGTCAAGTCAGAGGCCGGTTCAAACGCCCCAACTCTCTGGATTCTGATGCTGAATGCCAACCGATCGGGTGACCTTCACCCGATCGGTTCACCTGTAGCCGATTCTCTGAAGCCAAGACACGGAGAGATCAACCGATCGGTTCACCCGACAAAACGAAGATCCAATCGATCAGCTTCAACCCTCAACCGACCGTGCCGTGGGACCGGGTGAAGTCCTATTCTGAGCTGCCGAAGAAACAAGCAGGTCACCCGATCGGTTGACTTTTCAACCGATCGGGTGATATCGTATTCTATATATAGGACCCCTAGGTTTTCCAGAAGCGAGAGTTGTTATTTTTTGCTGTTTTTTCTCGCTCTTGACGGCTGTAATTTTTCAGATATTTGTAAGTTTTTCGATGTAACGACCGGTTTTTATTGATACATTTATCTGCTTTTTCTCGTGTGTTATTCTTTTCGTATTCGTTGTTAGACGTTTCTGTCCCCGTACCCGAAACCGTACCCATAACCGTTCTTTTTAATACGTATTATTATTCTTATTATTATCCTTTCGAAAATTATTTTATAATGCATCTTCTTAAATTATTTCAATTACCGATTCAAAATTCAAATTTGAATTTAAAACTTTTAAATGTTTAAAATACTTGCCATGTTAGAACCCTTTTAATAGACTTGATTAGCCCTTATTTCCCCTAATAAATCCCATATAAAACCTATTAATAAGTTTTCAAACTTTTCCATATATAAGCCCTCCATAATAATTATTATTAAAAACAAATTAATTTCGTTATTCAAAAACTTTCTATACTTAAATTAAACCCTAATTTTCCTAAGCTAAACCTAAGGCATTAGCCTACCCACGTGCTGTTGAACCCCACACCCTATTCTTCTTATTGAACCAAGGCTAATATATTAACCCTAAGGTCTAAGCACAGCCACCTATCTCCCTACTTTCCCTTCAACCTCTACCAACATTTTTATAATAAAACCCTAAGACTATAGCAAACTACAACCCAGCTATTATATAATAGACACTAGAGAAAACCTATAACCCTAGGGTATTCTTTCCTCTCCCAACCTATTCACAGCCGCCGCCCTAGGCCCTCTCGCAGCCGTCCCCTCTTCTTCTTCTCCTTCTTCTCCTCAGCCCGCAACCGCAGCCTCTCCTCCTCCTCCTTTTTCTTCTTCCTCACAAGACCGACGCCGGAGCTCCTCTCCCCTCGCCACGCATCACCAGCAGCACGACACGCCCAGGTCCTCTCCCCCTCACCCTCGCAAGCTTCGCAACGGATCTCCTCGCCCCGACCTCGCCCGAGGCCACCGCCACTGCCCGATCCGACGTTCCCCGAGCCCGATCGCCCGAAGCCGCCGTGGCATCGCCGCCCGCCGCTCCGCTCTCGTGCAGTCGCCGCCGTCTCCGAGATCCGCCGCCGATTCCGCTCCCCTGATTCGAACCCGATCCTCTGTTTCGAACAGAGGATCCCCTGAGCAGCTTCTTGCCGCAACCGACCAAGCTCCGTCGGCCACGCCTCCTCGCCGCAGCCTCCCCCGGTTCCTCCCCGACGTGCTGTCTCGATTTCGCCTCCGCCACCGACCTCGATGCACTCCAGAGCCTCCGTCGCTGCTCCTTCTCCTCCATGCTCCACCACAGCCGCCTAGCGCCTCCTTGTCTCGCACACACCGCCAGACACCGTCTCAAGCCTCCAACACCCTGCCGCGGTACCTCTCCCTTCGCAGAAGCCGTCGCTCGTTGTCCGAGTTCACAGCCACCTGCGAGCACGAGCAGGCGATAGAACGTAAACATGTGAGTCTGCGTTCCATTGTTATTTGATCTGAATAATGGATGGATAAATTATATAACACTGCATGATATATATTTATATACCTAAGTACTTAAGTTAGTTACATATATATAAGTGTGTGACAGTTAAGTTAGTCTTTATTAGTTGGGGCAATATACTGGGATTCATTTCATGTATCAGGACTATTATATGCGTCTTGTATGTAATGTTTATAAAATATACCTACTGTTACACTAATTTGTTTATAAGTTAGCTATAATTCGAGTAGTTTTTATGATATATGTTGTAAGTCGTACCTTGTATTTATTCTATACTACAGAAGGTATAAATATGTCTTGTGTATATACGATAAAATGTATTGAATCAGTTAGTTTTATATTACTTGAAATTGGTTGAGAACTTAAAGCTTAATATCGCGGATTCGATCTTGCAGATAAGTCCGTGCCTATCTTACGGACGCGTGTACACCCAAAACGCTTCAGGCAAGTATATACAACCTGCAAATATATGATTTCTTTCCTAAAACTTTTGATGTCACAAGTATATTACTTTCTTCAGACTTTTTCCAAAGACGCAAGTATTTTATCGTGTACTAAACTTAAAAAGTAACGCACACCTTTGGTACTGCCTAGTAAGCAACTTTCATATTCGGAAAAGACTTTAATGAATCCTTTTAATGTATTGGTTGTTTTAGCACTTAAACGATACACATGAAATGCTATTCTTTCTTGTCATTCGATTTATCACGTGATGTGCACCCTATCGAATTGTGAAAACCAAGCCCTCGAGGCAATTACAGATATTTGGGTCTTCGGACAATTTATGGATCATTGGGCCTTCGGGCAATTACGGATTATTGGGCCTTCGGGCATTACGGATATGGGCCCACGGGGCATTTACGGAATGTTTGTCACTCGGCAAACATTAAACTACGGTTGACTTATGGACACTTGGGTGGGGTAGTCTAGTGTAGTAGAGGCTGGAAAGCTGGATTACACTCTAGTGGTGAACTTGACCGACACCTGGCCGGGTCGATGAGTATAGAGTCACGGGTAGCTCCCGTTGACTTGGGTGTGATGCTGGTCACCTCCCCCTCAGACACTGGGCTTGTCACTAGATAGGAGATTGATTGAATGATTGATGCACCCTTCGCCTTACCTCTGTTGATGCTACAACGTAAACTGCTAAAACTATTGTCACGATCGACTATTGCTGTGCACACTACACTTGCTACACCTATTGCTGTACACACTACACCTATCACGACTATTGCTGTTTACACTACACCTGCCATGCCAGTTACTTTACACACTACACCTTGTTGCGTTGCTACTTTGCACACAACACCACTCATGCTCACTGCTCTACACACTACACATGTTATGCTCACATGTTTCCATATGATGCTATGTACTATCTTGTTGGCATCATAGTTGTAAATCATATTATAACCTTGCCGAGGGTCTTTTCCTACTAATGTTTTTAAATCTTGCCGAGCGACCCTTGCTGACGTATATTTCTCGTCTGTGAAATATACGTTAGGTTTTTAGCAGAGTTCCCAGTGAAGTTCACTTGGAGATTGAAGAAGGTGACCAAGGATTATCAAGAGCACGAGATCCGCTACTGAAGACGACGGACACTGCGCCGCTTGCTAAATTTTAATAATTGTTGTATTTTCTTTCAGGTGTATTTTAATTTCCTTGTAACTGTTGTAATGGCCATGCTAGGCCTTTTAATTTTTTTGTGTACTTGTAATCTGGAAGTCAAAGTTTTAATGATGACACCATATTGTGTTGTTCCGATTATTCGCAAGCAAGAATCTGCCAAAGTAGTCATACACAGACGCTTATTGGGTTGGGGCCCGCTCCAACCCAAGCGGGCATGTACACGTCCTCGCCCCAAGTATAATGGGAAGCGGGGCGTGACAGGTTTTAGTGGTGGCCCATGCAGGTCTGCTTCAGCGAAATACTCGGAACAATATAGATGTCATTAGTAACTAGACTGTCTGGATAAATCTTGTACGCAAATGTTTACTTGTTTTTTTGCAGCATGGCAGGAAGACGTAACACTCGACGAGGATCCGGAGCTGCTGGAGCCGGAGAGGACGACATTCGACAGATGCTTGGAGTCATGAGAGATATGCTGAAGGTTCAACATCATTTAGTCCAGCAAGGACGCCAAGCTGCACCAGCTACGCCAGCCGCACCGGTTGCACCAGCTCCGGGGCCTAAGCAGTTCAGAGAGATGCATCCGAAGAGCTTCTCTGGACGAGAGGGCCCGCTAGCGGCCGAAGAATGGCGTCAGAGCACTGAGGATGATTTGGGCCTTGCTCGAATCAATAAATGTGAATGGGTGGAGCTTGCCAGGAAGCAGTTGACAGATAATGCCCGCAGCTGGTGGAATGCGGAGGAAGCCAGGCTGACCAAGCCGATTTCATGGGATACCTTCTGCAAGAGGTTCGACGCCAAGTACTTTCCCAAGTCTATAAAGCGAATGATGGAGAGTCGTTTCATCAACCTGGAGCAGGGCTCTATGACTGTTGATGAGTACGAAGCCGAGTTCACGATGCTGAGTCGCTATGCTCCTGCCATGGTGAAAGAACATGAGGACTGTGCACATCGCTTCCTACAGGGCCTGGATCTAGACATCCAGAGCGTACTGTCTGGGAATACTTTTGCCACTCATGAGGATGTCCTAGTAGCTACGAAGAATCAGGAGCGGATAGCTAATCAGAAGAAGGCGCATCAAGCAGGCAGGCGTCCACAGGAGCCGCCAAAGAACGATCTCCGAACGAGTCAGACCACCGATTTCAAGAAACCTGCAACTCCTGTTGATCCCAGATTTACAGTGGTATGCTATCATTGTAACTGGGTTGGGCACGTCAAGAAGGATTGTCGAGTGTTGTTGAACCAGTGCTTGGCGTGCGGAGCACCTGATCATATTGCCAGGAACTGCTTTCGTCACTCTAGCAACTCTGTATCCGGATCGACTCAATAGGGACCGCCACTAGCCCCTCGGCGTCAGGTTCCTCAACAGGCCAACCCCGAACGTAGTCAGCGCCAAAATTTCTCTATGGTCGCTGAGGAAGTTATGGATGACGTGCCAGTGATGAACACTGACGTTGAACCCTGACCTATCCTTGTATTTATTGATTCGTACCAGGTGCTTACCCTTGTTTTGCTTCTTAGGTGTACCTTTTGCTTCTACTATTTCTTGCTTGTTCTAGGTGTTGTTTTGATAACAATTGATTCGATCGTAGACCCTTTCCTATTCAGCAGTTTCCCTCATCTACATGTCTCTTCCCTCGTTATTACTCTGACCCCATCGTTTAACATGCTTTTACTCGATCGTACCTAGCTTAAGAAATTCCGAGGACGGAATTTTTATAAGGTGGGTAGGATGTAACGACCGGTTTTTATTGATACATTTATCTGCTTTTTCTCGTGTGTTATTCTTTTCGTATTCGTTGTTAGACGTTTCTGTCCCCGTACCCGAAACCGTACCCATAACCGTTCTTTTTAATACGTATTATTATTCTTATTATTATCCTTTCGAAAATTATTTTATAATGCATCTTCTTAAATTTATTTCAATTACCGATTCAAAATTCAAATTTGAATTTAAAACTTTTAAATGTTTAAAATACTTGCCATGTTAGAACCCTTTTAATAGACTTGATTAGCCCTTATCTCCCCTAATAAATCCCATATAAAACCTATTAATAAGTTTTCAAACTTTTCCATATATAAACCCTCCATAATAATTATTATTAAAAACAAATTAATTTCGTTATTCCAAAACTTTATATACTTAACTTAAACCCTAATTTTCCTAAGCTAAACCTAAGGCATTAGCCTACCCACATGCTGTTGAACCCCACACCCTATTCTTCTTATTGAACCAAGGCTAATATATTAACCCTAAGGTCTAAGCACAGCCACCTAGCTCCCTACTTTCCCTTCAACCTCTACCAACATTTTTATAATAAAACCCTAAGACTATAGCAAACTACAACCCAGCTATTATATAATAGACCCTAGAGAAAACCTATAACCCTAGGGTATTCTTTCCTCTCCCAACCTATTCACAGCCGCCGCCCTAGGCCCTCTCGCAGCCGTCCCCTCTTCTTCTTCTCCTTCTTCTCCTCAGCCCGCAACCGCAGCCTCTCCTCCTCCTCCTTTTTCTTCTTCCTCACAAGACCGACGCCGGAGCTCCTCTCCCCTCGCCATGCATCACCAGCAGCACGACACGCCCAGGTCCTCTCCCCCTCACCCTCGCAAGCTTCACAACGGATCTCCTCGCCCCGACCTCGCCCGAGGCAACCGCCACTGCCCGATCCGCCGTTCCCCGAGCCCGATCGCCCGAGGCCGCCGTGGCATCGCCGCCCTCCGCTCCGCCCTCGTGCAGTCGCCACCGTCTCCGAGATCCGCCACCGATTCCGCTCCCCTGATTCGAACCCGATCCTCTGTTTCGAACAGAGGATCCCCCGAGCAGCTTACCAAGCTCCGTCGGCCACGCCTCCTCGCCGCAGCCTCCCCCGGTTCCTCCCCGATGTGCTGTCTCGATTTCGCCTCCGCCACCGACCTCGACGCACTCCAGAGCCTCCGCCGCTGCTTCTTCTCCTCCACGCTCCACCACAGCCGCCTAGCGCCTCCTTGTCTCGCACATGCCGCCAGACACCGTCTCAAGCCCCCAACACCCTGCCGCGGTACCTCTCCCTTCGCAGAAGCCGTCGCTCGTTGTCCGAGTTCGCAGCCACCTGCGAGCACGAGCAGGCGATAGAACGTAAACATGTGAGTCTGCGTTCCATTGTTATTTGATCTGAATAATGGATGGATAAATTATATAACACTGCATGATATATATTTATATACCTAAGTACTTAAGTTAGTTACATATATATAAGTGTGTGACAGTTAAGTTAGTCTTTATTAGTTGGGGCAATATACTGGGATTCATTTCATGTATCAGGACTATTATATGCGTCTTGTATGTAATGTTTATAAAATATACCTACTGTTACACTAATTTGTTTATAAGTTAGCTATAATTCGAGTAGTTTTTATGATATATGTTGTAAGTCGTACCTTGTATTTATTCTATACTACAGAAGGTATAAATATGTCTTGTGTATATACGATAAAATGTATTGAATCAGTTAGTTTTATATTACTTGAAATTGGTTGAGAACTTAAAGCTTAATATCACGGATTCGATCTTGCAGATAAGTCCGTGCCTATCTTACGGACGCGTGTACACCCAAAACGCTTCAGGCAAGTATATACAACCTGCAAATATATGATTTCTTTCCTACAACTTTTGATGGCACACGTATATTACTTTCTTCAGACTTTTTCCAAAGACGCAAGTATTTTATCGTGTACTAAACTTAAAAAGTAACGCACACCTTTGGTACTGCCTAGTAAGCAACTTTCATATTCGGAAAAGACTTTAATGAATCCTTTTAATGTATTGGTTGTTTTAGCACTTAAACGATACACATGAAATGCTATTCTTTCTTGTCATTCGATTTATCACGTGATGTGCACCCTATCGAATTGTGAAAACCAAGCCCTCGAGGCAATTACAGATATTTGGGTCTTCGGACAATTTATGGATCATTGGGCCTTCGGTCAATTACGGATTATTGGGCCTTCGGGCATTACGGATATGGGCCCACGGGGCATTTACGGAATGTTTGTCACTCGGCAAACATTAAACTACGGTTGACTTATGGACACTTGGGTGGGGTAGTCTAGTGTAGTAGAGGCTGGAAAGCTGGATTACACTCTAGTGGTGAACTTGACCGGCACCTGGCTGGGTCGGTGAGTATAGAGTCACGAGTAGCTCCCGTTGACTTGGGTGTGATGCTGGTCACCTCCCCCTCAGACACTGGGCTTGTCACTAGATAGGAGATTGATTGAATGATTGATGCACCCTTCGCCTTACCTCTGTTGATGCTACAACGTAAACTACTAAAACTATTGTCACGATCGACTATTGCTGTGCACACTACACTTGCTACACCTATTGCTGTACACACTACACCTATCACGACTATTGCTGTTTACACTACACCTGCCATGCCAGTTACTTTACACACTACACCTTGTTGCGTTGCTACTTTGCACACTACACCACTCATGCTCACTGCTCTACACACTACACATGTTATGCTCACATGTTTCCATATGATGCTATGTACTATCTTGTTGGCATCATAGTTGTAAATCATATTATAACCTTGCCGAGGGTCTTTTCCTACTAATGTTTTTAAATCTTGCCGAGCGACCCTCGCTGACGTATATTTCTCATCTGTGAAATATACGTTAGGTTTTTAGCAGAGTTCCCAGTGAAGTTCACTTGGAGATTGAAGAAGGTGACCAAGGATTATCAAGAGCACGAGATCCGCTACTGAAGACGACGGACACTGCGCCGCTTGCTAAATTTTAATAATTGTTGTATTTTCTTTCAGGTGTATTTTAATTTCCTTGTAATTGTTGTAATGGCCATGCTAGGCCTTTTAATTTTTTTGTGTACTTGTAATCTGGAAGTCAAAGTTTTAATGATGACACCATATTGTGTTGTTCCGATTATTCGCAAGCAAGAATCTGCCAAAGTAGTCATACACAGACGCTTATTGGGTTGGGGCTTCACCGCTCCAACCCAAGCGGGCCCGTACACGTCCTCGCCCCAAGTATAATGGGAAGCGGGGCGTGACATTCGATCTTTGTCAAACTTTAATATAGTGTTATTAGCATTGATCTTACTGCTTTTCCATCGCCTGATCATGATTTTTACGGTCGATTTCGATTTAGATCGCTTTTTACTAAATATGTGTGAGTAGTTCCCAAATCTGGGATTTTGGTGGAAACCCCTTCGTGGGTTCTCCCCGATGCGTCCATAGGACTAGGAAATTGATTGGGATTAGGAATATACCTGTTACGCGGGGTGTTTTATTGTCATCGACGGGAAAAAGACCGCCTTTGACCGTTGGGCCAAGGGGGAATAAACTTGGCGGTTGACTCCCTAGCCATAGCTCACGCCCTCAGCGTAGATGTCGAATCCTAGCACGCGGGAGCGGCAGGATGAGGCGTTGGGAGTTATCGTTGCGAGCTTAGTGCTCCCGGAGTTGGTCAGTGTTAATGGACACGGGAGTGCCCACTGACCGAACCCGTGAAGTCCGGCATATCATCATGGGCACCGACCGGAATATCAGGCCCATGGGACGCTGGTACCACTTTCAGAGGCAACATCTCACCATTAGACCCTAATTCCGATCGTTATCCTACCCGTAGGCCGTATCGGCGAGAATCACACGATAGGGTGGAAACCAAAGTCCCGGGTTTTTCCTTTATATTGTTTATCCCTTGCATTCCATTTACTGTGACAACCCATTATCCGATTCGAGCTAGCTCGCTCATGGGGTGAATCCGATCCTTCTTGACACATGCACAACCACGCCTAGCTGAGTTCGATCCCCAAGCCACACTACAACACCGTGCGCTTGCGGTTACAAATATTTAAATCTCACGCCCCCAATTATATATTGCACACATCATCTCGAGACGCGCTAAAACCGGGGGACGTCAGTGACCTAGTCTATAATGCCAGAGAGTAAATTCTGGTGATGTAGAACACTACTGGTGCACCATCAGATTAGCTTCTATAGGTTAGATGTATGTTTGATAAAGGCCTGACGGGAGTCCTTTAAAACGTTCTAGGATGGTTTTAATACCATCCTTATGACGAGTAACATACAAATATTCAATACTATTGAAATCATCAGTTTCCAAGTGATATCCGTTTAAACGGATGTCCTTGAAACTTAGTAGATTTCTGTTTGATTTTGGAGAAAATAAAGCATCTTTTATTATAACTTGCGTTTGGTTTGGGAGCAATAAAATTGCTTCACATGATCCTTCTATTATATTATGTAGTCCTAAAATTGTAGTGACGGGACCATGATAATTAATGATGCTACGATGCTATTAAAATAGCATCTGTCTCAAAGGATCATGCGCGTGGAGGCACTGTCCACTAGGCATTCACACCTCGTCTCTAGAAAAGAATGTAAAAACTTTTATGAAAAGGAAAACTACATTCGATTCATAAATTGATAACTTTTCAAATCTAATCCTGATCAAAACATCTTGACTAATCATGTCTTGACCAAATCGGTCTCCTAATCAAAACATCTTAACCAAAACCACGTATTATCTCAATATCTTAATTAATTGATCTTCTAATAAAATCTTAACTATATTAATCTTGCTAAATCTTAACCTTATCTTAATGAATCCTAATGAATCTAAATAACTGAATCTAAACTTAACTATATTTTTCTAAATCAAATCCTAGCTAGATATCTAAACTAGTTGGATTTTCTAAAACCAGATTTTGAACCCTATATCTAATCACCCTAACTAAATTGATTTTTAATTACCAAATTATCTTATAATACCTTATAAATTCAATGAGTTTTATTAAAATCTAATAAAATTCTAACTAAATATCCTTACCTAAAATCATCATATTAATGGATTCCTGTTAACTAGTTCGTTAATATCCTAACTAAATATCTTTTTCACTATTCTAATCCCAAACAACTCACCCACAATCCCAGCTGACTTCGCAACTAACCCCATCTATATCCCCATTCACCCACATTCCCCAGGCGCACGACCAACGCACGACAAGCCCTCTCCTTTTCCAAAAGCTTAAGCCTCAGCTTCCTCCTTCCCTCTCAAAAAACAAAGCCCGTCCTTTTTCTTCATAAAACCAAACAACAGCGCATATCTCCGACTCCAAGTAAGCAAAGAATTCAGTTCTTACAGGTAAATGCTCAATATCCAAGTAGGCTTTACAAATCCTTCGTTCGACCCAAAAAACCCCAGGCGCATACTCCGCTCGTCCTTATTCTCCTTCCTCCTCAAAAACCCAACCGCCGATCACCTCTCTTCCCCCTACAAACACAGCACCACCACCTCACACCCTTAAAGCTCCGACGACCCCCTCGAATCCCAAGCGAACCCCTCGCAGCGCTCCACTCCGGTGACAACTCTCGTCGCCTCACCCTTCCCAGCCACGAACCCAACCACCAACTCTGCCACCTCTCCCGTTGCAGTGCACACTCCTTCGCCGACGTCCTCTGAGCGACCCTCCGACCAGCCACGTTCTGCCGACAGACCCGCTTCCTTCCTCCGCCACTCCAACCAGCGACGTCAACACCGCCCTCCCTCAAACTCACCCCACAGTGCCTCATCCTCAAGAGCCCCACACTCAGGCAACGACCCCAGTCCCTAAGCAAACACCCTTCTCCATGTCGCCACCACCCACTCACAGCCACCATCGACCTCTTCTCCTGCCAGCAGCCTGCCAACACCCTCCTTGCCGTCGCATTTCCCCACCTGCATGCCCTAAAAACCCACAAGCCCGTCTCCCTTTTCTCCGACTTCACGCCACCGACATCCGCCCGCACCAACCTTGCACCGCCATTACAGCCTTCTTTCTGATATAGCCTCTCCACCTCCAACCCTGACACCGACGAAACCCAGCTCTCCCCCTCCTTCTCCATTCAAGCCCCCGATGACGACAGCCACTTCCCTTGAAATTGTTTGCACCGCTGCCGCCTTGGACAACCCGACATCCCGACTTCACATAGTCAGCCTCTCCTCCCTCCCCAGTCCCTCTTGAACCTGTGCAGTCCTCCTGCACCCTCGCTGCCACCGCTTGGACCGCTGCCCAACGCCAACTGGAGCTCACCAACCTTCGCCCCCAACCATCGACTTCCACCGTGCCTCTCCCTTCCATAGACCTCATCTTCGAACACCATGCTGTAGCAAGATAACGATAATACGGTGAGTTTCAATGTAAAGTGCTTACATACATACATACATACATACATACATACATACATACATACATATATATATATACATATATATATATATATATATATATATATATAGGGTAAAATGAGCCTGAGCTCGTGCTCAGATGGGATTCCTGCGGTCGACCCCTCATGACCGTCCGATCAGATCCCCCGGCTGTTGTTAAAAGCGGAACATGAGGAACTTTTGGTGCAATTACCAACGCGCCCTTACGCGACCGGAACTTTTGGGGCAATTACCATCCCGCCCTTATAGCCCCTATGAAAGCAACTTTTTAGAATTGTTGGTGCAATTACCATCCCGACTTTTATATCCTTTTCAAAGAAATAGTTTACACTATACGGCACCATTGTGCGCGTCGACCCAAAACGGAGTATATTACTCCCCGCGCACAACGCGCTACAGCCTACGCATCGTGCACGGTGTTGGCTTAAATTGCAAAAGTGTTGAGAAGTTACCAACCGTGCGCACGACGGGCAAAATTACCCCCGTCGTGCGCGAGGGGGAAAACGCAACGTGTAAAGCAATTTCCATCCGTGCGCATGACGTGCAAAATTACCCCGTCGTGCGTGAGGGGTAAAACACAACGTGTAAAGCAATTTCCATCCGCGCGCACGACGGGCAAAATTACCGCCGTCGTGCGTGAGGGGTAATGCGAAACATGTAAAGGAATTTCCGCCCGCGCGCACGACGGGCAAAATTACCCCCGTCGTCCGCGTGGGTTAAAACGCCTAGTGTGCAGCAATTTCCATCCGCGCGCACGACGGGCAAAATTAACCCCATCGTCCGCGGGGGTTAAAACGCCTAGTGTGAAGCAATTCACATCCGCGCGCACGACGGGCAAAATTACCCACGTCGTGCGCGTGGGTTAAAACGCCTAGTGTGCAGCAATTTCCATCCGAGCGCACGACGGGCAAAATTAACCCCGTCGTCCGCGGGGGTTAAAACGCCTAGTGTGAAGCAATTCACATCCGCGCGCACGACGGGCAAAATTACCCCCGTCGTGCGCGTGGGTTAAAACGCCCAGTGTGCAGCAATTTGCATCTTAACGCACGACGGGCAAAATTAACCACGTCGTCCGCGGGGGTTAAAACGCCTAGTGTGAAGCAATTCACATCTGCGCGCACGACGAGCAAAAATAACCCCGTCGTGCGCGTCGTCCGCGGGCTTAAAACGTACAAGTGTCGAGCAATTTCCATCCGCGCGCACGACGGGCAAAATTACCCTGTCGTGCGCGTGGGTTAAAACGCATAGTGTGGAGCAATTTCCATCCGTGCGCAAGACGGGCAAAATTAACCCCGTCGTCCGCGGGGGTTAAAACGCCTAGTGTGAAGCAATTCACATCCGCGCGCACGACGGGCAAAAATAACCCCGTCATGCACGTCGTCCGCGGGGCATAAAACGCAAAAGTGTCGAGCAATTTCCATCTGCGCGCACGACGGGCAAAATTACCCCCGTCGTGCGCGTGGGTTAAAACGCCTAGTGTGGAGCAATTTCCATCCGAGCGCACGACGGACAAAATTAACCCCGTCGTCCGCGGGGTTAAAACGCACAAGTGTGCAGTAATTTCCATCCGCGCTCACGACGGGTAAAATTAACCCCGTCGTGCGCGTCGTGTGCGGGCAAACGCACAAGTGTGGAGCAATTTCCAGCCGTGCGCACGATGGGCAAAATTACCACCGTCGTGCGTGAGGGGGAAAACGCAAGGTGTAAAGCAATTTCCACCCGCGCGCACGACGGGCAAACTTACCCCGTCGTGCGCGTGGGTTAAAACGCCTAGTGTGCAGCAATTTCCATCCGAGGCACGACGGGCAAAAATTAACCCCGTCGTCCGCGGGGGTTAAAACGCACAAGTGTGAAGCAATTTCCATCCGCGCGCACGACAGGCAAAATTACCCCCGTCGTGCGCGTGGGTTAAAACGCCTAGTGTGGAGCAATTTCCATCCGATCGCACCACGGGCAAAATTAACCCCGTCGTCCGCGGGGGTTAAAACACACAAGTGTGCAGCGACGGGCAAAATTAACCCCGTCGTGCGCGTCGTGTGCGGGCAAATGCACAAGTGTGGAGAAATTTACAGCCGTGCGCACGACGGGCAAAATTACCCCATCGTGCGCGAGGGGAAAAACGCAATGTGTAAAGCAATTTCCATCCGCGCACACGACGGCCAAACTTACCCCGTCGTGCGCGTGGGTTAAAACACCTAGTGTGCAGCAATTTCCATCCGAGCACCGTGGCTTAAAATGCCTAGTGTGCAGCAATTTCCATCCGAGCGCACGACGGGCAAACTTACCCCGTCGTGCGCGTGGGTTAAAACGCCTAGCGTGCAGCAACTTCCATCCGAGCGGACGACGGGAAAAATTAACCCCGTCGTGCGCGGTGGTTAAAATGCCTAGTGTGAAGCAATTACCCCCGTCGTGCGCAGGAAACGCACAAGTGTGGAGCATTTACCAACCGTGTGCACGACAGGCAAAAATTACCCCCGTCGTGCGCGAGGGGTAAAACGCAACGTGTAAAGCAATTTCCATCCCTGTCGTGCGCGTGGGTTAAAACGCCTAGTGTGCAGCAATTTCCATCTGAGCGCACGACGGGCAAAATTAACCCCGTCGTGCCCGGGGGTTAAAACGCCTAGTGTGAAGCAATTCACATCCGCGCGCACGACGGGAAAAAATAACCACATTGTGCGTGTCATCTGCGGGGCATAAAACGCAAAAGTGTCGAGCAATTTCCATCCGCGCGCACGACGGGCAAAATTACCCCCGTCGTGCGCCTGGATTAAAACGCCTAGTGTGGAGCAATTTCCATCCGAGCGCACGACGGACAAAATTAACCCCGTCGTCCGCGGGGGTTAAAACGCACAAGTGTGCAGCAATTTCCATCCGTGTGCATGACGGACAAAATAACCCCGTCGTGCGCGTCGTGTGCGGGCAAACGCACAAGTGTGGAGCAATTTATAGCCGTGCGCACGACGGGCAAAATTACCCCCGTCGTGCGTGAGGGGGAAAACGCAATGTGTAAAGCAATTGTAACGACCACTTTTCGTTGTACCTTGTTCGTGCACGTGCTTTTGGCCGTGCACGTGTTTATTTTAGACTTTACTTGATTGTGAACACTTTCGTGTGATATGCCGTTGTGAATGCCTATGAGAGTATTAAATAGTGGCACTAATTTGGAATGACGTTTCTCGAGTCGTTTTCCCACAATTTAATCTTATTCGATGAGACGTGACGATTTTCACTTTTGACGGGAGACGTTTCTATTTTTAGTTTCGTCGTCCGACGTCAAAATTGAGTTCCTTCTTCTTAGTTAGCTCACATTCGTCATCACGATCACCATGAAATTTATTTTATAATTTTTAGAGTTTATTTGACAACTTATATATTTTTAACAAGGTTTATAATATTTTTAATAATTTATTTTTAAATTAATTTCGGCCAAATAAAATTTATTTGAGTTTTAAAAGTTTTAAAGAATTTTTGAGCCAATTTCCAGCTCATTTGGACCAGGTCAAATTCTTGGGTGAGTTGGAGAAGTTGAATTTCAAATTTTAAATTATTTTAAACTTCTAATCCTATTAGATTTAGCCCTAGACCAAGTTAACCCATCTACACTATATAAACAACCCCTAGGAAGACCTATTTTCGAAAGAAATTAACCCTAGCCTCTTCCAAAACTCAGATTTGACGTTGCGACGATTCGTCGCAAAGTTGCGACGATTCGTCGAAAAGTTGCGACGATTCGTCGCAAAGTTGCGACGATTCGTCGCAACGTTGCGACGAACGGCTGCCGCACGACCGAAGAGATTGCCCCCGTTCCCCCGCTCCGACCGAATCCCAACCCCGCTCACGCTCCGCTACGCACGCTGCAGCAGCCGCCACCCCCGTTCCGCCGCTCTGACCGAGAGAGGCCCTCGGTCAGACCGAGAGCTTCAACCCCGCACAGCGCCCGCACCAACCCCCGCTTGTCGCCCCGCTCCGCACCGCGCCCGACCGACCCGCTTCTCTGCACCGACCGATGTTGCAAGCGTTGCAACGTTGCAACATCGCGCCCCCCACATCCAAGCGCCTGACCGAGCCCCTCTCCCGCACTGACCGAGAAGCAACCCCGCACCAAGCACAACCCCGCAGCCGCTGCACGCCCCAAGCGCCGCAACCCCGCATTCTCTGTGCACGACCGACGGATCTTCCTGCATTGGCTGTGTACGACCGAGAGCCACTCGTCGCAACCCCGCACCCGTCGCACCACTTGCCACCGTGGGCCCCCCAAGTTCTCCAGAGGTATTGTGGGTCCCCCAAAGGTCCCTAGGACTACTGTAGGCCCCACCTAGGTGCTTTCTCTTCGAGGATTCGTTGCGTACGACGTTGCGACACGTCGTAGCCCGTCGTCGCACATGCTAGCTTTGGAATCTGGAATCGTCGCCCGGTTGATTGCTCTGAAACTTCCAGCGAGGAATCTAATTGGAATCTGGACTTGGAGCATGATATTATTATTCCAACCCCCGGCGTCGCTACCCGACGCCGGTGTAGCTTTCGCGTCGTGTTGAGGTAACGCTTTGCACCCCTAGGACCCCAAACCCAATGCATGCTAATCAAAACTAAAATCAGTATTTTTAAAGTATTTTAAATGTTTTAGAATTCACTAATCAAGATTAATAAAACGAATGTAGGCCGGTGGACTTGTGCACGTAGGATTATTGTGTTTTGGACTCGTTGGACGGTGTTGCTCAGACGTGATACTTGCAGGCAAGTGAAACTTGCCAACTCTTGTGTAGGGCCATGTTTTTAGGCCACTTCCTTGCTTTCATCGTAAAAGAGACTAGTCAGTGAAATGATAGCTGGCTAGATGCCTACTTGATCTAGTTTGACAACGAAACTAGATCCGTCACCTAAATGATCTAGCTTGACAACGAAGCTAGATCCAACTCTTTAAACTTGTTGTTCATGCATACTAAACTGTCACATTTACTTTCCTTACCTGTACGTTTTACTACTTGCCATGTCATGTCATCCATGCATTGAATGTCGCATTCGTAGCACACGCTACATACTTGTACTTGCTTGTCCCGGGCAAGGTGCACCCCTACGCCATACTTGTTAAAAACACTTCCTGGCTCGTGATCCAGAAGCGAGCATTCCCGTTTGGGGGTAAGGCCCTGGCTCGATACACGTGGAGGGGTAGGGTTGAGCGACCACTCAGCGTAGAAGTGTGCCCGTACAGCCTCTTCAGTTGTAAGGCGTGAACTCTGTGCACGAGGTGCTTACTTTTCTTGTCTTGTACTTGTCTTGTGAATGTCATGCCATGCTCGTACTTTACTTTACTTTACCTTACTTGTTGCACTCATACTTTAACTGCCATGTCATTGCATCATGCTAGAACTGCTAGGTTGCTTTACTTTCAGTTTCCTTGCACAAGTCTTCCAGACTTGCTGACATGTGCCCCTTGCTCTTTTGGGTGTCACATGTTAGACACTGAGCCAGAGACAGTCGTTGAGGACGAGGTGTTTGCTGACGCGGAGCCTGAGCCTACTTTCGACGAGGAGTACGAGGACACCGGAGACCAGTCTTAGTGACTGTGGAGTTACTTTTACTTTAGCTTGTTGTTAGTTGTCGGTGCTTGCACCATTACTTTGCTTTCGTACTTTGTACTTTTGTTGGCCATGCTGGGGCCTCTTTTAGACTCTTTTATTTTAGCCTGGTGGCTTTTCTGCGATGTTGGAATTTATTATGGATATTCTGAGATTTCTTCTTTGTCTCTTTTCCTTATTATTATCCTTGTTTCGTTTCGCGTTGCAAGGACCTGCAGTTAAATTTGATTGACGCTTATCGGACTTGCAGCTTTGTAGCTTCAAGTCTGAGCGGACCTCCTCACGCTTCGCCTCCACGTTTTTAGGAAGCGGGGCGTGACAGGTTTTGTTGGTGGCCCATGCAGGTCCTATCTTGCGATTGCGAACTAACGGAACAACGATAATAAACGGATTATCCATTAAATAAATTGCAACATCCAAGTCATTAAGCTTTGAGTCTAATTTGTTTGCTCGTTTTCTATGTCCTTAGATGGCTGGACGACGACAGACCCGATCTGGTAGTGGGCCCAATCGTGCTGAGGAGCCGGATAGAGAGCCCACCAATGCTGAGATCATGAGGATGATGCATCAGATGATGCAGGTGCAGCAGGGCATGCTCCAGACCACTCAGAGTGCTCCTCGCCACGAGCCAGGAGCGAAGCAGTTTCGAGAGCTGGGCCCGACATACTTTGATGGATCTGAAGGAGCGATGGCTGCAGAGGAGTGGATCAGGAACACCGAGGATAATCTGAAGATTTCGAAGGTCAACCCGGTTGGATGGGTTGATCTGGTGAAGAAGCAGCTTAAGGATAATGCCCGAAACTGGTGGGATGCAGAGGAGGAGCTGTTGACGACACCGATACCTTGGGCTACTTTCAAGTCTCGGTTCGATGAGGAGTACTTTCTGAAGGCTGCCAGGAGGGAGATGTTGCAGCGCTTCATTGAGCTGAAGCAGGGGAATCTGACGGTGGACCAGTACCACTAGGAGTTTACTAGGCTGAGTCGCTTCGCGCCGAAGATGGTGGAGGATGCTGAAGAGAAGGCTCAGAAGTTTCTGCAGGGTCTATCTCTAGACTTGCAGAGTCTGGTGTCTACGTCAGATATGGAGTCATATCAGAAGTTACTGGTAGCTGCTCGGAGACAGGAGAAGATTACGAAGCTGAAGAGAGGACAGATTTTTGGAGCTGGGAAGAGGCCTATGGAGCAGTCTAGGCCTGGGGTCAAGCCTACCCAGTCAGTGCAGTTCAAGAGGCCAGGTGGGCCTACTGTGAAGACTTGCCATTTCTGCGGCAAGACTGGCCACATCAAGGAGCAGTGCAGGAAATTTCTGGGGCAGTGCCTGATCTGTGGAGATGCTACTCATGTAGCGAGGGATTGTCGGCATGCGAACAAGCTGAGGAGAGGACCTGATGGAGCACAGCTACAGAGGGGACCAGTTGCAGCCCAGCCCTTGCAGCAGAGAGCACCTGTACCTGCTGGACGTGGAGCGCCTCTTCTTCCGCAGAAGCAGGCGTATCAGCAGGCTGTTCAGCCAAGGAGGCAGGCTTACTTGATGACTGCAGTGGAGACCGAGGCTGTGGACGAGGTTATTGCAGGTAACCCTCTGTCTAGTTGTTCTTTTGTTAAGTTAGTTGATTGTTAGATTATGTTTGTTGCTTGCATATGATTGGTTGTTAGAATAGGTTTGATTGTTAGTCTGTTTGTTAGGTGTGATTTTGGTTTGCACGTTTCCTGCACGAGTCCTCTTTGACTCTGGTGCATCGATATGCATTATATCCCGGAGCTTCGTGGAGAAGCATTCCTTGACGACTTCCCCTCTTCCCAAGAGTTGGAACATCGTTACAGGAAATGGCGTAATCTCGGTGCATCGTGGGTGCAATTCTTGCCCTTTGGTGGTTTGTGGACATGAGCTTTACGCTGATTTTATTGTCCACGACATCATCAACTATGATGCAGTGCTTGGAATGGATTGGCTATCGAGTTTCTATGCTACGATCGATTGTCGGAGGAAGATGGTGGTGTTCGAGATCCCAGGACATCCTGTGTTTGAGTTCAGCCGAGGTAGCAGTTCGCTTGGCCCTGTCAGGTTTCGGGCCAAGCCGGTGGAGATCGTTGCTATGCAGATGGAGCAGAGTAGACCAGCTGTGGTTCGTGAGTTCGACGACGTCTTCCCCGAGGAGATGTCTGGACTGTCACCCGATCGAGCTCTCGAGTTTTCGATCGACCTTGTTCCGGGAGCGCAACCTATTTCGAAGGCGTCGTATCGGATGGCACCAGCAGAGTTGGAGGAGTTGCATAGGCAACTAGACGAGCTTTTGCAGAAGGGCTACATCAATCCTAGCGTGTCTCCGTGGGGAGCACCGGTGTTGCTGGTGAAGAAGAAGGATGGTTCACGTCGCATGTGTGTGGATTACCGGGAGCTGAATGCTGTGACTATCAAGAATAAATATCCCTTGCCTCGTATTGATGATATTTTTGATCAGCTCGAAGGATCGAGGGTGTTCTCTAAATTGGATTTGAGAAGTGGCTACCATCAGATTAAGGTGAAGAAGGACGACATCCCGAAGACAGTGTTCAGGACAAAGTATGGTCACTACGAGTTCGTGGTCATGCCCTTCGGCGTAACCAATGCGCCCGCAGTTTTTATGAACCTGATGAATCTGGTCTTCTATGACTTTCTAGACAAGTTCGTCGTCATCTTTATTGACGATATTCTGATCTATTCGAAGTCGGAGGAAGAGCATGCATCGCACTTGAGGACAGTGTTGGAGATCTTGAGGAAGCATCGTTTGTATGCGAAGTATTCCAAGTGCGAGTTTTGGCTGGATAGAGTTGCTTTTCTCGGGCATGTGGTGTCTGGTGATGGAATTTCTGTGGACCCCGAGAAGATTGTGGCTATCAGAGAGTGGCCAGTTCCGCAGTCAGCGTCAGAGATTCGGAGTTTTCTTGGGCTTGCAGGCTATTACCGACGTTTCATTAAGGACTTTTCTCGGATTGCTGAGCCGATGACCAGACTTACGCGGAAGGATGTACCTTATGTTTGGTCTGATGATTGCGAGAAGGCTTTTGGTATTCTGAAGGAGAGGTTGATGACTGCCCCTGTACTTGCTGTGCCTGATCGGAGTGGAGGATTCGAGATCTTTTGCGACGCTTCTGGCAAGGGTCTTGGATGTGTGTTGCATCAGCATGGGCATGTGGTTGCGTATGCTTCTCGTCAGCTTAAGGCTCATGAGAAGAATTACACGACACATGATTTGGAGTTGGCTGCCGTCGTGTTTGCGCTGAAGATTTGGAGGCACTTCCTGCTGAGTGAGAGGGTGAAGATCTTCACCGATCACAAGAGCTTGAAGTATATCTTTACACAGAAGGAGCTCAACATGCGACAGCGTCGATGGCTGGAGCTCATGGCAGACTATGAGATCGACTTGCAGTACCACCCTGGCAAGGTGAATGTGGTTCCGGATGCGCTGAGCAGACTTCCAGCGGTGATGATGTTGACCTCGCAGTGGAGATTGCAGCAGGATTTTTGCGAGACTGGTATCGAGATTATTCTTCCTGGAGAGACTTCTTCGTTGATGAGCATGCAGATACAGTCGACGATCGTGGATAGGATCAAGGCTGGACAGGCTGGAGATGATAAGCTGGTGAAGATCCGGGAGCAGGTGGAAGCCGGTCTGCGGACTGACTTTTTGATTCACGAGGAAGGATCGTTGAGATTTGGAGCCAGGTTGTGTGTGCCAGCTGGAGATATCAGAGAGGAATTATTGGTGGAGGCACACAGTTCGCCGTATTCTGTACATCCTGGTGGGACCAAGATGTACAAGGACCTTCGCCTGAACTATTGGTGGCATGGTATGAAGAGGAGTGTGGCTCGGAGTGTAGCCAAGTGTTTGGTTTGCCAACAAGTAAAGGCGTAGCATCAGCGTACGGCAGGGTTGCTACAACCGCTTCCGATTCCGGAGTGGAAGTGGCAGCACATCACTATGGATTTCGTGACTGGACTACCTCGGAGTCCGAAGCAGAATGACGCGATTTGGGTGATCGTAGACCGATTGACCAAATCCGCGCACTTTATTCCCTTTCGAGTGGGACAGTCTACTGAGACGCTAGCGAGGAGATACATGGAGGTAAATACGTTTACTCTCCGTTTCTATTTCCTTTTTCCTAGTTTAGATAGTGATGTAACGTGAATCGTGCAGGAGATCGTACGACTTCACGGAGTCCCCGTGAGTATCGTGTCGGACAGAGACACGAGATTCACATCTCAGTTTTGGTAGAGTCTGCAGAAGAGCTTGGGTACGAGTCTGAGTTTCAGCACGGCGTACCACCCGCAGACGGATGGCCAGTCCGAGAGGACGATTCAGATCTTGGAGGATATGTTGAGAGCATGCATGCTGGACTTTAAGGGATCTTGGGAGGATCATCTCCATCACGTTGAGTTTGCCTACAATAACAGCTACCAGGCGAGTATTGGAATGGCGCCTTTCGCCGCGCTATATGGAAAGAAATGTCGATCGCCACTGAGCTGGGATGACATTGGAGATCGGGAGCTGTTAGGACCGGAGATGATCGTGGAGGCCGTGGATGTTGTGAGGAACATTCGGGAGAAGCAGAGGGTTGCGCAGGACCGTTTCAAGCATTGGGCAGATGCTAAGAGGAGGCCTTTGGAGTTTCAGCCTGGCGATCATATCTTCCTGAAGATTTCTCCGAACCGCAGAGTTATTCGATTCGGAAAGAGAGGCAAGCTGAGTCCGAGGTTCATTGGACCATTCGATGTTCTGGAGAGAGTTGGAGCTGTGGCTTATCTCTTGGCGTTGCCACCGTCGCTGGTGGGAGTTCACGACGTATTTCACGTATCTCAGTTACGTCGATACGTTAGTGATCCATCCCATGCTGTGGACTTCTCAGAGATTACGGTTCGTCCAGATCTGTCTTATGATCAGTAGCCAGTTGAGATTCTGGATCGTCGACAGAAGCAGCTGAGGAATAAGACCGTCGACTTGGTTCGAGTGCAGTGGCGTCACGGTTCCCCCGGTGAGTCCACCTGGGAGCGTGAAGATGAGATGAGAGAGCGTTTCCCGCACCTTTTCCCGAGCAGTGCTTGATGTTGATTCCGAGGACGGAATCATTTCTAAGGTGGGGAGGATGTAACGACCACTTTTCGTTGTACCTTGTTCGTGCACGTGCTTTTGGCCGTGCACGTGTTTATTTTAGACTTTATTTGATTGTGAACACTTTCGTGTGATATGCCGTTGTGAACGCCTCTGAGAGTATTAAATAGTGGCACTAATTTGGAACGACGTTTCTCGAGTCGTTTTCCCACAATTTAATCTTATTCGATGAGACGTGACGATTTTCACTTTTGACGGGAGACGTTTCTATTTTTAGTTTCGTCGTCCGACGTCAAAATTGAGTTCCGTCTTCTTAGTTAGCTCACATTCGTCATCACGATCACCATGATATTTATTTTATAATTTTTGGAGTTTATTTGACCACTTTTATATTTTTAACAAGGTTTATAATATTTTTAATAATTTATTTTTAAATTAATTTCGGCCAAATAAAATTTATTTGAGTTTTAAACGTTTTAAAGAATTTTTGAGCCAATTTCCAGCTCATTTGGACCAGGTCAAATTCTTGGGTGAGTTGGAGAAGTTGAATTTCAAATTTTAAATTATTTTAAACTTCTAATCCTATTAGATTTAGCCCTAGACCAAGTCAACCCATCTACACTATATAAACAACCCCTAGGAAGACCTATTTTTGCAAGAAATTAACCATAGCCTCTTCCAAAACTCAGATTTGACGTTGCGACGATTCGTCGCAACGTTGCGACGAACGGCTGCCGCACGACCGAAGAGATCGCCACCGTTCCCCCGCTCCGACCGAAGCCCAACCCCACTCACGCTCCGCTCCGCACGCTGCAGCAGCCGCCGCCCCCGTTCCCCCGCTCTGACCGAGAGAGGCCCTCGGTCAGACCGAGAGCTTCAACCCCGCACAGCGCCCGCACCAACCCCCGCTTGTCGCCCCGCTCCGCACCGCGCCCGACCGACCCGCTTCTCCGCACCGACCGGTGTTGCAAGCGTTGCAACGTTGCAACATCGTGCCCCCGCATCCAAGCGCCTGACCGAGCCCCTCTCCCGCACTGACCGAGAAGCAACCCCGCACCAAGCACAACCCCGCAGCCGCTGCACGCCCCAAGCGCCGCAACCCCGCATTCTATGTGCACGACCGACGGATCTGCCCGCATTAGCTGTGTACGACCGAGAGCCACTCGTCGCAACCCCGCACCCGTCGCACCACTTGCCACCGTGGGCCCCCCAAGTTCTCCAGAGGTATTGTGGGTCCCCCAAAGGTCCCTAGGACTACTGTGGGCCCCACCTAGGTGCTTGCTCTTCGAGGATTCGTCGCGTATGACGTTGCGACACGTCGTAGCCCGTCGTCGCACGTGCTAGCTTTGGAATCTGGAATCGTCGCCCGGTTGATTGCTCTGAAACTTCCAGCGAGGAATCTAATTGGAATCTGGACTTGGAGCACGATATTATTATTCCAACCCCCGGCGTCGCTACCCGACGCCGGTGTAGCTTTCGCGTCGTGTTGAGGTAACGCTTTGCACCCCTAGGACCCCAAACCGAATGCATGCTAATCAAGACTAAAATCAGTATTTTTAAAGTATTTTAAATGTTTTAGAATTCACTAATCAAGATTAATAAAACGAATGTAGGCCGGTGGACTTGTGCACGTAGGATTATTGTGTTTTGGACTCGTTGGACGGTGTTGCTCAGACGTGATACTTGCAGGCAAGTGAAACTTGACAACTATTGTGTAGGGCCATGTTTTTAGGCCACTTCCTTGCTTTCAGCGTAAAAGAGACTAGTCAGTGAAATGATAGCTGGCTAGACACCTACTTGATCTAGTTTGACAACGAAACTAGATCCGTCACCTAAATGATCTAGCTTGACAACGAAGCTTGATCCAACTCTTTAAACTTGTTGTTCATGCATACTAAACTGTCACGTTTACTTTCCTTACATATACGTTTTACTACTTGCCATGTCATGTCATACATGCATTGAATGTCGCATTCGTAGCACACGCTACATACTTGTACTTGCTTGTCCCGGGCTAGGTGCACCCCTACGCCATACTTGTTAAAAACACTTCCTGGCTCGTGATCCAGAAGCGAGCATTCCCGTTCGGGGGTAAGGCCCTGGCTCGATACACGTGGAGGGGTAGGGTTGAGCGACCACTCAGCGTAGAAGTGTGCCCGTACAGCCTCTTCAGCTGTAAGGCATGAACTCTGTGCACGAGGTGCTTACTTTTCTTGTCTTGTACTTGTCTTGTGAATGTCATGCCATGCTCATACTTTACTTTACTTTACCTTACTTGTTGCACTCATACTTTAACTGCCATGTCATTGCATCATGCTAGAACTGCTAGGTTGCTTTACTTTCAGTTTCCTTGCACAAGTCTTCCAGACTTGCTGACATGTGCCCCTTGCTCTTTTGGGTGTCACATGTTAGACACTGAGCCAGAGACAGTCGATGAGGACGAGGTGTTTGTTGACGCGGAGCCTGAGCCTACGTTCGACGAGGAGTACGAGGACACCGGAGACCAGTCTTAGTGACTGTGGAGTTACTTTTACTTTAGCTTGTTGTTAGTTGTCGGTGCTTGCACCATTACTTTGCTTTCGTACTTTGTACTTTTGTTGGCCATGCTGGGGCCTCTTTTAGACTCTTTTATTTTAGCCTGGTGGCTTTTCTGCGATGTTGGAATTTATTATGGATATTCTGAGATTTCTTCTTTGTCTCTTTTCCTTATTATTATCCTTGTTTCGTTTCGCGTTGCAAGGACCTGCAGTTAAATTTGATTGACGCTTATCGGACTTGCAGCTTTGTAGCTTCAAGTCTGAGCGGACCTCCTCACGCTTCGCCTCCACGTTTTTGGGAAGCGGGGCGTGACAGCAATTTCCATCCGCGTGCACGACGGGCAAACTTATCCCGTCGTGCGCGTGGGTTAAAACGCATAGTGTGCAGCAATTTCCATCCGAGCGCACGACGGGCAAAAATTAACCCCGTCGTCCGCGGGGGTTAAAACGCACAAGTGTTAAGCAATTTCCATTCGCGCGCACGACGGACAAAATTACCCCCGTCGTGTGCGTGGGTTAAAACGCCTAGTGGGGAGAAATTTCCATCCGAGCGCACCACGGGCAAAATTAACCCCGTCGTCCGCGGGGGTTAAAACGCACAAGTGTGCAGCGACGGGCAAAATTAACCCCGTCATGCGCGTCGTGTGCGGGCAAATGCACAAGTGTGGAGCAATTTACAGCCGTGCGCACGACGGGCAAAATTACCCCATCGTGCGCGAGGGGGAAAACGCAATGTGTAAAGTAATTTCCATCCGCGCACACGACGGCCAAACTTACCCCGTCATGCGCGTGGGTTAAAACGCCTAGTGTGAAGCAATTTCCATCCGAGCGGCGTGGGTTAAAACGCCTAGTGTGCAGCAATTTCCATCCGAGCGCACGACGGGCAAACTTACCCTGTCGTGCGCGTGGGTTAAAACGCCTAGTGTGCAGCAATTTCCATCCGAGCGGACGACGGGCAAAATTAACACCATCGTGCGCGGGGGTTAAAACGCCTAGTGTGAAGCATTTACCCCCGTCGTGGGCGTCGTGCGCGGGAAACGCACAAGTGTGGAGCATTTACCAACCATGCGCACGACAGGCAAAAATTACCCCCGTCGTGCGCGAGGGGTAAAACGCAACGTGTAAAGCAATTTCCATCCCTGTCGTGCGCGTGGGTTAAAACGCCTAGTGTGCAGCAATTTCCATCCTAGCGCACGACGGGCAAAATTAACCCCGTCGTGCCCGGGGGTTAAAACGCCTAGTGCGAAGCAATTCACATCCGCGCGCACGACGGGCAAAAATAACCCCGTCATGCACGTCGTTTACGGGGCATAAAATGCAAAAGTGTCGAGCAATTTCCATCCGAGCGCACGACGGGCAAAATTACCCCCGTCGTGCGCCTGGGTTAAAACACCTAGTGTGGAGCAATTTCCATCCGAGCGCACGACGGACAAAATTAACCCCGTCGTCCGCGGGGGTTAAAACGCACAAGTGTGCAGCAATTTCCATCCGCGCGCACGACGGGCAAAATTAACCCCGTCGTGCGCGTCGTGTGCGGGCAAACGCACAAGTGTGGAGCAATTTATAGCCGTGCGCACGACGGGCAAAATTACCCCCGTCGTGCGTGAGGGGGAAAACGCAATGTGTAAAACAATTTCCATCCGCACGCACGACGGGCAAACTTACCCCGTCGTGCGCGTGGGTTAAAACGCCTAGTGTGCAGAAATTTCCATCCGAGCGCACGACGGGCAAAAATTAACCCCGTCGTCCGCGGGGGTTAAAACGCACAAGTGTGAAGCAATTTCCATCCGCGCGAACGAAGGGCAAAATTATCCCCGTCGTGCGCGTGGGTTAAAACGCCTAGTGGGGAGCAATTTCCATCCGAGCGCACCACGGGCAAAATTAACCCCGTTCTCCGCGGGGGTAAAACACACAAGTGTGCAGCGACGGGCAAAATTAACCCCGTCGTGCGCGTCGTGTGCGGGCAAATGCACAAGTGTGGAGCAATTTACAGCCGTGCACACGATGGGCAAAATTACCCCATCGTGCGCGAGGGGGAAAACGCAATGTGTAAAGAAATTTCCATCCGCGCACACGACGGCCAAACTTACCCCGTCGTGCGCGTGGGTTAAAACGCCTAGTGTGCAGCAATTTCCATCCGAGCGCACCACGGGCAAAATTAACCCCGTCGTCAGCGGGGGTTAAAACGCACAAGTGTGCAGAGACGGGCAAAATTAACCCCGTCGTGCGCGTCGTGTGCGGGAAAATGCACAAGTGTGGAGCAATTTACAGCCGTGCGCACGACGGGCAAACTTACCGCATCGGGCACGAGGGGGAAAACGCAATGTGTAAAGCAATTTCCATCTGTGCACATGACGGCCAAACTTACCCCGTCGTGCGCGTTGGTTAAAACTCCTAGTGTGCCGCAATTTCCATCCGAGCGGACGACGGGCAAAATTAACCCCGTCGTGCGCAGGGGTTAAAACGCCTAGTGTGAAGTAATTACCCCCGTCGTGGGCGTCGTGCACGAGAAACGCACAAGTGTGGAGCATTTACCAACCGTGCACACGACAGGCAAAAATTACCACCGTCGTGCGCGAGGGGTAAAACGCAACATGTAAAGCAATTTCCATCCCTATCGTGCGCGTGGGTTAAAACGCCTAGTGTGCAGCAATTTCCATCCGAGCGCACGACGGGCAAAATTAACCCCGTCGTGCCCGGGGGTTAAAACGCCTAGTGTGAAGCAATTCACATCCGCGCGCATGACAGAAAAAAATAACCCCGTCGTGCGCGTCGTCTGCGGGGCATAAAACGCAAAAGTATCGAGCAATTTCCATCCGCGCGCACGACGGGCAAAATTACCCCCGTCGTGCGCGTGGGTTAAAACGCCTAGTGTGGAGCAATTTTCATTCGAGCGCACGACGGGCAAAATTAACCCCGTCGTCCGCGGGGGTTAAAACGCACAAGTGTGCAGCAATTTCCATCCGTGCGCACGACGGGTAAAATTAACCCTGTCGTGCGCGTCGTGTGCGGGCATACGCACAAGTGTGGAGCAATTTCCAGCCGTGCGCACGACGGGAAAAATTACCCCCGTCGTGCTCGAGGGGGGAAAACGCAATGTGTAAAGAAATTTCCATCCGCACGCACGATGGGCAAACTTACCACGTCGTGCGCGTGGGTTAAAACGCCTAGTGTGTAGCAATTTCCATCCGAGCGCACGATGGGCAAAATTAATCCCGTCGTCCGCGGGGGTTAAAACGCCTAGTGTGAAGCAATTCACATCCGCGCGCACAACGGGCAAAAATAACCCCGTCGTGCGCGTCGTCCGCGGGGCTTAAAACGCACAAGTGTCGAGCAATTTTCATCCGCGCGCATGACAGGCAAAATTACCCCGTCATGCGCGTGGGTTAAAACGCCTAGTGTGGAGCTATTTCCATCCGCGCGCACGACGGGCAAAATTACCTCGTCGTGCACGTGGGTTAAAACGCCTAGTGTAGAGCAATTTCCATCCGAGCGCATGACGGGCAAAATTAACCCCGTCGTTCGCGGGGGTTAAAACGCCTAGTGTGAAGCAATTCACATCCGCGTGCACGACGGGAAAAAATAACCCCGTCGTGCGCTTCGTCCGCAGGGCATAAAATGCAAAAGTGTCGAGCAATTTACAGCCGTGCGCACGACGGGCAAAATTACCCCCGTCGTGCGCGAGGGGGAAAACGCAATGTGTAAAGCAATTTCCACCCGCGCGCACGACGGGCAAACTTACCCCGTCGTGCGCGTGGGTTAAAACGCCTAGTGTGCAGCAATTTCCATCCGAGCGCACGACGGGTAAAATTAACCCCGTCGTGCACGTGGGTTAAAACGCCTTGTAACGACCACTTTTCGTTGTACCTTGTTCGTGCACGTGCTTTTGGCCGTGCACGTGTTTATTTTTGACTTTATTTGTTTGTGAACACTTTTGTGTGATATGCCGTTGTGAACGTCTCTGAGAGTATTAAATAGTGGCACTATCTTGAAACGACATTTCTCGAGTCGTTTTCCCACCATTTAATCTTACTCGACAAGACGTGGCGATTTTCACTTTTGACCGGAGACGTTTCTATTTTTAGTTTTGTCGTCCGACATCGAAATTGAGATCCGTCTTCTTAGTTAGCTCAATTTCGTCAACACGATCACCCTGATATTTATTTTATAATTTTTGGAGTTTATTTGACCACTTTTATATTTTTAGCAAGGTTTAAAATATTTTTAATAATTACGTTTTTAATTAATTTCGGCCAAAGAAAATTTATTTGAGTTTAAAATGTTTTAAAGAATTTTTGAGCCAATTTCCAGCTCATTTGGGCCCTACCTAAGCCTTGGGTGAGTTGGGGTTGGTGAGATTTGAGTTTTAAATTATTTTAAACTCCTAGTCCCATTAGGATTAGCCCTAGACCTAGTCAACCCATCTACACTATATAAACAACCTTTAGGAAGACCTATTTTCGCAAGAAAATAACCCTAGCTGCTTCCAAAACCCAAATTTGACGTTGCGACGAACTTCTCTCGCACGACCGAGGAAAACAGGCCATTTTCCCCGCTCCGACCGAAGCAGCGCCCGCACCAAGCTCTCGCTCGCACCCCACTGCTGCCGTCCCCTCCGTTCGTCTGCTACGACCGAGAGAAGCTCTCGGTCAGACCGAGAGCTACGCCCGCATCCCGCTCCGCACAGCCGCCCGCCCTGTCGCCCCGCTCTGCACCGTGCCCGACCGTAGGCCTCGCCCGCACCGACCGCTCTCCGCATCGTTGCAACGTTGCAACGTTGCAACCCCCGCATCTGCAGCGCCCGACCGAGACCCTCCTCCGCACCGACCGAGAGGAAGCCCCGCATCCCGCAGCTGCGACCGACCCGCACCGCTGCACAGCCGTTCCCCTGTGTCTGACCGAGCAAATCCCCCGCACCGAGGCTGTACGACCGAGGGCCATTCGTTGCAACCCTGCACCCGTCGCACCACTTGCCACTGTGGGCCCCCAAGTTCTCCAGAGGTATTGTGGGTCCCCCATAGGTCCCTAGGACTACTGTGGGCCCCACCTAGGTGCTTTCTCTCCGACGATTCACTGCATACGACGTTGCGACACGTCGTAGCCCGTCGTCGCACGTGCTAGCTTTGGAATCTGGAATCGTTTCTCCGGTTGATTGCTCTGAAATTTCCAGCGAGGAATCTAATTGGAATCAGGAATTGGAGCGCGTTCTTTTATTCCAACCCCTGGCGTCGCTACCCGACGCCAGTGTAGCTTTCGCGTCGTGTTGAGGTAACGCTTTGCACCCCTAGGACCCCCAACCCAATGCATGCTAATCAAGACTAAAATCAGTATTTTTAAAGTATTTTAAATGTTTTAGAATTCACTAATCAAGATTAATAAAACGGATGTAGGCCGGTGGACTTGTGCACGTAGGATTTTGTGATTTTGGACTCGTTGGACGGTGTTACTCAGACGTGATACTTGCATGCAAGTGAAACTTGCCAACTCTTGTGTAGGGCCATGTTTTTAGGCCACTTCCTTGTTTTTAGCGTAAAAGAGACTAGTCAGTGAAATAATAGCTGGCTAGACGCCTACTTGATCTAGTTTGACAACGAAACTAGATCCGTCACCTAAATTGATCTAGCTTGACAACGAAGCTAGATCCAACTCTTTAAACTTGTTGATCATGCATACTAAACTGTCATGTTTACTTTCCTTACCTGTACGCTTTACTACTTGCCATGTCATGTCATCCATGCATTGAATGTCGCATTCGTAGCACACGCTACATACTTGTACTTGCTTGTCCCGGGCTAGGTGCACCCCTATGCCAACATGAAAAACACTTCCTGACTCGTGGTCCAGAAGCGAGCATTCCTGTTCGGGGGTAAGGCCCTGGCTCGATACACATGGAGGGGTAGGGTTGAGCGACCACTCAGCGTAGAAGTGTGCCCGTACAGCCTCTTCAGCTGTAAGGCGTGAACTCTGTGCACGACTTGAAAACATGACTTGTGATTGTTAGTAGTTTACTACTCTTGCCATGTCATGCTAGTTGTCCTCTTGTACTTGCTTTACTTTACTTGTTGCACTCGTACTTTAACTGCCATGTCATTGCATCATGCTAGAACTGCTAGGTTGCTTTTACTTGTACTTTCAGTTTCCTTGCACAAGTCTTTTAGACTTGCTGACATGTGCCCCTTACTCTTTTGGGTGTCACATGTTAGACCCTGAGCCAGAGACAGTTGTTGAGGACGAGGTGTTTGCTGACGCTGAACCTGAGCCTACGTTCGTCAAGGAGTTCGAGGACACCGGAGACCAGTCTTAGTGACTGTTGAGTTGCTTTTGCTTTAGGTTGCTGTTAGTTGTCAGTGCTTGCACCATTACTTTGTTTCCGTACTTTGTACTTTTGTTGGCCATGCTGGGGCCTCTTTTAGAATCTTTTATTTTAGCCTGGTGGCTTTTCTGCGATGTTGAAATTTATTATTATGGATATTCTGAGATTTAATTTTTGTCTCTTGTCCTTATTATTATCTTTGTTTCATATTGCAATTGCAAGGACCTGCTATTATTGTTTATTGACGCTTATCGGACTTGCAGCTTGGTAGCTTCAAGTCTGAGCGGACCTCCTCACGCTTCGCCTCCACATTTTTGGGAAGCGGGGCGTGACAGGTTTTGTTGGTGGCCCATGCAGGTCACTCTTGCAATTACGAATTAACGGAACAACGATAATAACGGAATGTCCATTAAATAAATTACAACATCCAAGTCATTAAGCTTTGAGTCTAATTTGTTTGTTCGTTTTCTATGTCATTAGATGGCTGGACGATGACAGACCCGATCTAGTAGTGGGCCCAATCGTGCTGAGGAGCCGGATAGAGAGCCCACCAATGCTGAGATCATGAGGATGATGCATCAGATGATACAGGTGCAGCAGGGCATGCTCCAGAATACCCAGAGTGACCCTCGCTTCGAGCCAGGAGCGAAGTAGTTTCGGGAGCTGGGCCCGACTTACTTTGATGGATCTGAAGGACCGTTGGCTGCTGAGGAGTGGATCAGGAATACCGAGGATAATTTGAAGATGTCGAAGGTCAACCCGGCTGGATGGGTTGATTTGGTGAAGAAGTAGCTCAAGGATAATGCCCGTAACTGGTGGGATGCAGAGGAGGAGCTGTTGACGACGCCGATACCTTGGGCTACTTTCAAGTCCAGGTTCAATGAGGAGTACTTTCCGAAGGCTGCCAGGAGGGAGATGTTACAGCGATTCATTGAGCTGAAGCAAGGAAATCTGACGGTGGACCAGTACCACCAGGAGTTCACTAGATTGAGTCGCTTCGCACCGAAGATGGTGGAGGACGCTGAGGAGAAGGCTCAGAGGTTTCTGCAGGGCCTTTCCCTAGACTTGCAGAGCCTGATGTCTACGACAGATATGTAGTCATATCAGAAGTTGCTGGTATCCGCTCGGAGACAGGAGTTGATTGCAAGGTAGAAGAGAGGACAGATGTCTGGAGCTGGGAAGAGGCCTATGGAGCAGGCCAGAGGAGTGGCTAGGCCTGGGTTCAAGCCTACCTAGCCAGTGCAGTTCAAGAGGCCAGGTGGGCCTACTGTGAAGACTTGCCATTTCTGTGGCAAGACTGGCCACATCAAGGAGAAGTGCAAGAGGTTTCTGGGACAGTGCCTGGTCTGTGGAGACGCTACTCATGTAGCGAGGGATTGTCAGCATGCGAACCAGTTGAGGAGAGGACCTGATGGAGCACAGCCACAGAGGGGACCAGTTGCAGCCCAGCCCTTGCAGCAGAGAGCACCTGTACCTGCTGGACGTGGAGCGCCTCTTCTTCCGCAGAAGCAGGCGTATCAGCAGGCTGTTCAGGCAAGGAGGCAGGCTTACTTGATGACTGCAGTGGAGAGCGAGGCTGTGGATGAGGTTATCGCAGGTAACCCTCTGTCTAGTTGTTCTTTCCTTAGTTAGTTTTGATTTTTAAGATTATGCTTGTTGCTTGCATATGATTGTTTGTTAGAATAGGTTTGATTGTTAGTCTGTTTGTTAGGTGTGATTTTGGTTTGCACATTTCCTGCACGAGTCCTCTTTGGCTCTGGTGCATCGATGTGCATTATTTCCCGGAGCTTCGTGGAGAAGCATTCCTTGACGACCTCCCCTCTTCCCAAGAGTTGGAACATCGTTACAGGAAATGGCGTAATCTCGGTGCATTGTGGGTGCAATTCTTTCCCTTTGGTGGTCTGTGGACTTGAGCTTTACGCTGATTTTATTGTCCACGACATCATCAACTATGATGCAGTGCTAGGAATGGATTGGCTAGCGAGTTTCTATGCTACGATCGATTGTTGGAGGAAGAAGGTGGTGTTCAAGATTTCCGGACATCCAGTGTTTGAGTTCAGCCGAGGTAGCAGTTCGCTTGGCCCTGTCAGATTTCGGGCCAAGGCAGTGGAGATTGTTGCTATGCAGATGGAGCAGAGTAGACCAGCTGTGGTATGTGAATTCGACGATGTCTTCCCCGAGGAGATGTCTGGACTGCCACCCGATCGAGCTCTTGAGTTTTCGATCGACCTTGTTCCGGGAGCGCAGCCTATTTCGAAGGCGCCGTATCGTATGGCACCAGCAGAGTTGGAAGAGTTGCGTAGACAGCTGAATGATCTTTTGCAGAAGGGTTACATCAATCCCAGTGTGTCTCCATGGGGAGCACCGGTGTTGCTGGTGAAGAAGAAGAATGGTTCACGTCGCATGTGTGTGGATTATCGGGAGCTGAATGCTGTGACTATCAAGAATAAATATCCCTTGCTGCGTATAGATGACATCTTTGATCAGCTCGGAGGTTCGAGGGTGTTTTCTAAATTGGATTTGAGGAGTGGTTACCATCAGCTTAAGGTGAAGAAGGACGACATCCCGGAGACAGCGTTCAGGACAAAGTATGGTCACTACGAGTTCGTGGTTATGCCCTTCGGCGTAACCAATGCGCCCACAGTTTTTATGAACATGATGAATCTGATCTTCTACGACTTCCTAGACAAGTTTGTCGTTATCTTTATTAACGACATCCTGATCTATTCGAAGTCAGAGGAAGAGCATGCATCGCACTTGAGGACAGTGTTGGAGATCTTAAGGAAGCATCGTTTGTATGCTAAGTATTCCAAGTGCGAATTTTGGCTGGATAGAATTGCCTTTCTCGGGCATGTGATGTCTGGTGATGGAATTTCTGTGGATCCCGAGAAGATTATGGCTATCAGAGAGTGGCCTGTTCCGCAGTCAGCGTCAGAGATTCGGAGTTTCCTTGGGCTTGCAGGATATTACCGACGTTTCATTAAGGACTTTTCTTGGATTGCTGAGCCGATGACCAGACTGACGCGGAAGGATGTGCCATGTGTTTGGTCTGATGATTGCGAGAAGGCTTTTGGTGTTCTGAAGGAGAGATTGACGACCGCCCCTGTACTTCCTGTGCCTGATCGGAGTGGAGGATTCGAGATCTTTTGCGATGCTTCTGGCAAAGGTCTTGGATGCGTGTTGCATCAGCATGGGCATGTGGTTGCGTATGCTTCTCCTCAGCTTAAGGCTCATGAGAAGAATTACCCGACACTTGATTTGGAGTTGGCTGCCGTCGTGTTTGCGCTGAAGATTTGGAGACACTTCCTGCTGAGTGAGAAGGTGAAGATCTTCACCGATCACAAAAGCTTGAAGTATATCTTTACACAGAATGAGCTCAACATGCGACAGCGTCGATGGTTGGAGCTCATGTCAGATTATGAGATTGACTTGCAGTATCACCCCGATAAGGTGAATGTGGTTTCGGATGCGCTGAGCAGACTTCCAGCGGTGATGATGTTGACCTCGCAGTGGAGATTGCAGCAGGATTTTTGCGAGTCTGGTATCGAGATTATTCTTCCTGGAGAGACTTCTTCATTGATGAGTATGCAGATACAGTCGACGATTGTGGATAGGATCAAGGCTGGACAGGCTGGAGATGCTAAGTTGGTGAAGATTTGGGAGCAGGTGGAAGCCGGTCTGCGGATTGACTTCTTGATTCACGAGGATGGTTCGTTGAGATTTGGAGCCAGGTTGTGTGTGCCAGCTGGAGATATCAGAGAGGAATTATTGGTGGAGGCACACAGTTCGCCGTATTCTGTGCATCCTGGTGGGACCAAGATGTACAAGGATCTTCGCCTGAACTTTTTGTGGCATGGCATGAAGAGGAGTGTGGCTCGGAGTGTAGCCAAGTGTTTGGTTTGTCAACAAGTAAAGGCGGAGCATCAGCGTACGGCAGGGTTGCTGTAACCACTTCCAATTCCGGAGTGGAAGTGGCAGCACATCACTATGGATTTCATGACTGGACTACCTCGGAGTCCGAAGCAGAATGACGCGATTTGGGTGATCGTAGACCGATTGACCAAATCAGCACACTTTATTCCCTTCCGAGTATGACAGTCTACTGAGACGCTAGCGAGGAGATATATGGAGGTAAATTCTTTTACTCTCCGTTTCTATTCCCTTTTCCTAGTTTAGATAGTGATGTAACGTGAATCGTGTAGGAGATCGTATGACTTCACGGAGTCCCTGTGAGTATCGTGTCATACAGAGACATGAGATTCACATCTCAGTTTTGGCAGAGTCTGTAGAAGAGCTTGGGTACGAGTCTGAGTTTCAGCATGGCGTACCACCCGTAGACGGATGGCCAGTCCGAGAGGACGATTCAGATTTTGGAGGACATGCTGAGAGCGTGCATGTTGGACTTCAAGGGATCTTAGGAGGATCATCTCCATCATGTTGAGTTTGCCTACAATAACAGCTACCAGGCGAGTATTGTAATGGCGCCTTTTCGCCGCGCTATATGGGAAGAAATGTCGATCGCCACTGAGCTGGGATGACATTGGAGATCGGGAGCTGTTAGGACCGGAGATGATCGTGGAGGCCGTGGATGTTGTGAGGAACATCCGGGAGAAGCTGAGGATTGCGCATGACCGTTTCAAGCATTGGGCTGATGCTAAACGGAGGCCCTTGGAGTTTCAGCCTGGCGACCATGTCTTTCTGAAGATTTCTCCGAACTGCGGAGTTATTCGATTTGGAAAGAGAGGCAAGCTGAGTCCGAGGTTCATTGGACCGTTCGATGTTCTGGAGAGAGTTGGAGCTGTGGCTTATCGCTTGGCGTTGCCACCATCACTGGTGGGAGTTCACGACGTATTTCACGTATCTCAGTTACGTCGATACGTTAGTGATCCATCACATGCTGTGGATTTCTCGGAGATTACGGTTCGTCTGGATCTGTCTTATGATCAGAAGCCCGTTGAGATTCTGGATCGTCGACAGAAGCAGCCGAGGAATAAGACCGTGGACTTGGTTCGAGTGCAGTGGCGTCACGGTTCCCCTGGTGAGTCCACCTGGGAGCGTGAAGATGAGATGAGAGAGCGCTTCCCGCACCTTTTCCCGAGCAGTGCTTGATGTTGATTCTGAGGACGGAATCATTTCTAAGGTGGGGAGGATGTAACGACCACTTTTCGTTGTACCTTGTTCGTGCACGTGCTTTTGGCCATGCACGTGTTTATTTTAGACTTTATTTATTTGTGAACACTTTTGTGTGATATGCCATTGTGAACGTCTTTGAGAGTATTAAATAGTGGCACTATCTTGGAACAACATTTCTCGAGTCGTTTTCCCACAATTTAATCTTACTCGACGAGACGTGGCGATTTTCACTTTTGACGGGAGACGTTTCTATTTTTAGTTTCGTCGTCCGACGTAAAAATTGAGATCTGTCTTCTTAGTTAGCTCACTTTCGTTAACACGATCACCCTGATATTTATTTTATAATTTTTGGAGTTTATTTGACCACTTTTATATTTTTAGCAAGGTTTAAAATATTTTTAATAATTACGTTTTAAATTAATTTCGGCCAAAGAAAATTTATTTGAGTTTAAAACGTTTTAAAGAATTTTTGAGCCAATTTCCAGCTCATTTGGGCCCCACCTAAGCCTTGGGTGAGTTGGAGTTGGTGAGATTTGAATTTTAAATTATTTTAAACTCCTAATCCCATTAGGATTAGCCCTAGACCTAGTCAACCCATCTACACTATATAAACAACCTTTAGGAAGACATATTTTCGCAAGAAAATAACCCTAGCCGCTTCCAAAACCCAAATTTGACGTTGCGACGAATTGTCGCAACGTTGCGATGAACTTCTCCCGCACGACCGAGGAAAACAGGCCATTTTCCCCGCTCCGACCGAAGCAGCGCTCGCACCAAGCTCTCGCCCGCACCCCGCTGCTGCCGCCCCCTCCGTTCGTCTGCTACGACCGAGAGAAGCTCTCGGTCAGACCGAGAGCTACGCCCACATCCCACTCCGCACAGCCGCCCGCCTTGTCGCCCCGCTCCGCACCGTGCCCGACCGAAGGCCTCGCCCGCACCAACCACTCTCCGCAACTTTGCAACCCCCGCATCCGCAGCGCCCGACCAAGACCCTCCTCCGCACCGATCGAGAGGAAGCCCCGCACCCTGCCGCTGCGACCGACCCGCACAGCTACACAGCCGTTCCCCTGTGTCTGACCGAGCAAATCCCCCGCACCGAGGCTGTACGACCGAGAGCCATTCGTCGCAACCCCACACCAGTCGCACCACTTGCCACCGTGGGCCCACCCAAGTTCTCCAGAGTTATTGTGGGTCCCCCATAGGTCCCTAGGACTACTGTGGGCCCCACCTAGGTGCTTTCTCTCTGACGATTCACCGAATACGACGTTGCACGTCGTAGCCCGTCGTCGCACGTGCTCGCTATGGAATCTGGAATCATTGCTCCGGTTGATTGCTCTGAAATTTCCAGCGAGGAATCTAATTGGAATCAGGAATTGGAGCGCGTTCTTTTATTCCAACCCCTGGCGTCGCTACCCGACGCCAGTGTAGCTTTCGCGTCGTGTTGAGGTAACGCTTTGCACTCCTAGGACCCCCAACCCAATGCATGCTAATCAAGAATAAAATCAGTATTTTAAAGTATTTTAAATGTTTTAGAATTCACTAATCAAGATTAATAAAACGGATGTAGGCCGGTGGACTTGTGCACGTAGGATTTTGTGATTTTGGACTCGTTGGACAGTGTTACTCAGACGTGATACTTGCAGGCAAGTGAAACTTGCCAACTCTTGTCTAGGGCCATGTTTTTAGGCCACTTCCTTCTTTTTAGCATAAAAGAGACTAGTCAGTGAAATGATAGCTGGCTAGACGCCTACTTGATCTAGTTTGACAACGAAACTAGATCCGTCACCTAAATTGATCTAGCTTGACAACGAAGCTAGATCCAACTCTTTAAACTTTTTGATCATGCATACTAAACTGTCATGTTTACTTTCCTTACCTGTACGCTTTACTACTTGCCATGTCATGTCATCCATGCATTGAATGTCGCATTCGTAGCACACGCTACATACTTGTACTTGCTTGTCCCGGGCTAGGTGCACCCCTATGCCAACATGAAAAACACTTCCTGGCTCGTGGTCCAGAAGCGAGCATTCCCGTTCGGGGTAAGGCCCTGGCTCGATAAACGTGGAGGGGTAGGGTTGAGCGACCACTCAGCGTAGAAGTGTGCCCGTACAGCCTCTTCAGCTATAAGGCGTGAACTCTGTGCACGACTTGAAAACATGACTTGTGATTGTTAGTAGTTTACTACTCTTGCCATGTCATGCTAGTTGTCCTCTTGTACTTGCTTTACTTTACTTGTTGCACTCGTACTTTAACTGTCATGTCATTGCATCATGCTAGAACTGCTAGGTTGCTTTTACTTGTACTTTCAGTTTCCTTGCACAAGTCTTTTAGACTTGCTGACATGTGCCCCTTGCTCTTTTGGGTGTCACATGTTAGACCCTGAGCCAGAGACAGTTGTTGTGGACGAGGTGTTTGCTGACGCTGAGCCTGAGCATACGTTCGTCGAGGAGTTCGAGGACACCGGAGACCAGTCTTAGTGACTGTTGAGTTGCTTTTGCTTTAGGTTGCTGTTAGTTGTCGGTGCTTGCATAATTACTTTGTTTCCGTACTTTGTACTTTTGTTGGCCATGCTGGGGCCTCTTTTAGACTCTTTTATTTTAGCCTGGTGGCTTTTCTGCGATGTTGAAATTTATTATTATGGATATTCTGAGATTTAATTTTTGTCTCTTTTCCTTATTATTATCTTTGTTTCGTATTGCAATTGCAAGGACCTGCTATTATTGTTTATTGACGCTTATCGGACTTGCAGCTTTGTAGCTTCAAGTCTGAGCGGACCTCCTCACGCTTCGCCTCCACGTTTTTGGGAAGCGGGGCATGACACGCCTAGTGTGAAGCAATTACCCCCGTCGTGGGCGTCGTGCGCGGAAACGCAGAAGTGTGGAGCATTTACCAACCATGCGCATGACAGGCAAAAATTACCCCCGTCGTGCGCGAGGGGTAAAACGCAACGTGTTAAGCAATTTCCATCCGCGCGCACGACGTGCAAAATTACCCCCGTCGTGCGTGTGGGTTAAAACTCCTAGTGTGCGGTAATTTCCATCCGAGCGCACGACAGGAAAAAATAACCCCGTCGTGCGCGTCGTCCACGGGGCTTAAACGACACAAGTGTCGAGCAATTTCCATCCGCGTGCACGACGGGCAAAATTACCCCCGTCGTGCGCGTGGGTTAAAACGCCTAGTGTGGAGCAATTTCTATCCGGGCGCACGACGGGTAAAATTAACCCCGTCGTCCGCGGGGGTTATAACGCACAAGTGTGCAGCAATTTCCATCCGCGCTCACGACGGGCGAAATTAACCCCGTCGTGCGCGTCGTGTGCGGGCAAATACACAAGTGTGGAGCAATTTCCAGCCATGTGCACGACGGGCAAAATTACCCCCGTCATGCGCGAGGGAGAAAACGCAATGTGTAAAGCAATTTCCATCCGCGCGCGCGACTTACCCCGTCGTGCGCGTTGGATAAAACGCCAAGTGTGCAGCAATTTCCATCCGAGCGCACGACGGGAAAAATTAACCCCGTCGTGCGCGGGGGTTAAAACGCCTAGTATGAGGCAATTACCCCCGTCGTTGGCGTCGTGCACGGGAAACGCACAAGTGTGGAGCATTTACCAACCGTGCGCACGACAGGCAAAAATTATCCCCGTCGTGCGCGAGGGGTAAAACACAACGTGTAAAGCAATTTCCATCCCCGTCGTGCGCGTGGGTTAAAACACCTAGTGTGCAGCGATTTCTATCTGAGCGCACGACGGGCAAAATTAACCCCGTCGTGCGCGGGGGTTAAAATGCCTAGTGTGAAGCAATTCACATCAGCGCACACGAAGGGCAAAAATAACCGTGTCGTGCACGTCGTTTGCGGGGCTTAAAATGCACAAGTGTCGAGCAATTTCCATCCACGCGTAAGACGGGCAAAATTACCCCCGTCGTGCGCGGGGGTTAAAACGCCTAGTGTGAAGCAATTACCCCAGTCGTGGGCGTCGTGCGCGGGAAACGCACAAGTGTGGAGCATTTACCAACCATGCGCACGACAGGCAAAAATTACCCCCGTCGTGCGCGAGGGGTAAAACACAACGTGTTAAGCAATTTCAATCCGTGTGCACGACGGGCAAAATTACCCCCGTCGTGCCCGTGGGTTAAAACGCCTAGTGTGGATCAATTTCCATCCGAGAGCACGACGGACAAAATTAACCCTGTCGTCCACGGGGGTTAAAACGCACAAGTGTGCCGCAATTTCCATCCGTGCGCACGACGGGCAAAATTAACCCCATCGTGCGTGTCGTGTGTGGGCAAACGCACAAGTGTGGAGCAATTTACAGCCGGGCGCACGACGGGCAAAATTACCCCCGTCGTGCGCGAGGGGGAAAACGCAATGTGTAAAGCAATTTCCATCCGCGCGCACGACGGGCAAACTTACCCCGTCGTGCGCGTGGGTTAAAAACGCCTAGTGTGGAGCAATGTCCATCCGAGCGCACGAAGGGCAAAAATTAACCCCGTCGTCCGCGGGGGTTAAAACGCACAAGTGTGAAGCAATTTCCAGCCGCGCGCACGACGGGCAAAATTAACCCCGTCGTGTGCGTTGTCCGCGGGGCTTAAAATTTAAAACGCACAAGTGTAGAGCATTTTCCAGCCGCGCGCACGACGGGCAAAAATACGCCCTGTCGTGCACGGGGGTTAAAACGCCTAGTGTGAAGCAATTTCTATCTGCGCAAACGATGGGCAAAATTCTCCCCAGTCGTGCGCGTCGTGCGCGGGGCTAAAACGTACAAGTGTGGAGCATTTTCCATTCGCGTGCACGATGGGCAAAATTACCCCCGTCGTGCGCGTCGTCCGCGGGGCTTAAAAAGCACAAGTGACAAGTGTGGTGAAATTTCCATACGAAGGTAGCAATATGGGTAAACATATCTTTTAATTTCTTACAACAAGTGATTATTTTGCACAAAACCTAACATCAATTTTATACCGAATTTCTTTCAATATCAACATTCTTGTTGTCCCTTTTTACTCGGTGATGTGCATTATAAATTGATTTACATGGAAGGTTGGATTTTCCTACATGACTTTCAAAATCTCAGCCGGCCTCATCGTGCTATTTGCCAAATCTCTTAATGATCCATCTCCATTCCCTGATACTGCCCTTCATCGGAATGGCCCTCGAAATAATTAGCAGCTTGATGGTTGTGCCTGCCCTCAACGACTGTTAATCTCAACTCCTCACCACCAACGCCGACGCCCACCATTACCACGCAATGAGAACAGACATAGACACTTCTTGGTTTTAACTGGCCTGTCGGTCGTTTTTTCCTTTCGGTGTCACCTGTAAACCCCGCTTCTTTCACATGCAAAGTAAACAACATGAATCCTATTGGAAGTTTTACATGCAAAGCGACAACATTCTTATTGTCCCTTTTTAATCGGTGACATGCATTATAAATTTATTTGCATGGAAGGTTGGATTTTCCTACATGACTTTCAAAATTTTAGCTGGCCTCAGCGTGCTATTTGCCAAATCTCTCAATGATTCCATCTTCATTCCCTGCAACTGCCCTTCATCGGAATGGCCATTGACATAATTAGCAGCTTGATGGTTGTGCCTGCCCTCAACGACTGTTAACCTTCACTCCTCACCGCCAACGCCGACGCCCACCATTACCACGCAAAGAGAACAGACATTGACACTTCTTGGTTTTAACTGGCCTGCGGTATTTCGGTGTCACTTGTAAACCCCGCTTCTTTCACATGCAAAGTAAACCGCAGGAATGCTATTGGAAGTTTTACCCAAACTCGTCATCGACAAGGTAATAATCACATGGTTGACGGTCTTTATCCACACAAACAGCTCGTCTCTTCTCTTAAAAATTTGAGCGGTAGTAAATTCTTTTGTAAAATCCATTTTATCCTATATCAAACAATTCATACAACTAATTCGACCTTGATTCAAAGATTTAATGTATTATCCCAGAAAAGATAAATCAATAGTATGTTGGATTGTTGTACCTTCTAGGATACATTAGCATTTTCTTGCTTTCTTGCGTCTGAAAGTAGGGATTTTCGAGTTATTCCATTTGGTAAGTTCCGTATATGCATGCATGTAAAATCACCAAATTTCTACATCATTTTCCACCCAATTGAATAAGAATTTCACCTACAATGTATTTAAAAGTATATACTTACCAAATGGAATACCTGGAAAATCCCTACTTTCAGACGCAAGAAAGGAAGAAAATGCTACTGTATCTTAGAAGGTCCGCTGACCGCTGAGATCTTCTGGGAAGATTTGAAGGTGCATTTTGGTTGCAAATGCTTCTTTATCCTAGAAGTTATGCTGACCGCTGAGATCTTCTGGGAAGATTTGAAGGTGCATTTTGGTTGCGAAGTTAGCCGGATTTCATTGGAGTCATTTTCTACCGCCATCCCATTCTCGTTACAGGCATCTACAACATGAAGGAAATGGTCCACATTGAAATAGCAGGAGTAACTTTCAATTTTATCTTCCTTTTACCATGGTATATATCTACATCAAGCAGAATGAAGCAATGGTTAGAATTTGTCCGGTTAAACTAAGAAACAAACATATTGTAAGAAAAATACGTAGAATACCGTGGCTATACGAAGAAGATCCGAGAAGCAGAATACTTAGCAGATGTAATTGAAACCGCTGTGGCGCGACCTCGGTGGTAACCGCTGTTGTCGGTTGCTCCCGAAGGTTAACACAGCAGCCCCTGGCCGCGTCCACACTTGGGTAGAGACTTTGGATTTTGCACAGTACAGCTACCCAGGAGAACGGGATGAAGCAAAGAAGAATTTTTGGAGGAAGCAATTTTTCCGTGTATTTTCTTGAGGAAAGAAGAGGGATATAAATAGAGTTCAAAAAATAGCTGTTATGAATTCAAACTGTCAAATATTAAACGAGTATTAAATAGGCTTTGAATGCTGCGTATTAAAGCGAGGCTTTATTTGCGTATTTATTGAGAGGTTTTGAATGCTGCAATCAAATTAGCAGTTACCAACATTTTAGAATGAGACGCCATTTATTATAGACGAATTGGACTGCCCATGGATGAGGATGAGACTACAGTTGATTTACTGTGAGTCATGGAAAGAACCCGTGAGTCTACAGTTGTTGAGCTCGTGAATATACAGTATATACAGATGTTGTGGTGTGAGTGATTTTTGAGGGTAATCTCAAACACAAAGTGAAATTTTTGAGGGCGTTCACGGTCCATTTATAGTGAAATTGACCATTCAAATTGATGAGTATAAGTCCGTTATCCTACAGCGAGCCCTTCATTGCAAACATCTACGTAGACAATCATATTTATCAGTTTGTAAGAGCATAGGCTAATGAATCAGTTTGGGTCTGTATCAGTATGTACATCAATATAGTTGAATTCGATTGAATATGCCTTCAGCTTGAATAAGTATCAGATTTAATTTTAAAGTTTGCATGTTGTTTCTGAGTCAGAGTGAATAAGTATCCGGTTTAATCTACAATGTTTTCAGATTGAACAAGTATAATAAGACTTAAATCTAAAAGCTTGCATGTATGCTTGATTGGGATTCAGATTAAGTATGATTAAATTTATTCCCGTGGTCGCGTTGAGAAAATTTGTCATCGATGAAACATCAGTTTAACGTGCACAATGAGTAAATTCTGCTGGTTGTGCGCGTTAAACAATTGTTCATAAAATACCTTAGATGCTCAAAGCGAACACCTGGCTCTGGCTGTGCTTGTTGTGCGCTTTGCGCAATTAAAGTAACCATTATAAATATGATCAACGCGCACAACGGCCATAAATTAGTAGGTACTGAGCGTTGAGCAATTATGTAAGCGGCTATTAATTTTTCCAGCTCACGTCCCATCGGCCGGTCAAACATTCTTGAGAAATGCACATGTCTGGTATCAATCAGCTGTAGATTTACGAGCAGTCTTTTGTATATTCACGAGAACCCCTCAGTTTGTAAGAGCATAGGCTAATGAATCAGTTTGGATCTGTATCAGTATGTACATCAATATATTTGAATTGCTGGGTCATTTTCAAAATGTCATCAATTTGAATATGTAAGAGATTTAATCTAAAATTTTGCATGCAGTTTCTGAATTCGATTGAATATGTCTTCAGATTGAAAAGGTATCAGATTTATTTTTAAAGTTTACATGTAGTTTCTGAGTCAGAGTGAATAAGTATCCGGTTTAATCTACAATGTTTTCAGATTGAACAAGTATAAGAAGACTTAAATCTAAAATTTTGGATGTAGGCTTGGTTGGGATTCAGATTAAGAATGATGAAATTAGGAATTTGATTGATTCACTGCGGTGGCGCACATTGGGATTAAAATTATAGCAATTCACAAATATGCTCAAAGCGCAAAACGGGCAAATTTATTCCCGTGGGGGCGTTGAGCAAATTTGTCATCGACGCAACTATAGCTTAACGCGCACAACGGGCATAATTCTGCATGTTGTGCGCTTTGCGCAATTATGTTGGCCATAACAAATTTGCTGAACGTGCACACCGGCTCAAAGTGAACACTTGGCGTTACTTGTTCTGCGCTTTGAGCAATTTTTTAAACCATTAAAAATTTGCTCACCGCGCACAATGGGCATAATTTTGTATATTCACGAGCACCCCTCTGTAGCTTGACGGGGTCTTCGATGTAGCCACACAGTAAATATGGTACTGCAGCAGTCACATCCTCATTGACCTATCTGCGTTGCGCGCATTGAGCAATTCCCGTTTTCCATGCGTTTTGCGCGGTGATCAATTATAATAGTTTCTCTCTTCTGTATTATTTAGCCCGGGGTGCGTGTCGAATAAAATGTATTAAAAAATCTTAGTGGAGAGTAGTATTGTTGGGAGTAATTTTCCTATTAGCATCAATGTTGATCAAGGCGAAAAATCGTTGAGTTTCATTGTTATGCGCGGAGAGTAATTAACCTATTTTGATCCAGATGCTAAAATAATTGGGATTACACGATTTTCGCGTTGGTATTACGCGGTTTGCGCGTTGAGTAAATAATTGTTGATTCCCGAGATCCATTGCATTACTGTAGGATCAAGGACTTATTATACGCTTCATTTTGATTGCTCCAATTCCCTATAGCAACTCCAACCCAAATCTCTAAAAAAACCCCCTTCAAAATGGAATATCTTTAAAAGATGTTATTTTTGAGGATGGGCAACTCCAACCCACCATCTTCAAATCTTATTTTCTCTTTGTTTAAGCTTTACTAATGAAAAATATTTATCATTATAATGGGTTAATCTAATACATTGTTTCTGCATGAAAGAAAACTATAAATAATATTATTCTTCAATGTTAATTTTTTTAATTTTTAAGTATTTAGTATTTCTTGTAATGTTGTAAATATTTTAAAATTAGCTCGAAAAATATCCAATATTGGTCTCATGTAGTAGGTATAATTGAGATATTTCCATCGGTACTAAACTTATTAAATTTGGTCATGTGATTTGTAAAATACATTTGTAATAAATAGCAGTTACCAAGCTATAACGGTAATAAACGCAACGAAGGGCTGATATCAATTATCTGTTGTGTGCGTCGTGCGCGGTGGTTAAAAGTCATAGTGTGAATCAATATCCATCCGCTGTACACACACGGTCTCACATCTGAGGACTCCACATAACACACAAGGGCTTATAGTGGAACCAATTAACCCGCACGCACAACAGAAACAATTTGATTGTTTTTGTTGCGCTGGAAAATAAATAATTTTTCGAGTCTTTGATGGAGAGTAATTCAAGGCGCAAAACGGTTCGGTTTCCTTGTCGTGTGGGGAGAGTAATTTGCCTCTTTTTCAGCTGAGCCTAAAATACTTAGGATTACGCGCTTTTCTCGGTGGGATTACGCGTTGAGTAAATAAGATGTTCATTCCCGAGATCCTTAGCATTACTGTAGGATAACGGACTTAATACTCATCAATTTGATCGGTCGTTTTTCACTATACATGGACCGTGAATGCCTTGAATGCCCTGGAGAAGCGTATGAAATCGGAGGACTACAGGCTGATGCAGTCGCGTCCCGAATATGCTTCTCTCCCTGGTCTGCGAAGAGAAGAATGGCCCCCTGGGCCTTTGCGCCCTGGTTGGCTGCTCTGGGTCAATTAGGTTGGAGGTGCATGGCTACCGTCTCTCTGAGGCACAAGCACTCCCTCCTGTTCTTTTCGATCTCTTGGCTCGCAGCCAAATTGTGGATGAAGCAGATCATAATTGTCCCTTTTCCTCCTGGAGATTTCCAATTTTGGCTGCGAGACAAGAGATTGAAAAGAACAGGAGGGAGTGCTTGTGCCTCAGAGGGACGGTAGCCATGCACCGCCAACCTATGTGACCCAGGGCAGACATCCAGGGCGCAAAGGCCATGGGGGCCATTCATCTCCTCGCAGACCAGGGATAGGAGCATATTCAGGAGGCGACAGCATCAGCTTGTAGTCCTCCGATTTCATACGCTTCTCCAGGGCATTCACGGTCCATTTAGTGTGAAATTGACCATTCAAATTGATGAGTATACTCCGTTATCCTACAGCGAGCCCTAATGCGTGACGCTTACGATAGAAATGGACGATGGAATTCAACCAGTTCTATTTTCACGTAAAGCTAAATGGTTGATGTTGGAAACTTACGCAATGGTGGTAATAAACGCAACGAAGGGCTATCGTCCATTTATAATCATGCATGCCCGATGAATGCCTTCCATATGTGAGCATTTCGCCTTCCACTCCTCGACTATACACTCCATATCCATCTCCTCTTTATAAACTCCATCCAAACCATTAAATCCTTCATCATTTCACTATACCTCGTCTATGACACACAGACACTCCCTCATGTCCTTTCCGATCGCGAAGATAAAAAGCTCATTCTATTTGTTATGCAACCATTTGGTGTTGTTCGACGCCTCATGTGAATCAGAGTTCCTCGGTGTCTTTGAAACGGCTACATACCCGATTGCAGGTTACACCGACGCATGCTATGTCTACACTCATATCCAACCGATGATGGCAGAAAATCGGCAACGACGGTAATAAACAAAACGAAGATGGTCGCCCGATGAACTCGCGGAAGTTGACGGGAAGCACGCTGATCACACCGACAATCACATGTTTCAGTTTGTAAGAGCATAGGCTAATGAATCAGTTTGGATATGTATCAGTATGTACATCAATATATTTGAATGGCTGGGTCATTTTCAAAATAACATCAACTAGAATATGTATGAGATTTAATTTAAACTTTAGCTAAACGCGCACAATGGACTTAATTCTGGTGGTTGTGCGCGTTTAAGTATGATGAAATTTGGAATGTGATTGATTCACTGCGCTGGTGCGAGGTGGAATTTAAATTATAGCATCTCACAAATATGCTCAAAGCGCAAAACGGTCAAATTTATTCCCATGGGGGCGTTGAGCAAATTTGTCATGACTTTAGCTAAACGCGCACAACGGGCATAATTCTGCTGGTTGTGCGTGTTTAAGTATGATGAAATTTGGAATTTGATTGATTAACTGCGGTGGCGCACAGTGGGAGTAAAATTATAGCATCTCATAAATATGCTCAAAGCGCAAAACGGGCAAATTTATTCCCATGGGGGCGTTGAGCAAATTTGTCATCGACGCAACTTTTGCGTAACGCGCACAACCGTCATAATTCTGCATGTTGTGCGCTTTGCGCCATTATGTTAACCATTACAAATTTGCTGAACACGCACACCGGCTCAAAATGAACACCTGGCGATACTTGTTGTGCGCTTTGAGCAATTTTTTAAACCATTAAAAATTTGCTCACCACGCACAACGGCCATAAATTTATTGGTACTGAACGTTGAGCAATTATGTAACGGCGATAAATTTTTCCACCTTACTTGCCACCGGTAATAAATTCTTGGGAAAATCATATGTCTGGTATCAATCAGCTGTAGATTCAGGAGAAGTATTTTGTTATTCACGAGCACCCTTCTGTAGCTTGACGGGGTCTTCGATGTAGCCACACAGTTAATATGGTACTGCAGCAGTCACATCCTCATTGACCCATCTGCGTTGTGCGCATTGAGCAATTCCCATTTTCCATGCATTTTGCGCGAGGATCAATTATAATAGTTTCTCTCTTCTGTATTATTTAGCCCGGGGTGCGTGTCGAATAAAATGTATTAAAAAATCTTAGTGGAGAGTAGTATTGTTGGGAGTAATTTTCCTATTAGCATTAATGTTGATCAAGGCAAAAAATCGATGAGTTTCCTTGTTATGCGCGGAGAGTAATTAACCTATTTTGATCTAGATGCCAAAATAATTGTGATTACGCGATTTTCACGTTGGTATTACGCGGTTTGCGCGTTGAGTAAATAATTGTTGATTCCAGAGATCCATTGCATTACTGTAGAATCAAGGAATTATTATACGCTTCATTTTGATTGCTCCAATTCCCCTATAAAAATGTCGGACAAGGAGCACTCATCTTCTCACAACTTCATCTACTTTCTTCCATCATCTTCTTCTTTATTTGCCCACACAACCTTCGTATGGAAACAGTAAGTCCTTCAGCTGTTCGTGCATGCTTGATATAGATATCAGATATGGACGATAGCATTCATTCAGCTGTTCGTCCATTTATAATCAGGCGCCCGAAAAAGGGTTTCCATATGACCGTCCCCGACACTTGGCACCCAGGTTAGCCGCCCAAGAAGTACTGGTCAGGGGGACATAACCAGCACATTGTGTCAAGTATGATACATACTTGACAGCCGGTTACAACGACGCGTGCAATGACGACACTCCTATCATGTTTCACGGTTGCCGACAGTCGGCAACGACGATAATAAACGTAACGACGATGGTCGCCCGAGGTAACTAGATGGTTATAGATTGTTATGGACGCCTCCCCCAAGCTTTTAACTGATGACTAAATTTTTTCATCTCCCTTGCTTCGCCCAAATTCTGAACTAAACCCTAACCCTAGATCCATCTACATCTGGCAGATCGAGTTTGCTTGCAGTTATGCAATCGATTGATATGCGCGTCCTTCTTTTTTGTTTAAAGGTATCGATCACAGTTCATTTTATTGCTTTTAGCGATCGAGGATCATCTCATCCTTCCTAAGATCATCGAACTTTATCCGCTCCTTCGGAATACCCTTCAAGATTGAAGCACGAACAACGTCCTCGGGCCCAGGAAGTATCGAAATTACTGTAACCATTGATCCAGACGTTCTAGAATGCTTCGTTGGATGCGAGCCCTTGCGCCCGCCTATGTTCCAGGTTCAAAAATCCATGTTTTTTTAACTTATTGAAGTTTCAATAAGTTAAAAAAACATGGATTTTTGAACCTGGAACATAGGGGGGTGCAAGGGCTCGCATCCAACGAAGCATTCTAGAACGTTTGGATCAATGGTTACCGTAATTTCACCATATTCCCACTCGATTGTTCTTCATTTTCTTATTCAATTTGGATGCGAGCCAAGAGATCGAAAACAAAAGGAGGGAGTGCTGTTGCCTCAAAGGGACGGTAGCCATGCACCGCCAACCTATGTGACCAAGGGCCGCCATCCAGGCTTAATCATATGTATCAGTTTGTAAGAGCATAGGCTAATGAATCAGTTTGGATCTGTATCAGTCTGTATGTACATCAATATATTTGAATGGCTGGGTAATTTTCAAAATGTCATCAATTTGAATATGTATGAGATTTAATCTAAAATTTTGCAAGCAGTTTCTGAATTCTATTGAATATGCCTTCAAATTGAAAAGGTATCAGATTTATTTTTAAAGTTTGCATGTAGTTTCTGAGTCAGAGTGAATAAGTATCCGGTTTAATCTATAATGTTTTCAGATTGAACAAGTATAATAAGACTTAAATCTAAAAGTTTGGATGTAGGCTTGGTTGGGATTCAGATTAAGTATGATGAAATTTGGAATTTGATTGATTCACTGCGGTGGCGTGCAGTGGGAGTAAACTTATAGCATCTCACAAATATGCTCAAAGCGCAAAACGGGCAAATTTATTCCCTTGGGGGCGTTGAGCAAATTTGTCATCGATGCAACTTTTGCGTAACACGCACAACCGGCATAATTCTGCATGTTGTGTGCTTTGCGCCATTATGTTAACCATTACAAATTTGCTGAACACGCACACCGGCTCAAAATGAACACCTGGCGTTACTTGTTATGTGCTTTGAGCAATTTTTTGGTACTGAACTTTGAGCAATTATGTAACGGCTATAAATTTTTCCACCTTACTTGCCACCGGTCATAAATTCTTGGGAAAATCATATGTGTGGTATTAATCAGCTGTAGATTCAGGAGCAGTATTTTGTTATTCACGAGCACCCTTCTGTAGCTTGACGGGGTCTTCGATGTTGCCACACAGTAAATATGGTACTGCAGCAGTCACATCCTCATTGACCTATCTGCGTTGCGCGCATTGAGCAATTCCCGTTTTCCATGCGTTTTGCGCGGTGATCAATTATAATAGTTTCTCTCTTCTGTATTATTTAGCACGGGGTGCGTGTCGAATAAAATGTATTAAAAAATCTTAGTGGAGAGTAGTATTGTTGGGAGTAAGTTTCCTATAAGCATCAATGTTGATCAAGGCGAAAAATCGTTGAGTTTCAGTGTTATGCGCGGAGAGTAATTAACCTATGTTGATCCAGATACTAAAATAATTGGGATTACGCGATTTTCGCGTTGGTATTACGCGGTTTGCGCGTTGAGTAAATAATTGTTGATTCCCGAGATCCATTGCATTACTATAGGATCAAGGACTTATTATACGCTTCATTTTGATTGCTCCAATTCCATATAGCAACTCCACCACAAATCTCTAAAAACCCCTCTTCAAAATGGAATATCTCTAAAAGATGCTATTTTTTAGGATGGGCAACTCCAACCCACCATCTTCAAATCCTATTTTCTCTTTGTTTAAGCTTTACTAATGAAAAATATTTATCATTAAAATGGGTTAATCTAATACATTATTTCTGCATGAAAGAAAACTATAAATAATATTATTCTTCAATGTTAATTTTTTTTAATTTTTAAGTATTTAGTATTTCTTGTAATATTGTAAATATTTTAAATTTGATCGAAAAATATCCAATATTGTTCTCATGTAGTAGGTATAATTGAGATATTTCCATCGGTACTAAAATTATTAAATTTGGTCACGTGATTTGTAAAATACATTTGTAATAAATAGCCGTTACCAAGCTATGACGTTAATAAACGCAACAAAGGGCTGATATCAATTAGCCGTTGTGCGCGTCGTGCGCGGTGGTTAAAAGTCATAGTGTGAATCAATATCCATCTGCTGTACACACACGGTCTCACATCTGAGGACTCCACATTACACACAAGGGCTTATAGTGGAACCAATTAACCCGCACGCACAACAGAAACAATTTGATTGTTTTTGTTGCGCTGGAAAATAAATAATTTTTTGAGTCTTTGACAGAGAGTAATTCAAGGCGCAAAACGGTTCAGTTTCCTTGTCGTGTGGGGAGAGTAAATTGCCTCTTTTTCAGCTGAGCCTAAAATACTTAGGATTACTTGTTTTTCTCGGTGGGATTACGCGTTAAGTAAATAAGATGTTCATTCCCGAGATCCCTAGCATTACTGTAGGATAAATGGATCGTGAATGCCGTGAATACCTTGGAGAAACGTATGAAATTGGAGGACTACAGGCTGATGCAGTCGCCTCCCTAATATGCTTCTCTCCCTGGTCTGCGAAGAGAAGAATGGCCCCCCGGGCCTTTGCGCCCTGGTTGGCTGCTCTGGGTCAATTAGGTTGGCGGTGCATGGGTACCGTCTCTCTGAGGCACAAGCACTCCCTCCTGTTCTTTTCAATCTCTTGGCTCACAGCCAAATTGGCCAAATCTGACTGTGGATGAAGCAGATCATAATTGTCTCAGAATGCAGAAGCTGGAACCTGTGCGGAAACACAAAAGGCATGGTTGTCTCAGATTTCCAGAAAATCAAATGATGTGAAGAGTCACACATCCATTTCCTCGTCCGAACAGATGATGTTGATGATGCTAAAGTAAAGCGACACAAATTACAAAACGAGCAGGGAAGTGACTGTAATGACACGCCAATGACGGCATGTCGCGCCTTTGAACTATTTGAATTGGAAAATGTTTTGAACTATTTGAGTCTTTGGATAATTATCAGAAGAAGCCATCTTATGAACACTTTTCCTTGTGTATGCGTGTGCGGAGGCCCATGTCCAGTAGTGCACATATCATAATGGTCTCTTACAGGCGGTGAAGATCTTCTCTTGATTAAGCTTTTACTTCACCGATCAGTTCGAGCCTCCTTAAAGGGGCTTCCTCGAAAAGGTGGATCTAGCTGCCGGTCGAACCGTCCGGAAGAATGTTGACCTGGTGATGGACGCATCAAATGCCAGTGTGTTCTCCGTAGGATCCGCCTTCATTGTCTACAATGAAGATCCTCCACCTACGTGCGCCTTAGCAGATCTTGAGGAGGTTGTAACGAAGAGATGCGACGAGGTTGGGGCCGCATGCAGTGTTTAGTATTCTCTTACTGGAACACATCGCCGCATGCAGTTCTGAATCTGAGCTTGTAAGTTGTTCAAAGACCAGTGGTGTTTAGTATTTTGATCTGTTGGTGTTGTTCGACGCCTCATGTGAATCGGAGTTTCTCTTGATGTCTTTGAAACGGCTACATACATGACTGCAGGTTACACCGACGCATGCTATGACTACACTCATATCCAGCTGATGATGGCAAAAAATCGGCATCGACGGTAATAAACGGAACAAAGATGGTCGCCCGATGAACTCGCGGAAATTGACGGGGAAGCACGCAGATCACACCGACAATCACATGTTTTAGTTTGTAAGAGCATAGGCTAATGAATCAGTTTGGATCTGTATCAGTATGTACATCAATATATTTGAATGGCTGGGTCATTTTCAAAATAACATCAACTAGAATATGTATGAGATTTAATCTACACTTTAGCTAAGCGCGCACAACGGGCATAATTCTGCTGGTTGTGCGTGTTTAAGTATGATGAAATTTGGAATGTGATTGATTCAATGCGCTGGTGCGCGGTGGAATTAAAATTATAGCAATTCACAAATATTCTCAAAGCGCAAAACGGTCAAATTTATTCCTGTGGGGGCGTTGAGAAAATTTGTCATCGACGCAACTATAGCTTAACGCACACAACAGGCATAATTCTGCATGTTGTGCACTTTGCGCAATTATGTTAGCCATAACAAATTTGCTGAACGCACACACCGGCTCAAAGTGAACACCTGGCGATACTTGTTGTGCACTTTGAGCAATTTTTTAAACCATTAAAAATTTGCTCATCACGCACAACGGCCAAAATATAAATTTTGCCAGCTCACTTGCCACTGGTCATACATTCTTGGGAAAATCATATGTCTGGTATCAATCAACTGTAGATTCAGGAGTAGTATTTTGTATATTCACGAGCACACCTCTGTTGCTTGACGGGGTCTTCGATGTAGCTACACAGTTAAAATCTACTGCAGCAGTCACATCCTCATTGACCTATCTGCGTTGTGCGCATTGAGCAATTCCCATTTTCCATGTGTTTTGCGCGAGGATCAATTATAATAGTTACTCTCTTATGTACTATTTAGCCCGGGGTGCGTGTCGAATAAATTGTATTAAAAAATCTTAGTGGAGAGTAGGATTGTTGGGAGTAATTTTCCTATTAGCATCAATGTTGATCAAGGTGAAAAATCGTTGAGTTTCCTTGTTATGCGCGGAGAGTAATTAACCTATTTTGATCCAGATGCTAAAATAATTGGGATTACGTGATTTTCGCGTTGGTATTACGCGGTTTGCATTTTGAGTAAATAATTGTTGATTCCCGAGATCCATTGCATTACTGTAGGATCAAGGACTTATTATACGCTTCATTTTGATTGCTCCAATTCCCCTATAAAAATGGCGGACAAGGAGCACTCATCTTCTCACAACTTCATCTACTTTCTTCCATCATCTTCTTCTTTATTTGCCCACACAACCTCCGTATGGAAACAGTAAGTCCTTCAGCTGTTCGTGCATGCTTGATATAGATATCAGATATGGACAATAGCATTCATTCAGCTGTTCGTCCATTTATAATCAGGCATGCCCGAAAAAGGGTTTCCAGATGTGAGGATTTCGCCTTCCACCATGCCCGTGACTTTGTGGTGTCTCTTGCCGAAGATGAAAGAACTCACCCTCAGATGGATACCCTGCACAACAACCACGTTTTCAATCCTGTCATGCTTACTGAATAGCTGCCCGAACCTGGAGGATCTAGTCATTGGAGTAAGTACAAATTTTCTAATTATTTCCTCTGAATAATTCAAAACTACGTATATATGTATGATGGCATTAAGCATTCTGTTTTGTTACAAGGATGAAATGTTTGATTTTCCAGACCCGGAAGCTTCAGCGCTAGAATACTGGGATCAGCAGATGCCTTCGGATTGCATGACAAATACGCTGAGCACGGTAACTGTAAACGTGGTCGATGTACACCGCAAGGGCTCGCATCCAACGAAGCAGTCTAGAACCTCTGGATCGATGGTAACATGAATTTCACTTTTTTCATATTCCCTCTAGATTCTTCGTCATTATCTTCTTCAATTTGGAATCGAGCCAAGAGATCGAAAACAACAGGAGGGAGTGCTTGTGTCTCGGAGGTACGGTAGCCATGCACCGCCAACCTATGTGTCCAAGGGCCGCCATCCAGGCTTAATCATATGTATCAGTTTGTAAGAGCATATGCTAATGAATCAGTTTGGATCTGTATCAGTATGTACATCAATATAGTTGAATTCGATTGAATATGTCTTCAGATTGGTTGTGCGCGTTAAATAATTGTCTATAAAATACCTTAGATGCTCAAAGCGAACACATGTCAAAGCGCACAACGACTCAAAGCGTCTACACCTGTCATTTCTTGTTGTTCGCTATGAGCAATTATTTAAACCATTAAAAATTTGCTCATCGCGCACAACGGCCATAAATTTGTCTGTTCTTAGCTTTGTGCAATTATGTCAGCGGCTATTAATTTTTCCAGCTCACATCCCACCGGCCGGTCAAACATTCTTGAGAAATGCACATGTCTGGTATCAATCAGCTGTAGATTGACGAGCAGTCTTTTGTATATTCACGAGAACCCCTCCTGTAGCATGACGTGGTCTTCGATGGAGCCACACATTAACTCTACTTCGGTCACATCCTCATAAACCAATACAATTCGCTGCCATGCGTTGTGCGTTTTGCGCCTTGAGCAATTCCAGTTTTCCATGCGTTTTGCGCGGTGAGCAATTCTGATAGTTTGTTACTCGCTTCTGTATTATTTAGCACGGTGTGCGCGTCGAATAAAATGTATTAAAAAGGATTAGTGGAGATTAGTATTGTTGGGAGTAATTTTCCAATTGGCATCATTGTTGATCTAGGCGAAAAACCGTTGAGTTTCATTTTGATTGGTCCAATTCCCCAATAAAATGGCGGACAAGGAGCCCTCATCTTCTCACAACTTCCTCTACTTTCCTATATCATCTTCTTCTTTTTGCCCACACAACCTCCGTCTGGAAACAATAAGGTCTTCTTATGTTCGAGCATGATGCATGAGGTAGAAATGGACGAGATGGAGATGGATATGGGGTGTAAAGATGAGATGGTCTTCTACTGTTCGGGCCTGATGCTTGAGATAGAAATGGACGATAGAATTCAACCAGTACTTTTTTCACGCATGCACGTGGAACGGCCATCTCCTCTTTACACTATCTTCTCCTCCATCCCCTTCATCTTTGTACTATAGATCGTCTAAGACACACAAACACCTCCTACTGTCCTTTCCGATCTCGAAAATGAAAATCTCATTCTATTTATAATGAACCATGTGTTGGTGTTCACCGCCTCTTGTGAATCGGAGTTCTTTTCGGTGTCTTTGAACCGGCGTCATACTTGACAGCCGGGTACAACGACGCCTGCAACGACGACACTCCTATAAGGGCTACGGTGGCAGAAAGTTGGCAAACACGTCCATAAACTCAACGAAGATGGTCGCTTCGTTGCGTTAGTTAACGTCGTTGCCGGCTTTCGGCAACCGTAGGCCGGATAGGAGTGTCGTCATTGCCGGCGTCGTTGTAGGGTGAAGCACGCAGATCACGCCGACAATTTATCCGGTAAAAAGCCCCTTCATTGCAAACATCTTACGAAGACAATCATATGTATCAGTTTGTAAAGAGCATGGGGTAATGAATATGTTTTGTTCTGTATCAGTATGTACATCCATATAGTTGAATGGCTGGGTCATTTTGAAAATGTCATCAATTGGAATATGTATGAGATATAATCTAAAAATTTTCAATCAGTTTACGAAGTCGATTGAATATGTAGCCGATTTAATCTAAAATGTCTTCAGATTGATTATGTATCAAAGATAATCTAAAAGTTTGCATGTAAACAAGTTAATTTTATCATAGACGGAATTTAACAACTTGCTTGGAGGGACATTTTCGCGTTCTTTACAATACGTCGATAAAGACGCCAGTGGTTGAAGGCAGGCCGTTGGATGGCGGGCTGGGGTGCCGTTCCACTTTACTGTAAACTGCATCAGGATGTGCGACGGGAGGTCGAGGAGTGGAAGTCAGGCCTTTGGATGGCGGTCGGGGGTTTCGTTCCAATTTACTATAACCTGCACCAGGATGTGCGACGAGGGGTCAAGGAGTGGAAGGCATGCCGTTGGATGGCAGGCTGGGGTTTTGTTCCACTTCAGGATGTGCGACGGGAGGTCGATGAGTGGCAGGTAGACCGTTGGATGGCGGAGGGACCCGTTGTCTGGGAACAGTGGTGCCCAATGGGGTGATTGGCATGGCTATGCCTTCACCGGTGATTTGGACCGACACCCCGCGGGCGGCGACGCCTCCATCGGAGGTGGAGGTAGTCACGGAGTAGGCGCTGGAGGGGAGGATCGGTCCGCCCTAAGTCCCCTGGCATTAGTTCTCTAAGGGAAGTCGGGGAGTGGAAGGCTGGTCGCTCCATGTGTAAGAGGAATAACTCGTCGGCGATCCGCCTGTGAACGGAAGAATTCGTCGGGAAGGAGAGGTCCGGTATCAACGGAAGGCCTATCCAACGATCGGGCCAACGGGAGGTTTCTTTTGAGAGGGGAGAAGTGTCTAGAGGCAAATCGTCCCTAACGCCCTGGGTTTGTGAGGAGAGATCGAATACGGGGGCGTCTCACCCCCTTTCAAACTTCAAGGTAAGGCTTTTCTTTCTTTGCTTTGAGCAATTATGTCTTAGCGTTGAGCAATTAAGTAAGCGGCTACAAAATCACTCATACCTCAGAATTACACACCGCACACAACCACTCAAACTCAGAATAAGCACACCGCATATAACCACTCAAAACTTAGAATTGCTCAGCGCACAAATCCACTCAAAACTCAAAATTGCTCATCGCACAGAACCATTCAAACTCAGAAGTGCTCACCGCACACAACCTCTCAAAAATCAGAATTGCTCAGAGCACAAAACCACTCAAACCTCAGAATTGCTCACCGCACACAACCAATTTTGTCCAAGTGAGGGTGAACTGCCACAAAGTTCTCCACTGGGTCACAGTTGCTCTTGCTTTTGAGGACATTTGTGTCATTTTTCAGGTCAAAGGTCTCCCTGAGAGCTTTCAAATCGCTCCAGCTACATCAATTCTCTCCCATCGCAATTAAAGTCTCTTCATATGTCTGACATCAATCCGCTGTAGATGAGCAGTCTTTTGTATATTCACGAGAACCCCTCTGTAGCATGACGGGGTCTTCGATGTAGCCACACATTAACTCTACTTCTTCTCATCAATACAATTCACTGTCATGCGTTCTGCGTTTTGCGCATTGAGCAATTCTCGTTTTCTATGCGTTCTGCGCGGTGAGCAATTATGATAGTTACTCGCTTCTGTATTATTTAGCCTGGTGTGCGCGGCGAATATAATGTATTAAAAAATCTTAGTGGAGAGTAGTATTATTGAGTGTAATTTTCCTATTATGTGATCAAGGCGAAAAACCGTAGGGTTTCATGGTTTTGCGCGGAGAGTAATTAACCTATTTTTTTCCACATTCTAAAATAATTTAGGGAGCCCCTTTGGAGAAGCTCTAAATGTTGATTCCCGAGATCCATTGCATTACTGTAGGATCACATACTTTTTATACGCTTCATTATGATTGGTCCAATTTTCCCTATAAATGGCGGACAACGAGCACTCATCTTCTCTAAACTTCGTCTACTTTCTTCTATCATCTTCTTTATTTGCCCACACAACCTCCATATGGAAACAATAAGTCCTTCAGCTGTTTGTGCATGCTTGATATAGATATGGACGATAGCATTCATCCAGTACTCTTTTCACGTAAAGGTAAATGGTTCATGTTGGAAACTTATGCAACGAAGGGCTATCGTCCATTTATAATCAAGCATCCCCGACAATGCTGGGGGGTGTTGCAACTACGTTGAGAAAATTTGTCCCAAACAGCACTATGAAAAATGTGTACGATGATCATACCATATTCTTTTGGGGTGATATTGGCTATGATGTCTCACATGTTTCAGGAAAGCTGCTGGGTGTTGTACCATGTAAGATTGTTATTCCCTCCTATTATAAATTGTGGCTATGTATTTGTTTTGCGTGTCTCGCTATACACTCCATATCCATCTCCATCTCCTTTTTATACACTCCATCTCCTCCATCAAACCCTTCATCGTTTCACTATACATCATCTTTGACACACAGACACTCCATCCTATCCTTTCTGATCTCTTACACTCCTAAACACAACTTCTTATGCAACCCTGTGTTGTTTTACATCGTCTCCGGTAACGGAGTTCCAATCGGTGTCTTTTGTCCTAACTTCAGGTTACAACGAAGACAGCAATGACGGTAATAAGCGAAACGGTCTTCCGACTTTCAAATTCACGGGGTCTCCTACTACTGACAAAGTGCCACGTCATTGCACACATCTGGTATGACAATCATCTTGAGCAGATCAGGGCAGAAATTCGGCAACTGCAACGTAGATGTGGAGCGCATTGCCCGTGTCATACATTGCCACAGGGGAATCGGGGTTCCAGGCGTTGTGTTTGACACGGCTACATACTTGACTGCAGGTTACAACGACGCTAATAAACGCAACGAAGATGGGCGCCCGATGAACTCACGGAAGTTGAAGGGGGAAGCACGCAGATCACGCGCCACTTCATTGCAAACATCTGCGAAGACAATCAAATGTATCAGTTTGTAAGAGTAAAGGGATATGTATCTGTTTGGATCTGTATCTGTACGTACTTCAGTATGTTAGAATGGGTTGGCCATTTTGGAATGGTCACCATTTGAATTTGTATCAGCGTTAATCTAAAGGTTTGCATGCAGTTTCTGAATCAGATTGACTAGGTATCAGATTTTATATAAAATGTATTCAGAATGAATAAGTATCGGTCTTAATCACAATTAGGTAAAGTTTCTAAGTGAAGTTTGACTGTTGGCATGTTGCGGAATCACAATTTTAGTATGATGAAAATAGGAGTGTGAATGATTGACCGTTGGAACAAAAATTACAGCATCCAACAAATATGCTCAAAGCGCACAACGGGCAAAATTAGTCCGTGCGGGGCGCGTTGAGCAAATGCGCTATCGTCGCAACTTTGCTCAACGTGCACACCGGGCATAAGGCTACTAGGTGTGTGCGCGTTTAACAATTGTTGATAAACTACCTTTTATATGCTCAAAAAGCGAACACCCGGCTTTCCTTTTTGCCCGTTGTGCGCGTTGTTTTGCCCGTTGTGCACGTAATTTTTCCCGTTGTGCGCGTTGTTTTCCCGTTGTGCTCGTAATTTTGCCCGAGCCTAAGGGCATAATTTTACCTGTTGTGCGTGTTGGGCTATTTTTTAGTGGCTACAGTTTATCCCAATGCGCAAAACTTAGGCAGGCATTAATCATTATAGAGCAGAACATCCGGCTGGTAGCAATCCGCTGTATATTAACGATCCCTGCTCTGTATGTTCACCAACACTGCTCTGCAGACTCGAGGGGTCTCTTAGACTCTTAGTAAGACCAAAGGTTCCAATATATCGCCGTTGTGCGCTGTGAGTATTTCTGTTAACCATTAAAAATTTGCATGGTGCGAGCAGCAATAAATGTGGATATATCAGCAAATTTTATTGAGTGGACGAGTCGGAGTTTTTTTTTCGCAATAACAAAATTGCTCACCGCGCACAACCGGCCAAAATTATTTGTTCTGATCGTGGTGAATGGTGAGCAATTGTAGTAACCACTAACAAATTGGCTAATAAATCCGCTGTATATTAACGATCCCTGCTCTGTATGTTCACCAACACTGCTCTGCAGACTCGAGGGGTCTCTTAGTCAGACCAAAGGTTCCAATATATCGTCGTTGTGCGCTGTGAGCATTTCTGTTAACCATTAAAAATTTGCACGGTGCGAGCATCAATAAATGTGGATATATCAGCAAATTTTATTGAGTGGACGAGTAGTAGTTTTTTTCGCACTAACAAAATTGCTCACCGCGCACAACCGGTCAAAATTATTTGTTCTGATCGTGGTGAATGGTGAGCAATTGTAGTAACCACTAACAAATTGGCTAATAAAGGCGCTCAAAGGGCAAAACTTATCAATGGGAGTTTGTGGTAAGCAATTTTGTTAGACAATAACATATATGATACAATAACCTTACTCTCACTTGGACTATTGGACACACTAACAATGACACATTCTCATCGCATAAAAATTTGGAACAAAGGTTGATGTTATTAAGAATACCCAGAGCGCAAAACCGGCACTAATATTACCAGTTCTGCGCGTTGAGCAATTTGGTAGGTAAAGATGTAATTACTCAAAGCGCAAAACGGGCAATATTACTGCAGTGTTGCGCTCGGTGTAATTGGTATGATACACAACATCAATCCATACCGATGATGACATTTGCACATTTCGGAAGCCATGATAAAATTTCATCCTACAAAGTGGTCCATTTTTATACCAAAAAAACTTATTACATTGATAAACGTTTTATCTTACAGATACTAAAAAGCATCAGCGGTAGCAATACCCGTACCTTTTACCCTCTCAACGAATGACTGCATCCTCTGCTCATAACCAGCCGGCCAACCATCGGCCACAGCGTCATGCGATCTTGTCCACACAACTGAAGTCGGAGGGACGTCACTTGTTGGGTCAAGTTGAAGGATAATAAAGTGATTTCTGTTCGCATGACCCAACGTTATGTGGAGTCTGGAGGCTCGGTTTACTGGAGGACTTCTCAATGGAAAAAATGTCACACACATATCACGTGCAATCAAATGTACTACACAGTTGTAGCATGAGGCAATGACATGTCCCATGTCTGGCATCTGCATCCAATTTTCCTCTCCTGCACATTTATCAGTAATAAAATAGTTCACTGCCTTCAAATTATAATTATATGAAACCTCACTTATAACACGCCTGTACAAGACGCTGTATGTCCGCATCTCACGGAGCAAATCATCTCTGACAGTCCGCCAATCGGATTGATCCAAGCCCAACTGAACTGCCACAGCCCTGTACCCACAGTTGCCATCTGAAACCACGTCTTCGCCGTCCACGATGAGGGATTGTAGGTCGGGATGAAAATCCAAATAATATGGTATGAGGAAGTTGGCAGGAAAATCATCAACATAATCATCACGGGGAAACAAAGGTTTCGGCTTCTTTATTTGAAGTTTCGGACGCCTACTACTTTCCTTCGAAGGCCGCCTCTTCCATTTAGGCTTCTCTTTCGCCGCCGCCGTATGCTCCGCAATTGAATGCAACCATGGAGCCTTAACAGGCTTCCTCATAACTGTAGTCATCTCCGTCACATCTGAAAAATGATCAGAAATCTCATCAACCAGGGGAGAAAGTTGTTTAAGCATGCCATCCATCTCCTCGTGCTCATCAGAATACGAGGCCACAGCCGTCTCCTCCTCCCTCCCAGCAGTCTGAGCATCCACATTATGATCCCCCGTCTCCACCGTCGCCCCCAACTCCAACGTAAGCTCAGTTTGCATCAACCCAGCATCCTCTATCTTCTCATCCTCAACATCCTCCACATTCGCCTCATCCTCCTGCGGCTCCTCATTCTCCCCAGCTGCATTCTCCCCCTCATCCATCTCAGCAGTCTGGTCAGCCGCATTACGTTCCACCGTCCCCGCCGTATCCACCAACTTCCCAGTATTCTCCTCAGCAATCAAATCAGTAGCCACTTCCTTATCATCCTCCTCCTCGTTCGCCTTCTCCTCATACACCTTCGGCTCCACAGTCTCAGTCGCTGCATTATCCTCCACCAGTACCTCCTCAGCATTCTGCACCTCCACGTTAAGGGCAACCGTCTCCTCCGTCTCCACCATCTCCCCAATAACATAATCATCTACAGTCAACTCAGCAGCCACTGCATTCTCAGCCTCATCATCCCCATAAACATCATGCACCCTCGGCTCCACATTCTCATCCGCTGCATTAACCTCATCCTCCTCCGCAGCATTCTGCTCCTGCCCACTAAGAGCCAACTTCTCAGCAGCCTGCTCCATCGCATTACGATCCACCTCATCATCCTGCCAATAAGCAGCCAATGCAGTCGCCTCCTCAGCCTCATCCACCTTCTCCTCATCTCCCTTCTGCTCCTCCTCAACATTATCCACATGCACCACAAGCTCATCACCCACAATACTACACGGTGATGCTAACTCCTTCAACTTGTTTACCATACCCACACTCTGCCCCCTTAGTAATCGAGAACGTGCATTATAAATTGATTTGATTGGTGTTTCATTGAAGGATTTAGTTTCCTTCAGGCCTTTCAAAATTGTTGACGGCGGCACCTTTCTATTTGCCAAGTCTCGTAATGCTTCCACCTCTTTTCCCTGCAACTTCCCGTCGTTGGAATGGCCCGCGACATAATTATCAGCTTGATGGTTGTGCCTACCATCAACGACCGTTAAACTCCACTCACTGCCATCGCCCACCTCATTACCACGCAATTTGAACGGGCATCCACACTTGTTGGTTCTAACTGGCCGGTTGCTCTTTCGTACTGGTCGGTGTCCACTGTAGTTCCCGCTTCTTGCACATGCATAGTAGGCAGCGGGAGTCCTATTGGACGATTTACTCATACTTGACGCACTGGTAACAATCATAAGCCCCTGTTGTCGTCCGACGCTCTTTATCCACTGAAAGAGCTTGTCTCTACTTTTAAAACGTTGAATCGTTGTAAATTCGGCTGTATAATCCATATACACCTGTATCAAACAATTCATACAACTAATTGGACTGGGAACCAAACATTAGTTACATTATTGACGTAAAGATAAATCAATATTACCTCGGAATTTTTTAGCATCTCCATCAATCTCAACTGTATCTGCAGGCAAGTAAAAACCAAAAATTTCTCCTTTTATTTCTACACATTGTAATTGTAATAAGAATATCAAATAAAATGTACTTAACATTGTATACTTACCAAATCGCGATTTAAAAAAATTTAGGTTGAAAACCCCTAAATCGATTGCTATCGCTTCACCGATTTGTTTGAACGCAGCAGTTGCCACTGTGATGTAAATGTCGAGCCCAGTAATAAAAATCAAATCTTTGGAATTTCCGTCTGTGTGCATTGAGCAATCTACGAAAAACTTGCCGTTAGATATTCCGCCTTGAGCAATCTGTGGAAGGTTATGGCTGTGTGAGCGGTGAGCAGATTTATCAAGGGATGAAAGAGGGTCCTAACGGGTAAAAATTTTAACCCGTTGTGCACTTCGAGTAAATTCGGTGGTTTAGTTGGCTTATTTTACTCAGCGTGCACAACGGTTATATTTTAACACGATTTGAACCATTTTGCGCGCTGAGTAATCTTACATGGATTGTCAGGATTGACATTAGTAACGGTAATCGTTATTAATCGCGACGCTGAGAACGATTTTGACCGTGGTGCGCGCTGAGGAGTTCTAAATTTTGTTTTTAATATTTATTCTATTGGATTACTCATATTCTTATGCCGATGTTAACAACATTATTGATACGTATAAAATAATATAATACCAACGTGATAACTATCATTAGTTGTATTAATTAACACCCTTAAGAAAATCTGGATAGATTGCGTGTGTTATTAAGCATTCAAAATTCAGTATATATCAGTTTGTACCCGTTCACCAAAAAGTTAGTAAGAGTCAAACTTGATTAGTAGGTCTATCGTTGAGCATAACTTATAGATACGATACACCACAGCACTGCATACAGATGATAACATTTGCACATTTAGGCAGCCATGGTAAAATTTCATGCTACCAATCTGTCAATATGAAATAAACAATCCATAGTAAATTGATACAACATTTTATCCTACAATATTTCAATAACGTCAACGGTTGCAATATCGTGACCAAATACTATTGACTGGAATTGATGCATCCTATCCTCATAAGCAGCCGGCCATCCGGCTGACACATCGAAACGGTATCTTAGCCACATACTTGAAGTCGGAGGGACAGGACCATATGGGGCAAGTTTAACAATAACGAAGTGATTATTGTTCACATGACCCAACGTTATGTGGCGTCTGGATGATAGGGGTACTGGAGGAGTTCTTAAAGGAAAATATGTCACACACTGATGAGGTGCAAGAATATGTACTACACAGTCGTAGCATGAGGCAATGACATGTGCCATTTCTGGCATCTGCATCCACCATTTAGCTTTTGGACGGTCTAACAAATGGCCCAGTGCCACTACATTCTTTTTAAATTCCACGGCACCCATAAGTTGCCGGTACAAGCCATCGTGGTTCTGCATCTCTTCTCGCAAGTCATATTTCACATGCCTCCATTCGTCCTCACCCAGTCCCAACTGAGCTGCCACAGCCCTATACCCACAGTTTCCGTCTGCTTTCACATCTACGACATGCACTATAAGGGGTCGTAGACACTCAGGAAAAGCGTTCCAATATGGTATTATTATGTCGGTAGCCAAGTCCTCGTCACTATCATCATGTGAAATTGATTGTTTCGGCTTATTTATTATATGTTTCCACAACGGTATACTTCTTCCCTTACCTGGCTTACACATCAATGTAGACGTATCCGTTATCTCAGCATGCTGCTTAGCAATCTCCGCTGCCAGGGTAGAAATTTGAAGACGTAGAAACTCATGCTCCTTCTCAAAGGCCTTAGCCACTTCATTCTCATCATCATCCTCCTCCTCCTTGACCGGCGCCCCGTTTACGGTTTGGGCGCGGTGTCGTTTTACCGCAAGTGCACGGTTAGTGTAGGGTGCGGGTTTATCGAACTCAGGGAGGTGGATGGCTTGAGTGGCTACTAGCCTTGCCTAGGTTGTGTGCTAGCTACGCGGATGATATGGGTGAAGTGTAGAAATAAGAGAAGAAATAAAAAGACATGAAATGAATCCCCGCTAACACGGACTAGAGCACTTATGACACTTGGCATTTGACTTGACCCAGGGTGAGACATTGCCCCAAAAGGTGGTACCTAGCGTCCATGGTCCGATATTCCGGTCGGTGCCAAGCACGCTAGGCCTACCCGGTTCCGGACGGTGGGCATTCCCATGTCCATTAACACCTTCCGCAACCGGGAGCATTAAGGCCACAATGATATCTCCCAACACTTCGTCCAAGCCGCTCCCGTGCGCGAGGACTCGATGTCAACGCTCAGGGCGTGAGCTATGGCTAGGGAGTGAACCGCCAAGTTTACTCCCCCTTGGCCCGACGGTCAGAGGCGATCTTTCTCCCGCCAATGACAATGAAACACCCCCGCGTAACCCTAATGGCTAAATAGGTCAAATGTGACTTCTAGCAATACATCGAAGCGGATCTTGACAGGACAAGCACCGGACCCCAATCCCCAACACATCTAGTGTGTTGCCATACGAATTGGACCCAGATTGCTAGAAATCCCCATTGACGCATTTCATCGAACACATGCCATGCAACCAAGTCAAATGAAACAACCAAGCATCAATCCTACCCTAACCCGTATTAGGGTTCATCAATACTACTCCATGATGAAAAACATATAAACAAACAACACAAAAGACATACAAACATTCATCATGAAGCAAAATAGACACAATACAAACAATGGAGAAAAAGAAAGGAAAATACTTATCTTGAGTTGAATCGTCAATCCAATACAAGACTTATTGAACAAAAGACCTAATCTAAACTACCCTAAGACTAACAAGAGAAAGGGGCAAAATGCCCTAGAAAAGCTGAGAAAACAAGAAGAAGATGAGTCCCTAAAAGTCGGCCAGCATTGGGTATTTATAGCCCCCATTCCGAGCCCTAACGGATCGGGTCCAAAACCACAGGAAAAACGCCACCTGATCGGTTGACAAGTCAACCGATCGGGTGATCTGTTACAAATAATAAACAGAAAATGGCGGAGCTTCACTCGGTCAGATGAACCGGTCGGTTGAGTTCTTGGGGTGACCGGTTGGATCATGGCGCCATCGGGTGAAGAGGTCGGTTGGATGCCCGTGTCTTGGCTCCTCAGAATCAGCTACTGATGAACCGATTGGGTGAGAGTCACCCGATCGGTTGGCATTTGGCTCGAAAAGACAGAGAAACGGCCGCAATGAACCGGCCAGAGAACCGGTCGGGTGACATCCGCTTGAGCTCTAGCCGAGACCGGGTGGTGCACGCGTGCATCACCCGATCGGTTGGAAATGACCAACCGGTCGGGTGAGGGGCTGAAAGATGAGATCTTCATCGTTTGACCCCCTAGATCATGCGTGACTCCTCCCGTTGCTCCGGGGACTCATGATATTGTCGTTTTATGTCCCAAATGCTGTAAATTCCTGCAAAATACGAAAAAACACGGAAAAGTGAAAGAAAACAAGAAAATACAAGAAAACACGAGAAAACGAATAAAAGACGGCGGAAAATACAGAGAAACACGGAAGAAAACGCGCACAAATATATGAAATATAAACGCACGTCACTCCTCAGTAGTCTGCTCCGCCTCATTACGATCCACCTTATCATCCTCCCCACCCATCTTCCCAGTATGATCCTCCTCTTGCAACTCAGCAGGCACTGCATTCTCCCAAAAACGCCTCCCCCACCTTCTGATCCTCCCCCTCATTATTCACAGCCTTCACATTCTCAGCACCCACAATTTTATCAGCTGATGCTAACTCCTTCAACTGTTTTACAATACCAACCTTCTTCCCCCGTTGTAACCGGTTTCGTGCATTATAAATTGCTTTGATTGAGGTTGCACTGAAGTTTTTATTTGCCTTCAGTACTTTCAAAATTTCAGCTGGCCGAACCTTGCTATTTGCCAAGTCACGCACTGTTTCCATCTCCATTCCCTGCAACGTCCCGTCATCAGAATGGTCATCGACATATTTAGCTGCTTCATGGTTGTGCCTGCCACAAACGACTGTTAACTTCCACTCCTTAACGCCCACGCCCACCATATAACCACGCAATGAGAAAGGACATGAACACTTCTTGGTTTTAACAGGCTGGTTGGTCTTTTTTTAGCTTTCGGTGTCCCCGATACTCACCGCTTCTTTCACACGTAAAGTACACAGCATGATGCCCTTTGGCCGTTTTACTTAATCTCCCCGATCGTGTAACAATCACATGCCCATGACTTAACCCGACGTTTTATATCCACTGAAACATCTCTTTTCTATCCTTGAACAGTTGATTGGTGGTAAAGTCGGTTGTAAAATCCATAGTATCCTGTATCAAACAATTCATAACCTGATCCTCAAAGATTTAATGCATTATTGCCGAGAAGATAAATCAATATTACCTTGGATTTTTGTACCAACTTCATCAACCTCAACTGTGGATGAATGCTTGTAAAATCAAAATAAGAAAGGCAGATAAACTGTACTTAAAAGTATAGACGTACCAAAGAGTCGATGTTGATAAATTTAGGTCAAAAACCCCTAAATCGATTTCTCTCGATTCAGCTCTTTGTTTGATCTCACCAGTTGACTAAGTGATGTATCCTTCGAGCAATTAAATAAAAATCAAAGCTTTTGGATTTCGGTCTGGGCGACTGGAGCGATCTTTGAAAATACTTGACGTTTGAAATTCCGCCGTGAGCAATCTGTGTAATTGTCTGTCAATTCGCTGCGAGCAGAAGGTATCACGGGACAATTTTGGGTCCTACCGGGTCATATCGGGTCTACAATAATTTACCCGTAGTGCTGGTTGAGTAAACAAGTCTAGTTTGAAATATTACTAGCAAATAACCCATCCACATGTGCACGTGGACTTGACCAAAACGGTTGTGTGCGGTGAGCAATTACGGGTTTTGAGTGGTTGTGTGCGCTGAGCAATTCCGAGTTTTGCGTGGTTGTGTGCGTTGAGCAATTCCGTGTTTTGATTGGTTGTGAGCGGTGATCAATTCCGAGTTTTGCGTGGTTGTGTGCGCTGAGCAATTCCGTGTTTTGCGTGGTTGTGGGCGGTGATCAATTCCCAGTTTTGCGTGGTGGTGTGCGGTGAGCAATTATGATTTTTGTGCGGTTGTGTGCGGTGGGCAAACAGCTAGACGGTTCACAGAGGAGAACTTTTACATTTTTGCCCTCCCAGTGTTCGCGATGAGTAATTTACACTATGAACCAATATTTTTACGCATCCGTATATACAAAGGCATCATAACAGCTTCCATATGCGATCAGTTTTGTGACCTAAGGCGGGAAAAGCTAACGAGATAGGGTTTGATCAACAGAAATTATTCTAATTCGCTGATCTATATAGACTATACGAGTTCCTGCTTATATCAAACGAAGGTCCTTAAGGCAGAGCAAAAGATTTGTGTCATTGGGTTGGGGTGCCCTAAAATAGTCGACTGCGGACGCATTGCATCGTAAAGTTGGTAAGCCATTAATTGATGCTAATTAATTTGGTATTTATTAATAATTTCAGAAATTGATTGCTGCAATGTACATTTGGTACATGATTGCGTAGAAATTACGAAGATTGAGATGGACTCGGTACACATTGAGGGGATCTGGGATGAAGCGGACAAAGAAGCAAAGGTTTGAAATTATTTTGCTTTGTTAACTGACTAATTTACTAGAAAATAAAGCAAAACATTTAGTGACTATATTGGTATCTGGTACTTAATTCAGCGTATTGTTGAAGGCTCAGAGGTTAATGAAGATTATACAAATCAGTTCACAACAAATAAAATTTTCCCCAGCATAGAAGAGCTTGGTAAATGGGTGTAACGACCATTTTTCGTTGTACGTTGTTCGTGCACGGGTTTTGGCCGTGCACGTGTTTGTTTTAGACTTTGTTTGTTTATGAACACTTTCGTGTGATATGCCGTTGTGAACGTCTCTGAGAGTATTAAATAGTGGCACTAAATTGGAAAGACGTTTCTCGAGTCGTTTTCCCACAATTTAATCTTATTCGATGAGACGTTGCGATTCTCACTTTTGACGGGAGACGTTTCTATTTTTAGTTTCGCCGTCCGACGTCAAAATTGAGAGCCATCTTCTTAGTTAGCTCACTTTCGTCGACACGATCACCACGATATTTATTTTATAATTTTTGGAGTTTATTTGACCACTTATATATTTTTAACAAGGTTTATAATATTTTTAATAATTAATTTTTGTAATAATTTCGGCCAAAGAAAATTTATTTGAGTTTAAAACGTTTTAAATAATTTTAGAGCCAATTTCCAGCTCATTTGGGCCTCACCTAAGCCTTGGGTGAGTTGGAGTTGGTGAGATTTGAATTTTAAATTATTTTAAACTTCTAATCTCATTAGGATTAGCCCTAGACCTAGTCAACCCATCTACACTATATAAACAACCTTTAGGAAGACCTATTTTCGCAAGAAAATAACCCTAGCTGCTTCCAAAACCCAAATTGGACGTTGCGACGAATCGTCGCAACGTTGCGACGAACTTCCCCCGCACCGACTGAGCCAAACCACCCAAATCACCCGCACCGACCGACAGCCGCCCCCGCTCACGCCCGCTCCGCATCCCGCTGCAACCCCCGATCCGCACCGACCCGCACCGACCGAGAGATCCTCTCGGTCTGACCGAGAGGCAGCCCTGCATCGCCCCGCTCCATCGCCCGCTCCCGTTTACCCGCTCCGCACCGTGCCTGACCGAGGCGCCCGCCCGCACCGACCGAAGCCCGCTCCGTTGCAAACGTTGCAACGCCCTGTCGCCCGCACCGACCGGTCCGATCTCCCGCACCGACCGACGATTTCCTCCGCACCAAGCCTCCGCCCGCACCGCTACAGCCCGCTGTGCTGCAAACCCCGCACCAAGCGTGCCCGACCGAGAGAGCTCCCCGCATTTGGATGGGTCCGACCGAGAGCAAACGTCGTAACCCCGCACCCGTCGCACCGCTTGCCACCGTGGGCCCCCCAAGTTCTCCAAAGGTATTGTGGGTCCCCCATGGGTCCCTAGGACTACTATGGGCCCCACCTAGGTGCTTTCTCTCCGACGATTCACCGTGTACGACGTTGCGACACGTTGTAGCCCGTCGTCACACGTGCTAGCATTGGAATCTGGATTCGTTGCTCAGGTTGCTGCTCTGAATTTTCCAGCAAGGAATCTATATTTGGAATCTGGACTTGGAGCGCGTTCTTCTATTCCAACCCCTGGCGTCACTACCCGACGCCAGTGTAGCTTTCGCGTCGTGTTGAGGTAACGCTTTGCACCCCTAGGACCCCCAACCCAATTGCATGCTAATCAAGACTAAAATCAGTATTTTTAAAATGTTTTAAATGTTTTAAATTCACTAATCAAGATTAATAATATGGACTTTAGGCCGGTGGACTTGTGCACGTAGGATAATTGTGATTTTGGACTCTCTTGGACGGTGTTTCTCAGACGTTGTACTTACAGGCAAGTGAAACTTGCCAACTCTTGTGTAGTGCCATGTTTTTAGGCCACTTCCTTATTTTTAGCGTAAAAGAGACTAGTCAGTGAAATGATAGCTGGCTAGACGCCTACTTGATCTTGTTTGACAACGAAACTAGATCCGTCACCTAATTGATCTAGCTTGACAACGAAATCCAACCCTTTAAACTTGTTGTTCATGCATACTAAACTGTCACATTCGTGATCCAGAAGCGAGCATTCCATGTTCGGGGGTAAGGCCCTGGCTCGATACACGTGGAGGGGTAGGGATAAACGGTCACCTGAGCTTAGGAGTGGCCCGATCAGCCACTCTAGCCAGATGGCGGAATCTCTGTGCACGAGGTGCTTACTTTACTTGTCTTGTACTAGTGAGTGTTACTTGTATAACTTGTCATCCATGCCATGCTTAAATTCCATACTTGTACTTTACTTTACTTTACTTGTTGCACTCATACTTTAACTGCCATGTCATTGCATTCATGCTAGAACTGCTAGGTTGCTTTACTTTTGCCTACTTTCAGTTTCCTTGCACAAGTCTCTTGTAGACTTGCTGACATGTGCCCCTTCCTCTTTTGGGCGTCACATGTTAGACCCTGAGCCAGAGACTGTTGCTGGGTATGTGATGTTTTGCTGACGCTGAGTCTGAGTCCATGTTTGCACAGGAGGAGTTTTGTGGACACCGGAGACCTTTCTTGGTGACTTTGCTGAGCTTCTTTTGTTTTAGGTTTTGTTGTTAGTTGTCGGTGCGTGGCACCTTTGTTTTGTACATTGTACTTTTGTTGGCCATGTTTGGGCCTTTAGACTCTTTTTCTTTCTAGCATGGTGGATTTTCTGTGATGTTGAAACTTATTTATGGATATTCTGAGATATCTCTTTGTCTCATTTCATTATTATTATCTTTGTTTCGTTCGCATTGCAAGGACCTGCAGTTTTAAATTTGATTGACGCTTATCGGACTTGCAGCTTTGCAGCTTCAAGTCTGAGCGGACCTTCTCACGCTTCGCCTCCATATTTTTGGGAAGCGGGGCATGACAGGTTTTGTTGGTGGCCCATGCAGGTCCAGTCTTGCAATTGCGAATTAACGGAACAACGATAATAACGGAATGTCCATTAAATAAATTGCAATATCCGAGTCATAAGCCATGAGTCTAGTCGTTTTCCTATGTCACTAGGGGTAAGGAGACTTAGTTAGACGTCTGTGCTTACTAGTTAGAGGCCTCTGATTGTTAGTTAGACTCCCTGTCAGCAATTGATTTAATCGTCGTAGGAGTTACCTTAGTGGTCTTTGTCTACCTCTGACCATATTAGACTTCTAGAATTTCCTTCAGTCGTTCGTTTGGGTTCATCGATTTCGGACCAAGCTGAACGCATTTCATTACCGTCTAGCTCCTTAGAAAGTCTTAGCGCTTAGCTTCTTAATCTTTGGTTGTTCGACGGTAGGAGTTCCCCGTAGATCTACATGGTTCATATCCTAGGCGTATGTGTGTATGATCACCCGACCAATTTCCTTGCCTCGATTCACGAGACTGCCTCTTGACGATCGTCATTAATTTGCGAACCTCTCCATTACAAATTCTGAATCTTCCGAAAGCATTTTTCAACTTTCTCTTTCACTAAGTTAACCTTGTTCAAAATTTTAATGTATATATACACTTCATACTCCTTCGTTAATTTAAAATTTTTAAAACTTTTGTCGGAATTTTTTTGAACACTAGTTTATAATATTTTTCCAGCCTATATTTTTCGTACTTATGAAAATACATTTTCCTTTCATATATTAATTTTATTCTGAACCGCACTTTTATTTTGCCCAATTCGATTTATAATTTTCCTTCTTATTTATACCATTCGAATAATACATCGTGTTTACTTTTAATATACTTTTCAAGTCACATAGAATTTCAACTTTCAGCAAGTCGGTTTTATGCCCATCGTTTTCGCTATTCCAAATTACTATTCCTAATCTAGACTCCCCGTAATTTGGTTTAAAAGCTTTATTACAAATTTTGATAATTTTACTACTAAGTCATCCTTCCGTTCACCATACATACTTCCAATTATTTTTATATCCGTACCAGACTTGATGTGCTCGTATATTAAGAACCTTGTGTAAATCAGTTTCTCATTTTTTGGCAAACCCCAGTTCTCTAAGAGTAGTTTCAATATTGATTATTTTAAATTTTCCATAGCCTAAAAGTTTGGAAAGCATTTAACATGAGTTTAAATTCTTCCGTTACTTAATTTCATTCTTTAACTTTCAAAACTTTTGACAACATTATATTAAATTACTGACGTATAAAAATTTTCTAAACTACGTCCTTAATATTCGTGTAAATGATTTTACTTCCTTTTTAAATTTTTTTTTTCCAATAGACCATTTTCTCTTATTCGACTCAAACTTATTTTGAACAACTCGTTTTATCGACCTCCAAATATTTTATACAGACAAGGATTCCAACTTTTGAAGTACGACAGTTTTCAAATTTCGCGTATGTTAGCTTATGTTACTTATACTATTTCTTTTCTCCCTCCTATATAAGTGACACTACATCTCCCTTTCCCTCAACCTAAACATCACCATTGAGTCAAGTTTCGTCTAACCAAGCTGTCCCCCTGCATTCGTCCTATCTGAACTCGTGCTTATCGATCCTTCCCTCGTCACGCTTTCGACCTCGACCTCCCTTTATTGCTTAGGCTTTAGTGCCGTCAATGTCTGTGTCAACTCTAAGTTGTTAGTAGGCCCTTGGACCTTGTGAGGTAGTCGTGGTGCATGTACCTAAGTTACGTACGTGAGCTTGAATGAGTATAACCCCATAGTATATTGATGCTTGCCTATTGTGTTATATATATATACTAGTCATTACCCGTGCCCATAGGGCACGGTTTATTTAATGGCTGAGTTTTTCTCCCCCACAAATTTCAAGTTCCCCCAAATTTCAAGTTTTCCCACAAAATTTGAAGTTTCCCCCAAATTTAAGTTTTCCCCCAAAATTTAAGTCCCCCCAAAATTGTCATTACCACCTAGGACAAACTTGCCACGTAGGACAAAGCTTTGTCCTAGTAGGATAAGATTCAAAATCTTCATAGAACTGGAAAAAAAATGGCCGGAAGGGGTGAGAATAAAAAGTGTGGGTGTGTGTGTGGGGAGGATCCATAGGCAAAAATACAAAAACCGGGGTTGTATGTGCAAAATTCCCCACCTCCTCTTTTATCCCTCAAAATCTCATCTCTAATATGTTCTCTTATTCAATTTCCCTGTTTTATATAATAGATATCCAAATTCTCTTATCCAATTTCTCATGTCCAATTTCTCTTATCAATTTCTCTTGATAACATCCGTCTTTTATATAATAGATATCCATTATCCAATTTCTCTTGTCCAATATCTCTTATCCAATTTCTCTTGATAACATCTCTCGTTTGTAATATAGATATCTCTTATCCAATTTCTCTTGATAACATCACTCTTATCCAATTTCTATTGTCCAATATCTCTTATTCAATTTCTCTTGATAACATCCCTCTTTTATAATATAGATATCACTTATCCAATTTATCTTGGCCAATATCTCTAATCCAATTTCTCTCGATAACATCCCTCTTTTATAATATATATATCTTTTATCCAATTTCTCATGTCCAATATCTCTTATCCAATTTCTCTTGATAACATCCCTCTTTTATAATATAGATATCTCTTATCCAATTTCTCTTTTCCAATATCTCTTATCCAATTTCTCTTGATAACATCACTCTCTTATAATATAGATATCTCTTATCCTATTTCTCTTGTCCAATATCTCTTATCCAATTTCTCGTGATAACATCCCTCTCTTATAATATAGATATCTCTTATCCAATTTCTCTTTTCCAATATCTCTTATCCAATTTCTCTTGATAACATCCCTCTTTTATAATATAGATATCTATTATCCAATTTCTATTTTCCAATATCTCTTATCCAATTTCTCTTGATAACATCCCTCTTTTATAATATAGATATCTCTTATCCAATTTCTCTTGATAACATCCCTCTCTTATAATATAGATATCTCTTATCCAATTTCTCTTGTCCAATATCTCTTATCCAATTTCTCTTGATAACAACCCTCTCTTATAATATAGATATCTCTTATCCAATTTCTCTTTTCCAATATCTCTTATCCAATTTCTCTTGATAACATCCCTCTTTTATAATATAGATATCTCTTATCCAATTTCTCTTTTCCAATATCTCTTATCCAATTTCTCTTGATAACATCCCTCTCTTATAATATAGATATCTCTTATCCAATTTCTCTTGTCCAATATCTCTTATCCAATTTCTCTTGATAACATCCCTCTTTTATAATATAGATATCTCTTATCCAATTTCTCTTTTCCAATATCTCTTATCCAATTTCTCTTGATAACATCCCTCTTTTATAATATAGATATCTCTTATCCAATTTCTCTTGATAACATCCCTCTATTATAATATAGATATCTCTTATTCAATTTCTCTTGTCCAATATCTCTTATCCAATTTCTCTTGATAACATCCCTCCTTTATAATATAGATATCTCTTATCCAATTTCTCTTTTCCAATATCTCTTATCCAATTTCTCTTGATAACATCCCTCTTTTATAATATAGATATCTCTTATCCAATTTCTCTTGATAACATCCCTCTTTTATTATATATATATATATATATATATATATATATATATATATATACTTGGAGTTATTCGTAATATTATGAAGTTGTTTGTGTGTTAGAATTTATAGGTTTGTGAGCGGTTAGCTATACCATACTAGGGATGCCTGTGTATATAAGAGTTAGTGTTGGAATATCTAATGGAGTGTATGTAGTTAGAGATACTTGTAATGGTTGAAATAAAATGATTGGTAAAGCTATGTGTATGTTAGGTGTGATAATAATAAGTGTATGTATGGTTAAGGGAGTAGGCCTACTATATGACCTGTATGTTAGTATGTGTGAGTATGTGCTCGTAGGTAGATATATATAGTGTTTTGACGTAAGTAGTTATGTTTTGTTACCTGAGTATATATGTGATATACATATGGTAGTAGGATTATAATTTTGATTGGTATTGCTTTCTTTTGCAGGATGTTGCATGTGTGCATACCGTGAGGTATACACGACTATTGCCCATCCTAACTATGTATGTAGATGTATTAGTGTACTAATTATAGGTAGTAGACTATGGTGTGAATATATATGTTACATATGTGTGACTATACGATGAATGCGTATGTATTAAGGAGTGTATTATAATTATACGTGTGCTGATGTCTGTATTATTATTATGGTATATAGAGTAATTGAACTATGTGAGTATTACCTGAATAAATATTAAGTGTGATTGACTTATGGTATGTATATGGTTGTATTGGTAGACATATATATATATTGGAGTGGTATTGGTATATGTATAAATGCAGTGTTACGTATGTAGAATATTCTGATATGTGTATTGAGTCTCACTCAAGCTTGAGTGGGTATACTCTAAGTATATTGAATGTATGTTTGTAGTTTGAATATAGCAATGTTTGATGTATGTATAGTGATAGAAGTGTTTGTGCCTGGTTGTGTTACGCACATGATTGTGGGTCGCTACACCAGTATATAGTTATAGGTGTTGGTCTTGTGGTATAGTTAATTACTAAGGACTTGCCTGTGTGAACGTATGTGTGCTAGCTAAACTAGGTGTGTGGATGTACTGGATATATGGTGGAGCGATTGGTATATATATGAATGAAATGTTAGCGTGTATGGGTGTGCACCATGCATGAGTAAGTATGTGCTTAGTTATAGTTATTGGTGACTATGATATATGTGGCGTGTCGTAAATACAGTTATAGGACCGTATGTGATGAGAATATATGGTGAACTATCTGCATGCATTTGAATGACTATATATTGTGAAACTATAGTGGTGATGAATGTATATTAAATATAGTGAAACTTGATTAATAATGGTATGGTGTGACTACATGAGTTGATGTGTTTGGTATTGGATGTGTACTAGGAAATATTAGAGGGTAGTATATCCATGTTGTTTGTGCATAGGTAGCTATCTATACGTAGAGCAATGATTGTATTTGCTAGTATGAGACCATACTTATATGAGTACCTGAACTATTGTTTTGTGAATAATAGTTATATAAGGGATGTATGTATACATATATATATAGGATTGAAATACATGTATGAAATTGACTGACTATAATAGGTATAATTGTATGACGTACGTTAATATATATATACATGTTGGTAGTGTTAATGTTTGAATACCTAGTGCATATATAAGCACTTGTAATGACTATACCTGGTTTGAATTATAATGTGACTTGATTGGGGTAGGTACTAGAGTGACTAGCTATGTTTGAAAGTCCGAGGACGGATTTTATTCTAAGGTGGGGAGGATGTAACGACCACTTTTCGTTGTACGTTGTTCGTGCACGTGCTTTTGGCCGTGCACGTGTTCGTTTTAGACTTTGTTTGTTTGTGAACACTTTCGTGTGATATGCCGTTGTGAACGTCTCTGAGAGTATTAAATAGTGGCACTAAATTGGAACCACGTTTCTCGAGTCGTTTTCCCACAATTTAATCTTATTCGATGAGACGTTGCGATTCTCACTTTTGACGGGAGACGTTTCTATTTTTAGTTTCGCCGTCCGACGTCAAAATTGAGACCCATCTTCTTAGTTAGCTCACTTTCGTCGACACGATCACCACGATATTTATTTTATAATTTTTGGAGTTTATTTGACCACTTTTATATTTTTAACAAGGTTTATAATATTTTTAATAATTAATTTTTGTAATAATTTCGGGCAAAGAAAATTTATTTGAGTTTAAAACGTTTTAAAGAATTTTAGAGCCAATTTCCAGTTCATTTGGGCCCCACCTAAGCCTTGGGTGAGTTGGAGTTGGTGAGATTTGAATTTTAAATTATTTTAAACTTCTAATCTCATTAGGATTAGCCCTAGACCTACTCAACCCAGCTACACTATATAAACAACCTTTAGGAAGACCTATTTTCGCAAGAAAATAACCCTAGCCGCTTCCAAAACCCAAATTGGACGTTGCGACGAATCGTCGCAACGTTGCGACGAACTTCCCCCGCACCGACCGAGCCAAACCGCCCAAATCCCCCGCACCGACCAACAGCCGCCCCCGCTCACGCCCGCTCCGCATCCCGCTGCAACCCCCGCTCTGCACCGACCCGCAGCGACCGAGAGATCCTCTCGGTCTGACCGAGAGGCAGCCCCGCATCGCCCCGCTCCATTGCCCGCTCCCGTTCACCCGCTCCGCACCGTGCCTGACCGAGGCGCCCGCCCGCACCGACCGAAGCCCGCTCCATTGCAAAAGTTGCAACGCCCTGTCGCCCGCACCGACCGGTCCGATCTCCCGCACCGACCGACGAGTTCCTCCGCACCAAGCCTCCGCCCGCACCGCTGCAGCTCGCTGCGCTGCAAACCCCGCACCAAGCGTGCCCGACCGAGAGAGCTCCCCGCATTTGGCTGTGTCCGACCGAGAGCAAACGTCGCAACCCCGCACCCGTCGCACCGCTTGCCACCGTGGGCCCCCCAAGTTCTCTAGAGGTATTGTGGGTCCCCCATGGGTCCCTAGGACTACTGTGGGCCCCACCTAGGTGCTTTCTCTCCGACGATTCGCCGTGTACGACGTTGCGACACGTTGTAGCCCATCGTCACACGTGCTAGCTTTGGAATCTGGATTCGTTGCTCCGGTTGCTGCTCTGAATTTTCCAGCAAGGAATCTATATTTGGAATCTGGACTTGGAGCGCGTTCTTCTATTCCAACCCCGGCGTCGCTACCCGACGCCAGTGTAGCTTTCGCGTCGTGTTGAGGTAACGCTTTGCACCCCTAGGACCCCCAACCCAATTGCATGCTAATCAAGATTAAAATCAGTATTTTTAAAATGTTTTAAATGTTTTAAATTCACTAATCAAGATTAATAATATGGACTTTAGGCCGGTGGACTTGTGCACGTAGGATAATTGTGATTTTGGACTCTCTTGGACGGTGTTTCTCAGACGTTGTACTTACAGGCAAGTGAAACTTGCCAACTCTTGTGTAGGACCATGTTTTTAGGCCACTTCCTTGTTTTTAGCGTAAAAGAGACTAGTCAGTGAAATGATAGCTGGCTAGACGCCTACTTGATCTAGTTTGACAACGAAACTAGATCCGTCACCTAATTGATCTAGCTTGACAACGAAGCTTGATCCAACCCTTTAAACTTGTTGTTCATGCATACTAAACTGTCACGTTTACTTTCCTTACCTGTACGCCTTACTACTTGCCATGTCATGTCATCCATGCATTGAATGTCGCATTCGTAGCACACGCTACAATACTTGTACTCGTACTTCCTTGTCCGGCTAGGTGCACCCCTATGCCATACTTGTTAAAAAACTTCCTAGCTCGTGATCCAGAAGCGAGCATTCCATGTTCGGGGGTAAGGCCCTGGCTCGATACACGTGGAGGGGTAGGGATTGTTGGATATGGATGACGTTTGTACACCCTTGTAGGGGATGTACGAGGGAATACGGACCTCGAACGTCGCGTACACGAAGTCGTGTGCAAAGGGAATCTGTTCCCTTGCGGAGAGGATCTCTAGATTAGTGGGAAAGTCGCATTATATGTGCATAAGTGCATGTGACATATGGCTAATAAAGGGGGAATATCTTAAGCTTATGTTGTACCATGCATATGGTACAACTTAAGCTTATAATGTGTCATGTATGATGGTACACTTTAGTTAAATTGTTCCAAAGGAACAATTACTCCTAAAATAACTACCTTGGGGGCTATAAATAAGACCCAAGGCTTAGCCATTTCCTAACACTTTTACATGGTATTCTTGCCTTGCATTTCATTCTAGCGAAGCTCTGCCGAAATCCTTCCTCTCTCTTTATCCAAGTTCTTAATCTAAAAGTAGAGATTTAGATTGTGGATTTAGTAGCCTTACTCCGTTCGTGAGAAGACTCGATCCGTCGTGGCGAATCCGAAGGCGAAGTTCCGAGACTACCGTGCCGCATACGCAAGCGTAAGTCTCAACTTCATTTATCGATCCTAACGCTGTTTTGACAGGATTCTACATTGGTATCAGAGCCATACGGGTTCGCCCCGGTCAAACCACCGCCCCGTCGAAACTATGAACGAGTCGTTGTCTTTTTCACGAATGGGTATCCTACCATTATGGATATGGTAGGAACGCTTCGTGACGGAGAGAACGCAGCGGTTTTACTTTTCACGTTAGGGTCTCCTACCATTACGGATATGGCAGGAACTCTCCGTGACGGGAAGAACCGACCGTTCATATCGTCAAACTCGCTCTCTTCATGGATGCTGAGTCTCCATTCATAGGGAATGGGCGCTCTCTTCATGTGGAGCGCGTAGTTTACAAATTTTTGAAGTGGGTTATTTTTTTTGGCACACGGCCATTGGAGAATAACTACTTCCTCGACGAACGGGTGCTTCACCGGAGAAGAAGATGGTGGTTATTCCCATCGGGGAAGATGAATTTTGGTGCATGAAATCTATAGCCAAATGGGCAATGGAGTCAATGCACTTCCCCTCCCCATGCAGAGGGGGTTGGCTACGGCCAATGACGACGAACACCACCACGGCCACCCCCTCCGATGGGGGTGTGCGGCCAACCCCGTGAATGGGGGAGGCCGGCCATGACCAATGGGTCATGGCCGGCCAAGGCCAAAATGGCCATGGCCGGGCCATGGCCGACCATGGCCGGCCTCTGGCCGAGGCCAGGCCAGGCCGGCCTCTGGCCTAGGCCAGGTCGGCCTCTGGCCGAGGCCAGGCCAGGCCAAGGGGCCAGGCCGGCCTCTGGCTGTGGCCAGGCCGGCCTCTAACCGAGGCCAGGCCAGGCCAGAGTGGCTTGGCCGGCCACTGGCCGGCCTCTGGCCGAGGCCAGGCCAGGCCAGGGGGCCTTGGCCGGCCTCTGGCCGAGGCCAGGCCAGGCCAGAGTGGCCTGGCCGGCCTCTTGCCGAGGCCAGGCCAGGCCAGGGGGCCAGGCCGGCCTCTGGCCGAGGCCAGGCCAGGCCAGAGTGGCCTGGCTGGCCTCTGGCATAGGCCAGGCAAGGCCAGGGGGCCAGGCCGGCCTCTGGCATAGGCCAGGCCGGCCTCTGGCCGAGGCCAGGCCAGGCAGCGGCCTGGCCGACCTCTGGCCGAGGCCAGGCCTGCCTCTGGCCGAGGCCAGGCCAGTGGCCAGGCCGGCCCTGGCAGTGGCTAGGATTGCCGCAGGCCGCCCCTGGCCGGCTAGGGCAGAGGCCCTTGACCGGCCCTTGGCCAGCCTCGGACAGGGTAGGGGCCCTGGCGGGAGTGATGTATACCAATTTTTTGGTCGACCAATTTGGGTGTTTTGGTCGACTAATCCGGTAAAAGGTCTTGGTCGATCACGAACTTGCCGACTAGCCCATACGGGGTGTCAAAAGGCCTTGGTCAAACACGAATGTGCCGACTAGCCCATACGGGGCTAACAACAGTCGTCTGCTCTTATTTTATAAAGTTTTTTTCTTGGGCTCTACTCCTTGAAGATTAGCCATAGTGCTCTACTTCATGCGAGATTAGCCATGTCATTGTGCTCTACTCTACGGAGATTAGCCAATGTACTTATGACGTTGTGCTCTACTCTACGGAGATTAGCCAATGCATTTCAAATTTTTTGAAAAAGATGTTTTCAAATAGGTTATGTCCCGTCCTTAATCGGGATAGCACAATTTAGAATTCCAAGTCCTACCACGATCCGGCCATGGTTATCTAACCCATGGGTGTGTAGAACAGGTCTCGTGGCATGGCAATTGTTGCGCTAAAATTCTTTGCGCAAAATCTCACCTATTCCATTTTGAAAGATATGTTTTTCAAAAGTATTTTTCCGCTACTGGTACCATACGGGTATCATTTCTGATTTCTTTTTACATGAGATAAGTAAGAGGGATACTTTGAAAGTTACTTCTAGATGGTAGTTGGGAACGTAGTGAACTTCTCGATTCTAGAGTAACATTTCAGCTTATCCAAGGAACTTATCAAGTGTTTAAAGAATCGAAACTTTATGCATAGAATTTTGATCGTGTTTTTCATTTTCTTTGCAGTTTTTTGATTCGAATATGTCTACCGCTTCTAAGAACATTGTCGCCGAGCATAACAAAGGTGAGAAGCTCAACGGCGACAATTATAAACTTTGGTCAATAAAAATCCAATATGTTTTGGAGGAGCAAGATGTGCTTGAAACACTCCAAAACGTAATGGAAGAACCTGAGTTGGGCAATACGGCTCAACACAAGAGGGACCGAGAAGCTTATGAGACTTGGACTCGAAAGAACAAAATAGCATGTATTACGTTATTGTCCGCAATGGACAATGACATAATGCGTCTATTTCGGGAATTCGACCTAGCCAAAGACATATGGCTGGGCTAGAAATAAAGTTTGGTGGAACTTCAGTCACCAAACTCCGCTCCTTAAATATTCAATTTGATTCATACAAAATGCGGCGAGATCAATCTATGAAAAAGCATCTTCGCCACATGGCGAATCTTATAGCTGAATTGAAGGATGCGGGTCTTACGCTGTCCGACGAACAGCAGATCCAAGCAGTCATTCGTTCACTCCCAGATAGCTGGGATAACATGAAAATGCACCTCACTCATAATGAGTGCATTAAAACTTTAAGCGATGTATCCAAACACCTTGAACTCGAGGAAGAACGGATTCAAGCCGCAAAACCAAGTGCCAAAGTGCACATGGCCGCTAGTTCCTCACATGGAGGAAAGAAGCGGAAGGATAAACGCTTAAGGTTTATGAATGAACGAAAGCAAGAACCGGAAACCTCAAAGAAGACTAAGAACAAAAAGTGGCAAAAGAATGTGCACTCAAAGAAGAAAAACTTGAAGAAGATCAATTGCTTTAAGTGCAACAAGTACGGTCACTTCGCCCGTACGTGTACATATGGAAGTGATAAGGTAACTTGTAGGGCTAGTTACATATGTGTTTCTAGTTCCATGTTTCTTGCTGAATCTAACTATTTTTGGTTGATTGATTCAGGGGCCACAGACCACGTAGCGAAGGACAGAAGGTTCTTCGTATAGTATCGAAGGATAACTCAAGGAACAAAGTGGATAAACGTCAGCAACAACACTCGTGTTGAAGTCAAGGGCATCGGAATATGCAAGCTAGTTCTCGACAACGGCCGGACTCTATTATTGCACGACGTCCTCTTTGCTCCAGATATTCGAAGGAATATCGTATATGTGGTCATGTTAATGTCTTTAGGTTATGAATGGAGGTTCTATGAACGAAATGTTGACCTTGTTTGTAATAGTTCTTTAGTTGGGTCGGGTAATGTTTGTAATGGATTGATTGTTTTAAACACTATGTATGTTGATTCTTCTTCTATTAATGAAAGTTTCCATTTGACAAATGCTTCTAATTCTGAATCTGATATCATTTGTTGGCATGCAAGACTTGGTCACATTGGACCAACTAGAATGGATAGACTTGCCAAAAGTGGCTTGCTATCTAATGTTTCAAAAGTTGAAATGTCAACTTGCGAACATTGTCTTGTAGGGAAAACTTGTCGCAAGCCGTTTGGAACTGGCACAAGGGCCGAAGTTCCATTACAGCTTATTCATTTGGACATTTGCGGTCCAATGAATGTTAAGACAAGACGCGGGAAGTCCTATTTCATCACCTTCATTGATGACTTCACCCGTTTCGGTCACATTTATTTGATTTCCCACAAACATGAAGCTTTATCTTGCTTCAAAAACTATATGAGTTTAGTGGAAAATCAACTAGATCGCAAGATAAAGGTCTTGCGAACCGATCAGGGTGGAGAATATCAATCAACGAGTTTTAAGGAACTCTGTGATGAAAAAGGCATAGTTCATCAAATAACTATGCCTTATACTCCGCAACAAAACGGTGTTGCGGAAAGAAGAAATATGACATGATGGAAATGGTCCGATCAATGGTGTCTCAGGCAAATTTGCCCATCACCTTTTGGGGTGATGCATTATTGACGGCAGCATTCATCTTAAACAGTGTACCCTCGAAGTCGGTAAGTTCTACTCCTTATGAGTTGTGGAACAATAGAACTCCAGACTTAAGCATTCTAAAACCTTGGGGTTGTGCCTCTTATGCACATTTATCCTCTCACAAATATGGAAAACTTGGGCCACGTGGGAGGAAGTGTATCTTCATCCGATACGCTGAAAACTCCAAAGGATATGTTTTCGTCGGTCAAGAGGACAATGGGGGTCTAATAGAATTCGAATCGAGGAATGTTGTCTTCTTGGAAAACGAGTTTCCAAGACAGGGTGAGATAAGTCAAGACTTATCCTTGTTTGAGACTTGGGATCAAGAAGGATCGGAACGTTCGAGTGGGAGAATTCTTGGTGAAGAGGGAAATGACCCTCATACTTCACATATGGATGATACGAACGATACCAATCCTATTCCGAGTGGGAGTGATGTTATTCCAAGTGGGAGTGATGTCATTCCAAGTGGGAGTGATCAAACTCAAGCAAGACGTTGTAATCGAACGAGGCTAACACCTCTGAGATTTGAGGATGAATTTCCTCACACATTCATGACATTACTACAAGATGATGACGAACCTGCAAATTTCAAACAGGTCGTCACATGCCCTGATAAAGATAAATGGATAGCGGCGATGGAAGAAGAACTTCAATCCATGAAAACAAACCAAGTCTGGGACTTGGTTGATTTACCTAAGGGACGTAGAGCCATTGGGAACAAGTGGGTTCTCAAAATCAAGCATAAGGCTGATGGCTCCATCGAGAAATATAAAGCTCGCCTTGTTGCTCCAATAAGCAAAGGCGAGGGTCTATGTTTGGAAATGTGTCCCAAAGATCCAAAAGAAAAGAAAGCTATGGAAAAGGTTCCATACTCCAGTGCTGTCGAGAGTCTGATGTACGCCATGCTGTGTACCAGACCGGACATTTGCTATGCTGTTGGTATGGTAGGCCGTTACCAATCCAACCCAGGACAGGCACACTGGAAAGCGGTGAAGAGGATATTATGGTACCTCAAAGGGACTGCAGACTATGCGTTGTGCTATCAAGGCAATACCTTGAGACTCGAAGGCTATACCGATGCTGATTGGGCAGGTGATCTTGACGAGCGAAGATCTACCTCAGGCTTTGTTTTCTTGCTCAGGAATGGTGCAATATCCTGGAGCAGCAAGAAGCAAACCTGCATCGCCCTATCAACCATGGAAGCCGAATTTGTAGCATTCAGCATGGCGGTCCAAGAAGCTGTTTGGCTTAGGAAATTCTTAGACATGCTGACGGATGCCACTGACTTGAGCACTGTTCCTATATACAGTGATAGTCAAGCTTCGATTGCCTATGTCAAAGATCCTAAATTTCATTGTAAGACCAAACACATTGATATTCGATTCAAGTTTGCGAAGGACTATGACAAACGGAAGGAAGTAGACATAGGATACATATCCACGCATAAGATGATAGCGGATCCCCTTACTAAGGCGATCCCCAGAGATGTGTTCTTCAAACACTTATCATCTATGGGAATGCGTAGGTGCTGAACTGTATCATGTAATATTTCCCATGTCTATAGAAGATCAAAGTTTAAGTTTTGCATACAAGTTTCTTACAAATGATTTTATATACATTTGTGTTTAAGTCTCAGCTATTTTATTGTGTGTATGTCGGACAGATTAAGGTTGACTCTCTCACATGAGCAACCGCCTTATCTTATCAGATGGATAAGATAGAGATGAGACTAGTTTAAAGTCAAAATCATTAGACAAATGATTTAGAGTCGTGACTTAAACAAGATAGTCGAATGAAAGATCTGCATCATATGGATGCTTACAAAAGATCTGAGATCTGTATCACAAGGATATTTAAAAGACATCTCATAGGATTTTTTAAATCCTATCTGTCTTATGCAGGATGAGAGTCCGGGAATATTTCATGGGTAGTAAGGGGACTCAAAAGATAGGCACTGTGGTGTCTGATCTTTCATCCGTACAACATCATTAAGACATACTCTCCCTGGGAAAGGAGTGATGTTATAATACGTGTTCATACCACGTATGCATTTCGACCACTGAGTTAGTAGCAATAGTGTTTGCTATTATGTGAGACTCAAAGGCCATATGGGTCTTAACTCTTACCCTCAAGGACTCCAATTGGTTCCTTTAGATTTGACGAGATGATCGCTATCTTAGCGTGTTGCTAATGGGCTATGATAATTCGGCTCGGCGGGGCACGTTAGAAAAGCGAATCAAGTCAAGATCAGAAGGTTCGCAAGAAGAGGAAGATTGATTTCATATTCGCATTTGGACTTTAATGATTCAAAGCTGGCCAGCCAATTGTGATCCAGATGGGATTCAATTGTTGAATATAAAGTATAAGAAATGTGAAGAAATAATCTAGGGTAAAGCATGCATTGAACTACTCAACTTTGCACCTTCGAGGTCGTTGTGTATCTCTAAAAAGTGCACAACAACAGACTCTACGCGCATGACGGTCGCACGGTCTATTTCTCGGTATGATAGATGAAAGAACTAAGAGAAAGACGTTCTCTTACAATCCCCTCAAGTGTGAGTGTGAGATGTTGGATATGGATGACGTTTGTACACCCTTGTAGGGGATGTACGAGGGAATACAGACCTCGAACGTCGCGTACACGAAGTCGTGTGCAAAGGGAATCTGTTCCCTTGCGGAGAGGATCTCTAGATTAGTGGGAAAGTCGCATTATATGTGCATAAGTGCATGCGACATATGGCTAATAAAGGGGGAATATCTTAAGCTTATGTTGTACCATGCATATGGTACAACTTAAGCTTATAATGTGCCATGTATGATGGTACACTTTAGTTAAATTGTTCCAAAGGAACAATTACTCCTAAAATAACTACCTTGGGGGCTATAAATAAGACCCAAGGCTTAGCCATTTCCTAACACTTTTGCATGGTATTCTTGCATTGCATTTCATTCTAGCGAAGCTCTGCCGAAATCCTTCCTCTCTCTTTATCCAAGTTCTTAATCTAAAAGTAGAGATTTAGATTGTGGATTTAGTAGCCTTACTCCGTTCATGAGAAGACTCGATCCGTCGTGGTGAATCCGAAGGCGAAGTTCCGAGACTACCGTGCCGCATACGCAAGCGTAAGTATCAACTTCATTTATCGATCCTAACGCTGTTTTGACAGGATTCTACAGGGATAAACGGTCACCTGAGCTTAGGAGTGGCCCGATTAGCCACTCTAGCCAGAAGGCGGAATCTCTATGCACGAGGTGCTTACTTTACTTGTCTTGTACTAGTGAGTGTTACTTGTATAACTTGTCATCCACGCCATGCTTAAATGCCATACTTGTACTTTACTTTACTTTACTTGTTGCACTCATACTTTAACTGCCATGTCATTGCATTCATGCTAGAACTGCTAGGTTGCTTTACTTTTGCCTACTTTCAGTTTCCTTGCACAAGTCTCTTGTAGACTTGCTGACATGTGCCCCTTGCTCTTTTGGGTGTCACATGTTAGACCCTGAGCCAGAGACCGTTGCTGGGTACGTGATGTTTTGCTGACGCTGAGTCTGAGTCCATGTTTGCCCAGGAGGAGTTTTGTGGACACCGGAGACCTTTCTTGGTGACTTTGCTGAGCTTCTTTTGTTTTAGGTTTTGTTGTTAGTTGTCGGTGCGTGGCACCTTTGTTTTGTACGTTGTACTTTTGTTGGCCATGTTTGGGCCTTTAGACTCTTTTTCTTTCTAGCCTGGTGGCTTTTCTGTGATGTTGAAACTTATTTATGGATATTCTGAGATATCTCTTTGTCTCATTTCATTATTATTATCTTTGTTTCATTCGCGTTGCAAGGACCTGCAGTTTTAAATTTGATTGACGCTTATCGGACTTGCAGCTTTGCAGCTTCAAGTCTGAGCGGACCTTCTCACGCTTCGCCTCCATATTTTTGGGAAGCGGGGCGTGACAATGGGTAAAAGGGGTCGGTGTGAAAACCGGGAATTTGGTTGTTACAAAATCATCAAATATGAGTACAAAGGGCAATAGGGTCCCAACTTATTATTTTTGTTTTGAAAGAAGTGGGACATATCGGCCACACAGGCCGGATATATCGGCCAAAAAATCAACTCGAAGCAAGAAGTGTTCATGTCCCTTCTACTTGAGGGCTAATGGTGTGGCAACAGATAAGTGGATTTTGACAGTTGTACGTGGCAATCACAACCAGAAACCCGCAATGTACATCGAGCGACATCCAGATGAGAGGAGGTTCAGAGGTGGGGAGATGGCCACGGTGAGAGAATTGTCAAATAGATTGCTTAGGCCAAGGGAAATCTTGAAATGCCTGAAGGAAAAGGATAATGCAACATCTACCACAATCAACACTTTTTATAAAGCCAGACAGAGGATGAAGGCAAGGGAAATGGCCTGGAGAGCAGAAATGCAGCTATTCCTTAATCTACTGACACAGCGTAATTACATTGTGTATCATGAAGTGGACGAAGTGACAACTGCAGTGAGGACTATATTTTGGGCACATCCGCAGTCAGTTGATTTATTACGAAAATTTCCAGAGATTCTGGTTATGGACTGCGCGTTGAAGACCAACCGTAACAGGCCACCATTGATGGAGATGTATGGGGTGACGTCCACAGATATTCTGTTCGCAGCTGCATTTTGTTACACGGAGGCCGTACGTGAGGAGAACTACTTGTGGGCCTTGGGGAAGTTGAGCTCTTTGCTGCATGGATACAGGATGCCACTTGTAATTTTGTCAGCACTGGAGCCAGCACTTATGAATGCCATTGGCCATGAATTTCCCCTTATGGTGCACCAAATATGTAGAATGCACATATCCAAAAATATTGCCAAAAATTGCCAGCCCTCTTTTGAAGATCAAGAAAAATGGTTAGGTTTCATCTCTAACTGGAATTTATTGTTGGGGGCACGCAAGGAGGAGGAGTATGTTGCTAAACTGAAGGCATTGGAGACCGAGTAAAAAGATTACACAAGTGTCGTGAGTTATGTGAAGACATCTTGGTTGGACAAGTACAAGGAGAAGTTTATTTCTGTATGGACAGATGGCAATATGCACTTTGGAAATGTCAGTACCAACAGAGCGCAGACCAAAAGAGCCCAGACTGAACATTCTAAGCTTAAAAAGGCATTGGATTCATCGGCCTTCAGTTTATCCGCTTCTTGGACAACCATACATGAATCATTAGAGGGGCAGCATATCGAGATCAAGGCATCATTCGAGAAATCTAAGATCATGTTGCAACATAATGTGCATGGGTTCTTGTTCAGGGAGCTGATAGGATTTACAGCCGCTGCGGCGTTGAAGATAATGTCTATGGAAGCTGATAAATCTGACCCTATGGGAACAGACCAATACACAGGTGATTTTCTAGCTAGAATGATTTATGGTGTACCATATGCCAATGAGATTGGCGAATTCACAAGGGAAAATCGCCCCATTCCCTTAGATGCCGTAAATTCTCATTGGAAGCAGCTAGACATGGAGGCTAAGACGGAATTGATGTCTGAAGAAGATGGGCTTATACATGCTGAATTAGAGCGCATACACAAGCTCTATGCTCAACTTGATGGGCCGATGAAGCAGGAGTTGTTAATTAAGTTGAAGGAGCTAGCTACCCCGGCGACAAATCTGATTACAGAGCCGCAAGTTAATGTCGTGTTCAATGGAAGAAGAAAAAGGGATAATAATTTGACAAATGAAGATACAGCCACCCCCATTCATCCTACTCATTTTGATCATGTCTTAGCCGATGCGGCTAGTTGCTCTGCTCAAATTCCAACTGAAGTCTCATCAAAACAAGAAAGCGTCGGCCGTGTCCAGCCGAGACGGTCCTAAAGGATCAAAAATACGTCTGCCCCACCAATTCCTCCTCAACTTGCTAGAAAGAAACCAACTGTCAAAGCCGCGACATCTGGCAGTATGACTGTGGTTTCTGCTACAGCTTCATTTGCAGCAGCAAATTATGAAGCAAAGGACGCTAGAGCCATTCAAGGAGGCATACCTTATCTTGATCAATTCCCCGCTGCAATCGCCAAATATATATTGAACGTCACAGATGTGAAGGCAGATGGGAACTGTGGTTACAGGGCTATATCTTCACATCTAGGGATGGGAGAGGACCAGTGGAAGGTGGTCAGAAGAGAGTTGCTTCAAGAGCTGCGTGACCACTATGATGTGTACTCAAAGGTGATGGGTGAGGAAAGTGTACAAGAACAGGTAGTGTCAATTAACTATATGGGTGACCACCCCCCGATGCAATATTGGATGACATTCCCTGAAGTTGGACATATAATCTCAAGTCGTTATAACTGTGTAATACATCTGCTGTCAATGCAACAATGTCTTTCATTTTTTCCGTTAAGATCAGGACCAGACCAAGGTACGAAACGTGGTCCCTTCACCATAGGTTTTGTAAATAATAATCACTTTGTAAAGATTCAACTTAAAGATAGAAGCCCGGTCCCACCGGTAATAAGGCATTGGAAGGCTAACCGCCTGCCTGTGGCCAAAGGATGGGTGGAAGGCCTTGAAGAGAGGGTGCGACAATTCGAGACATTATTCTGTAAAGATGTAGGCAAATCTCCCATTGTACTGACCGTATCATCAGATGATTGAATTTATAATTTTGTGCAAATGTAGTGTCTGAGTTTATAATGAAAGAATATACTGAATTTTTTGGGATTTTTGTACAAAATTTATGGGATTTCTGCACAACGGGAACTCAACGCGCCATCATGTCTTTGCTTGTTGTGCGCGTTAAACATTTATGTATGGGATACAGTTGCTAAATTCGCACGACTGGCATAATTTTGCCCGTTGTGCGCTTTGAGCAATTTATGTTACAGCATTAAAAATTTGCTCACCGCGCACAACGGACATAAAGGAGAATGCTAAGAGTTGGACTCATAATTGTGTGCTTTGGTATGTTATTGATGTTGAAGACCGTATACTGCATTAAATGTGTTATTTATATTGCATGAAGTGATTTCCACCTCTGCGTATTCTTGAATCTTTCTCTCCTTGACGATGGTCTACTTGAATTTATGGCATAAGTCCAATATCCCAAGTTCGTTTAAAGGAAAACTCTATACGTAACAATCTCGATGCATGTAGAGGCTATGTGAATGCTGTAGAAAATGACTCCAATGAAACACACTGACAAATTAGATTCATCCATACACATCAGGTAAAAGGTGGGACCGGTGTGAGCAATGAGAAAAAAATTGTATATCTGGTACACTGTGATGCTAAGCTCAATTCCAACGCAGTTCACGTGCACTAAGTATATTCCCGGGCAACTTCGATATTTCACACCATCCTTGTCCATTTTTGTGATGGATGTATGCTAATAGTTTTAATAGCCACAAGAAATTAAGCAATCGGTGTACGAAGATCGCTAATGGTTGGCAAACAGATATTTAAACTAACAAGAAGTAAAAGACTGCACCAGACGGTGTTCATTGCCAATTGAATGTTCAGGGTTCATTACTAACGCATAAACCATCACATGTTCACCTCTCAAAATATGAAAACCATTTGGTGTACTAAGATGGCCACGATTCACACAGACGCCTCGCTGGAGGGCGCGTTGGTAGCCAAACCATCCTACGTTTTGGCCGATCCTCCACCGGACTCCCGACCAGATCGCTGACGCTTCCTCGCCTCAGCCTCATGCCTCAAGTCTGCAATCGAGTTTGGAGGAAGCGAGTTTCTCTCCAACTCGGCTATACGAGCCAGGAGACTGCTCTTCTCTACGTACCATCGCTCTTCGGAGCTCTTTCGAACCATTGACATAGAGGCCGCCTGATCTTTAGCTTTCGTAACCTCCCACTCCGCCTGAGATCTACGGTCTCTCTCTTTCATCAGCTGCTCCTTCAAATCCCTAAGTTGAGATTCGAAGGAAACCGCCTTTTTCTGCTCGGCAATCAACAATTGCACCACTCGGTGACGCAATTCCACCCCGACCAATGATGTATGTAGGGAATCATGGATAAGTAAGACTGTAAGAGTAAGGCAACAGCACAACGAGACGACATTAGTACTTAACCTGGTAACTGCCATAAACGACTGAGTTAGCGAGCCTTTCAATGTCAATTTGACCCAGGACACTTTGGTCAATGGGAAGGATGGAGTTCTCCACCAGCCGACTGGCCACCCCCCTATCCACCAATGCAGACTCTTCGTCCCAGACGGGGAAGAAGGGTCGGTGACGGTTCCCTCTAGTACCTTCCGATGGAACGTCAGTGGGCGGATTCAACAGCAATGCCCCCTCGTACGCCGGGGGGACATAGCCTGCTGGAACGAGACCTCCCCATGGCCACGTATCCCTTAGAGGAGTCTCAGGCAACTGCGGCCGCACATCCCCCCTGTCATGAAGGGAACGGTTAACATCTAGGTCACAGTCTCTTCTTCCCTCTGAAGACTGGCCTTGCAAAGTTTCTTCGTCCCACTGACACGATTTCTCAGCCATATCTGCAGTGAAGGCACAAATCATGGCGAATGGTGATATATCCCCAAATTTGGCGGGATAAATATCCTCCACTTGACCGGACGCATGGCGGGGTTTTCTGGGGTCTTCGCGGGGTTTTTTTGTGGTCTGCTACATTAATACTCCGAGTTTGGCGACAACTCAAATTTTTTGCCGGGTCCGGCATTATGGGTGGCCATCTTGATTCTTGACTCTCTCGCTCTTCCGTTTGTTATTACAAGTATAAATAAACAGAGGATTAATTACTGAGCGCGCAAAACGGGGCCAAATTTGAACCGTTGTGCGCGGTGAGCAAACATAATTTAGTCACACGCAGTATATGCGTAAATGAGGGATAGTTGTGCGCGGTCGAATATTTGGATTTATTATACGAATTTCCTCATCGCGCACAAATGGCATTACTGTATACAGTTGTGTGAGGAGATATATTAAACGACTAAAATGTTTTACTTGTCAGAATGGATACAAATATTCGCTGAAATGGCGCTTACGTGAAAAACTTTTCTCAAACAAAGTACCAGCAAATTCGGCAGATGGATGAGTAGATGACCGGTCGAATTCTTGTTTGTGGTCCCACCAACCTCTCACCTCATCCACCTCATCCATCTCTACGTACAATCGCTTTTCGTCTTATTAATAGTAACACATGAAAGTGGAGTGACCAGCGCCCCGTTTACGGTTTGGGCGCGGTGTCGTTTTACCGCAAGTGCACGGTTAGTGTAGGGTGCGGGTTTATCGAACTCAGGGAGGTGGATGGCTTGAGTGGCTACTAGCCTCACCTAGGTTGTGTGCTAGTTACGCGGATGATATGGGTGAAGTGTAGAAATAAAAGAAAGAAATGAAAATGACACAAAATGAATCCCCGCTAACACGGGCTAGAGCACTCATGACACTTGGCATTTGACTTGACCCAGGGTGAGACATTGCCCCAAAAGGTGGTACCTAGCGTCCATGGCCCGATATTCCGGTCGGTGCTAAGCACGCTCTGCCTACCCGGTTCTGGACGGTGGGCATTCCCATGTCCATTAACACCTTCCGCAACCGGGAGCATTAAGGCCACAATGATAACTCCCAACACTTCGTCCAAGCCGCTCCTGCGCGCTAGGACTCGATGTCTACACAAGGGGCGTGAGCTATGGCCAGGGAGTCAACTGCCAAGTTTATTCCCCCTTGGCCCAACGGTCAAAGGCGGTCTTTCTCCCGCCAATGACAATGAAACGCCCCCGCGTAACCCTAATGGCCAAATATGTCGAATGTGATTTCTAGCAATACATCGAAGAGGATCTTGACTGGACAAGCACCGGACCCCAACCCCCAACACAACTAGTGTGTTGTCGTACGAATTGGACCCAGATCGCTAGAAATCCCCATTGACACATTTCATCGAACACGTGCCATGCAACCAAGTCTAATGTAAATTTCCAAGCAACAATCCTACCCTAACCCGTATTAGGGTTCATCAAAACTACTCAATGGTGAATAACATATAAACAAACAACACAAAAGACATATAAACTTTCACCATCAAGCAAAATAAACACAATACCAACAATGGAAAAAAGAGAGGAAAATACTTATCTTGAGTTGAATCGTCAATCCAATACAAGACTTATTGAGCAAAAGACCTAATCTAAACTAACCTAGAACTCATAAGAGAAGGGGGGGGGGGGGGGGGGCAAAAAGCCCTAAAAACTCCAGGAGATCCCCCTCAAGTCGGCCAGCCTCGTGCATTTATACCCCCACTTCGAAACCCTAGTGGTTCGGGTCCAAACCCGCAGGAGAAGCGCCACCCGATCGGTTGACAAGTCAACCGATCGGGTGATCTGTTACAAATAGTAAACAGAAAACGGCGGACTTTCACCCGGTCATATGAACCGGTCGGTTGAGTTCTTGGAGTGACCGGTTGGATCTTGGCGCCATCGGGTGAAGGGATCGGTTGGGTGCCTGTGTCTTTGGCTCCTCAGCATCAGCTACAGATGAACAGATCCGGTGAGAGTCACCCGATCGGTTGGAATTTGGCTCGAAAAGACAGAGAATCGGCCCCCGTTGAACCGGCCTGTGAATCGGTCGGGTGACCTCCACTTGAGCTCCGGCTGAGACCGGGTGGTGCACGCGTGCATCACCCGATCGGTTGGAGATGACCAACCGACCGGGTGAGGGGCTGAAAGATGTATTCTTCGTCGTTTGACCCCCTGGATCACGCGTGACTCCTCCCGTTGCCCCGGGGACTTGAGATATCGTCGTTAAACGTCCCCTACACGGGCAATCTCCTGCAAACATGGAGAAACAAAGAAAAGTGAAAGAAAACGAGAAAATACGAGAAAACGAATAAAAGACGGCGGAAAATACGGAGAAACACAAGAGAAAACGTGCGTGAATATATGAAATATAAACGCACGTCAAAATCCCCCAAGCTGAACTCTTCCTCGTCCTCGAGGAAGACGAGTGAGAGTAGGAGCTCAGAGGGGAAAAATAGAGAGAAAGAGAGAAAAAGAAAACTCTATATCCTAGATCGCCCGTAAGGGCCAACAAAATCAAACACGCCACACGAAGCAAGCATACGACAATACACAACACTAAACCAAGGAATGTGAGTCCAAACAAGTGTTGTGGGCCCACGCAGTGAAGTGCGAGTGAGTGTGGTCGTATGCTAGCAGATGGTGTCACTATCTACGATGTGCAATAAAGCTCCATATACACATACCCAAAGAAAGACCCAAATATCGATTCAATTTGAAATTGCGGTGAATATTAGCTTAAGCATGCAAGAGAAGAGTATAAGAATAGAAGCGTATCATGCATCGGGGACTCCACAGCTAGGGACTAGGAAATCACCACACTATAGCCTAGGTAATCGCTAGAAGGCTCCTATGCCAAGTGTTTTCGAAAACGATGGAGGTTGAGAAGATGTGGAGTAGAACACTCTGTGCAAATTCTCGCCTTCCCCTTATTCGCGGCAAGTAGGAAAATATTCACACTGGAATTTTTTGGGTTTTTGGGTATTTGTATTTTTTTTCTTTTCATTTCTCATCTTTTTGGGTTTTTCTTTTCTCTCCTTTTTTTGGATTTTTGGATATTGGGATATATACATGTGTACTCTCCCAAGTGGGAGAACGGTACACGACGAGGGGATTTGCACCAAGTAAAATAAAAAAGAATTCGGAATCTAAACACTTGGGCAAAGGAAATATTTCTCGCAAGTTAGAGCATGGGCCAAATGAGTTATCCTAGTCCTTAATTGTGGAATCCCGACACATGCGAAATGAAGTATACGATATATATATATATAGCATGCATATAGAAGCAGACATTAGAAGCAAATACCACATATTCAATATCGAAGCATGATAATCTAGGGGTCAACCAAGGGTAGGTATATAAATCAACATCACAAAGTAGAAGCACACTATAAGCTAGACATGACACACGACTCACATAGAAGAAAAGTGGACCCACGAAGCGTGAAATGCAAGAGGACTCGATATCCTAGGGTTAGTGAATGTGATTATCGAAGCTGTGCAAGGTGCGCGTGTGATTTTCGTGGCAATTCATCATAGGGTTCATCTCTAGGAGAAAGAGATAAAAAGAAGAAAAGAAAAAGAAAAAGAAAAACACGGAGAAAAACGACTCAAATAACGAAGAAAAAGAGACAAATGACGCACGAAGTGCGACGACAAAAACTTGACCGGCGCCCCGTTTACGGTTTGGGCGCGGTGTCGTTTTACCGCAAGTGCACGGTTAGTGTAGGGTGCGGGTTTATTAAACTCAGGGAGGTGGATGGCTTGAGTGGCTACTAGCCTCGCCTAGGTTGTGTGCTAGCTACGCGGATGATATGGGTGAAGTGTAGAGATAAAAGAAAGAAATGAAAATGACACAAAATGAATCCCCGCTAACACGGGCTAGAGCACTCATGACACTTGGCATTTGACTTGACCCAGGGTGAGACATTGCCCCAAAAGGTGGTACCTAGCGTCCATGGCCCGATATTCCGGTCGGTGCCAAGCACGCTAGGCCTACCCGGTTCTGGACGGTGGTCATTCCCATGTCCATTAACACCTTCCGCAACCGGGAGCATTAAGGCCACAATGATAACTCCCAACACTTCGTCCAAGCCGCTCCCACGCGCTAGACTCGATGTCTACACAAGGGGCGTGAGCTATGGCTAGGGAGTCAACCGCCAAGTTTATTCCCCCTTGGCCCGACGGTCAAAGGCGGTCTTTCTCCCGCCAATGACAATGAAACGCCCCCGCGTAACCCTAATGGCCAAATTGGTCGAATGTGATTTCTAGCAATACATCGAAGCGGATCTTGACTGGACAAGCACCGGACCCCAACCCCCAACAAAACTAGTGTGTTGTCGTACGAATTGGACCCAGATCGCTAGAAATCCCCATTGACACATTTCATCGAACACGTGCCATGCAACCAAGTCTAATGTAAATTTCCAAGCAACAATCCTACCCTAACCCGTATTAGGGTTCATCAAAACTACTCAATGGTGAATAACATATAAACAAACAACACAAAAGACATATAAACTTTCACCATCAAGCAAAATAAACACAATACCAACAATGGAGAAAAAGAGAGAAAATACTTATCTTGAGTTGAATCGTCAATCCAATACAAAACCTATTGAGCAAAAGACCGAATCTAAACTAACCTAGAACTCACAAGAGAAGGGGGGGCAAAAAGCCCTAAAAACTCCAGGAGATCCCCCTCAAGTCGGCCAGCCTCGTGTATTTATACCCCCACTTCGAAACCCTAGTGGTTCGGGTCCAAACCCGCAGGAGAAGCGCCACCCGATCGGTTGACAAGTCAACCGATCGGGTGATCTGTTACAAATAGTAAACAGAAAACGGCGGACTTTCACCCGGTCATATGAATCGGTCGGTTGAGTTCTTGGAGTGACCGGTTGGATCTGGCGCCATCGGGTGAAGGGATCGGTTGGGTGCCCGTGTCTTCGGCTCCTCAGCATCAGCTATTGATGAACCGATCGGGTGAGAGTCACCCGATCGGTTGGAATTTGGCTCGAAAAGACAGAGAATCGGCCCCCGTTGAACCGGCCTGTGAATCGGTCGGGTGACCTCCACTTGAGCTCCGGCTGAGACCGGGTGGTGCACGCGTGCATCACCCGATCGGTTGGAGATGACCAACCGACCGGGTGAGGGACTGAAAGATGTATTCTTCGTCGTTTGACCCCCCTGGATCATGCGTGACTCCTCCCGTTGCCCAGGGGACTTGAGATATCGTCGTTAAACGTCCCCTACACGGGCAATCTCTTGTAAACATGGAGAAACAAAGAAAAGTGAAAGAAAACGAGAAAATACGAGAAAACGAATAAAAGAAGGAGGAAAATACGGAGAAACACAAGAGAAAACGTGCGTGAATATATGAAATATAAATGCACGTCAAAATCCCCCAAGCTGAACTCTTCCTCGTCCTCGAGGAAGACGAGTGAGAGTAGAAGCTCGGAGGGGAAAAATAGAGAGAAAGAGAGAAAAAGAAAACTCTATATCCTAGATCGCCCGTTAGGGCCAACAAAATCAAACACGCCACACGAAGCAAGCATACGACAATACACAACACTAAACCAAGGAATGTGAGTCCAAACAAGTGTCGTGGGCCTACGCAGTGAAGCGCGAGTGAGTGTGGTCGTGTGCTAGCAGATGGGGTCACTATCTACGATGTGCAATAAAGCTCCATATACACATACCCAAAGAAAGACCCAAATATCGATTCAATTTGAAATTGCGGTGAATATTAGCTCAAGCATGCATGAGAAGAGTATAAGAATAGAAGCGTATCATGCATCGGGGACTCCACAGCTAGGGACTAGGAAATCACCACACTATAGCCTAGGTAATCGCTAGAAGGCTTCTATGCCAAGTGTTTTCGAAAACGATGGAGGTTGAGAAGATGTGGAGTAGAACACTCGGTGCAAATTCTCGCCTTCCCCTTATTCACGGCATGTAGGAAAATATTCACACTGGAATTTTTTGGGTTTTTGGTATTTGTATTTTTTTTCTTTTCATTTCTCATCTTTTTGGGTTTTTCTTTTCTCTCCTTTTTTTGGTTTTTTTGGATATTGGGATATATACATGTGTACTCTCCCAAGTGGGAGAACGGTACACGACGAGGGGATTTGCACCAAGTAAAATAAAAAAGAAATCGGAATCTAAACACTTGGGCAAAGGAAATATTTCTCGCAAGTTAGAGCATGGGCCAAATGGGTTATCCTAGTCCTTAATTGTGGAATCCCGACACATGCGAAATGAAGTATACGATATATATATATAGCATGCATATAGAAACAGACATTAGAAGCAAATACCGCATATTCAATATCGAAGCATGATAATCTAGGGGTCAACCAAGGGTAGGTATATAAATCAACATCACAAAGTAGAAGCACACTATAAGCTAGACATGACACACGACTCACATAGAAGAAAAGTGGACACACGAAGCGTGAAATGCAAGAGGACTCGATATCCTAGGGTTAGTGAATGTGATTATCGAAGCTGTGCATGGTGCGCGTATGATTTTCGTGGCAATTCATCATAGGGTTCATCTCTAGGAGAAAGAGATAAAAAGAAGAAAAGAAAAAGAAAAAGAAAAACACGGAGAAAAACGACTCAAATAACGAAGAAAAAGAGACAAATGACGCACGAAGTGCGACTCCCCCAAGCTGAAACTTGCATTGTCCTCAATGCAATAGTAGTGAATACGAGAGGGCAATGAAAATGGCGGGGAGTTACGCACCGACACAAAAAATGAAAAACACGAAAAACACATGAGCGAAACTAAAAAATAAAGAAAAAGAAACACTCAAATAAAAGGTATAAAACACGACAAAAGAACACCTAGACACAGACACACAACAACGACACACGAAAACATGCACACAAATCGATTTCCCCCAAGCTGAACATGACAATGCTAGCGAATCGATATGATCAATGTGATGCAGAAATATGCAAGTGGAAGATCGGAAAAGAAAAGAAAGAAATCAAAATGCAGGAGAGACGGTGTGCTCATTCTCCTCGGAAGAGGATGAGGGTGAAATGATAGAAGGGCGCGACATGAATGGTTATTAAGATGCAAAAGCAAACCCTAGATACGCTACCCTCGCTAATGAGAGGAGAGGAGATTATTCAAACCTAAACTAGAAAGCGGTAAATTTTTACACTACTGGATTAGGATACACCTGAGCATAGGTGGATCCAAGATCTGGAGCGGGGCAGGTAGCTGCTCTAACTGCTCCTTCTGTGGCTCCGCCAGAAGCGCTGTGCCACGTGTGCCAATGGACCCAAGCAATGCACCTCCAAGCATCCCTCGTAGGTGTCCACCTGTGACCTGCAAAGGACGAGGTGCATTAGTCCATGGCAAGAAATTATTTCCCAAAATAAATGTATCCCAGAGATAGTCGCCGGTAAATGATGGTAAAATATATGAAATATGGTGAACACTCCCTGGAAATGGTATGCTATCCTCTGTGCTAGCGACGATCAAATCCCTGCTCTCCATGTGAAGTTGCTCTCCAGGTGGTGACACACCGCAGCATACCTCAAGGGAAGTCGATCCTGTGTCCTGTAAGAGATATGGTGTGTCAAATATATATGAGTCTAAAGAAATAGGACGTGAAAAGCGAGACTCAAATGTGGAGTGAGAGTGAGTATGAAAATCTCCCTGAATAGGGGCAATATGCTCAAGTAGATGCTCAACCGCAGAAGAAGTGGAGCGTGACGGTAGAGGTAGATGTGGCTCGGGCTCCATGAAGTGGACGATCGTATCCAAGCCCTCATGCACATCCTCCTCGACGATATGCTCATGCTCCTCCATCTGCCTGATGTCCTGAATGACATCCTCATGGTTGACCACAGACCAAGGAGGAAGCTGCGACAGAGATGACTGTGGAGGTGGATGTAGAGCGGACCCCTCGTATGTGGCCGTGGTGTCCTCGTCCTCACGCACATCCTCCTCGCCGGTATGCATAAGCTCTGTGGTCTCCTCGGTGCTCTCATAGGACTCATATGGGGTATCCAAATAAAGATGAAAAGTCTCTCCCACAGATCCTAGAGAAATCTCCCCATCCTCACTATCATCATCAAAAAAATGCTTCGTCATCCAAGTGGTAGTGATGGAAAAATGGGGGGTCGGCATGAGATGTGTCTATTGTGGCCGACGGCATGGTAGTCTCAACCATGAAAGTAGGTATATCCTCTCCTTCATCCCCTCTCCTCGGTGTAGACTCGATGATTGGTACCGTCAAGTTTCGTAATGTTTGGCCTTGGTTAAACATGGCACTTTCAAGGAGAGACACGAGGTTTGATTCTTCTTGTGTTGGTGGAGGGATATAAGGTTGAGGAAATGGATGGGAGGTGCTTGGGTAATGGTTGTGGGGAAATGTTTGGCTTTGATGTAGGGGGAGGCTCTCAAGCGTAAATGGGCAATCATAATACATGTGCCCCGCCATCCCACAAGTCTCACAAACCACAACCGAATACGGATCATATCCTCCCATCTGAGCATCAAAATTTGATCTCCACGTGGTAATATCAAAGATACCTGAACAACAAAAATAAGAAAACTAGATAGGAGCGTCAATAGCACAAGAAAATAACAAAAAGATAAAATAATGGTGGGGGAAAAATTTCTTGGTTATTGAATAATTGTTTTTTTTTCAAATTTTTTTTGGTTTTATGCGTAGTCTAACGAACCCAAGCTAAGCTAATATCAAACCGAACGCCTCCCCGGCAACGGCGCCAAAAACTTGACCGGCGCCCCGTTTACGGTTTGGGCGCGGTGTCGTTTTACTGCAAGTGCACGGTTAGTGTAGGGTGCGGGTTTATCGAACTCAGGGAGGTGGATGGCTTGAGTGGCTACTAGCCTCGCCTAAATTGTGTGCTAGCTACGCGGATGATATGGGTGAAGTGTAGAAATAAAAGAAAGAAATGAAAATGACACAAAATGAATGCCCGCTAACACGGGCTAGAGCACTCATGACACTTGGCATTTGACTTGACCCAGGGTGAGACATTGCCCCAAAAGGTGGTACCTAGCGTCCATGGCCCGATATTCCGGTCGGTGCCAATCACGCTAGGCCTACCCGGTTCTGGACGGTGGGCATTCCCATGTCCATTAACACCTTCCGCAACCGGGAGCATTAAGGCCACAACGATAACTCCCAACACTTCATCCAAGCCGCTCCCGCGTGCTAGGACTCGATGTCTACACAAGGGGCGTGAGCTATGGCTAGGGAGTCAACCGCCAAGTTTATTCCCCCTTGGCCCGACGGTCAAAGGCGATCTTTCTCCCGCCAAAGACAATGAAACGCCCCCGCGTAACCCTAATGGCCAAATAGGTCGAATGTGATTTCTAGCAATACATCGAAGCGGATCTTGACTGGACAAGCACCGGACCCCAAGCCCCAACACAACTAGTGTGTTGTCGTACGAATTGGACCCAGATCGCTAGAAATCCCCATTGACACATTTCATCGAACACGTACCATGCAACCAAGTCTAATGTAAATTTCCAAGCAACAATCCTACCATAACCCGTATTAGGGTTCATCAAAACTACTCAATGGTGAATAACATATAAACAAACAACACAAAAGACATATAAACTTTCACCATCAAGCAAAATAAACACAATACCAACAATGGAGAAAAAGAGAGGAAAATAGTTACCTTGAGTTGAATCGTCAATCCAATACAAGACTTATTGAGCAAAAGACCTAATCTAAACTAACCTAGAACTCACAAGAGAAGGGGGGGCAAAAAGCCCTAAAAACTCCAGGAGATCCCCCTCAAGTCGGCCAGCCTCGTGTATTTATACCCCCACTTCGAAACCCTAGTGGTTCGGGTCCAAACCCGCAGGAGAAGCGCCACCCGATCGGTTGACAAGTCAACCGATCGGGTGATCTGTTACAAATAGTAAACAGAAAACGGCAGACTTTCACCCGGTCATATGAACCGGTCGGTTGAGTTCTTGGAGTGACCGGTTGGATCTTGGCGCCATCGGGTGAAGGGATCGGTTGGGTGCACGTGTCTTCGGCACCTCAGCATCAGCTATAGATGAACCGATCGGGTGAGAGTCACCCGATCGGTTGGAATTTGGCTCGAAAAGACAGAGAATCGGCCCCCGTTGAACCGGCCTGTGAATCGGTCGGGTGACCTCCACTTGAGCTCCGGCTGAGACCGGGTGGTGCACGCGTGCATCACCCGATCGGTTGGAGATGACCAACCGACCGGGTGAGGGACTAAAAGATGTATTCTTCGTCGTTTGACCCCTCCTGGATCACGCATGACTCCTCCCGTTGCCCCGGGGACTTGAGATATCGTCGTTAAACGTCCCTTACGCGGGCAATCTCCTGTAAACATGGAGAAACAAAGAAAAGTGAAAGAAAACGAGAAAATACGAGAAAACGAATAAAAGAAGGAGGAAAATACGGAGAAACACAAGAGAAAACGTGCGTGAATATATGAAATATAAACGCACGTCAAAGTCCCCCAAGCTGAACTCTTCCTCGTCCTCGAGGAAGACGCGTGAGAGTAGGAGCTCGGAGGGGAAAAATAGAGAGAAAGAGAGAAAAAGAAAACTCTATATCCTAGATCGCCCGTTAGGGCCAACAAAATCAAACACGCCACACGAAGCAAGCATACGACAATACAAAACACTACACCAAGGAATGTGAGTCCAAACAAGTGTCGTGGGCCTACGCAGTGAAGCGCGAGTGAGTGTGGTCGTGTGCTAGCAGATGGTGTCACTATCTACGATGTGCAATAAAGCTCCATATACACATACCCAAAGAAAGACCCAAATATCGATTCAATTTGAAATTGCGGTGAATATTAGCTCAAGCATGCATGAGAAGAGTATAAGAATAGAAGCGTATCATGCATCGGGGACTCCACAGCTAGGGACTAGGAAATCACCACACTATAGCCTAGGTAATCGCTAGAAGGCTCCTATGCCAAGTGTTTTCGAAAACGATGGAGGTTGAGAAGATGTGGAGTAGAACACTCGGTGCAAATTCTCGCCTTCCCCTTATTCACGGCAAGTAGGAAAATATTCACACTGGAATTTTTTGGGTTTTGGGTATTTGTATTTTTTTTTCTTTTCATTTCTCATCTTTTTGGGTTTTTCTTTTCTCTCCTTTTTTTGGATTTTTGGATATTGGGATATATACATGTGTACTCTCCCAAGTGGGAGAACGGTACACGACGAGGGGATTTGCACCAGGTAAAATAAAAAAGAAATCGGAATCTAAACACTTGGGCAAAGGAAATATTTCTCGCAAGTTAGAGCATGGGCCAAATGGGTTATCCTAGTCCTTAATTGTGGAATCCCGACACATGCGAAATGAAGTATACGATATATATATAGCATGCATATAGAAGCAGACATTAGAAGCAAATACCGCATATTCAATATCGAAGCATGATAATCTAGGGGTCAACCAAGGGTAGGTATATAAATCAACATCACAAAGTAGAAGCACACTATAAGCTAGACATGACACACGACTCACATAGAAGAAAAGTGGACCCACGAAGCGTGAAATGCAAGAGGACTCGATATCCTAGGGTTAGTGAATGTGATTATCGAAGCTGTGCAAGGTGCGCATATGATTTTCGTGGCAATTCATCATAGGGTTCATCTCTAGGAGAAAGAGATAAAAAGAAGAAAAGAAAAAGAAAAAGAAAAACACGGAGAAAGACGACTCAAATAACGAAGAAAAAGAGACAAATGACGCACGAAGTGCGACTCCCCCAAGCTGAAACTTGCATTGTCCTCAATGCAATAGTAGTGAATACGAGAGGGCAATGAAAATGGCGGGGAGTTACGCATCGACACAAAAAATGAAAAACACGAAAAACACATGAGCGAAACTAAAAAATAAAGAAAAAGAAACACTCAAATAAAAGGTATAAAACACGACAAAAGAACACCTAGACACAGACACACAACAACGACACACGAAAACGTGCACACAAATCGATTTCCCCCAAGCTGAACATGACAATGCTAGCGAATCGATATGATCAATGTGATGCAGAAATATGCAAGGGGAAGATCGGAAAAGAAAAGAAAGAAATCAAAATGCAGGAGAGACGGTGTGCTCATTCTCCTCGGAAGAGGATGAGGGTGAAATGATAGAAGGGCACGACATGAAGGGTTATTAAGATGCAAAAGCAAACCCTAGATACGCTCCCCTCGCTAATGAGAGGAGACGAGATTATTCAAACCTAAACTAGAAAGCGGTAAATTTTTACACTACTGGATTAGGATACACCTGAGCATAGGTGGATCCAAGATCTAGAGCGGGGCAGGTAGCTGCTCTAACTGCTCCTTTTGTGGCTCCGCCAGAAGCGCTGTGCCACGTGTGCCAATGGACCCAAGCAATGCACCTCCAAGCATCCCTCGTAGGTGTCCACCTATGACCTGCAAAGGACGAGGTGCATTAGTCCATGGCAAGAAATTATTTCCCAAAATAAATGTATCCCAGAGATAGTCGCCGGTAAATGATGGTAAAATATATGAAATGTGGCGAACACTCCCTGGAAATGGTATGCTATCCTCTGTGCTAGTGACGATCAAATCCCTGCTCTCCATGTGAAGTTGCTCTCCAGGTGGTGACACACCGTAGCATACCTCAAGGGAAGTCGATCCTGTGTCCTGTGAGAGATATGGTGTGTCAAATATATATGAGTCTAAAGAAATAGGACGTGAAAAGCGAGACTCAAATGTGGAGTGAGAGTGAGTATGAAAATCTCCCTGAATAGGGGCAATATGCTCAAGTAGATGCTCAGCCGCAGAAGAAGTGGAGCGTGACGGTAGAGGTAGATGTGGCTCGGGCTCCATGAAGTGGACGATCGTATCCAAGCCCTCATGCACATCCTCCTCGACGATATGCTCATGCTCCTCCATCTGCCTGATGTCCTGAATGACATCCTCATGGTTGACCACAGACCAAGGAGGAAGCTGTGACAGAGATGACTGTGGAGGTGGATGTAGAGCAGACCCCTCGTATGTGGCCGTGGTGTCCTCGTCCTCACGCACATCCTCCTCGCCGGTATGCATAAGCTCTGTGGTCTCCTCGGTGCTCTCATAGGACTCATATGGGGTATCCAAATAAAGATGAAAAGTCTCTCCCACAGATCCTAGAGAAATCTCCCCATCCTCACTATCATCATCAAAAAAATGCTTCGTCATCCAAGTGGTAGTGATGGAAAAATGGGGGGTCGGCATGAGATGTGTCTATTGTGGCCGACGGCATGGTAGTCTCAACCATGAAAGTAGGTATATCCTCTCCTTCATCCCCTCTCCTCGGTGTAGACTCGATGATTGGTACCGTCAAGTTTCGTAATGTTTGGCCTTGGTTAAACATGGCACTTTCAAGGAGAGACACGAGGTTTGATTCTTCTTGTGTTGGTGGAGGGATATAAGGTTGAGGAAATGGATGGGAGGTGCTTGGGTAATGGTTGTGGGGAAATGTTTGGCTTTGATGTAGGGGGAGGCTCTCAAGCGTAAATGGGCAATCATAATACATGTGCCCCGCCATACCACAAGTCTCACAAACCACAACCGAATAAGGATCATATCCTCCCATCTGAGCATCAAAATTTGATCTCCACGTGGTAATATCAAAGATACCTGGACAACAAAAATAAGAAAACTAGATAGGAGCGTCAATAGCACAAGAAAATAACAAAAAGATAAAATAATGGTGGGGGAAAAATTTCTTGGTTATTGAATAATTGTTTTTTTTTCAAATTTTTTTTGGTTTTATGCGTAGTCTAACGAACCCAAGCTAAGCTAATATCAAACCGAACGCCTCCCCGACAACGGCGCCAAAAACTTGACCGGCGCCCCGTTTACGGTTTGGGCGCGGTGTCGTTTTACTGCAAGTGCTCGGTTAGTGTAGGGTGCGGGTTTATCGAACTCAGGGAGGTGGATGGCTTGAGTGGCTACTAGCCTCGCCTAGGTTGTGTGCTAGCTACGCGGATGATATGGGTGAAGTGTAGAAATAAAAGAAAGAAATGAAAATGACACAAAATGAATGCCCGCTAACACGGGCTAGAGCACTCATGACACTTGGCATTTGACTTGACCCAGGGTGAGACATTGCCCCAAAAGGTGGTACCTAGCGTCCATGGCCCGATATTCCGGTCGGTGCCAATCACGCTAGGCCTACCCGGTTCTGGACGGTGGGCATTCCCATGTCCATTAACACCTTCCGCAACCGGGAGCATTAAGGCCACAACGATAACTCCCAACACTTCGTCCAAGCCGCTCCCGCATGCTAGGACTCGATGTCTACACAAGGGGCGTGAGCTATGGCTAGGGAGTCAACTGCCAAGTATGGTAGGTGATATTTTAACTAAATATGGTAGATGATGTGACATTTAATTAGGTATTTTTTCCCATATTTAGTTTACGTGAATTAAGCTATATTCGACGACTCCATACAAGTCTAAGCAGAAGTTGGCCGGTTATATCATCTCCAAACCACACTGCAACAACACGCCAAATATGGCGTTTTCCCTCCATCAACCGCCCTGCAAAACTGGAATCATTTTGCCGGTTTGCGACAGGGCCATCCAAATTTGGAGAGTCAATGTAGCAACCTCCGATGTATAAAAACAGTGTAGCAACCTACATCCAGTTTTTGTATGTCTGTTTATTAGACCATACCTAGAACATTCATTATGATTCTGTTTGTTTATTTCGATCCCCCTATGGCATTATCCAAAAGGCGGGAGTAAAATAACAACAATCGTGCCAAATAAGAGTCTAAATATATATAAAATCCAAAAAACCATAAAACCACATTATAAACTTAGGTGATAAGAGGAATGAAAGTCCAATATCAACATTGAGATACACGAAGGAAACTTAACGTCTCAAATCACAACACATGTAGAATATAGCATACATGGAGACCATATCACAAAATTCACACATATATGATATATGATCAACAAATATAGTGCGGAATTAAAATTAAACCCAAATAATAAACAAATGCAAATGTAATTATGTTTCAAGAGTTCGGATTACCCAAGTAACTTCCCGCCTTGTTCCCGGTTATCATACGTCCCTTTCACCCGGATACCTCCGGATACTCAAGTTAGAACCCTAACTTGAGGTTGCCTTTAAACCCACTTGTAGCAACCCTACAAGTGAAATCGAATACAATCGATGTCCTTCACTCCTACAACTTGGGAGAAAGTAAACCGCTCTCGCAAACCTAGCACAAAAACAAAATAACGAAAGTTATGAAATTATGAAAGCAACACTTGCAATCCCATATGCCTTGAAGTAGAACTTGAAGGAGAAGTGTGTTGTGTGTTGAAGACTCTCTTGGAAGAGAGGAGAAAGCCCTTCCTCTTGACTGCACCTATTACCTTGACGACCACTACCGTTTGAATACACATCGCTCCTGTCTTTGCACCGGCTCCATTATATCAGTTCCCGCCTGTTAATCATGAATCCCTGTCAATAGAGAGGACTACTGCCGTAAAGGTGGAGCCCGAGGTAATAGATCGGGTGCCAATCGGCGGCTCAAGGCTGGACCGATATACGTGCACCTCATGGGCATTTACTTTCCGTTTGAATACACATCGCTCCTGCCTTTGCACCGGCTCCATTATATCAGTTCACGCCTGTTAATCATGAATCCCTGTCAATAGAGAGGACTACTGCCGTAAAGGTGGAGCCCGAGGTAATAGATCGGGTGCCAATCGGCGGCTCAAGGCTGGACCGATATACGTGCACCACATGGGCATTTACTTTCCGTTTGAATACACATCGCTCCTGCCTTTGCACCGGCTCCATTATATCAGTTCCCGCCTGTTAATCATGAATCCATGTCAATAGAGAGGACTACTGCCGTAAAGATGGAGCCCGAGGTAATAGATCGGGTGCCAATCGGCGGCTCAAGGCTGGACCGATATACGTGCACCTCATGGGCATTTACTTTCCGTTTGAATACACATCGCTCCCGCCTTTGCACCGGCTCCATTATATCAGTTCCCCCTGTTAATCATGAATCCCTGTCAATAGAGAGGACTACTGCCGTAAAGGTGGAGCCCGAGGTAATAGATCAGGTGCCAAACGGCGGATCAAGGCTGGACCGATATACGTGCACCTCATGGGCATTTACTTTCCGTTTGAATACACATCGCTCCTGCCTTTGCACCGGCTCCATTATATCAGTTCCCGCCTGTTAATCATGACTCCCTGTCAATAGAGAGGACTACTGCCGTAAAGGTGGAGCCCGAGGTAATAGATCGGGTGCCAATTGGCGGCTCAAGACTGGACCGATATACGTGCACCTCATGGGCATTTACTTTCCGTTTGAATACACATCGCTCCTGCCATTGCACCGGCTCCATTATATCAGTTCCCCCTGTTAATCATGAATCCCTGTCAATAGAGAGGACTACTGCCGTAAAGGTGGAGCCCGAGGTAATAGATCGGGTGCCAATCGACGGATCAAGGCTGGACCGATATACGTGCACCTCATGGGCATTTACTTTCCATTTGAATACACATCGCTCCTGCCTTTGCACCGGCTCCATTATATCAGTTCCCCCTGTTAATCATGAATCCCTGTCAATAGAGAGGACTACTGCCGTAAAGGTGGAGCCCGAGGTAATAGATCGGGTGCCAATCGGCGGATCAAGGCTGGACCGATATACGTGCACATCATGTGCATTTACTTTCCGTTTGAATACACATCGCTCCTGCCTTTGCACCGGTTCCATTATATCAGTTCCCTCATGTTAATCATGAATCCCTGTCAATAGAGAGGCCTACTGCCGTAAAGGTGGAGCCCGAGGTAATAGATCGGGTGTCAATCGGCGGCTCAAGGCTGGACCGATATACGTGCACCTCATGGGCATTTACTTTCCGTTTGAATACACATCGCTCCTGCCTTTGCATCGGCTCCATTATATCAGTTCCCGCCTGTTAATCATGAATCCATGTCAATAGAGAGGACTACTGCCGTAAAGGTGGAGCCCGAGGTAATAGATCGGGTGCCAATCAGCGGCTCAAGGCTGGACCGAAATACGTGCACCTCATGTGCATTTACTTTCCGTTTGAATACACATCGCTCCTGCCTTTGCACCGGCTCCATTATATCAGTTCCCGCCTGTTAATCATTAATCCCTGTCAATAGAGAGGACTACTGCCGTAAAGGTGGAGCCCGAGGTAATAGATCAGGTGCCAATCGACGGCTCAAGACTGGACAGATATACGTGCACCTCATGAGCATTTACTTTCCGTTTGAATACACATCGCTCCTGCCTTTGCACCGGCTCCATTATATCAGTTCCCGCCTGTTAAGCATGAATCCCTGTCAATAGAGAGGACTACTGCCGTAAAGGTGGAGCCCGAGGTAATAGATCGGGTGCCAATCGGCGGCTCAAGACTGGACCGATATACGTGCACCTCATGGGCATTTACTTTCCGTTTGAATACACATCGCTCCTACCTTTGCACCGGCTCCATTATATCAGTTCCCGCCTGTTAATCATGAATCCCTGTCAATAGAGAGGACTACTGCCGTAAAGGTGGAGCCTGAAGTAATAGATCGAGTGCCAATCGACGGCTCAAGGCTGGACCGATATACGTGCACCTCATGGGCATTTACTTTCCGTTTGAATACACATCGCTCCTGCCTTTGCACCGGCTCCATTATATCAGTTCCCGCCTATTAATCATGAATCCCTGTCAATAGAGAGGACTACTACCGTAAAGGTGGAGCCCGAGGTAATAGATCGGGTGCCAATCTGCGGCTCAAGGCTGGACCGATATACGTGCACCTCATGTGCATTTACTTTCCGTTTGAATACACATCGCTCCTGCCTTTGTACCGGCTCCATTATATCAGTTCCCGCCTGTTAATCATGAATCCATGTCAATAGAGAGGACTACTGTCGTAAAGTTGGAGCCCGAGGTAATAGATCGGGTGCCAATCGACGGCTCAAGGCTGGACAGATATACGTGCACCTCATGGGCATTTACTTTCCGTTTGAATACACATCGCTCCTGCCTTTGCACCGGATCCATTATATCAGTTCCCCCCTGTTAATCATGAATCCTTGTCAATAGAGAGAACTACTGCCGTAAAGGTGGAGCCCGAGGTAATAGATCGGGTGCCAATCGGCGGCTCAAGGCTGGACCGATATACGTGCACCTCATGGGCATTTACGTTCCGTTTGAATACACATCGCTCCTGCCTTTGCACCGGCTCCATTATATCAGTTCCCGCCTGTTAATCATGAATCACTGTCAATAGAGAAAACTACTGTCGTAAAGGTGGAGCCCGAGGTAATAGATCGGGTGCCAATCGGCGGCTCAAGGTGTTGGATATGGAAGACGTTAGTACACCCTTGTAGGGGATGTACGAGGGAATACGGACCTCGAACGTCGCGTACACGAAGTCGTACGCAAAGGGAATATGTTCCCTTGCGGAGAGGATCTCTAGATTGATGGGAAAGTCGCATTATATATATGCATAAGTGCATGCGACATATGGCTAATAAAGGGGGAATATCTTAAGCTTATGTTGTACCATGCATATGGTACAACTTAAGCTTATAATGTGCCATGTATCATGGTACACCTTAATTAAGTTGTTCCAAAGGAACAACTTACCCTAAAATAACTACCTTGGGGGCTATAAATAAGACCCAAGGGTAGCCATTTTCCTTACACCTTTTGCATGAAATTCATGCATGCATCTTCATCCTAGCGAAGCTCTGCAGAAATATTTCCTCTCACTCTATCCAAGTTCTTAATCTAAAGTAGAGATTTAGATTGTGGATTTAGTAGCCTTACTCCGTTCGTGAGTAGACTCGATCCGTCGTGGCGAATCCGAAGGCGAAGTTCGTAGACTACCGTGCAGCGTACGCAAGCGTAAGTCTAAACTTCATATTATCGATCCTAACTCTGTTTTGGACAGGATCCTAGATTGGTATCAGAGCCATATGGGTTCGCCCCGGTCAAACCACCGCCCCGTCGAAACTATGAACGAGTCGTTGTCTTTTTCACGAATGGGTCTCCTACTATTACGGATATAGTAGGAACGCTTCGTGACGGAGAGAACGCAGCGGTTGTTCTTTTCACGTTAGGGTCTCCTATCATTACGGATATGGTAGGAACTCTCCGTGACGGGAAGAACCGACCGTTCACATAGTTTGTTATTTTTCATTTTTGGCACACGACCATTAGGAAATAACTAATTTCTCGACGAACGGGTGCTTCATCGACGAACGGGTGCTTCATCGAGGAAGATGATGGTAGTTATTTCCATCGGGTAAGAGGAAATTTGGTGCATGTGCACCATGGCCAAATGGGCTATGAAGGCCATGCACCCCCTCTCCCCATGCGGAGGGGGTTGGCTACGGCCAATAACCACCGGCGACCACCCCATCAAGGGGGAGGAATAAGTGCGGCAACCCCATTCAAAGGGGGTGGCCGGCCATGGCCAAAGGGGCCATGGCCGGCCAACACCGAATGGCCTTGGCCATGGCCGGCCATGGCCAAGCCATGGCCGGCCAAGGCCAGGCCGGCAGTGGCCGGCCTTGGCCAAGGCCTGCCGGCCAGGCCGGCCTTGGCAGAGGCCAGGGCCGGCCCTGGCCGGCCTGCCGGCCCTGGCAGAGGCCAGGGCCGGCGCCCTGGCCTCAGGCCAGGGCCTGGCCGAGGCCAGGGCAGGAGCCCTGGCCTCGGCCAGAGGCCAGGCCGCCCTGGCAGAGGCCAGGGCAGCGCCCTGGCCTCAGGCCAGGGGCCTGGCCGCCCAGGGCCTGGCCGAGGCCAGGGCAGGAGCCCTGGCCCCGGCCAGTGGCCTGGCCGGCCGGCCCTGGCAGAGGCCAGGGCCTGGCCGGCCCTGTCCAAGGGGGCCAGGGCCCCTGGCCGGCCAGGGCAGAGGCCCTGGCCGGCCCTTGGCCAAGCCCCGGCCAGGGCAGAGGCCCTGGCCGGGAAGAAGATGCAGTCCGGAAAATTGGTCGACCAATTTTGTGTTTTTGGTCGACCAATCTGGCAGAAGGTCTGGGTCGACTGAAAATTTGTCAACTGACCCATACGGGGTGACAAAAGGCATTGGTCAAACTCGAATGTGTCGATTAGCCCATACGGGGCTAACCACAGTGCCGACTAGTTCATACGGGACTAACGTTTTAATGAAGTTTTTTTTAACTTGGGCTCAACTCCTTGAAGACTAGCCATAGTGCTCTACTTCATGCGAGATTAGCCAAGTCATTGTGCTCTACTCTACGGAGATTAGCCAATGTACTTATGTAATTGTGCTCTACTCCTTGAAGATTAGCCGTAATGCTCTGCTTCATGCGAGATTAGCCAAGTCATTGTGCTCTACTCTACGGAGATTAGCCAATGAACTTATGACATTGTGCTCTACTCTACGGAGATTAGCCAATGTATTTTAAATTCGTTTTGAAAAATACGTTTTCAAAAACGCTTTTCCGCTGCAAAGTACTATAAGAATACTAACATTTGATAAAGTGAGGGAGAAATATTGAAAGTTACTCTAGTTGGTGATTGGAAACATAGTGACCTTTCCGATTCTAGAGTAACATCTTCAATATTTTTCGAAAGTAACTTATCAAATACTCGTTTTCCGCTGCTAGTACTATAAGAGTACTATTGTTTGATAAGTGATGGGGGAATATTGAAGGTTGTTCTAGATGGTGATTGGAATCAAAGAGACCTTTTCGATTCTAGAACAATATCTTCAATATTTTTCGAAAGTAACTTATCAAATATAATATAATTCCAAGTGGGATTTGAATTTTTAGAACTATCCAAATGGGATACTCTATTATCATTTCAAGTGGGAGTTATATTTTAAGAATTTTTATGCAATGTTTTGATCGAACCTTCGGTTTTGTGTTTTTTGCAGCATTTTAAAATTAAAATGTCTTCCGCTTCAAAAGATATCGTCGCTGAGTTAAACAAAGGTGAAAAACTCAACGGCGATAATTACAAACTTTGGTCCATTAAGATACAATACGTTTTAGAGGAGTAAGAAGTGCTCGAAACTCTAAAGAACGTAATGATTGAACCCGAGTTGGGCACTACGGCCCAACACAGACGAGACCAGGAAGCTTTTGATGCTTGGTCTCGGAAGAATAAGATAGCGCGCATTACGTTATTAAGCAGTATGGCTGATGACATAATGCGCATCTTCCGAGAATATGACCTAGCCATGGACATATGGTCCAAGCTAGAGGAGAAGTTCGGTGGCACATCGGTGTCCAAACTTCGCGCCTTAACTATAAGGTTCGATACATATAAGAAACGTCCAGATCATTCCATGGGGAAACATCTGCGACATATGGCGAACCTTATCTCAGAGTTAAAGGACGCAGGTCATGTGCTCACTGATGAGCAACAAATCCAAGCAGTCATACGTTCCCTACCAAATGGGTGGGATCAAATGAAGATGCATCTCACTCATAATGAGAGCATCAAGACCTTCAACGACGTTTCCAAGCACCTCGAATTAGAGGAAGAGCGGCTTGCGGCTGCCAAGCCAAGTGCAGAAGTGCACATGGTTGCTAGTTCCTCACACGGGGGAAAGAAACGTAAAGATCGTTCGAAGTCTTCTAATGAACGTAATAAGCAACCTGAGTCTACCAAGGAACCCAAACATAAGGGTGGGCACAAGAAATGGCACAAGAAGAAAGACTTGAAAAGGATCAAGTGCTTCAAGTGCAACAAACTCGGTCACTATGCTCGTTCGTGTACGAGTGGAAGTGACGAGGTAACATGTAATACTAGTTACATATGTGTTTCTAGTTCAATATTTCTTGTGGAATCTAATCCATTATGGGATAATTGATTCAGGTGCCACCGACCACATAGCAAAGGACAAACGGTCCTTCGTGGAGTATCACCGGATACACCATGGAATGAAGTGGATCGATGTAGGAAACAACTCACGTGTTGTAGAGAAAGGCGTTGGGAATTGCAAGCTAGACTTGGACAACGGCCACACTCTCCTACTTTATGATGTTCTCTTCATTCCATATATTCAAAGGAATATTAATACTGTGGTCAATTTAATGGGTCTTGGTTATAGTTGGTTCCTTCATGATTGTAATATGGACCTATTTTGTAATAATTCCTTTATTGATACTGGGGTTTGTATTTCAAAGGATTTATTGTAATAAGTACAATGTATAAATTCCTCATGTAATGAAAATTTCCTTGTGACAAATTCTTTGACTAATGAGTCTAATATAATTTGTTGGCACACAAGGCTTGATCATATTGGACCAACGCGTATGGATAGACTTGCCAAACGTGGCCTTCTATCCAATGTTTCAAAGGTTGAAATGTCGACCTGCGAACATTGCCTTGTAGGGAAATCTTGTCGCAAGCCGTTTGGAACCGGCACAAGGGCCGAGGTTCCATTACAGCTTATCCATTCGGACATATGTGGTCCGATGAATGTCGAGACAAGTCGCGGGAAGTCCTATTTTTCATCACTTTTATTGATGATTTCACCCAATTCGGTCATATCTATTTGATATCCCACAAAAGTGAAAGCACTAAACCTGCTTTAAAAACTATATGAGTTTAGTGGAGAATCAATTAGATCGCAAGATTAAGGTCATGCGAACCGATATGGGCGGTGAATATCAATCAACAAGTTTAAAGGAACTTTGTGATGAAAAAGGCATAGTACATCAGGTAACTATGCCTTATACTCCTCAACAAATTGGTGTTGCAGAAAGGAGGTATAGGACTTTAATGAAAAATGGTCCGTTCAATGATGGCGCAAGCTGACTTGCCAATCACCTTTTGGGGTGATGCATTATTGACAACCGTTTTCATTTTAAACCGCGTACCCTCGAAATCAGTTAGCTCCACTCCTTATGAGTTGTGGAACCAAAGGTCTCCTGACTTAAACATTTTTACCTTGAGTTTGTGCATTCAACGCACATATTTCCTCCCATAAGTATGGCAAACTTGGGCCAAGGGGAAGGAAACGTATCTTTATACGATACGCAGAAAACTCCAAAGGTTATATTTTTAGTCAGGAAGACAATAGTGGGCTAATTGAGTTTGAGTCGAGGGATGTCACTTTCTTGGAAAACGAGTTTCCAAGACAGGGCGAGATAAGTCAGGACTTATCTTTATTTTGAGATTTATGATCAAAAAGGATTACCTCATTCGAGTGGGAGAAATTCTTGGTGAAAACGAAAATTCTTTTCAACCTTCACCAATGGATTATACGAATGACGATTATCCTATTCCATACGGGAATAATGATCCAAGTGGGAGCAATTCTAACAACATTTCAATTGGGAGTGATATTAGAATTGATCTAAATTCGAGTCAACAAGGACTTGAAGAATCTCAAATATGCCGTATCATGCCCTGCAAAAGACAAATGGATGGAAGCGATGAAGGAGGAATTGAAATCCATAAAAGTTAACCAAGTCTGGGACTTAGTTAACTCACCCAGAGGACATAGAGCAATTGGGAACAAATGGGTTCTCAAGATCAAGCATAAGGCTGATGGCTCTATAGATAGATATAAAGCTCGCCTTGTCGCGAAAGGTTTTACGCAACAGGAAGGGATAGACTACGAAGAAAAACTTCTCACCTGTTGTGCGTTTTACCTTGATTCGCATGATTCTGGCAATGGTAGCTTGCTTATACCTCGAATTACATCAGATGGATGTAAAGACTGCCTTTCTCAATGGAGAATTGGACGAGGAGATCTATATGGAACAACCAACAGGGTTTGTAAAAGAAGGAAACGAACATAAGGTTTGTAAACTTCGTAAGTCCATATATGGTCTTAAATAATCCTCGAGGCAATGGTATATACGATTTCAAGAAGTTGTCTTATCAAATGGATTTTTTCCATGCTTGATGAAGATAACTGAGTATATATCAAGAGGATTAAAAGCAAGTATATTATCATGTCTCTATATGTAGATGACATTTTAATAGCCAGAAATGACAAGGGCTTTGTGATGAGTATCAAGGCTTGGCTTTCATCAGTATTTGAGATGAAAGGCATAGGAAAAGCCGCATATATCCTTGGAGTTAAGATTTCAAGGAATCGTTCGAAGAAACTTCTTTCTCTTTCATAGGAGACTTATATAAAGAAGGTTCTAGAACGATTTAATATGCAGGACTGCAAGTCCATTGATATTCATATAAGCATATGCGATAATTTATATCTGGAATCGTGTCCAAAGAACCAAAAGGAAAAGGAAATTATGGAAAAAGTTCCATATTCCAGTGCAGTTGATAGTCTTATGTACGCTATGGTGTGTACGAGACCGGACATCTGTTTTGCCGTTGGAAATGGTAAGCTGTTACCAATCCAACCCAGGGCAAGAACACTGGAAAGCGGTTAAGAGGTTAATGCAGTATCTTAAAGGAACTGCAGGTTTGCAAAAGACTATGAAGGTAGACATAAGGTACATATCTACGCATGAGATGATAGAGGATCAGCTTACGAAAGCGATCCCCAGAAATGTGTTTTATAAACACTTATCATCCCAAGGATTGCGTATGAGCTGAGTTGTACCAATATATATTCCCATGTCTAAGAAAGATCAAATTTAATAAAAGAATAAGTTCTTTTTTCAAGCATTGCATATGAATTTCTTAAAGAAATGTTTGTGTACATTTTTGAAATCTCAGCTGAATTGTGTGTATGTCGGACAGATTAAGGTTGGCTCTCTCACATGAGCAACCGCCTTATCTTATCAGATGGATAAGATAGAGATGAGACTAGTTTAAAGTCAAAATCATTAGACGAATGATTTAGAGTATGACTTTAACAAAGTTAGTCGAATGAAAGATCTGCATCATATGGATGCTTACAAAAGATCTGAGATCTGTATCACAAGGATATAAAGATCTCATTGGATTTTTTAATCCTATCTGTCTTATGCAGGATGAGAGTCCGGGAATATTTCCTGAGTAGTAAAGGGACTCAAAAGATAGGCACTGTGGTGTCTGATCTTTCATCCGTACAACATCATTAAGACATACTCTCCCTGGGAAAGGAGTGATGTTGTAATACGTGTTCATACCACGTATGCATTTCGACCACTGAGTTAGTAGCAATAGTGTTTGCTATTATGTGAGACTCAAAGGCCATACGGGTCTTAACTCTTACCCTCAAGGACTCCAATTGGTTCCTTTAGATTTGACGAGATAATCGCTATCTTAGCGTGTTGCTAATGGGCTATGGTAATTCGGCTCGGCGGGGCACGTTAGAAAAGCGAATCAAGTCAAGATCAGAAGGTTCGCAAGAAGAGGAAGATTGATTTCATATTCGCATTTGGACTTTAATGATTCAAAGCTGGCCAGCCAATTGTAATCCAGATGGGATTCAATTGTTGAATATAAAGTACAAGAAATGTGAAGAAATAATCTAGGGTAAAGCATGCGTTGAACTACTCAACTTTGCACCTTCGAGGTCGTTGTGTATCTCTAACAAGTGCACAACAACAGACTCTACGCGCATGATGGTCGCACGGTCTATTTCTCGGTATGATAGATGAAAGAACTAAGAGAAAGACGTTCTCTTACAATCCCCTCAAGTGTGAGTGGGAGATGTTGGATATGGAAGACGTTAGTACACCCTTGTAGGGGATGTACGAGGGAATACGGACCTCGAACGTCGCGTACACGAAGTCGTACGCAAAGGGAATATGTTCCCTTGCGGAGAGGATCTCTAGATTGATGGGAAAGTCGCATTATATATATGCATAAGTGCATGCGACATATGGCTAATAAAGGGGGAATATCTTAAGCTTATGTTGTACCATGCATATGGTACAACTTAAGCTTATAATGTGCCATGTATCATGGTACACCTTAATTAAGTTGTTCCAAAGGAACAACTTACCCTAAAATAACTACCTTGGGGGCTATAAATAAGACCCAAGGGTAGCCATTTTCCTTACACCTTTTGCATGAAATTCATGCATGCATCTTCATCCTAGCGAAGCTCTGCAGAAATATTTCCTCTCCCTCGATCCAAGTTCTTAATCTAAAGTAGAGATTTAGATTGTGGATTTAGTAGCCTTACTCCGTTCGTGAGTAGACTCGATCCGTCGTGGCGAATCCGAAGGCGAAGTTCGTAGACTACCGTGCAGCGTACGCAAGCGTAAGTCTAAACTTCATATTATCGATCCTAACTCTGTTTTGGACAGGATCCTAGACAAGGCTGGACCGATATACGTGCACCTCATGGGCATTTACGTTCCGTTTGAATACACATCGCTCCTGCCTTTGCACCGGCTCCATTATATCAGTTCCCGCCTGTTAATCATAAATCCCTGTCAATAGAGAGGACTACTGCCGTAAAGGTGGACCCCGAGGTAATAGATCGGGTGTCAATCGGCGGCTCAAGGCTGGACCGATATATGTGCACCTCACGGGCATTTACTTTCCGTTTGAATACACATCGCTCCTGCCTTTGCACCGGCTCCATTATATCAAATCCCCCTATTAATCATGAATCCCTGTCAATAGAGAGGACTACTGCCGTAAAGGTGGAGCCCGAGGTAATAGATCGGGTGCAAATCGGCGGATCAAGGCTGGACCGATATACATGCACCTCATGGGCATTTACTTTCCGTTTGAATACACATCGCCCCTGCCATTACACCGGCTCCATTATATCAGTTCCCGCCTGTTAATCATGAATCCCTGTCAATAGAGAGGACTACTGCCGTAAATGTGGAGCCCGAGGTAATAGATCGGTTGCCAATCGGCGGCTCAAGGCTGGACCGATATACGTGCACCTCATGGGCATTTACTTTCCGTCTGAATACACATCGCTCCTGCCTTTACACCGGCTCCATTATATCAGTTCTCGCCAGTTAATCTTGAATCCCTGTCAATAGAGAGGACTACTGCCGTAAAGGTGGAGCCCGTGGTAATAGATGGGGTGCCCATCGGTGGCTCAAGGCTGGACAGATATACGTGCACCTCATGTGCATTTACTTTCTGTTCGAATACACATCTCTCCTGCCTTTGCACCGGCTCCATTATATCAGTTCCCGCCTGTTAATCATGAATCCCTGTCAATAGAGAGGACTACTGCCGTAAAGGTGGAGCCCGAGGTAATAGATCGGGTGCCAATCGGCGGCTCAAGGCTGGACAGATATACGTGCACCTCATGGGTATTTACGTTCCGTTTGAATACACATCGCTCCTGCCTTTGCACCGGCTCCATTATATCAGTTCCCGCCTGTTAATCATGAATCCCTGTCAATATAGAGGATTACTGCCGTAAAGGTGGAGCCCGAGGTAATAGATCGGGTGCCAATCGGCGGCTCAAGGCTGGACAGATATACGTGCACTTCATGGGTATTTACTTTCCGTTTGAATACACATCGCTCCTGCCTTTGCACTGGCTCCATTATATCAGTTCCCGCCTGTTAATCATGAATCTCTGTCAATTGAGAGGACTACTACCGTTAAGGTGGACCCCGAGGTAATAGATCAGGTGCCAATCGGCGGCTCAAGGCTGGACCGATATACGTGCACCTCATGGGCATTTACGTTCCGTTTGAATACACATCGCTCCTGCCTTTGCACCGGCTCCATTATATCAGTTCCCGCCTGTTAATCATGAATCCCTGTCAATAGAGAGGACTACTGCCGTAAAGGTGGAGCCCGAGATAATCGATCGGGTCCCAATCGGCGGCTCAAGGCTGGACCGATATACGTGCACCTCATGGGTATTTACATTCCGTTTGAATACACATCGCTCCTGCCTTTGCACCGGCTCAATTATATCAGTTTCCGCCTGTTAATCATGAATCCCTGTCAATAGAGAGAACTACTGCCATAAAGGTGGAGCCCAAGGTAATAGATCAGGTGCCAATCGACGGCTCATGGCTGGACCGATATACGTGCACCTCATGGGCATTTACTTTTCGTTTGAACACACATCTCTCCTGCCTGTGCACCGGCTCCATTATATCAGTTCCCGCCTGTTAATCATGAATCCCTGTCAATAGAGAGGACTAATGCCGTAAAGGTGGAGCCCGAGGTAATAGATCGGGTGCCAATCGATGGCTCATGGCTGGACCGATATACGTGCACCTCATGGGCATTTACTTTTCATTTGAATACACATCGCTCCTGCCTTTGCACCGGCTCCATTATATCAGTTCCCGCCTGTTAATCATGAATCCCTGTCAATAGAGAGAACTACTGCCGTAAAGGTGGAGCCCGAGGTAATAGATCGGGTGCCAATCGGCGGCTCAAGGCTGGACCGATATACGTGCACCTCATATGCATTTACTTTCCGTTTGAATACACATCGCTCCTGCCTTTGCACCGGATCCATTATATCAGTTCCCGCCAGTTAATCATGAATCCCTGTCAATAGAGAGTACTACTGCCGTAAAGGTGGAGCCCGAGGAAATAGATCGGTTGCCAATCGGCGGCTCAAGGCTGGACCGATATACGTGCACCTCATAGGCATTTACTTTCAGTTTGAATACACATCGCTCCTGCCTTTGCACCGGCTCCATTATTTCAGTTCCCGCCTGTTAATCATGAATCCCTGTCAATAGAGAGGACTACTGCCGTAAAGGTGGACCCCGAGGTAATAGATCGGGTGCCGATCGGTGGCTCAAGGCTGGACCGATATACGTGCACCTCATGGGAATTTACTTTCCGTTTGAATACACATCGCTCCTGCCTTTGCACCGGCTCCATTATATCAGTTCCCGCCTGTTAATCATGAATCCCTGTCAATTGAGGGACTACTTTCTTAAAGGTGGAGCCCGAGGTAATAGATCGGGTGCCAATCGGCGGCTCAAGGCTGGACCGATATACGTGCACCTCATGGGCATTAACTTTCCGTTTGAATACACATCGCTCCTGCCTTTGCACCGGCTACATTATATCAGTTCCCGCCTGTTAATCATGAATCCCTGTAAATAGAGAGGACTACTGCCGTAAAGGTGGAGCCCGAAGTAATAGATCGAGTGCCAATCGACGGCTCAAGGCTGGACCGATATACGTGCACCTCATGGGCATTTACTTTCCGTTTGAATACACATCGCTCCTGCCTTTGCACCGGATCCATTATTTCAGTTCCCCCCTGTTAATCATGAATCCCTGTCAATAGAGAGAACTACTGCCGTAAAGGTGGAGCCCGAGGTAATAGATCGGGTGCCAATCGGCGGCTCAAGGCTGGACCGATATACGTGCACCTCATGTGCATTTACTTTCCGTTTGAATACACATCGCTCCTGCCTTTGTACCGGCTCCATTATATCAGTTCCCGCCTGTTAATCATGAATCCCTGTCAATAGAGAGGACTACTGCCGTAAAGTTGGAGCCCGGGGTAATAGATCGGGTGCCAATCGACGGCTCTAGCCTGGACAGATATTCGTGCACCTCATGGGCATTTACTTTCCGTTTGAATACACATCGCTCCTGCCTTTGCACCGGATCCATTATATCAGTTCCCCCCTGTTAATCATGAATCCCTGTCAATAGAGAGAACTACTGCCGTAAAGGTGGAGCCCGAGGTAATAGATCGGGTGCCAATCGGCGGCTCAAGGCTGGACCGATATACGTGCACCTCATAAGCATTTACGTTCCGTTTGAATACACATCGCTCCTGCCTTTGCACCGGCTCCATTATATCAGTTCCCGCCTGTTATTCATGAATCACTGTCAATAGAGAAAACTACTGTCGTAAAGGTGGAGCCCGATGTAATAGATCGGGTGCCAATCGGCGGCTCAAGGCTGGACCGATATACGTGCACCTCATGGGCATTTACGTTCCGTTTGAATACACATCGCTCCTGCCTTTGCACCGGCTCCATTATATCAGTTCCCGCCTGTTAATCATAAATCCATGTCAATAGAGAGGACTACTGCCGTAAAGGTTGACCCCGAGGTAATAGATCGGGTGTCAATCGGAGGCTCAATGCTGGACCGATATACGTGCACCTCATGGGCATTTACTTTCCGTTTGAATACACATCGCTCCTGCCTTTGCACCGGCTCCATTACATCAGTTCCCCCTATTAATCATGAATCTCTGTCAATAGAGAGGACTACTGCCGTAAAGGTGGAGCCCGAGGTAATAGATCGGGTGCCAATCGGCGGATCAAGGCTGGACCGATATACGTGCACCTCATGGGCATTTACTTTCCGTATGAATACACATCGCCCCAGCCTTTACACCGGCTCCATTATATCAGTTCCCGCCTGTTAATCATGAATCCCTGTCAATAGAGAGGACTACTGCCGTAAATGTGGAGCCCGAGGTAATAGATCGGTTGCCAATCGGCGTCTCAAGGCTGGACCGATATACGTGCACCTCATGGACATTTACTTTCCGTCTGAATACACATCGCTCCTACCTTTACACCGGCTCCATTATATCAGTTCTCGCCTGTTAATCTTGAATCCCTGTCAATAGAGAGGACTACTGCCGTAAAGGTGGAGCCCGAGGTAATAGATGGGGTGCCCATCGGTGGCTCAAGGCTGGACAGATATACGTGCACCTCATGGGAATTTACTTTCTGTTCGAATACACATCTCTCCTGCCTTTGCACCGGCTCCATTATATCAGTTCCCGCCTGTTAATCATGAATCCCTGTCAATAGAGAGGACTACTGCCGTAAAGGTGGAGCCCGAGGTAATAGATCGGGTGCCAATCGGCGGCTCAAGGCTGGACAGATATACGTGCACCTCATGGGTATTTACTTTCCGTTTGAATACACATCGCTCCTGCCTTTGCACCGGCTCCATTATATCAGTTCCCGCCTGTTAATCATGAATCCCTGTCAATATAGAGGACTACTGCCATAAAGGTGGAGCCCGAGGTAATAGATCGGGTGCCAATCGGCGGCTCAAGGCTGGACAGATATACGTGCACCTCATGGGTATTTACTTTCCGTTTGAATACACATCGCTCCTTCCTTTGCACTGGCTCCATTATATCAGTTCCCGCCTGTTAATCATGAATCCCTGTCAATTGAGAGGACTACTACCGTAAAGGTGGACCCCGAGGTAATAGATCGGGTGCCAATCGGCGGCTCAAGGCTGGACCGATATACGTGCACCTCATGGGCATTTACGTTCCGTTTGAATACACATCGCTCCTGCCTTTGCACCGGCTCCGTTATATCAGTTCCCGCCTGTTAATCATGAATCCCTGTCAATAGAGAGGACTACTGCCGTAAAGGAGGAGCCCGAGATAATCGATCGGGTACCAATCGGTGGCTCAAGGCTGGACCGATATACGTGCACCTCATGGGTATTTACATTCCGTTTGAATACACATCGCTCCTGCCTTTGCACCGGCTCAATTATATCAGTTTCCGCCTGTTAATCATGAATCCTTGTCAATAGAGAGGACTACTGCTATAAAGGTGGAGCCCGAGGTAATAGATCAGGTGCCAATCGACGGCTCATGGCTGGACCGATATACGTGCACCTCATGGGCATTTACTTTTCGTTTGAACACACATCTCTCCTGCCTTTGCACCGGCTCCATTATATCAGTTTCCGCCTGTTAATCATGAATCCCTGTCAATAGAGAGGACTAATGCCGTAAAGGTGGAGCCCGAGGTAATAGATCGGGTGCCAATCGATGGCTCATGGCTGGACCGATATACGTGCACCTCATGGGCATTTACTTTTCGTTTGAATACACATCGCTCCTGCCTTTGCACCGGCTCCATTATATCAGTTCCCGCCTGTTAATCATGAATCCCTGTCAATTGAGAGGACTACTACCGTAAAGGTGGAGCCCGAGGTAATAGATCGGGTGCCAATCGGCGGCTCAAGGCTGGACCGATATACGTGCACCTCATATGCATTTACTTTCCGTTTGAATACACATCGCTCCTGCCTTTGCACCGGATCCATTATATCAGTTCCCGCCAGTTAATCATGAATCCCTGTCAATAGAGAGGACTACTACCGTAAAGGTGGAGCCCGAGGAAATAGATCGGGTGCCAATCGGCGGCTCAAGGCTGGACTGATATACGTGCACCTCATAGGCATTTACTTTCAGTTTGAATACACATCGCTCCTGCCTTTGCACCGGCTCCATTATTTTAGTTCCCGCCTATTAATCATGAATCCCTGTCAAGAGAGAGGACTACTACCGTAAAGGTGGAGCCCGAGGTAATAGATCGGGTGCCAATCTGCGGCTCAAGGCTGGACCGATATACGTGCACCTCATGTGCATTTACTTTCCGTTTGAATACACATCGCTCCTGCCTTTGTACCGGCTCCATTATATCAGTTCCCGCCTGTTAATCATGAATCCCTGTCAATAGAGAGGACTACTGCCGTAAAGTTGGAGCCCGGGGTAATAGATCGGGTGCCAATCGACGGCTCAAGGCTGGACAGATATACGTGCACCTCATGGGCATTTACTTTCCGTTTGAATACACATCGCTCCTGCCTTTGCACCGGATCCATTATATCAGTTCCCCCCTGTTAATCATGAATCCCTGTCAATAGAGAGAACTACTGCCGTAAAGGTGGAGCACGAGGTAATAGATCGGGTGCCAATCGGCGGCTCAAGGCTGGACCGATATACGTGCACCTCATGGGCATTTACGTTCCGTTTGAATACACATCGCTCCTGCCTTTGCACCGGCTCCATTATATCAGTTCCCGCCTGTTAATCATGAATAGCTCTCAATGGAGAAAACTACTGTCGTAAAGGTGGAGCCCGAGGTAATAGATCGGGTGCCAATCGGCGGCTCAAGGCTGGACCGATATACGTGCACCTCATGGGCATTTACGTTCCGTTTGAATACACATCGCTCCTGCCTTTGCACCGGCTCCATTATATCAGTTCCCGCCTGTTAATTATAAATCCCTGTCAATAGAGAGGACTACTGCCGTAAAGGTGGACCCCGAGGTAATAGATCGGGTGTCAATCGGCGGCTCAAGGCTGGACCGATATACGTGCACCTCATGGGCATTTACTTTCCGTTTGAATACACATCGCTCCTGCCTTTGCACCGGCTCCATTATATCAGTTCCCCCTATTAATCATGAATCTCTGTCAATAGAGAGGACTACTGCCGTAAAGGTGGAGCCCGAGGTAATAGATCGGGTGCCAATCGGCGGATCAAGGCTGGACCGATATACGTGCACCTCATGGGCATTTACTTTCCGTTTGAATACACATCGCCCCTGCCTTTACACCGGCTCCATTATATCAGTTCCCGCCTGTTAATCATGAATCCCTGTCAATAGAGAGGACTACTGCCGTAAATGTGGAGCACGAGGTAATAGATCGGGTGCCAATCGGCGGCTTAAGGCTGGACCGATATACGTGCACCTCATGGGCATTTACTTTCCGTCTGAATACACATCGCTCCTGCCTTTACACCGGCTCCATTATATCAGTTCTCGCCTGTTAATCTTGAATCCCTGTCAATAGAGAGGACTACTGCCGTAAAGGTGGAGCCCGAGGTAATAGATCGGGTGCCAATCGGCGGATCAAGGCTGGACAGATATACGTGCACCTCATGGGTATTTACGTTCCGTTTGAATACACATCGCTCCTGCCTTTGCACCGGCTCCATTATATCAGTTCCCGCCTGTTAATCATGAATCCATGTCAATATAGAGGACTACTGCCGTAAAGGTGGAGCCCGAGGTAATAGATCGGGTGCCAATCGGCGGCTCAAGGCTGGATAGATATACGTGCACCTCATGGGTATTTACTTTCCGTTTGAATACACATCGCTCCTGCCTTTGCACGGGCTCCATTATATCAGTTCCCGCCTGTTAATCATGAATCCCTGTCAATTGAGAGGACTACTACCGTAAAGGTGGACCCCGAGGTAATAGATCGGGTGCCAATCGGCGGCTCAAGGCTGGACCGATATACGTGCACCTCATGGGCATTTACGTTCCGTTTGAATACACATCGCTCCTGCCTTTGCACCGGCTCCATTATATCAGTTCCCGCCTGTTAATCATGAATCCCTGTCAATAGAGAGGACTACTGCCGTAAAGGTGGAGCCTGAGATAATCGATCGGGTCCCAATCGGTGGCTCAAGGCTGGACCGATATACGTGCACCTCATGGGTATTTACATTCCGTTTGAATACACATCGCTCCTGCCTTTGCACCGGCTCAATTATATCAGTTTCCGCCTGTTAATCATGAATCCCTGTCAATAGAGAGGACTACTGCCGTAAAGGTGGAGCCCGAGGTAATAGATCGGGTGCCAATCTGCGGCTCAAGGCTGGACCGATATACGTGCACCTCATGTGCATTTACTTTCCGTTTGAATACACATCGCTCCTGCCTTTGTACCGGCTCCATTATATCAGTTCCCGCCTGTTAATCATGAATCCCTGTCAATAGAGAGGACTACTGCCGTAAAGTTGGAGCCCGGGGTAATAGATCGGGTGCCAATCGACGGCTCAAGGCTGGACAGATATACGTGCACCTCATGAGCATTTACTTTCCGTTTGAATACACATCGCTCCTGCCTGTTGAAAATAGATGTTGAAGAAAACCGAAAGAAGAGAGAGGAACGATGTTACCAAAAAGAATGAAAGGGGCTGAGTCGCGGACTAGGTCGCTTTCTTTAAGACGTTTCGCGGCTCTGCCCAAAGTTGTGCAAGCAGTTGATAGCCCCGCCGTCCCCAGGATAAAACAGCCCAGATGAACCTCTGTGATCGATCAAATCTGCACAGGAAGAGATCGAGGAAGAACAACACCAAAAAGAACTGCTCGGGATCAAGGAAGAACAGAAAAGAAAGAAACTTTTTTAAAGGAAGAATTTTCGCAGGCAAAGAGAAGAATTTTCGCCCTGCCAAATGTAAACCATGCTCTGTCTTTTATAATGAAAAATTTGTAACGTACATGAATTAAACCGAATTAATTCTAGATCTGGAATTAATGCGTGTTAATTTCAGATCTGGGATTAAAAGCGGTAATAAAATCTGGATTAAAACTAATAAACGTTTGAATTTGAAATGTTTTAAAACCGTTTGAAATTTTAAATCCGGTTTATTAAAATAATTATATATAAAAAATAATTATTTTATCCAAAAAAATATAATCACCGCGCGCGCGCGCGCGCACGTCACGTCACGTCACGTCACGTCACGGCCGGCCGGCGGGCGGGCGACGGCGGCGGCGCGCGCGTGTTGAACCCAAGTTCAACTAAGTCCTCTCCCCTTCACAAAAGAGCTATACCCCAAGGGGCACACCCCTAAGGCACAACAAGCTCTTTATATACTCCTCCAAGTCTTTTTGCCCATCCAATGTGGGACAAAAGAAAAAGGGAGGGAAAACCAAATGAGCCCAAATCCCCTTGAAAAATTCAATATTTTCCAACAATCCCCCACTAGAATTTTTAAAAATAAAACAAAAGTATATTTCATCGAGCAGTATATAATATAAGACTTGTGCATAAATAAAGGTGTCTATCGACTTGAACCTTTATATAGTGTTGATGATTTAGATTTAACTAGAGTAACTCGTAGTTTTGAACTCTATCTCTAACATCATCACACACACAACCTTATCACGGTGTTGTTCATAAGCCCGTGCTTTACGGCCTTGCACGTGTATCCCAGTATAGTGAATGCTCTAGATAATTTTTCCCAAAATTTCATAGGAAGCGGCCACACTTCCACATTCACATAGGTGATTCTATCAAGAGTACTCCTGTAGCTAGGTACCCCACTCCACATAGAGTGTCACGCCCCGCTTCCCAAAATGGACGGAAGCGAAACGTGACGAGGCCCGCTTAGGCCAGAGCTTAGAAGCTCGGACCCAATAAGCGTCTGTAGAGGTACCATTTTAAAAGAATTGGGTTCTTGCATTTTTATTGTTCGAAACAACAAAAGTACAGAAAAGAAATTTGCATTCATTAAATTAGAGATATGATATCCAACAAGTACAAAGTCTAAAAAGAAGCCTAAGCGTGGCAACCAACTATCTAAAAGAAAACTGAAAGTAGTAACCTCTGAAAGTGACGCCTAATAGACCTCAAGGTCTGGTCCTCGTCAGGCACGTGCTCTGGGTCGACGTCCTCGGCTCCTCGTACTCCAGCGAGTCTGCCTCGCCCACGATCTCTGGCTGAACACCTGACGTACAGCACCCAAGAAAAAGGAACTGTACGTCAGGTAAAGTCTACAAGAAGGGTTAGACTTTACTGCAAGTGCACCGAACTTTAAACAACGGTTTACTGGTTGATTAGCATGCTGAGGTTCTTTTACACAACAGTTTACTGGTTGATTAACATGCTGTGGTTATAACAAAGTAACACGACAGGAAGTAACACAGCAGGAAAGTAAAACGGGACAAGTAGTAGTCGTAGCGTGTGCTACCAACTACGGGACTAGCCTACAGGTGTCAAGACAAGACGTGACGTGACGGAAACAAGGCAGGACAAGACAAGTGAGACACGAAAGGGTTCACGCCTTACGGTTCGAGGGGGATCAGACCCTCTTACCGTGCGCACGCTCAACCCAACCCCAAACCCCAAGACAAGACAAGACAAGATATTCGTACAAGGGATCACTCGCTCTAGCTTGGCGAGTGCCCTATTGCCCGCAGGCTGAGAATCCGTACAAGGGATCACTCTCTCTAGCTTGGAGAGTGCCCTATTGCCCTCGGGCTGTGTATCTGTACAAGGGATCACTCTCTCAACTTGGAGAGTGCCCTATTGCCCGCAGGCTGTGAGTCTGTACAAGGGATCACTCGGCGAGTGCCCTATTGCCCGCAGGCTGTGCAAGACGGGACGTGACGTGACACGACAGGAAAGGTTATTCTAGGGTGTCCACACACACGCACACACATGATAGCCCTACCACATCCAAAAATTGTTGTTGTCAGGCTCAGACTTCGTCGTCAAGTCTGAGCCGTCAAGAGTCGTCCCGGACGCTATCATTTCACGTCCGGTTCTATTTGTTCACATTTAACAGTTCTAACCAACTAAGGCCTAAACACGGCCAAAAGTGCAAGTGGATACACTTGCCTGCGATGGCGAGTGTGTCGTCCGTCCGGGGCGTCTCGTCCAGTCGTCGCGTCCGCGGTAGTCCGTCTGAAACAGTCACGGCGACGGTGTCAGGTCGCGAATTCGTCAAATCCTATTAGGTTTCGTTTCTAGGTTTTTCGGGACTATCCTATTCGTCAAAAGTCACTTTTTTGATGTATCAACCTAATCGACGATCTATCCTATGTGCACAGTCAAATTTGTCCGTTCGTCGATTTTCTATGTTCGCACAACGTTTTACAGGAGCTGAAAATTAAATTTAGTTCAAGTTGACGGTTTTTAGTTTAGGGTTCAGTCAGCTATTGTGGGGGTTTCTACGAGTTTCGGGGAACCAATCTGAACCGGAGTTTGTTGTCGATTGGATGTCGGGTCTGATCGGAGGACTCCTCGGCTTCAGATCTGGTCCTCGCACGTCTCTCCAAAAGTTCGAACTTGCGACGAAGGCCTACGACGTGTCGCAACGTCGTAGACGGCAAATCCGCGAAGTGGCACGTCCAAGTGGGGCCCACAGCAGTGCTAGGGGTCCAAGGGGGGCCCACAACACCTCAGGAGCACTTGGGGGGCCCACCACAGAAGTTGGTGTGGGAGAAACCCACTTGCGACACTAGGCCGTCGGTCGTTCACCCTCGGTGCGAGGGTTTCTCTCGGTCAGACCGAGAGAAGCTCTCGGTCGTGCACTGGCGATGCGGGGGCTCGGTTGCAGCGGCGGGTGCGGAGGAATCCGTCGGTCAGACCGACTGATCCCATCGGTGGCAGCGGGCGGGCCAAGTTGCAGCGTTGCAACTTGTAACGAGGCGGAGCGGAGAGCGGGTGCGGGGCGGCCTCTCGGTCGCTGCGGGCGGACCCATCGGTCGGGCGCTAGGGCGATGCGGAGCGGCCAAGCGGCTGTTCTCTCGGTCAGACCGAGAGAAGACCTCGGTCGGAGCGGGCGACAGCGGGGGGGGCGATGCAGTGGGTGCTGCAAGCGGCGATGCGGGGGCTTGCTCCGGTCGTGCGCTGAGATTTGCGGGGGTGGCCGTCGGTCGTGCACGTTGCGATCGTCGCAACGTTGCGACGAAGCTTTAGAAGATGAAACGGCGGCTAGGGTTTTGAGCAATGACGAAAATACTTTGCCTAGGGCTAACTTAAATAGGTTAGAGCTAGGTTTAGGGTTTGGGTTCGGAAAAATATTATTAAAATAATTTAAAATAATTAATTTACTTAAAAATTACTCTCCTCTCCCTCACACGAAATTGGGGCGGCCAAAAATTCTGAAAATTTGCCAGAAAATTCTTTAATACGTTATTATAATATAGTAATTTTATTGTAATTAAAAATTTTATAAAAATAGGTTTTAAAATTATTTAAAGCCTTCAAAAAAATAGAAAATAGGTCAAATTAAGTCCAAAAATTATAAAATAATTCTGGTGTGTTCTAGATGACTAAAGAAAGGTAGTGGAGAAGACGGATCTTCATTTTGATGTCGAGAGACGAAACTAAAAATAGAAACGTCTCGCGTCAAAACAGAAAGTCGCGACGTCACGTCAATTTAGATAGTACCGCTGAAGAACGACTCGAGATATGCCGTTCCCAAGTTGTTCCTCAAACTAATACTTTCAGAGACGATCACGACGACATATCACACAAAAACGTTCAAAAACAAATAAAGTCTAAAATAAACACGTGCACGATCAAAAGCACGTGCACGAAGAAGGTACGATTGAAACAGACCGTTACATTCTACCCACCTTAGAAATGATTCCGCCCTCGGAATCACTCACACTAGTAATAATATTACTCATATAACCTTATACCCGCAACTCTCATACCTAGTCGTAAAGATTTCTAATCCTGTAACTTCGAACAACATTCCTCAATAATACCCCATAATCCATCTTTTCACTGGGCAAAGCCACGACTAAACTCTCCTCCTAATATATAGTTCCATCACTACCGTTCCAATTTCCAACTCCAAGTTCTCATAGAAATAATAACATCTTCTGATATCGTACCACTCCACTAAGCATCATCTTCGCTCATTAATATCTTTTGAATTTCTAAACATTTTCCCAACATTAATAAATCTCCAAAAAAACGCGATTCTAGTCATCCACCAATCCAAGACAAAACATTTGTCTATCCTATAATACCTTCACCAATCAGCAATCGTCGTGTCTTCATTACATTCTCGTCATATCTCCTCATAAATTCATCCACCAAATATTTTGATCTGCCAGAATTACCCCTCATCCTACTCACTATAACTAATCCCAACCAATATTAAGTCCGACTGCCTAATCATCCATTTATCTCCACACGTCGTGTTATCCTCAAAGTCTTCTCACGTCAATTCATCAATCAGTCTCAATGCTAAAATAAGCTCTTCTCAATCTCATGATCACCTTAACTTATACTATTCTCGGCAGTTACTCCTATCTACTACCCGTCTAAGCCTCAAGTCTGATAAGTCATCATCTCCTCGCATTTAATCTCATTCAAACAGAATTCTCCATTGAGTCCACCACACTTCGGTTTTATAAATAAGTCTGAGACAGTTCATTCTTTTCATCCAAAAAAATATATTCTAATCCATCATCCTCGTGTTTCCAAAATCAATTAATCATTGCCAGAATAAAACTCATCTCACTCCCTGAGCCTACCCGCAAACAAAATCCTACAACGATAATAGCTAGGCCCAATTAATATAACAATCATAAACATGAAAATCTTTGTTTAAGGAAGAAAGAAGAGAAGAGAAAGAGAGACTTCAAGGCCAAAGAAATATTTTAAAACATTTGGAAAAACGTGTGGCGTTGCGGTAATGGATGAGGGAGGTTAAGTGATTTGTGATCTTGTGAGCTAGTTTTAAAAAAAACTTTAAAGGTTTGGTTTAAAGAAAACAAAGTTTTGATATGATTCTCATACAACCAAGATAAACCATTCATTAAAATTAAAACTCAGTCTAAGGATCTGCATGCGATGACACCATTCATATAAGTATGAATACCGTCATTCAGACAACTTCCAGCATACCATGGTTAACACTGAGTACACATTCAAGACACAGGGGACAAACATCAGGATCCTAAAGATGACACACTCATACAGGTCTACACACTCTACCTATACTCAGGCACTGCAACGTCATCACCTACCAGAGTGCCTACTCCTAAACTGGAGATAGCATGGATAACTACAAGGTCTAATGTCTAGATAAAAGAAGGAAAAAAAAACTAAATCAAAAGCGGAACGAAATAAGATCGGAAGGATAGAGGTCAAATAAGGCAAGATAAGGAGGTAGTTGGTTGGGTGTAAAACGATTGTTTTGCAAATGAAAAAAATAAGTTTACACAAAGGTTTTGAAATGTGGTCACGAGAAACATAGAACAGATATAATAATGATAAAATAATTGAAGTTCCCCCTAGTTTAGGAAAAATATTTTAAAAAGTATGCACGGTAAGTGATTTAGAAATAGATCTTGTAGCCCAGAAAAATATAAATTGAATTATCAAAATGTTAACACGGTTTTTAAAAATGAAAATATGAAAGATACCGATTTGAAATAATTTCCAGATAGTAACTTGAAAATTGACGACCAAGGAGATTTCAAAATCTAAGAAGGAACTTTTAATCGAAAAGCAATAAATTTTAGATATATATAATAAAGGGTTTTCAAGGAAGTTAAACCGAGCGAAGAATTTAATAATGGGTTTCGAAAACAAGAAATAAAGGAAATAAAAGTGGGATGAGGTAGCGATTGTTTTGTAAATGAAAAAAAAATAAATTTAAACAAAGGTTCTTGAAGTATGAGCACGATGAACATATAGATGTTTATATGTAAGAAATTTAAAATCCCCCTTTGTTTTAGAAAAATATTCTAAAGTACGTACGTAAATGGTTAAAATAATTTCGTAGGTAGAAAAAAAATGATATATTGAATTCCCGAAATAATAACAAAGTTTTAAAACTAAAATTCGATGGATACTGATTCGAAAATAAGTACGAGGTCGTAACTTAAAACTTTTACGACCGAAAGGTTTCAAAATTCGCGAAAGAATTTTAAATCAACCGAAAGTAAGAAATAAAAAGTTTTCAAAGAAGTCAAATTGGGCGGAGAATTTAATAATGAATTTCGAAAATACTTTTAAAGGAAGCAGGTTTTGGGAAAGGGAAAATTTCGAAAATAAGTACAAGATAGTAGAAATAAATTGTGTAGTTTATAAAAGTAATATATATATTTTAGAAACAAGGCAAATAAAACTGAATTTGAGGAATAATGATTTAAAACGAGTGCGAGATATTGACTTAAAATTTTTTACGTCCCAGAAAGCTCCAAGTCAATTAAAAGTTTTAACTCGATCCAAAACAGCAAATTTTAAATATATAATATAGGGGTTTTCAAAGAAATCAATCTAGAGCGAAAACTTAATAAGGAAAGTCGAAAATAATTTTAGAGGAGGTAGAAGTGGTCAGGGAAGGGATTTGAAGGATTGGTGATGATCGTTAGGAAACGATCACGAGAGTCGAGAGAAAGGAAAAATGATCGCATGAAGATTACGCTTAAGATATGAATCGTGAAGAGCCACGATGGGACTCTATGGTCGATAGCACAAAATTTGCAAGGATCAGAGGGATGCTGGAGGACAAGGGTTCTAATCATCGGGTCGTCTAAAGATTTGGATAACTCAGCTCAAAGGCTTCCTATGAGCTAGACTATAATCAGGATCTAAAGAGGGGGTTCCTAAGAGAATCGAGGTTACGTTCTGCTGGGCCCGAAGTCGATGGATCCGAGCGAAAGACAAAGAGAGAAGGACTCTAGAAATTCTAGCACGATCGGAGTCAAATGGGGATGCTAAAATAGTCTAGGACGAGGACGACTAAATCTTAACCAAGGCATCCGACTATCAACCTGGGACGTCTACCTAAGTCTTCCTACTATCTAAGACTTGGAAACTAATTCAGACTTGTACGTGGATATCAATGAATGCGGTACTTTTATTGTTCCGAACTTTTGCTAGACCTGCATGGGCCACCACTAAAACCTGTCACGCCCCGCTTCCCAAAATGGACGGAAGCGAAACGTGACGAGGCCCGCTTAGGCCAGAGCTTAGAAGCTCGGACCCAATAAGCGTCTGTAGAGGTACCATTTTAAAAGAATTGGGTTCTTGCATTTTTATTGTTCGAAACAACAAAAGTACAGAAAAGAAATTTGCATTCATTAAATTAGAGATATGATATCCAACAAGTACAAAGTCTAAAAAGAAGCCTAAGCGTGGCAACCAACTATCTAAAAGAAAACTGAAAGTAGTAACCTCTGAAAGTGACGCCTAATAGACCTCAAGGTCTGGTCCTCGTCAGGCACGTGCTCTGGGTCGACGTCCTCGGCTCCTCGTACTCCAGCGAGTCTGCCTCGCCCACGATCTCTGGCTGAACACCTGACGTACAGCACCCAAGAAAAAGGAACTGTACGTCAGGTAAAGTCTACAAGAAGGGTTAGACTTTACTGCAAGTGCACCGAACTTTAAACAACGGTTTACTGGTTGATTAGCATGCTGAGGTTCTTTTACACAACAGTTTACTGGTTGATTAACATGCTGTGGTTATAACAAAGTAACACGACAGGAAGTAACGCAGCAGGAAAGTAAAACGGGACAAGTAGTAGTCGTAGCGTGTGCTACCAACTACGGGACTAGCCTACAGGTGTCAAGACAAGACGTGACGTGACGGAAACAAGGCAGGACAAGACAAGTGAGACACGAAAGGGTTCACGCCTTACGGTTCGAGGGGGATCAGACCCTCTTACCGTGCGCACGCTCAACCCAACCCCAAACCCCAAGACAAGACAAGACAAGATATCCGTACAAGGGATCACTCGCTCTAGCTTGGCGAGTGCCCTATTGCCCGCAGGCTGAGAATCCGTACAAGGGATCACTCTCTCTAGCTTGGAGAGTGCCCTATTGCCCTCGGGCTGCGTATCTGTACAAGGGATCACTCTCTCAACTTGGAGAGTGCCCTATTGCCCGCAGGCTGTGAGTATGTACAAGGGATCACTCGGCGAGTGCCCTATTGCCCGCAGGCTGTGCAAGACGGGACGTGACGTGACACGACAGGAAAGGTTATTCTAGGGTGTCCACACACACGCACACACATGATAGCCCTACCACATCCAAAAATTGTTGTTGTCAAGCTCAGACTACGTCGTCAAGTCTGAGCCGTCAAGAGTCGTCCCGGACACTATCATTTCACGTCCGGTTCTATTTGTTCACATTTAACAGTTCTAACCAACTAAGGCCTAAACACGGCCAAAAGTGCAAGTGGATACACTTGCCTGCGATGGCGAGTGTGTCGTCCGTCCGGGGCGTCTCGTTCAGTCGTCGCGTCCGCGGTAGTCCGTCTGAAACAGTCACGGCGACGGTGTCAGGTCGCGAATTCGTCAAATCCTATTAGGTTTCGTTTCTAGGTTTTTCGGGACTATCCTATTCGTCAAAAGTCACTTTTTTGATGTATCAACCTAATCGACGATCTATCCTATGTGCACAGTCAAATTTGTCTGTTTGTCGATTTTCTATGTTCGCACAACGTTTTACATGAGCTGAAAATTAAATTTAGTTCAAGTTGACGGTTTTTAGTTTAGGGTTCAGTCAGCTATTGTGGGGGTTTCTACGAGTTTCGGGGAACCAACCTGAACCGGAGTTTGCTGTCGATTGGATGTCGGGTCTGATCGGAGGACTCCTCGGCTTCAGATCTGGTCCTCGCACGTCTCTCCAAAAGTTCGAACTTGCGACGAAGGCCTACAACGTGTCGCAACGTCGTAGACGGCAAATCCGCGAAGTGGCACGTCCAAGTGGGGCCCACAGCAGTGCTAGGGGTCCAAGGGGGGCCCACAACACCTCAGGAGCACTTGGGGGGCCCACCACAGAAGTTGGTGTGGGAGAAACCCACTTGCGACACTAGGCCGTCGGTCGTTCACCCTCGGTGCGAGGGTTTCTCTCGGTCAGACCGAGAGAAGCTCTCGGTCGTGCACTGGCGATGCGGGGGCTCGGTTGCAGCGGCGGGTGCGGAGGAATCCGTCGGTCAGACCGACTGATCCCATCGGTCGCAGCGGGCGGGCCAAGTTGCAGCGTTGCAACTTGTAACGAGGCGGAGCGGAGAGCGGGTGCGGGGCGGCCTCTCGGTCGCTGCGGGCAGACCCATCGGTCGGGCGCTAGGGCGATGCGGAGCGGTGCAGCGGAGCGGCCAAGCGGCTGTTCTCTCGGTCAGACCGAGAGAAGACCTCGGTCGGAGCGGGCGACAGCGGGGGGGGGGGGGCGATGCAGTGGGCGCTGCAAGCGGCGATGCGGGGGCTTGCTCCGGTCGTGCGCTGAGATTTGCGGGGGTGGCCGTCGGTCGTGCACGTTGCGATCGTCGCAACGTTGCGACGAAGCTTTAGAAGATGAAACGGCGGCTAGGGTTTTGAGCAATGACGAAAATACTTTGCCTAGGGCTAACTTAAATAGGTTAGAGCTAGGTTTAGGGTTTGGGTTCGGAAAAATATTATTAAAATAATTTAAAATAATTAATTTACTTAAAAATTACTCTCCTCTCCCTCACACGAAATTGGGGCGGCCAAAAATTCTGAAAATTTGCCAGAAAATTCTTTAATACGTTATTATAATATAGTAATTTTATTGTAATTAAAAATTTTATAAAAATAGGTTTTAAAATTATTTAAAGCCTTCAAAAAAATAGAAAATAGGTCAAATTAAGTCCAAAAATTATAAAATAATTCTGGTGTGTTCTAGATGACTAAAGAAAGGTAGTGGAGAAGACGGATCTTCATTTTGATGTCGAGAGACGAAACTAAAAATAGAAACGTCTCGCGTCAAAACAGAAAGTCGCGACGTCACGTCAATTTAGATAGTACAGCTGAAGAACGACTCGAGATATGCCGTTCCCAAGTTGTTCCTCAAACTAATACTTTCAGAGACGATCACGACGACATATCACACAAAAACGTTCAAAAACAAATAAAGTCTAAAATAAACACGTGCACGATCAAAAGCACGTGCACGAAGAAGGTACGATTGAAACAGTCCGTTACATAGAGTATAGAATTCATTAAGAGTTAATATAAACTCATCCTTTTTTTTCGCTTCAGGATATCATGCTCAATATGATTCTTCTGGAATAGGACTAATAATTATACTAGCATGATTCTCCACATATCACTTCATGATTTGTTATTACCCTTTGAACCTATTTCTCGGGATCTCCGGTCTATAGGTTGGGTTTCCCTCACAAGTGACTCATCATTCTAAGGGCATGAGTCCCATTCCTTTCGAGGTTTTAAAAACCTTCTCTCGAGCTAATCCTTTCGTCAAAGGATCAGCTAAGTTTTCATCAGTACGTACATGATCCACTCTCACAGCTCCAGAGTTCATATACTCTCTAATAGTGCTGTGCTTACGACGTATTTGTCGCCTTTTTCCGTTATAATAACGGTTCTGAATTTTTGCAATAGCTGCAGTACTATCACAATGGATCAAGATAGCTGGTATCGGTCTATCCCATAACGGATGTTCTGATAACAGGTTTCTAAGCCAACCTGCTTCTTCACTAGCTGAAGCTAGTGCAATCATCTCAGACTCCATGGTGGATTGAGCTAAGATAGTCTGTTTCTTGGATTTCCAAGATACAGCTCCACCAGCTATGCTAAAAATATAGCCACTCGTTGCCTTGGAGTCATCTGAAAGGGTGTTCCAATCAGCATCGCTATATCCTTCAAGGACAGCGGGAAACTTCTGATAATGTAATCCAAGATTCATGGTCCTCTTAAGGTATCTCATGACTCTTTCAATAGCATACCAATGCTCAATACTAGGTCTGCTTGTAAACCTGCATAGTAATCCTACAGCATAAGCTATATCAGGTCTAGTGCAATCATCAGCATATCTCAGACTGCCAATAATGCTGGCATACTCGGTTTGTCTAACACCGTCTCCGGTGTTCTTGAACAATTTAACACTAGGATCATAAGGAGTACAAGCTGGTTTACGATCAAAATAATTATATTTCTTTAGAATCTTTTCAACGTAATGAGATTGATTCAAAGAAATTCCATGTTCAGACCTAGTTATTTTAATTCCAAGAATTACATTAGCTTCACCAATATCTTTCATGTCAAAGTTTGCACTTAACATGGTTTTAACTTTGTTTACAACATGAATGTTTGAACCAAATATCAGCATGTCATCAACATAAAGACATATAATGGTGCAAGTACCATTATCAGATTTATAATATATGCATTTGTCACTTTCATTAACATTGAAACCATCAGAAATAACAAGGTTATCAAATTTTTCATGCCATTGCTTAGGTGCTTGTTTCAGACCATAAAGTGACTTATCTAATTTGCATACTTTATCTTCTTGTCCTGGAACAACAAAACCTTCAGGTTGATCCATATAGATTTCTTCTTCTAATTCACCATTTAAAAAGGCTGTTTTAACATCCATTTGGTGTATTACTAAATTATGTATATCAGCAATAGCTAATAGTACACGAATGGAAGTAATTCTAGATACAGGAGAAAAAGTATCAAAGAAATCTATGTTTTCTCGTTGTCTAAATCCTTTGGCTACGAGACGAGCTTTATACTTATCAATAGTTCCATCAGGTTTTAACTTCTTCTTAAGTATCCACTTACATCCTATAGATTTACATCCAGGAGGTAAGTCAACTAGATGCCAAGTTCTATTAGACTCTAGAGAGTCCATTTCATCATTAATAGCCTCTTGCCATAAATTGGCATCCAAAGAGGATAAGGCCTCGGTAAGATTCCTAGGATCTTCTTCTAAGTTATAAGTGTAATAGTCAGGACCAAAGTCCTTAGCAACACGAGCCCTCTTACTCTTTCTAGAATCAATTTCTAATCCTTTATCAGACTCAGGAAGACTAATGTCTGGTATAGGATATGAACTAGAGCCCCCACTATTCTTAGATTTAAAAGGAAACTTATCTTCAAAGAAATCAGCATCATTAGATTCAATAATAACATGTTCTTTCAAATCATAAAATCTATATGCTTTGCTATTTACAGCATAACCAATGAAAACACATTCATAAGCTCTACTAGCAAGTTTTCTCCTTTTAGGATCAGGAATCCTAACATAAGATAAACATCCCCAAGTTTTAAGATAGGACAGATTAGGTTTCTTATTCTTAAAAACTTCATATGGAGAAATTTTACTTTTAGATTTAGGAATCTTGTTAAACACATAGCATGCAGTTAATAAAATTTCTCCCCACCAATGAGAAGCAGCTCCAGAGTTAAGCATAATTGCAACAACAGATTCAGCTAAAGTTCTATTTTTTCGTTCAGCTTTACCATTCATTTCAGGAGAATAAGGAGCAGTATTCTCATGAATAATACCATGTGAATTATAAAATTCATTAAAAATTGTTGAGTCATACTCAGTTCCTCGATCACTACGTAATCTATTTATCTTTTTATTACACTGATTTTCAATTTCAGTAACAAAAGATTTAAACATATCAAATGCATCACTTTTATTTTTCATTAGATATACAACAGTATAATCAGAACAATCATCAATAAAAGTTATAAAATATCCTTTTCCATTTCTAGTCAAGACACCATCAAATTCACATATGTCAGAATGAATTAAATCAAGTGGCTCTGATTCTCTTGAAACAGATTTATGTGGTGTCTTGGTTATTTTGGCTTGACTACAGAATTCACATTTCTCAAAATCATCCAAAGACAATTTAGGAATAAGTTCTAAGTTACTCATATTTTTAATAAGGCGTTTGTTAACATGACAGAGTCTAGCATGCCAGATATTAAAAGAACACAACATATAAGCAGAAGCTGAACCTTTATTAATATCAATGTTCAACTTAAACATACCATCAGTGGCATACCCTTTCCCAACAAAAACATTGTTTTTAGCAATGGTATACATATCAGCACCTATAGTTTGAGTGAACCCAGCCTTGTTGAGAAGGTAGCCCGAAACCAGATTCTTCCTCATCTCTGGAGTATGCATGACCTCTTTAAGAGTTACAGTTTTTCCAGAGGTAAACTTCAAATCTACATCGCCTATACCAGCAACAATAGTGGAGTGGGAATCTCCCAGCAGCACTTTCTTGTCCTTTGTTTCAGAATAGGACTTGAATTGTCCACGATCATAACAGACATGGCGCGAAGCACCAGTGTCTATCCACCACCCTTCAGTACCTCCAATTGCATTGACTTCAGAAATCATTGCAATCAGATCCTCTTCGGTAAGGTTCGCCTGCGGTGCAGGACGACGCTTATTCCGACAGTTCCGAGCCAAATGGCCAGGCTTGTTACAGTTATAGCAAATAAACTGTACCGAATCATTCTTTGAAGGGGGTTTTGGTCCATTCTGAGTTCTAGGAACATTTTTGTTCTGGTTGAATCGATTTCGATTCTGATTCTGATTCTTCATGAATTTACCTTTAGGTTTCAGAATAACAGATTTCTTACTGTTAGAAACAGCATTAATTTCTTCCTTTTTGTCTTGTTTACGGGCCTCCTCCTCAATCCGAAGACGGGTTATCAAACTTTCTAAGGAAAATTCCTTAGTTTTGTGACTAAGGGTATTTTTAAAATCTTTCCAGGCAGGGGGTAACTTGTCTATGAGTACAGCGACTTGAAATTGTTCATCTAGAGTCATACCTTCAGAAACAATTTCATGAGCTATCTTCTGTAGCTCGTGAGACTGAACCTCCACAGACTTGTCGTCTGTCATCTGGAACTTCAGGTAGCGACTGACTGCGTATTTCTTTGAGCCAGCCTCCTCTGTGTCGTACTTCTTCTGCAGTGCTTCCCAGACTTCCTTTGCTGTTTTGTGAGAACTATAGTAATCATAGAGATCGTCAGAAAGACCATTAAGAATATAGTTTTTGCACAGGAAGTCATGATCATCCCAGGTTTGGAATTCTTTGAGCTGAGCATTAGAAGGATTTTCGGGTAGAAGCAGAAGAGGCTTTTCAGTTTTACAGACGTATGCAACAGTTTTGGTGGTAAGGAAAAACAACATTTTCTGTTGCCAACGTTTGAAATGGGATCCAGAAAAACGGAAGGGTTTGTTTAGGTCAGAGGCAACAATCACTGTTTCGGTTTCAGAAGTCATGGCAGAAGAACGTCTTAAAATTGTTGAAAATAGATGTTGAAGAAAACCGAAAGAAGAGAGAGGAACCATGTTACCAAAAAGAATGAAAGGGGCTGAGTCACGGACTAGGTCGCTTTCTTTAAGACGTTTCGCGGCTCTGCCCAAAGTTGTGCAAGCAGTTGATAGCCCCGCCGTCCCCAGGATAAAACAGCCCAGATGAACCTCTGTGATCGATCAAATCTGCACAGGAAGAGATCGAGGAAGAACAACACCAAAAAGAACTGCTCGGGATCAAGGAAGAACAGAAAAGAAAGAAACTTTTTTAAAGGAAGAATTTTCACAGGCAAAGAGAAGAATTTTCGCCCTGCCAAATGTAAACCATGCTCTGTCTTTTATAATGAAAAATTTGTAACGGACATGAATTAAACCGAATTAATTCTAGATCTGGAATTAATGCGTGTTAATTTCAGATCTGGGATTAAAAGCGGTAATAAAATCTGGATTAAAACTAATAAACGTTTGAATTTGAAATGTTTTAAAACCGTTTGAAATTTGAAATCCGGTTTATTAAAATAATTATATATAAAAAATAATTATTTTATCCAAAAAAATATAATCACCGCGCGCGCGCGCACGTCACGTCACGTCACGTCACGTCACGTCACGGCCGGCGGGCGGGCGGGCGGCGGCGGCGGCGGCGGCGCGCGCGTGTTGAACCCAAGTTCAACTAAGTCCTCTCCCCTTCACAAAAGAGCTATACCCCAAGGGGCACACCCCTAAGGCACAACAAGCTCTTTATATACTCCTCCAAGTCTTTTTGCCCATCCAATGTGGGACAAAAGAAAAAGGGAGGGAAAACCAAATGAGCCCAAATCCCCTTGAAAAATTCAATAGTTTCCAACACTGCCTTTGCACCGGATCCATTATATCAATCAATTCCCCCCTGTTAATCATGAATCCCTGTCAATAGAGAGAACTACTGCCGTAAAGGTGGATCCCGAGGTAATAGATCGGGTGCCAATCGGCGGCTTAAGGCTGGACCGATATACGTGCACCTCATGGGCATTTATGTTCCGTTTGAATACACATCGCTCCTGCCTTTGCACCGGCTCCATTATATCAGTTCCCGCCTGTTAATCATGAATCACTGTCAATAGAGAAAACTACTGTCGTAAAGGTGGAGCCCGAGGTAATAGATCGGGTGCCAATCGGCGGCTCAAGGCTGGACCGATATACGTGCACCTCATGGGCATTTACGTTCCGTTTGAATACACATCGCTCCTGCCTTTGCACCGGCTCCATTATATCAGTTCCCGCCTGTTAATCATAAATCCCTGTCAATAGAGAGGACTACTGCCGTAAAGGTAGACCCCGAGGTAATAGATCGGGTGTCAATCGGTGGCTCAAGGCTAGACCGATATACGTGCACCTCATGGGCATTTACTTTCCGTTTGAATACACATCGCTCCTGCCTTTGCACCGGCTCCATTATATCAGTTCCCCCTATTAATCATGAATCTCTGTCAATAGAGAGGACTACTGCCGTAAAGGTGGAGCCCGAGGTAATAGATCGGGTGCCAATCGGCGGATCAAGGCTGGACCGATATACGTGCACCTCATGGGCATTTACTTTCCGTTTGAATACACATCGCCCCTGCCTTTACACCGGCTCCATTATATCAGTTCCCGCCTGTTAATCAGGAATCCCTGTCAATAGAGAGGACTACTGCCGTAAATGTGGAGCCCGAGGTAATAGATCGGTTGCCAATCGGCGGCTCAAGGCTGGACCGATATACGTGCACCTCATGGGCATTTACTTTCCGTCTGAATACACATCGCTCCTGCCTTTACACCGGCTCCATTATATCAGTTCTCGTTTGTTAATCTTGAATCCCTGTCAATAGAGAGGACTACTGCCGTAAAGGTGGAGCCCGAGGTAATAGATGGGGTGCCCATCGGTGGCTCAAGGCTGGACAGATATACGTGCACCTCATGGGCATTTACTTTCTGTTCGAATACACATCTCTCCTGCCTTTGCACCGGCTCCATTATATCAGTTCCCGCCTGTTAATCATGAATCCCTGTCAATAGAGAGGACTACTGCCGTAAAGGTGGAGCCCGAGGTAATAGATCGGGTGCCAATCGGCGGCTCAGGGCTGGACATATATACGTGCACCTCATGGGTATTTACGTTCCGTTTGAATACACATCGCTCCTGCCTTTGCACCGGCTCCATTATATCAGTTCCCGCCTGTTAATCATGAATCCCTGTCAATATAGAGGACTACTGCCGTAAAGGTGGAGCCCGAGGTAATAGATCGGGTGCCCATCGGCGGCTCAAGGCTGGACAGATATACGTGCACCTCATGAGTATTTACTTTCCGTTTGAATACACATCGCTCCTGCCTTTGCACTGGCTCCATTATATCAGTTCCCGCCTGTTAATCATGAATCCCTGTCAATTGAGAGGACTACTACCGTAAAGGTGGACCCCGAGGTAATAGATCGGGTGCCAATCGGCGGCTCAAGGCTGGACCGATATACATGCACCTCATGGGTATTTACGTTCCGTTTGAATACACATCGCTCCTCCCTTTGCACCGGCTCCATTATATCAGTTCTCGCCTGTGAATCATGAATCCCTGTCAATAGAGAGGACTACTGCCGTAAAGGTGGAGCCCGAGATAATCGATCGGGTACCAATCGGCGGCTCAAGGCTGGACCGATATACGTGCACCTCATGGGTATTTACATTCCGTTTGAATACACATCGCTCCTGCCTTTGCACCGGCTCAATTATATCAGTTTCCGCCTGTTAATCATGAATCCCTGTCAATAGAGAGGACTACTGCCATAAAGGTGGAGCCCGAGGTAATAGATCAGGTGCCAATCGACGGCTCATGGCTGGACCGATATACGTGCACCTCATGGGAATTTACTTTTCGTTTGAACACACATCTCTCCTGCCTTTGCACCGGCTCCATTATATCAGTTCCCGCCTGTTAATCATGAATCCCTGTCAATAGAGAGGACTAATGCCGTAAAGGTGGAGCCCGAGGTAATAGATCAGGTGCCAATCGATGGCTCATGGCTGGACCGATAAACGTGCACCTCATGGGCATTTAATTTTCGTTTGAATACACATCGCTCTTGCCTTTGCACCGGCTCCATTATATCAGTTCCCGCCTGTTAATCATGAATCCCTGTCAATAGAGAGGACTACTGCCGTAAAGGTGGAGCCCGAGGTAATAGATCGGGTGCCAATCGGCGGCTCAAGGCTGGACCGATATACGTGCACCTCATATGCATTTACTTTCCGTTTGAATACACATCGCTCCTGCCTTTGCACCGGATCCATTATATCAGTTCCCGCCAGTTAATCATGAATCCCTGTCAATAGAGAGGACTACTGCCGTAAAGGTGGAGCCCGAGGAAATAGATCGGGTGCCAATCGGCGGCTCAAGGCTGGACCGATATACGTGCACCTCATAGGCATTTACTTTCAGTTTGAATACACATCGCTCCTGCCTTTGCACCGGCTCCATTATTTCAGTTCCCGCCTGTTAATCATGAATCCCTGTCAATAGAGAGGACTACTGCCGTAAAGGTGGACCCCGAGGTAATAGATCGGGTGCCGATCGGTGGCTCAAGGCTGGACCGATATACGTGCACCTCATGGGAATTAACTTTCCGTTTGAATACACATCGCTCCTGCCTTTGCACCGGCTTCATTATATCAGTTCCCGCCTGTTAATCATGAATCCCTGTCAATAGAGAGGACTACTGCCGTAAAGGTGGAGCCCGAGATAATCGATCGGGTACCAATCGGCGGCTCAAGGCTGGACCGATATACGTGCACCTCATGGGTATTTACATTCCGTTTGAATACACATCGCTCCTGCCTTTGCACCGGCTCAATTATATCAGTTTCCGCCTGTTAATCATGAATCCCTGTCAATAGAGAGGACTACTGCCATAAAGGTGGAGCCCGAGGTAATAGATCAGGTGCCAATCGACGGCTCATGGCTGGACCGATATACGTGCACCTCATGGGCATTTACTTTCCGTTTGAATACACATCGCTCCTGCCTTTGCACCGGCTCCATTATATCAGTTCCCGCCTATTAATCATGAATCCCTGTCAATAGAGAGGACTACTACCGTAAAGGTGGAGCCCGAGGTAATAGATCGGGTGCCAATCTGCGGCTCAAGGCTGGACCGATATACGTGCACCTCATGTGCATTTACTTTCCGTTTGAATACACATCGCTCCTGCCTTTGTACCGGCTCCATTATATCAGTTCCCGCCTGTTAATCATGAATCCCTGTCAATAGAGAGGACTACTGCCGTAAAGTTGGAGCCCGAGGTAATAGATCGGGTGCCAATCGACGGCTCAAGGCTGGACAGATATACGTGCACCTCATGGCCATTTACTTTCCGTTTGAATACACATCGCTCCTGCCTTTGCACCGGATCCATTATATCAGTTCCCCCCTGTTAATCATGAATCCCTGTCAATAGAGAGAACTACTGCCGTAAAGGTGTAGCCCGAGGTAATAGATCGGGTGCCAATCGGCGGCTCAAGGCTGGACCGATATACGTGCACATCATGGGCATTTACTTTCCGTTTAAATACACATCGCTCCTGCCTTTGCACCGGATCCATTATATCAGTTCCCGCCTGTTAATCATGAATCCCTGTCAATAGAGAGGACTACTCCCGTAAAGGTGGAGCCCGAGGTAATAGATCGGGTGCCAATCAGCGGCTCAAGGCTGGACCGATATACGTGCACCTCATGGGCATTTACTTTCAGTTTGAATACACATCGATCCTGCCTTTGCACCGGCTCCATTATATCAGTTCCCGCCTGTTAATCATGAATCCCTGTCAATAGAGAGGACTACTGCCGTAAAGGTGGACCCCGAGGTAATAGATCGGGTGCCGATCGGTGGCTCAAGGCTGGACCGATATACGTGCACCTCATGGGAATTTACTTTCCGTTTGAATACACATCGCTCCTGCCTCTGCACCGGATCCATTATATCAGTTCCCGCCTGTTAATCATGAATCCCTGTCAATAGAGAGGACTACTCCCGTAAAGGTGGAGCCCGAGGTAATAGATCGGGTGCCAATCGGCGGCTCATGGCTGGACCGATATACGTGCATCTCATGGGCATTTACTTTCAGTTTGAATACACATCGCTCCTGCCTTTGCACCGGCTCCATTATATCAGTTCCCGCCTGTTAATCATGAATCCCTGTCAATAGAGAGGACTTCTCCCGTAAAGGTGGAGCCCGAGGTAATAGATCGGGTGCCAATCGGCGACTCAAGGCTGGACCGATATACGTGCACCTCAGGGGCATTTACTTTCCGTTTGAATACACATCGCTCCTGCCTTTGCACCGGCTCCATTATATCAGTTCCCGCCTGTTAATCATGAATCATTGTCAATAGAGAGAACTACTGTCGTAAAGGTGGAGCCCGATGTAATAGATCGGGTGCCAATCGGCGGCTCAAGGCTGGACCGATATACGTGCACCTCATGGGCATTTACGTTCCGTTTGAATACACATCGCTCCTGCCTTTGCACCGGCTCCATTATATCAGTTCCCGCCTGTTAATCATAAATCCCTGTCAATAGAGAGGACTACTGCCGTAAAGGTGGACCCCGAGGTAATAGATCGGGTGTCAATCGGCGGCTCAAGGCTGGACCGATATACATGCACCTCATGGGCATTTACTTTCCGTTTGAATACACATCGCTCATGCCTTTGCACCGGCTCCATTATATCAGTTCCCCCCTGTTAATCATGAATCCCTGTCAATAGAGAGGACTACTGCCGTAAAGGTGGAGCCCGAGGTAATAGATCGGGTGCCAATCGGTGACTCAAGGCTGGACCGATATACGTGCACCTCAGGGGCATTTACTTTCCGTTTGAATAAACATCACCCCTGCCTTTCCACCGGCTCCATTATATCAGTTCCCGCCAGTTAATCATGAATCCCTGTCAATAGAGAGGACTACTGCGGTAAAGGTGGAGCCCGAGATATAAGATCGGGTGCCAATCGGTGGATCAAGGCTGGACCGATATACGTGCACCTCATGGGCATTTACTTTCCGTTTGAAAACACATCGCTCATGCCTTTGCACCGGCTCCATTATATCAGTTCCCGCCGGTTAATCTTGAATCCCTGTCAATAGAGAGGACTACTGCCGTAAAGGTGGAGCCCGAGGTAATATATCGGGTGCCAATCGGTGGCTCAAGGCTAGACCGATATACATGCACCTCATGGGCATTTACTTTCCGTTTGAATACATATCGCTCCTGCCTCTGCACTGGCTCCATTATATCAATTCCCGTCTGTTAATCATGAATCCCTGTCAATAGAGAGGACTGCTGCCGTAAAGGTGGAGCTTGAGGTAATATATCGGGTGCCAATCGGCGGCTCAAGGCTGGACCGATATACGTGCACCTCATGGGCATTTACTTTCCGTTTGAATACACAACGCTCGTGCCTTTGCACCGGCTCCATTATATCAGTTCCCGCCTGTTAACCATGAATCCCTGTCAATAGAGAGGACTACTGCCCTAAAGGTGGAGCCCGAGGTAATAGATCGGGTGCCAATTGGCGGCTCAAGGCTGGACCGATATACGTGCACCTCATGGGCATTTACTTTCCGTTTGAATACACATCGCTCCTGCCTCTGCACCGGCTCCATTATATCAGTTCCCGCCTGTTAATCATGAATCACTGTCAATAGAGAGGAGTACTGCCGTAAAGGTGGAGCCCGAGGTAATAGATCGGGTGCCAATCGGCGGCTCAAGGCTGGACCGATATACGTGCACCTCATGGGCATTTACTTTCCGTTTGAATACACATCGCTCCTGCCTTTCCACCGGCTCCATTATATCAGTTCCCGCCTGTTAATCATGAATCTCTGTCAATAGAGAGGACTACTGCCGTAAAGGTGGAGCCCGAGGTAATAGATCAGGTGCCAATCGACGGCTCAAGGCTGGACCGATATACGTGCACCTCCTGGGCATTTACGTTCCGTTTGAATACACATCGCTCCTGCCCTTGCACCGGCTCCATTATATCAGTTCCCACCTGTTAAGCATGAATCCATGTCAATAGAGAGGACTACTCCCGTAAAGGTGGAGCCCGAGGTAATTGATTGGGTGCCAATCGGCGGCTCAAGGCTGGACCGATATACGTGCACCTCACGAGCATTTACTTTCCGTTTGAATACACATCGCTCATGCCTTTGCACCGGCTCCATTATATCAGTTCCCGCCTGTTAATCATGAATCCCTATCAATAGAGAGGACTACTGCCGTAAAGGTGGAGCCTGAGGTAATAGATCGGGTGCCAATCGGTGGCTCAAGGCTGGACCGATATACGTGCACCTCATGGGCATTTACTTTCCGTTTGAATACACAACGCTCGTGCCTTTGCACCGGCTCCATTATATCAGTTCCCGCCTGTTAACCATGAATCCCTGTCAATAGAGAGGACTACTGCCCTAAAGGTGGAGCCCGAGGTAATAGATCGGGTGCCAATTGGCGGCTCAAGGCTGGACCGATATACGTGCACCTCATGGGCATTTACTTTCCGTTTGAATACACATCGCTCCTGGCTTTGCACCGGCTCCATTATATCAGTTCCCGCCTGTTAATCATGAATCACTGTCAATAGAGAGGAGTACTGCCGTAAAGGTGGAGCCCGAGGTAATAGATCAGGTGCCAATCGGCGGCTCAAGGCTGGACCGATATACGTGCACCTCATGGGCATTTACTTTCCGTTTGAATACACATCGCTCCTGCCTTTGCACCGGCTCCATTATATCAGTTCCCGCCTGTTAATCATGAATCTCTGTCAATAGAGAGGACTACTGCCGTAAAGGTGGAGCCCGAGGTAATAGATCAGGTGCCAATCGACGGCTCAAGGCTGGACCGATATACGTGCACCTCCTGGGCATTTACGTTCCGTTTGAATACACATCGCTCCTGCCATTGCACCGGCTCCATTATATCAGTTCCCACCTGTTAAGCATGAATCCATGTCAATAGAGATGACTACTCCCGTAAAGGTGGAGCCCGAGGTAATAGATCGGGTGCCAATCGGCGGCTCAAGGCTGGACCGATATACGTGCACCTCACGAGCATTTACTTTCCGTTTGAATACACATCGCTCCTGCCTTTACACCGGCTCCATTATATCAGTTCCCGTCTGTTAATAATGAATCCCTATCAATAGAGAGGACTACTGTCGTAAAGGTGGAGCCCGAGGTAATAGAACGGGTACCAATCGGTGGCTCAAGGCTGGACCGATATACGTGCACCTCATGGGCATTTACTTTCCATTTGAATACACATCGCTCCTGCCTTTGCACCGGCTCCATTATATCAGTTCCCGCCTGTTAATCATGAATCCCTGTCAGTAGAGAGGACTACTTTCGTAAAGGTGGAGCCCGAGGTAATAGATCGGATGCCAATCGGCGGCTCAAGGCTGGACCGATATACGTGCACCTCATGGGCATTTACTTTCCGTTTGAATACACATCGCTCCTGCCTTTGCACCGGCTCCATTATATCAGTTCCCGCCTGTTAATCATTAATCCCTGTCAATAGAGAGGACTACTGCCGTAAAGGTGGAGCCCGAGGTAATAGATCGGGTGCCAATCGGCGGCTCAAGGCTGGACAGATATACGTGCACCTCATGGGCATTTACTTTCCGTTTGAATACCCATCGCTTCTGCCTTTGCACCGGCTCCATTATATCAGTTCCCGCCTGTTAATCATGAATCCCTGTCAATAGAGAGGACTACTTTCGTAAAGGTGGAGCCCGAGGTAATAGATCAGGTGCCAATCGGCGGCTCAAGAATGGACCGATATACGTACACCTCATGGGCATTTACGTTCTGTTTGAATACACATCGCTCCTGCCTTTGCACCGGCTCCATTATATCAGTTCCCGCCTGTTAATCATGAATCCCTGTCAATAGAGAGGACTACTGCCGTAAAGTTGGAGCCCGAGGTAATAGATCGGGTGCCAATCGGCGGCTCAAGGCTGGACCGATATACGTGCACCTCATGGGCATTTACTTTCCGTTTGAATACACATCGCTCCTGCCTTTGCACCGGATCCATTATATCAGTTCCCGCCTGTTAATCATGAATCCCTGTCAATAGAGAGGTCTACTCCCGTAAAGGTGGAGGCCGAGGTAATAGATCGGGTGCCAATCGGCGGCTCAAGGCTGGACCGATATACGTGCACCTCATGGGCATTTACTTTCAGTTTGAATACACATCGCTCCTGCCTTTGCACCGGCACCATTATATCAGTTCCCGCCTATTAATCATGAATCCCTGTCAATAGAGAGGACTACTGCCGTAAAGGTGAACCCCGAGGTAATAGATCGGGTGCCGATCGGTGGCTCAAGGCTGGACCGATATACGTGCACCTCATGGGAATTTACTTTCCGTTTGAATACACATCGCTCCTGCCTTTGCATCGGATCCATTATATCAGTTCCCGCCTGTTAATCATGAATCCCTGTCAATAGAGAGAACTACTCCCGTAAAGGTGGAGCCCGAGGTAATAGATCGGGTGCCAATCGGCGGCTCAAGGCTGGACCGATATACGTGCACCTCATGGGCATTTACTTTCAGTTTGAATACACATCGCTCCTGCCTTTGCACCGGCTCCATTATATCAGTTCCCGCCTGTTAATCACGAATCCCTGTCAATAGAGAGGACTACTCCCGTAAAGGTGGAGCCCGAGGTAATAGATCGGGTGCCAATCGGTGACTCAAGGCTGGACCGATATACGTGCACCTCATGGGCATTTACTTTCCGTTTGAATACACATCGCTCCTGCCTTTGCACTGGCTCCATTATATCAGTTCCCGCCTGTTAATCATGAATCCATGTTAATAGAGAGGACTACTGCCGTAAAGGGGAAGCCCGAGGTAATAGATCGGGTGCCAATCGGCGGCTCAAGGATGGACCGATATACGTGCACCTCATGGGTATTTACGTTCCGTTTGAATACACATCGCTTCTGCCTTTGCACCGGCTCCATTATATCAGTTCCCACCTGTTAAGCATGAATCCCTGTCAATAGAGAGGACTACTACCGTAAAGGTGGAGCACGAGGTAATAGATCGGGTGCCAATCGGCGACTCAAGGCTTGACCGATATACGTGCACCTCATGGGCATTTACTTTTCGTTTGAATACACATCGCTCATGCCTTTGCACCGGCTCCATTATATCAGTTCCCGCCTGTTAATCATGAATCCCTGTCAATAGAGAGGACTACTGCCGTAAAGGTGGAGCCCGAGGTTATAGATCGTGTGCCAATCGACAGCTCATGGCTGGACCGATATACGTGCACCTCATAGTCATTTACTTTCCGTTTGAATACACATCGCTCCTGCCTTTGCACCGGCTCCATTATATCAGTTCCCGCCTGTTAATCATGAATCCCTGTCAATAGAGAGGACTACTGCCGTAAAGGTGGAGCCCGAGGTAATAGATCGGGTGCCAATCAGCGGCTCAAGGCTGGACCGATATACGTGCACCTCATATGCATTTAATTTCCGTTTGAATACACATCGCTCCTGCCTTTGTACCGGCTCCATTATATCAGTTCCCGCCTGTTAATCATGAATATCTGCCAATAGAGAGGACTACTGCCGTAAAGTTGGAGCCCGAGGTAATAGATCGGGTGCCAATCGGCGGCTCAAGGCTAGACAGATATACGTGCACCTCATGGGCATTTACTTTTCGTTTGAATACACATCGCTCCTGCCTTTGCACCGGATCCATTATATCAGTTCCCGCCTGTTAATCATGAATCCCTGTCAATAGAGAGGACTACTGCCGTAAAGATGGAGCCCGAGGTAATAGATCGGGTGCCAATCGGCGGCTCAAGGCTGGACCGATATACGTGCACCTCATGGGCATTTACTTTTCGTTTGAATACACATCGCTCCTGCCTTTGCACCGGCTCCATTATATCAGTTCCCGCCTGTTAATCATGAATCATTGTCAATTGAGAGAACTACTGTCGTAAAGGTGGAGCCCGATGTAATAGATCGGGTGCCAATCGGCGGCTCAAGGCTGGACCGATATACGTGCACCTCATGGGCATTTACGTTCCGTTTGAATACACATCGCTCCTGCCTTTGCACCGGCTCCATTATATCAGTTCCCGCCTGTTAATCATAAATCCCTGTCAATAGAGAGGACTACTGCCGTAAAGGTGGACCCCGAGGTAATAGATCGGGTGTCAATCGGCGGCTCAAGGCTGGACCGATATACGTGCACCTCATGGGCATTTACTTTCCGTTTGAATACACATTGCTCATGCCTTTGCACCGGCTCCATTATATCAGTTCCCCCCTGTTAATCATGAATCCCTGTCAATAGAGAGGACTACTGCCGTAAAGGTGGAGCCCGAGGTAATAGATCGGGTGCCAATCGGTGGCTCAAGGCTGGACCGATATACGTGCACCTCAGGGGCATTTACTTTCCGTTTGAATACACATCACCCCTGCCTTTCCACCGGCTCCATTATATCAGTTCCCGCCAGTTAATCATGAATCCCTGTCAATAGAGAGGACTACTGCGGTAAAGATGGAGCCCGAGATATAAGATCGGGTGCCAATCGGTGGCTCAAGGCTGGACCGATATACGTGCACCTCATGGGCATTTACTTTCCGTTTGAAAACACATCGCTCATGCCTTTGCACCGGCTCCATTATATCAGTTCCCACCGGTTAATCATGAATCCCTGTCAATAGAGAGGACTACTGCCGTAAAGGTGGAGCCCGAGGTAATATATCGGGTGCCAATCGGTGGCTCAAGGCTAGACCGATATACGTGCACCTCATGGGCATTTACTTTCCGTTTGAATACACATCGCTCCTGCCTCTGCACTGGCTCCATTATATCAATTCCCGTCTGTTAATCATGAATCCATGTCAATATAGAGGACTGCTGCCGTAAAGGTGGAGCCTGAGGTAATAGATCGGGTGCCAATCGGCGGCTCAAGGCTGGACCGATATACGTGCACCTCATGGGCATTTACTTTCCGTTTGAATACACAACGCTCGTGCCTTTGCACCGGCTCCATTATATCAGTTCCCGCCTGTTAACCATGAATCCCTGTCAATAGAGAGGACTACTGCCCTAAAGGTGGAGCCCGAAGTAATAGATCGGGTGCCAATTGGCGGCTCAAGGCTGGACCGATATACGTGCACCTCATGGGCATTTACTTTCTGTTTGAATACACATCGCTCCTGCCTTTGCACCGGCTCCATTATATCAGTTCCCGCCTGTTAATCATGAATCACTGTCAATAGAGAGGAGTACTGCCGTAAAGGTGGAGCCCGAGGTAATAGATCGGGTGCCAATCGGCGGCTCAAGGCTGGACCGATATACGTGCACCTCATGGGCATTTACTTTCCGTTTGAATACACATCGCTCCTGCCTTTGCACCGTGTTACGCCTATTTGGCCGAGACCCGTAAAGCACGAGCCCAGGAGCCCGACTGCTGGTCAAAAGCCCATCTGCGTCCTCAAAGCCCATTCGACAAAGGCCCTACAAGGGACCTTCTCGAACGCCGATCCGACCCGGCCCCAATAACCCGTTGGTCGCTCGCCCACTCCTGCGAAAACCACTCCCCCGGACGCGCGACCACTAAAGAGCGATAATGGGGAGGTGCTGGCAGGGCGGAGAGAGTGGCGGCAAGGGGGGACTGATGGGGCACAATCAATGGCGGACGTGGGACGTGGGTCAGAGGCGATCACGCCGGGGCTCTACAAAAGGGCCAGGAAGACGACGAAGAAAGGGACCGCATCTGAGGTAACAAAACCGAAGGTACTCCATCAACGACCTCGTTCCCCCAATTCATCTCCTTCCTCCCCCGCTCGCACCGAGAGACGCCGTCACGATCTCCTCACGAGTCGGACCGTCTCCGCCGGGCCTCCTTTCTCAGATCTCTATCTGACTTAGGCATCGGAGGGGATTTGGCCGGAACCAAGGTCCGGCCCCCCTGACGAGCGTTCTCGTCTACGCAGGTGAACAACAGACCAACGGGCCGAGGCTACCCCTCGCCCCTCTCCGACCACTCGATCAACCGGACGGTGAGGCTTCCCCTCACCCTCAGCCTTCCTTGGCCGAGCACGCCCTACCGAGGCCGAGTGTCCTAATCGGGTCTGAGACTCACCCTCGCCACCAGACGGCCGTGCATCTACTCGGGCGACTGAGGCTACCCCTCGTCCCCCTCCCAGCCGAGGCCGAGCGTCTCAACCAGGGCCGAGGCTTCCCCTCGCCCCTTCTGGACCGATTCGAAGCCCCCGAGGGACCCAAAGCGGGTCCCTTGACCACGTTGACCGGGTTCTCCACGGTCAACGCCTAGTAGTGAGAAAACACTCTGAAACATCTGGCGCCGTCTGTGGGAACGAGAAACCGTCCCACGAAGAAGCAAACCACACCAACAATGGCACGAGCCAGCAATGGGAGGAAGCGCATGCCCCCTGTCCCAGAGGAGGGGAATGGCACAACAAACGGCAATCCCGAGGACACACCCGTCAGCGGCCACCCCACCCTCTCCACCGAAGAAGCCGGCGGCTCAGAACTGGCCACGCAGGGACAGCTCCGCGCCCTAGCTCAGGAGACCAACGTGAGCCTCCAGACGTTGGTCGCAACGGTGCAGCAGCTCGTCGGCCCTGCGCCACCCAACGGAGGCACGTTGGACGACAGCCATCGATGGGCGGGGGGTCCCCCACACTTGCGGTCCGCCGTGGTCGACGACCACGGGACCCGGAAACCGAACATGGAGCGTCGGTTCACGCTGTCTGGCTCTCGTCAGGCGAGGTCACGCGCCTCCTCACCCAATCGTGAAAGGAGCCGAAGAGAGACCGAAGGGACAGACGGCGAATCAATGACGGCCTCGTCTCATCGATCGCGGTCGTCCCACCGCAGGAGAAGCGAACGACACCACTCGAGAGACCGATCGCGGCGGAGCAGGAGCTCCCGTAGGAGGAGTCGGGAACGTCGGGACAGCCCGGCCCCCAGCGTGGCGAAGGCTGCGGAGCCAGCCCCGCTGGCACCGGTGGTACCCCCACCCCCGGTCGATCCAGAGGCAGGCGAGTACCGCATCCCCGGAGGCATCCACGGAGATCGATGCCCCTTGTCACGGAGAATAACCGACGCACAGGTCCCCTCCCGATTCCGGATCCCGGTGCTGGGAAAGTACGATGGAATAGGAGACCCGGCGCACCACGTGATGGACTACGAGGGGGACATGGCCTTCCAGGGAGCTGACGATGACCTGCTTTGCCGGGGCTTCTATTCTACTCTCAGGGGAGCGGCGAGGATCTGGTACCACAGCCTGCCCGGCCGCTCCATCTACAGCTTCGAACAACTCGCCCAGTTGTTCTGCAAACAGTTCATGGCGGGGAGGCTGATCAAACCTGGTGCTGAACATCTGTTCAACATAGTACAAGGCCCGGCCGAACCACTCCGACAGTTCATGCGCCGCTTCAATGCGGAAAGGCTAAACGTGAACAACCCACCCGACCTGGTGGTCCAGACGGCTCTTAAGAAAGGGCTTCGCCACAGGGGCCTCAAGAAATCCCTGCACAACGACCCCCCAAAGGACCTCCCCGAGATCATGGCAAGGGCCGAGCGCTTTATGCTGACCGAGGAGGCCTTGGCCGAGGATGCAGGAAAAACCGCTCGAGGGACCAAGCGTGGCGACGGTGGACGAGCAAGCCCCGAAGGATACCGGACCGAAAAGAGACAAAGGAACAGGCAACGGGGGGAAAGCGCGAGGGACACCACCCCAGACGCCATTCTCGCCCAAGTACAGAAGGAAGAGCGAGCTGATCGCCCCCCGCCGAAGGCTAAAAGAGGCGGGAAGAACAGGGAGAAGTACTGTAAGTACCATAAGGACGATGGTCACGACACGGAAGATTGCTGGCATTTGAAGAAGGACATTGAGAAGCTGATGAGCCGAGGGCACGCCAGGAATCAAGCCGACGAGCCGGCCCATGGAGAAGGGACCTCCACACAGCCGGACAAGGGGAAGAAGATCAACACCATCCAAGGCCCCCTCCGCATCATAGAGTGAGCAGGCAACATCCTTCCCCTCGGGGGGCGGCCTAAGTATGAGGGAGATATCTAGTTTTACATCCCTCTGTTTGGCTTCATTTCCCCTTTTCCGTTTCCTCCAAATGTACCGGTCCAACTGGACCCATGAGAGTACAAACGCCTTCTTTTTATTGTCTTTATTTAAAATTCCGACGGAGTTGACATGTCGCCAGTAACGCAAAAGGCCGGGGACCGCCGCCTCACTGGAGGAGGAAGAGGAGCTTTGCCCTCACCGACTATCTCCGGCACTCATAAGTCTGGGAGCAATTCCCCCAGCAGACGCGGACGCCGACCGGTCCTAAGCTGAGGAGCTTGGCCCTTGCCGACCGACCCCAGTGCACATAAGTCTACGGGCGACTCCCCCGGCAAAGCACGGGCGCCGACCGGTCCTAAGCCGAGGAGCTTTGCCCTCGCCGACCGACTCCAGTGCCCATAAGTCTGGGGGCGATTCCCCCGGCAGGCACGGACGCCGACCGGTCCTAAGCCGAAGGGCTTGGCCCTCGCCGACCGAGTCCAGAGCTCATAAGTCTGGGGGCGACTCCCCCAGCAGGCACGACGCCGACTGGTCCTAAGCCGAGGAGCTTTGCCCTCGCCGACCGACTCCAGCGCTCATAAGACTGGGGGCAATTCCCCCAACAGGCACGGACGCCGACCGGTCCTAAGCCGAGGAGCTTTGCCCTCGCCGACCGACCCCAGCGCTCATAAGTCTGGGGGGCAGTTTCCCCAGGAGGCACGGACGCCAACCGGTCCTAAGTCGAGAAGCTTCGCCCTCGCTGACCGACTCCTGCGCCCCTAAGTCTGGGGATAATACCCCCAGCCAACGCCAGTTTCGTCCATTCCCAAGCCAAGAACAAGGCAACAACGCCAAGTACACAAAAATTCCAAGTAAGTCGATTTCATTTATAATAGTTAACCCGAGTACAAAAATGCGTCTTATTTACAGGGGATCAAGGCGAAGGGAACACCCTACAAACAGTCTACTCGCGACAATTGACAGAGTTCAGATCGACACCGATAAAACAAAATTGGTTGACAAAAGACCCAGAGTAGGTGACCCAAGCTAGCGGCCATGCAACCAGCAATTGTTGGCCGCGGGGCTGAAGGAGAGGGCGGGGGCCGGGGATCCATTTCAAGTAGACTGGCCCAAAGCGAAGCGGATGCTTAAAAATTTGAGGATAAGGCTGGGAGGGACTGCTTAAGGAACCCGAGCTCGGGAGGACACATCCTCGGGCACTTCGCCCTGCTCGGAGCGAGGGGACTCGACTGGCGGAGGGGCTTGCCGGACACGTTCCGCACATTCCCGGAAGGAAGACTGGAAGACTTCGACGATCCGGGGGGCGATGATGTCTATATACTTACCGAAGGCCCCCCTGAGAACCTCGAAGATCTCCTTCCCCAGGGTCTCGACGACGCCCTTCTCGACCTCCTCCGCCAGCCGCATTACCTGACGCCGGTCCGACAGCTCCCTCTGAAGCTCCTCCCTCTCCAGACGGAACGATTCCACCGCTTCCTCAGCCGACTGATGAGCATCCCCTATCTTTCCCTCAAGGTCACCCACTTGCCCCTCCAACGCAGCCACACGGAGGGCGAGGCGCCGAGACTCCATCTGGGCCTCCATCATGGCCACCTCGGCCGCCCTGGCCCGCTCCTGAGCCCTCATGGAAGACTCCTCCATCTCCCTCAAGCGGACGGCTCGACACTGCAACTCCACAGCGAGCGCTGAACCCTGAAAAGACGAGACATGGGCTAAGAAGAGGATAAAGAGAAAGAGAGGATAGCAAGATAACCGAACCTGTTGGAGGATCCAGACCAAGGAATCCGACATCTTGTCGGCCGGGATCTTCTTGAGGAGGCTGCGGTCCCGGGGAGGGACGGAGACCTCGGCAACCTGCTGGGCCACTGCTCGGTCAGCAAACATCGAACTCCCAGGGACGACAATCGAAGCCAAGTCGCTCGCCAACAAGGCCCCGACCCCTGGTGATACGGGCGAAGACGCTGCGAGGGGGGTGGCTGGCAGAGCTATCGAAGGATCCCCGGCGGTCACCACGGGAAGCGCGGAACCTGCCGGGCCGGAGGGATCCACGTCCTCCTTCCTCTTCTTTCCACCGTGGAGCTCCGAAGGCGCCGGAGGAGAACGCTTCCGCCTCGCACCATCCTCACCCCCCGGAAGGGGATCGCCAGAAGAAGAGGCGGGAGGCGCGGCCACCACCTTACCCACGGCAGGCTCGGCTCGGCGCACCTCCTCCTCAACGGTCCTCCGAGGCACCCTTCCAGAGGTACTACCTCGGCTCTGAGCGGCTCCACGACGGATCAGCTCGTCAACGTCACGGACGAATTCACGGCCAGCCATCCCTGCAAAGGAGACCGAAATCAGGATGAGTCATAGGGCGATCCGGGGATGAAAAAGCGACCTACCCGGAGACCACAAGACGGCCTTCAGGAGTAGGTCGTCCAGCAAAGACCAAATGGACTTCGTTTCCAAAGGAAGAGCCAACAGAAGCGCAACGACTGCCCGGTCGGTGTCTGAGAGAACTAACGACGGGCGAGAATGGACAGAACTGCCCCAGCTTGTCAGAATCTGGGCCTCGCCCAAGAAGACCACGAAGACATAATCCAAGTTCCAATCCCCTGACCAGCGGGGTAACCCGATCAGGCATTCCCTCCTCGAACGAGCTCGGAGTAGCAGCCATGACCCCGGACCGACCGTCTGGGCCTGGTAAAAGTAGAAGAGAAGGGGGAGAGTCGGCTCCAGACCACGGGTACAGCAGAGCGTTACGAAACCCGTCAATACCGCGATCGAACATGGGGTGAACTGACACAGGGACACTGTGAAATGTTCCATGACCTGGATGAAGAAGGGATGGAGCGGGAAGCGAAGACCCAGGCGGAACATCTCGACGTAGACGCCGACCTCATTGCTCCTCGGGAGGCAAATCCGCTCGTCGACGAATGGAACCCGAACCTCGTATGGGAAGCAGAGATATCTTTCCCGGATCTCCGCGGCCACCGAAGGAGGGGTCCTCGACGGCGTGCGGAGGACAACTGGGGGCACATTAAGCCGTACGGCAGCCAACGCCACGTCATCACAGGCGTAGTCTGGAAAAAGTTTCCCCTTCCCCTTATCTTGAAGAGAACGACTCCCGGCGGGGGAACCAGACTCCCCTAGCCGGGGTTCGCCCCGTCCGGACTCCGGAGGACCCCTCGTCCTCCGGCCAGAACCGCCTATCCTAAGAGCAGCCATAGGATGAAAGCAAGAGAGGAATTACCTATTCTCGACTATTTTGGAGAGGACAAAGAAGCGAAGGCGACGGGAAACTCCGGGTTGCTGAAGGCTCTGAATACCGGGAGGAGCGAAGAAGAAGTGGAGATCAACACAACCGGGGATCTTATACGCAAGGGGAGAATTCGAAGCGCCTGACAAGAATGCGTGGCGAGGCTCGAAGAGTCGGCGGCGTTCCGAAATTGGCGCCAGTTGAAGACCAATCGATCCGCCTCATCATGACCTGCATTTATGGCCTCGCCTCGATTGAAGCGCCGCTCGGAAACCCAGGAGGCATAACGGGTGATCCGAGCGAGCCGAGGCTGATCGACCCCACCAATGGCGGCTCACAAACCCTTCGGCTTCTCGAATTTAAGGCGACTACGCGAGCGGCGGGGATAAGCTTGCCGCTACACGTGGCAGCATCTGAAGGCCGACGGCGCTTCGGAACCCGCGCCTTAAAAACATCGAACGGGCCAACTCATGATGACGACTAATAAATGAGTCGGCATCGACTGGCGAGCTCGTCACAATCGGCAGTGGTCACATCGGCCGAGCCGAACCGGCCAAGGCCGATCAACCCGACCGATGGGGGCAATTGTTACGCCTATTTGGCCGAGACCCGTAAAGCACTAGCCCAGGAGCCCGACTGCTGGTCAAAAGCCCATCTGCGTCCTCAAAGCCCATTCGACAAAGGCCCTACAAGGGACCTTCTCGAACGTCGATCCGACCCGGCCCCAATAACCCGTTGGTCGCTCGCCCACTCCTGCGAAAACCACTCCCCCGGACGCGCGACCACTAAAGAGCGATAATGGGGAGGTGCTGGCAGGGCGGAGAGAGTGGCGGCAAGGGGGGACTGATGGGGCACAATCAATGGCGGACGTGGGACGTGGGTCAGAGGCGATCACGCCGGGGATCTACAAAAGGGCCAGGAAGACGACGAAGAAAGGGACCGCATCTGAGGTAACAAAACCGAAGGTACTTCATCAACGACCTCGTTCCCCCAATTCATCTCCTTCCTCCCCCGCTCGCGCCGAGAGACGCCGTCACGATCTCCTCACGAGTCGGACCGTCTCCGCCGGGCCTCCTTTCTCAGATCTCTATCTGACTTAGGCATCGGAGGGGATTTGGCCGGAACCAAGGTCCGGCCCCCCTGACGAGCGTTCTCGTCTACGCAGGTGAACAACAGACCAACGGGCCGAGGCTACCCCTCGCCCCTCTCCGACCACTCGATCAACCGGACGGTGAGGCTTCCCCTCAGCCTCAGCCTTCCTTGGCCGAGCACGCCCTACCGAGGCCGAGCGTCCTAATCGGGTCTGAGACTCACCCTCGCCACCAGACGGCCGTGCATCTACTCGGGCAACTGAGGCTACCCCTCGTCCCCCTCCCAGCCGAGGCCGAGCGCGTCTGTCCGAGGCCGAGCGTCTCAACCAGGGCCGAGGCTTCCCCTCGCCCCTTCTGGACCGATTCGAAGCCCCCGAGGGACCCAAAGCGGGTCCCTTGACCACGTTGATCGGGTTCTCCACGGTCAACGCCTAGTAGTGAGAAAACACTCTGAAACACACCGGCTCCATTATATCAGTTCCCGCCTGTTAATCATGAATCTCTGTCAATAGAGAGGACTACTGCCGTAAAGGTGGAGCCCGAGGTAATAGATCAGGTGCCAATCGACGGCTCAAGGATGGACCGATATACGTGCACCTCCTGGGCATTTACGTTCCGTTTGAATACACATCGCTCCTGCCATTGCACCGGCTCCATTATATCAGTTCCCACCTATTAAGCATGAATCCATGTCAATAGAGAGGACTACTCCCGTAAAGGTGGAGCCTGAGGTAATAGATCGGGTGCCAATCGGCGGCTCAAGGTTGGACCGATATACGTGCACCTTACGGGCATTTACTTTCCGTTTGAATACACATCGCTCCTGCCTTTGCACCGGCTCCATTATATCAGTTCCCGCCTGTTAATCATGAATCCCTATCAATAGAGAGGACTACTGCCGTAAAGGTGGAGCCCGAGGTAATAGATCGGGTGCCAATCGGTGGCTCAAGGATGGACCGATATACGTGCACCTCATGGGCATTTACTTTCCGTTTGAATACACATCGCTCCTGCCTTTGCACCGGCTCCATTATATCAGTTCCCGCCTGTTAATCATGAATCCCTGTCAATATAGAGGACTACTTTCATAAAGGTGGAGCCCAAGGTAATAGATCGGATGCCAATCGGCGGCTCAAGGCTGGACCGATATACGTGCACCTCATGGGCATTTACTTTCCGTTTGAATACACATCGCTCCTGCCTTTGCACCGGCTCCATTATATCAGTTCCCGCCTGTTAATCATTAATCCCTGTCAATAGAGAGGACTACTGCCGAAAAGGTGGAGCCCGAGGTAATAGATCGGGTGCCAATCGGCGGCTCAAGGCTGGACAGATATACGTGCACCTCATGGGCATTTACTTTCCGTTTGAATACACATCGCTCCTGCCTTTGCACCGGCTCCATTATATCAGTTCCCGCCTGTTAATCATGAATCCCTGTCAATAGAGAGGACTACTTTCGTAAAGGTGGAGCCCGAGGTAATAGATCAGGTGCCAATCGGCGGCTCAAGGCTGGACCGATATACGTGCACCTCATGGGCATTTACGTTCTGTTTGAATACACATCGCTCCTGCCTTTACACCGGCTCCATTATATCAGTTCCCGCCTGTTAATCATGAATCCCTATCAATAGAGAGGACTACTTTCGTAAAGGTGGAGCCCGAGGTAATATATCAGGTGCCAATCGGCGGCTCAAGGCTGGACCGATATACGTGCACCTCATGGGCATTTACTTTCCGTTTGAATACACATCGCTCCTGCCTTTGCACCGGCTCCATTATATCAGTTCCCAACTGTTAAGCATGAATCCATGTCAATAGAGAGGACTACTCCCGTAAAGGTGGAGCCCGAGGTAATAGATCGGGTGCCAATCGGCGGCTCAAGGCTGGACCGATATACGTGCACCTCATGGGCATTTACTTTCCGTTTGAATACACATCGCTCGTGCCTTTGCACCGGCTCCATTATTTCAGTTCCCGCCTGTTAATCATGAATCCCTGTCAATAGAGAGGACTACTGCCGTAAATGTGGAGCCCGAGGTAATAAATCGGTTGCCAATCAGCGGCTCAAGGCTGGACCGATATACGTGCACCTCATGGGCATTTACTTTCGGTTTGAATACACATCGCTCCTGCCTTTGCACCGGCTCCATTATATCAGTTCCCGCCTGTTAATCATGAATCCCTGTCAATAGAGAGGACTACTGCCGTAAAGGTGGACCCCGAGGTAATAGATCGGGTGCCAATCGGTGGCTCAAGGCTGGACCGATATACGTGCACCTCATGGGCATTTACTTTCCGTTTGAATACACATCGCTCCTGCCTTTGCACCGGCTCCATTATATCAGTTCCCGCCTGTTAATTATGAATCCCTGTCAATAGAGAGGACTACTTTCGTAAATGTGGAGCCCGAGGTAATAGATCGGATACCAATCGGCGGCTCAAGGCTGGACCGATATACGTGCACCTCAAGGGCATTTACTTTCCGTTTGAAGACACATCGCTCCTGCCTTTGCACCGGCTCCATTATATCAGTTCCCGCCTGTTAATCATTAATCCTTGTCAATAGAGAGGACTACTGCCGTAAAGGTGGAGCCCGAGGTAATAGATCGGGTGCCAATCGGCGGCTCAAGGCTGGACAGATATACGTGCACCTCATGGGCATTTACTTTCCGTTTGAATACACATCGCTCCTGCCTTTGCACCGGCTCCATTATATCAGTTCCCGCCTGTTAATCATGAATCATTGTCAATAGAGAGGAGTACTGCCGTAAAGGTGGAGCCTGAGGTAATAGATCGGGTGCCAATCGGCGGCTCAAGGCTGGACCGATATACGTGCACCTCATGGGCATTTACTTTCCGTTTGAATACACATCGCTCCTGCCTTTGCACCGGCTCCATTATATCAGTTCCCGCCTGTTAATCATGAATCTCTGTCAATAGAGAGGACTACTGCCGTAAAGGTGGAGCCCGAGGTAATAGATCGGGTGCCAATCGGCGGCTCAAGGCTGGACCGATATACGTGCACCTCATGGGCATTTACTTTCCGTTTGAATACACATCGCTCCTGCCTTTGCACCGGCTCCATTATATCAGTTCCCAACTGTTAAGCATGAATCCATGTCAATAGAGAGGACTACTCCCGTAAAGGTGGAGCTCGAGGTAATAGATCGGGTGCCAATCGGCGGCTCAAGGCTGGACCGATATACGTGCACCTCATGGACATTTACTTTCCGTTTGAATACACATCGCTCGTGCCTTTGCACCGGCTCCATTATTTCAGTTCCCGCCTGTTAATCATGAATCTCTGTCAATAGAGAGGACTACTGCCGTAAATGTGGAGCCCGAGGTAATAAATCGGTTGCCAATCAGCGGCTCAAGGCTGGACCGATATACGTGCACCTCATGGGCATTTACTTTCGGTTTGAATACACATCGCACCTGCCTTTGCACCGGCTCCATTATATCAGTTCCCGCCTGTTAATCATGAATCCCTGTCAATAGAGAGGACTACTGCCGTAAAGGTGGACCCCGAGGTAATAGATCGGGTGCCAATCGGTGGCTCAAGGCTGGACCGATATACGTGCACCTCATGGGCATTTACTTTCCGTTTGAATACACATCGCTCCTGCCTTTGCACCGGCTCCATTATATCAGTTCCCGCCTGTTAATCATGAATCCCTGTCAATAGAGAGGACTACTTTCGTAAATGTGGAGCCCGAGGTAATAGATCGGATGCCAATCGGCGGCTCAAGGCTGGACCGATATACGTGCACCTCATGGGCATTTACTTTCCGTTTGAATACACATCGCTCCTGCCTTTGCACCGGCTCCATTATATCAGTTCCCGCCTGTTAATCATTAATCCCTGTCAATAGAGAGGACTACTGCCGTAAAGGTGGAGCCCGAGGTAATAGATCGGGTGCCAATCGGCGGCTCAAGGCTGGACAGATATACGTGCACCTCATGGGCATTTACTTTCCGTTTGAATATACATCGCTCCTGCCTTTGCACCGGCTCCATTATATCAGTTCCCGCCTGTTAATCATGAATCACTGTCAATAGAGAGGAGTACTGCCGTAAAGGTGGAGCCCGAGGTAATAGATCGGGTGCCAATCGGCGGCTCAAGGCTGGACCGATATACGTGCACCTCATTGGCATTTACTTTCCGTTTGAATACACATCGCTCCTGCCTTTGCACCGGCTCCATTATATCAGTTCCCGCCTGTTAATCATGAATCTCTGTCAATAGAGAGGACTACTGCCGTAAAGGTGGAGCCCGAGGTAATATATCGGGTGCCAATCGGCGGCTCAAGGCTGGACCGATATATGTGCACCTCATGGGCATTTACTTTCCGTTTGAATACACATCGCTCCTGCCTTTGCACCGGCTCCATTATATCAGTTCCCACCTGTTAAGCATGAATCCATGTCAATAGAGAGGACTACTCCCGTAAAGGTGGAGCCCGAGGTAATAGATCGGGTGCCAATCGGCGGCTCAAGGCTGGACCGATATACGTGCACCTCATGGGCATTTACTTTCCGTTTGAATACACATCGCTCCTGCCTTTGCACCGGCTCCATTATATCAGTTCCCGCCTGTTAATCATGAATCTCTGTCAATAGAGAGGACTACTGCCGTAAAGGTGGAGCCCGAGGTAATAGATCAGGTGCCAATCGACAGCTCAAGGCTGGACCGATATACATGCACCTCCTGGGCATTTACGTTCCGTTTGAATACACATCGCTCCTGCCATTGCACCGGCTCCATTATATCAGTTCCCACCTGTTAAGCATAAATCCATGTCAATAGAGAGGACTACTCCCGTAAAGGTGGAGTCCGAGGTAATAGATCGGGTGCCAATCGGCGGCTCAAGGCTGGACCGATATACATGCATCTCACGGGCATTTACTTTCCGTTTGAATACACATCGCTCGTGCCTTTGCACCGGCTCCATTATTTCAGTTCCCGCCTGTTAATCATGAATCCCTGTCAATAGAGAGGACTACTGCCGTAAATGTGGAGCCCGAGGTAATAAATCGGTTGCCAATCAGCGGCTCAAGGCTGGACCGATATACGTGCACCTCATGGGCATTTACTTTCGGTTTGAATACACATCGCTCCTGCCTTTGCACCGGCTCCATTATATCAGTTCCCGCCTGTTAATCATGAATCCCTGTCAATAGAGAGGACTACTGCCGTAATGGTGGACCCCGAGGTAATAGATCGGGTGCCAATCGGTGGCTCAAGGCTGGACCGATATACGTGCACCTCATGGGCATTTACTTTCCGTTTGAATACACATCGCTCATGCCTTTGCACCGGCTCCATTATATCAGTTCCCGCCTGTTAATCATGAATCCCTGTCAATAGAGAGGACTACTTTCGTAAATGTGGAGCCCGAGGTAATAGATCGGATGCCAATCGGCGGCTCAAGGCTGGACCGATATACGTGCACCTCATGGGCATTTACTTTCCGTTTGAATACACATCGCTCCTGCCTTTGCACCGGCTCCATTATATCAGTTCCCGCCTGTTAATCATTAATCCCTGTCAATAGAGAGGACTACTGCCGTAAAGGTGGAGCCCGAGGTAATAGATCGGGTGCCAATCGGCGGCTCAAGGCTGGACAGATATACGTGCACCTCATGGGCATTTACTTTCCGTTTGAATACACATCGCTCCTGCCTTTGCACCGGCTCCATTATATCAGTTCCCGCCTGTTAATCATGAATCCATGTCAATAGAGAGGACTACTGCCGTAAAGGTGGACACCGAGGTAATAGATCGGGTGTCAATCGGCGGCTCAAGGCTGGACCGATATACGTGCACCTCATGGGCATTTACTTTCCGTTTGAATACACATCGCTCCTGCCTTTGCACCGGCTCCATTATATCAGTTCCCGCCTGTTAATCATGAATCTCTGTCAATAAAGAGGAATACTGCCGTAAAGGTGGAGCCCGAGGTAATATATCGGGTGCCAATCGGCGGCTCAAGGCTGGACCGATATACGTGCACCTCATGGGCATTTACTTTCCGTTTGAATACACATCGCTCCTGCCTTTGCACCGGCTCCATTATATCAGTTCCCCCCTGTTAAGCATGAATCCATGTCAATAGAGAGGACTACTCCCGTAAAGGTGGAGCCCGAGGTAATAGATCGGGTGCCAATCGGCGGCTCAAGGCTGGACCGATATACGTGCACCTCATGGGCATTTACTTTCCGTTTGAATACACATCGCTCCTGCCTTTGCACCGGCTCCATTATATCAGTTCCCGCCTGTTAATCATGAATCTCTGTCAATAGAGAGGACTACTGCCGTAAAGGTGGAGCCCGAGGTAATATATCAGGTGCCAATCGACAGCTCAAGGCTGGACCGATATACGTGCACCTCCTGGGCATTTACGTTCCGTTTGAATACACATCGCTCCTGCCATTGCACAGGCTCCATTATATCAGTTCCCACCTGTTAAGCATAAATCCATGTCAATAGAGAGGACTACTCCCGTAAAGGTGGAGCCCGAGGTAATAGATCGGGTGCCAATCGGCGGCTCAAGGCTGGACCGATATACGTGCACCTCACGGGCATTTACTTTCCGTTTGAATACACATCGCTCCTGCCTTTGCACCGGCTCCATTATATCAGTTCCCGCCTGTTAATCATGAATCCCTATCAATAGAGAGGACTACTGCCGTAAAGGTGGAGCCCGAGGTAATAGATCGGGTGCCAATCGGTGGCTCAAGGTTGAACCGATATACGTGCACCTCATGGGCATTTACTTTCCGTTTGAATACACATCGCTCGTGCCTTTGCACCGGCTCCATTATTTCAGTTCCCGCCTGTTAATCATGAATCCCTGTCAATAGAGAGGACTACTGCCGTAAATGTGGAGCCCGAGGTAATAGATCGGTTGCCAATCGGCGGCTCAAGGCTGGACCGATATACGTGCACCTCATGGGCATTTACTTTCGGTTTGAATACACATCGCTCCTGCCTTTGCACCGGCTCCATTATATCAGTTCCCGCCTGTTAATCATGAATCCCTGTCAATAGAGAGGACTACTGCTGTAAAGGTGGACACCGAGGTAATAGATCGGGTGCCAATCGGTGGCTCAAGGCTGGACCGATATACGTGCACCTCATGGGCATTTACTTTCCGTTTGAATACACATCGCTCCTGCCTTTGCACCGGCTCCATTATATCAGTTCCCGCCTGTTAATCATGAATCATTGTCAATTGAGAGAACTACTGTCGTAAAGGTGGAGCCCGATGTAATAGATCGGGTGCCAATCGGCGGCTCAAGGCTGGACCGATATACGTGCACCTCATGGGCATTTACGTTCCGTTTGAATACACATCGCTCCTGCCTTTGCACCGGCTCCATTATATCAGTTCCCGCCTGTTAATCATTAATCCCTGTCAATAGAGAGGACTACTGCCGTAAAGGTGGTGCCCGAGGTAATAGATCGGGTGCCAATCGGTGGCTCAAGGCTGGACAGATATACGTGCACCTCATGGTCATTTACTTTCCGTTTGAATACACATCGCTCCTGCCTTTGCACCGGCTCCATTATATCAGGTCCCGCCTGTTAATCATGAATCCCTGTCAATAGAGAGGACTACTTTCGTAAAGGGTGAACCCGAGGTAATAGATCAGATGCCAATCGGTGGCTCAAGGCTGGACCGATATACGTGCACCTCATGGGCATTTACGTTCTGTTTGAATACACATCGCTCCTGCCTTTGCACCGGCTCCATTATATCAGTTCCCGCCTGTTAATCATGAATCCCTGTCAATAGAGAGGACTACTTTCGTAAAGGTGGAGGCCGAGGTAATATATCGGGTGCCAATCGGCGGCTCAAGGCTAGACCGATATACGTGCACCTCATGGGCATTTACTTTCCGTTTGAATACACATCGCTCCTGCCTTTGCACCGGCTCCATTATATCAGTTCCCGCCTGTTAATCATGAATCCCTGTCAATAGAGAGGACTACTTTCGTAAATGTGGAGCCCGAGGTAATAGATCGGATGCCAATCGGCGGCTCAAGGCTGGACCGATATACGTGCACCTCATGGGCATTTACTTGCCGTTTGAATACACATCGCTCCTGCCTTTGCACCGGCTCCATTATATCAGTTCCCGCCTGTTAATCATTAATCCCTGTCAATAGAGAGGACTACTGCCGTAAAGGTGGAGCCCGAGGTAATAGATCGGGTGCCAATCGGCGGCTCAAGGCTGGACAGATATACGTGCACCTCATGGGCATTTACTTTCCGTTTGAATACACATCGCTCCTGCCTTTGCACCGGCTCTATTATATCAGTTCCCGCCTGTTAATCATGAATCACTGTCAATAGAGAGGAGTACTGCCGTAAAGGTGGAGCCCGAGGTAATATATCAGGTGCCAATCGGCGGCTCAAGGCTGGACCGATATACGTGTACCTCATGGGCATTTACTTTCCGTTTGAATACACATCGCTACTGCCTTTGCACCGGCTCCATTATATCAGTTCCCGCCTGTTAATCATGAATCCCTGTCAATAGAGAGGACTACTTTCGTAAAGGTGGAGCCCGAGGTAATAGATCGGGTGCCAATCGGCGGCTCAAGGCTGGACCGATATACGTGCACCTCATGTGCATTTACTTTCCGTTTGAATACACATCGCTCCTGCCTTTGCACCGGCTCCATTATATCAGTTCCCGCCTGTTAATCATTAATCCCAGTCAATAGAGAGGACTACTGCCGTAAAGGTGGAGCCCGAGGTAATAGATCAGGTGCCAATCGGCAGCTCAAGGCTGGACAGATATACGTGCACCTCATGGGCATTTACTTTCCGTTTGAATACACATCGCTCCTGCCTTTGCACCGGCTCCATTATATCAGTTCCCGCCTGTTAATCATGAATCCCTGTCAATAGAGAGGACTACTTTCGTAAAGGTGGAGCCCGAGGTAATAGATCAGGTGCCAATCGGCGGCTCAATGCTGGACCGATATACGTGCACCTCATGGGCATTTACGTTCTGTTTGAATACACATCGCTCCTGCCTTTGCACCGGCTCCATTATATCAGTTCCCGCCTGTTAATCATGAATCCCTGTCAATAGAGAGGACTACTTTCGTAAAGGTGGAGCCCGAGGTAATATATCGGGTGCCAATCGGCGGCTCAAGGCTGGACCGATATACGTGCACCTCATGGGCATTTACTTTCCGTTTGAATACACATCGCTCCTGCCTTTGCACCGGCTCCATTATATCAGTTCACACCTGTTAAGCATGAATCCCTGTCAATAGAGAGGACTACTGCCGTAAATGTGGAGCCCGAGGTAATAGATCGGGTGCCAATCGGCGGCTCAAGGCTGGACCGATATACGTGCACCTCATGTGCATTTACTTCCCGTTTGAATACACATCGCTCCTGCCTTTGCACCGGCTCCATTATATCAGTTCCCACCTATTAATCATGAATCCCTATCAATAGAGAGGACTACTGCCGTAAAGGTGGAGCCCGAGGTAATAGATCGGGTGCCAATCGGCGGCTCAAGGCTGAACCGATATACATGCACCTCATGGGCATTTACTTTCCGTTTGAATACACATCGCTCCTTCCTTTGCACCGGCTCCATTATATCAGTTCCCGCCTGTTAATAATGAATCACTGTCAATAGAGAGAACTACTGTCGTAAAGGTGGAGCCCGAGGTAATAGATCGGGTGCCAATCGGCGGCTCAAGGCTGGACCGATATACGTGCACCTCATGGGCATTTACTTTCCGTTTGAATACACATCGCTCCTGCCTTTGCACCGGCTCCATTATATCAGTTCCCGTCTGTTAACCATGAATCCCTGTCAATAGAGAGGACTACTGCCGTAAAGGTGGAGCCCGAGGTAATAGTTCGGTTCCCAATCAGCGACTCAAGGCTGGACCGATATACGTGCACCTCATGGGCATTTACTTTCCATTTGAATACACATCGCTCCTGCCTTTGCACTGGCTCCATTATATCAGTTCCCGACTGTTAACCATGAATCCATGTCAATAGAGAGGAATACTACCGTAAAGGTGGAGCCCGAGGTAATAGATCGGGTGCCAATCGGCGGCTCAAGGCTGGACCGATATACGTGCACCTCAAGGGCATTTACTTTCCGTTTGAATACACATCGCTCCTGCCTTTGCACCGGCTCCATTATTTTAGTTCCCGCCTGTTAATCATGAATTACTGTAAATAGAGAGGACTACTGCCGTAAAGGTGGAGCCCGAGGTAATAGATCGGGTGCCAATCGGCGGCTCAAGGCTGGACCGATATACATGCACCTCATGGGCATTTACATTCCGTTTGAATACACATCGCTCCTGCCTTTGCACCGGCTCCATTTTATCAGTTCCCGCCTGTTAATCATGAATCCTTGTCAATAGAGAGGACTACTGCAGTAAAGGTGGAGCCCGAGGTAATAGATCGGGTGCCCATCGGCGGCTCAGGGCTGGACAGATATACGTGCACCTAATGTGTATTTACTTTCTGTTTGAATAGACATCGCTCCTGCCTTTGCACCGGCTCCATTATATCAGTTCCCGCCTGTTAATCTTGAATCCCTGTCAATAGAGAGGACTACTGCCGTAAAGGTGGACCCCGAGGTAATAGATCGGGTGCCAATCCGCGGATCAAGGCTGGACCGATATACGTGCACCTCATGGGCATTTACTTTCCGTTTGAATACACATCGCTCCTGCCTTTGCACCGGCTCCATTATATCAGTTCCCGCTTGTTAATCATGAATCCCTGTCAATAGAGAGGACTACTACCGTAAAGGTGGACCCCGAGGTAATAGATCGGGTGCCAATCGGCGGCTCAAGGCTGGACCGATATACGTGCACCTCATGGGCATTTATGTTCCGTTTGAATACACATCGCTCCTGCCTTTGCACCGGCTCCATTATATCAGTTCCCGCCTGTTAATCATGAATCACTGTCAATAGAGAGGACTACTGCCGTAAAGGTGGAGCCCGAGGTAATAGATCGGGTGCCAATCGGCGGCTCAAGGCTGGACAGATATACGTGCACCTCATGGGCTTTTACGTTCCGTTTGAATACACATCGCTCCTGCCTTTGCACCGGCTCCATTATATCAGTTCCCGCTTGTTAATAATGAATCCATGTCAATAGAGAGGACTACTGACGTAAAGGTGGAGCCCGAGGTAATAGATCGGATGCCAATCGGCGGCTCAAGGCTGGACCGATATACGTGCACCTCCTGGGCATTTACTTTCCGTTTGAATACACATCGCTCCTGCCTTTGCACCGACTCCATTATATCAGTTCCCGCCTGTTAATATTGAATCCCTGTCAATAGAGAGGACTACTGCCGTAAAGGTGGAGCCCGAGGTAATAGATCGGGTGCGAATCGGCGGCTCAAGGCTGGACCGATATACGTGCACCTCTTGTGCATTTACGTTCCATTTGAATACACATCGCTCCTGCCTTTGCACCGGCTTCATTATATCAGTTCCCGCCTGTTAAGCATGAATCCATGTCAATAGAAAGGACTACTGCCGTAAATGTGGAGCCCGAGGTAATAGATCGGGTGCCAATCGGCGGCTCAAGGCTGGACCGATATACGTGCACCTCATGGGCATTTACTTCCCGTTTGAATACACATCGCTCCTGCCTTTGCACCGGCTCCATTATATCAGTTCCCGCCTGTTAATCATGAATCCCTATCAATAGAGAGGACTACTGCCGTAAAGGTGGAGCCCGAGGTAATAGATCGGGTGCCAATCGGCGGCTCCAGGCTGCACCGATATACGTGCACCTCATGGGCATTTACTTTCCGTTTGAATACACATCGCTCCTTCCTTTGCACCGGCTCCATTATATCAGTTCCCGCCTGTTAATAATGAATCACTGTCAATAGAGAGAACTACTGTCGTAAAGGTGGAGCCCGAGGTAATAGATCGGGTGCCAATCGGCGGCTCAAGGCTGGACCGATATACGTGCACCTCATGGGCATTTACTTTCCGTTTGAATACACATCGCTCATGCCTTTGCACCGGCTCCATTATATCAGTTCCCGTCTGTTAACCATGAATCCCTGTCAATAGAGAGGACTACTGCCGTAAAGGTGGAGCCCGAGGTAATAGATCGGGTCCCAATCGGCGGCTCAAGGCTGGACCGATATACGTGCACCTCATGGGCATTTACTTTCCGTTTGAATACACATCGCTCCTGCCTTTGCACTAGCTCCATTATATCAGTTCCCGACTGTTAACCATGAATCCATGTCAATAGAGAGGAATACTACCGTAAAGGTGGAGCCCGAGGTAATAGATCGGGTGCCAATCGGCGGCTCAAGGCTGGACCGATATACGTGCACCTCAAGGGCATTTACTTTCCGTTTGAATACACATCGCTCCTGCCTTTGCACCGGCTCCATTATATCAGTTCCCGCCTGTTAATCATGAATCACTGTAAATAGAGAGGACTACTGCCGTAAAGGTGGTGCCCGAGGTAATAGATCGGGTGCCAATCGGCGGCTCAAGGCTGGACCGATATACATGCACCTCATGGGCATTTACATTCCGTTTGAATACACATCGCTCCTGCCTTTGCACCGGCTCCATTTTATCAGTTCCCGACTGTTAATCATGAATCCCTGTCAATAGAGAGGACTACTGCAGTAAAGGTGGAGCCCGAGGTAATAGATCGGGTGCCTATCGGTGGCTCAAGGCTGGACCGATATACGTGCACCTCATGGGCATTTACTTTCAGTTTGAATACACATCGCTCCTGCCTTTGCACCGACTCCATTATATCAGTTCCCGCCTGTTAATATTGAATCCATGTCAATAGAGAGGACTACTGCCGTAAAGGTGGAGCCCGAGGTAATAGATCGGGTGCCAATCGGCGGCTCAAGGCTGGACCGATATACGTGCACCTCTTGTGCATTTACGTTCCATTTGAATACACATCGCTCCTGCCTTTGCACCGGCTTCATTATATCAGTTCCCGCCTGTTAAGCATGAATCCCTGTCAATAGAAAGGACTACTGCCGTAAATGTGGAGCCCGAGGTAATAGATCGGGTGCCAATCGGCGGCTCAAGGCTGGACCGATATACGTGCACCTCATGGGCATTTACTTCCCGTTTGAATACACATCGCTCATGCCTTTGCACCGGCTCCATTATATCAGTTCCCGCCTGTTAATCATGAATCCCTATCAATAGAGAGGACTACTGCCGTAAAGGTGGAGCCCGAGGTAATAGATCGGGTGCCAATCGGCGGCTCCAGGCTGCACCGATATACGTGCACCTCATGGGCATTTACTTTCCGTTTGAATACACATCGCTCCTTCCTTTGCACCGGCTCCATTATATCAGTTCCCGCCTGTTAATAATGAATCACTGTCAATAGAGAGAACTACTATCGTAAAGGTGGAGCCCGAGGTAATAGATCGGGTGCCAATCGGCGGCTCAAGGCTGGACCGATATACGTGCACCTCATGGGCATTTACTTTCCGTTTGAATACACATCGCTCCTGCCTTTGCACCGGCTCCATTATATCAGTTCCCGTCTGTTAACCATGAATCCCTGTCAATAGAGAGGACTACTGCCGTAAAGGTGGAGCCCGAGGTAATAGATCGGGTCCCAATCGGCGGCTCAAGGCTGGACCGATATACGTGCACCTCATGGGCATTTACTTTCCGTTTGAATACACATCGCTCCTGCCTTTGCACTAGCTCCATTATATCAGGTCCCGACTGTTAACCATGAATCCATGTCAATAGAGAGGAATACTACCGTAAAGGTGGAGCCCGAGGTAATAGATCGGGTGCCAATCGGCGGCTCAAGGCTGGACCGATATACGTGCACCTCAAGGGCATTTACTTTCCGTTTGAATACACATCGCTCCTGCCTTTGCACCGGCTCCATTATATCAGTTCCCGCCTGTTAATCATGAATCACTGTAAATAGAGAGGACTACTGCCGTAAAGGTGGTGCCCGAGGTAATAGATCGGGTGCCAATCGGCGGCTCAAGGCTGGACCGATATACATGCACCTCATGGGCATTTACATTCCGTTTGAATACACATCGCTCCTGCCTTTGCACCGGCTCCATTTTATCAGTTCCTGCCTGTTAATCATGAATCCCTGTCAATAGAGAGGACTACTGCAGTAAAGGTGGAGCCCGAGGTAATAGATCGGGTGCCTATCGGTGGCTCAAGGCTGGACCGATATACGTGCACCTCATGGGCATTTACTTTCAGTTTGAATACACATCGCTCTTGCCTTTGCACCGGCTCCATTATATCAGTTCCCGCCTGTTAATCATGAATCCATGTCAATAGAGAGGACTACTGCCGTAAAGGTGGAACCCGAGGTAATAGATCGGGTGCCAATCGGCGGCTCAAGGCTGGACAGATATACGTGCTCCTCATGGGCATTTACTTTCCGTTTGAATACACACCGCTCCTGCCTTTGCACCGGCTCCATTATATCAGTTCCCGCCTGTTAATCATAAATCCATGTCAATAGAGAGGACTACTGCCGTAAAGGTGGACCCCGAGGTAATAGATCGGGTGTCAATCGGCGGCTCAAGGCTGGACCGATATACGTGCACGTCATGGGCGTTTACTTTCCGTTTGAATACACATCGCTCCTACCTTTGCACCGGCTCCATTATTTCAGTTCCCGCCTGTTAATCATGAATCCCTGTCAATAGAGAGGACTACTACCGTAAAAGTGGAGCCCGAGGTAATAGATCGGGTGCCAATCGGCGGCTCAAGGCTGGACCGATATACGTGCACCTCATGGGCATTTACTTTCCGTTTGAATACACATCGCTCATGCCTTTACACAGGCTCCATTATATCAGTTCCCGCCTGTTAATCATGAATCCCTGTCAATAGAGAGGACTACTGCCGTAAAGGTGGACCCCGAGGTAATAGATCGGGTGCCAATCGGCGGCTCAAGGCTGGACCGATATACGTTCATCTCATGGGCATTTACGTTCCGTTTGAATACACATCGCTCCTGCCTTTGCACCGGCTTCATTATATCAGTTCCCGCCTGTTAATCATGAATACCTCTCAATAGAGAGGACTACTGCCGTAAAGGTGGAGCCCGAGGTAATAGATCAGGTGCCAATCGGCGGCTCAAGGCTGGACAGATATACGTGCACCTCATGGGCATTTACGTTCCGTTTGAATATACATCGCTCCTGTCTTTACACCGGCTCCATTTTATCAGTTCCCGCCTGTTAATCATTAATCCCTGTCAATAGAGAGGACTACTGCCGTAAAGGTGGAGCCCGAGGTAATAGATCGGGTGCCAATCGGCGGCTCAAGGCTGGACCGATATACGTGCACCTCATGGGCATTTACTTTCCTTTTGAATACACATCGCTCCTGCCTTTGGACCGGCTCCATTATATCAGTTCCCGACTGTTAACCATGAATCCCTGTCAATAGAGAGGACTACTGCCGTAAAGGTGGAGCCCGAGGTAATAGATCGGGTGCCAATCGGTGGCTCAAGGCTGGACAGATATATGTGCACCTCATGGGCATTTACTTTCCGTTTGAATACACATCGCTCCTGCCTTTGCACCGGCTCCATTATATCAGTTCCCGCCTGTTAATCATGAATCCATGTCAATAGAGAGGACTACTGCCGTAAAGGTGGAGTCCGAGGTAATAGATCGGGTGCCAATCGGCGGCTCAAGGCTGGACCGATATACGTGCACCTTTTGTGCATTTACTTTCCGTTTGAATACACATCGCTCCTACCTTTGTACCGGCTCCATTATATCAGTTCCCGCCTGTTAATCATGAATCCCTGTCAATAGAGAGGACTACTGCCGTAAAGTTGGAGCCCGAGGTAATAGATCGGGTGCCAATCGGCGGCTCAAGGCTGGACCGATATACGTGCACCTCATGGGCATTTACTTTCCGTTTGAATACACATCGCTCCTACCTTTGCACCGGCTAAATTATATCAGTTCCCGCCTGTTAATAATGAATCACTGTCAATAGAGAGAACTACTGTCGTAAAGGTGGAGCCCGAGGTAATAGATCGGTTGCCAATCGGCGGCTCAAGGCTGGACAGATATACGTGCTCCTCATGGGCATTTACTTTCCGTTTGAATACACATCGCTCATGCCTTTACACCGGCTCCATTATATCAGTTCCCGCCTGTTAATCATGAATCCCTGTCAATAGAGAGGACTACTGCCGTAAAGGTGGACCCCGAGGTAATAGATCGGGTGCCAATCGGCGGCTCAAGGCTGGACCGATATACGTGCATCTCATTGGCATTTACGTTCCGTTTGAATACACATCGCTCCTGCCTTTGCACCGGCTCCATTATATCAGTTCCCGCCTGTTAATCATGAATACCTCTCAATAGAGAGGACTACTGCCGTAAAGGTGGAGCCCGAGGTAATAGATCAGGTGCCAATCGGCGGCTCAAGGCTGGACAGATATACGTGCACCTCATGGGCATTTACGTTCCGTTTGAATACACATCGCTCCTGTCTTTACACCGGCTCCATTTTATCAGTTCCCGCCTGTTAATCATTAATCCCTGTCAATAGAGAGGACTACTGCCGTAAAGGTGGAGCCCGAGGTAATAGATCGGGTGCCAATCGGCGGCTCAAGGCTGGACCGATATACGTGCACCTCATGGGCATTTACTTTCCTTTTGAATACACATCGCTCCTGCCTTTGGACCGGCTCCATTATATCAGTTCCCGACTGTTAACCATGAATCCCTGTCAATAGAGAGGACTACTGCCGTAAAGGTGGAGCCCGAGGTAATAGATCTGGTCCCAATCGGCGGCTCAAGGCTGGACCGATATATGTGCACCTCATGGGCATTTACTTTCCGTTTGAATACACATCGCTCCTGCCTTTGCACCGGCTCCATTATATCAGTTCCCGCCTGTTAATCATGAATCCATGTCAATAGAGAGGACTACTGCCGTAAAGGTGGAGTCCGAGGTAATAGATCGGGTGCCAATCGGCGGCTCAAGGCTGGACCGATATACGTGCACCTTTTGTGCATTTACTTTTCGTTTGAATACACATCGCTCCTACCTTTGTACCGGCTCCATTATATCAGTTCCCGCCTGTTAATCATGAATCCCTGTCAATAGAGAGGACTACTGCCGTAAAGTTGGAGCCCGAGGTAATAGATCGGGTGCCAATCGGTGGCTCAAGGCTGGACCGATATACGTGCACCTCATGGGCATTTACTTTCCGTTTGAATACACATCGCTCCTGCATTTGCACTGGATCCATTATTTCAGTTCCCGCCTGTTAATCATGAATCCCTGTCAATAGAGAGGACTACTGCCGTAAAGGTGGAGCCCGAGGAAATAGATCGGGTGCCAATCGGCGGCTCAAGGCTGGACCGATATACGTGCACCTCATGGGCATTTACTTTCCGTTTGAATACACATCGCTCCTGCCTTTGCACCGGCTAAATTATATCAGTTCCCGCCTGTTAATAATGAATCACTGTCAATAGAGAGAACTACTGTCGTAAAGGTGGAGCCCGAGGTAATAGATCGGTTGCCAATCGGCGGCTCAAGGCTGGACAGATATACGTGCTCCTCTTGTGCATTTACTTTCCGTTTGAATACACATCGCTCCTGCCTTTGCACCGGCTTCATTATATCAGTTCCCGCCTGTTAATCATGAATCCCTGTCAATAGAGAGGACTACTGCCGTAAATGTGGAGCCCGAGGTAATAGATCGGGTGCCAATCGGCGGCTCAAGGCTGGACCGATATGAGTGCACCTCATGGGCATTTACTTCCCGTTTGAATACACATCGCTCCTGCCTTTGCACCGGCTCCATTATATCAGTTCCCGCCTGTTAATCATGAATCCCTATCAATAGAGAGGACTACTGCCGTAAAGGTGGAGCCCGAGGTAATAGATCGGGTGCCAATCGGCGGCTCAAGGCTGCACCGATATACGTGCACCTCATGGGCATTTACTTTCCGTTTGAATACACATCGCTCCTTCCTTTGCACCGGCTCCATTATATCAGTTCCCGCCTGTTAATCATGAATCCCTATCAATACAGAGGACTACTGCTGTAAAGGTGGACCCCGAGGTAATAGATCGGGTGCCAATCGGCGGCTCAAGGCTGGACCGATATAAGTGCACCTCATGGGGATTTACGTTCCGTTTGAAAACACATCGCTCCTGCCTTTGCACCGGCTCCATTATATCAGTTCCCGCATGTTAATCATGAATCCCTGTCAATAGAGAGGACTACTGCCGTAAAGGTGGACCCCGAGGTAATAGATCGGGTCCCAATCGGCGGCTCAAGGCTGGACCGATATACGTGCACCTCATGGGCATTTACTTTCCGTTTGAATACACATCGCTCCTGCCTTTGCACTAGCTCCATTATATCAGTTCCCGACTGTTAACCATGAATCCCTGTCAATAGAGAGGACTACTGCCGTAAAGGTGGAGCCCGAGGTAATAGATCGGGTGCCAATCGGCGGCTCAAGGCTGGACCGATATACGTGCACCTCAAGGGCATTTACTTTCCGTTTGAATACACATCGCTCCTGCCTTTGCACCGGCTCTATTATATCAGTTCCCGCTTGTTAATCATGAATCACTGTAAATAGAGAGGACTACTGACGTAAAGGTGGAGCCCGAGGTAATAGATCGGGTGCCAATCGGCGGCTCATGGCTGGACCGATATACATGCACCTCATGGGCATTTACATTCCGTTTGAATACACATCGCTCCTGCCTTTGCACCGGCTCCATTTTATCAGTTCCCGCCTGTTAATCATGAATCCCTGTCAATAGAGAGGACTACTACAGTAAAGGTGGAGCCCGAGGTAATAGATCGGGTGCCCATCGGTGGCTCAAGGCTGGACCGATATACGTGCACCTTATGGGCATTTACTTTCAGTTTGAATACACATCGCTCTTGCCTTTGCACCGGCTCCATTATATCAGTTCCAGCCTGTTAATCATGAATCCATGTCAATAGAGAGGACTACTGCCGTAAAGGTGGAACCCGAGGTAATAGATCGGGTGCCAATCGGTGGCTTAAGGCTGGACCGATATACGTGCACCTCATGGGCATTTACTTTCCGTTTGAATACACATCGCTCATGCCTTTGCACCGGCTCCATTATATCAGTTCCCGCCTGTTAATCATGAATCACTGTAAATAGAGAGGACTACTGCCGTAAAGGTGGAGCCCGAGGTAATAGATCGGGTGCCAATCGGCGGCTCAAGGCTGGACCGATATACGTGCACGTCATGGGCGTTTACTTTCCGTTTGAATACACATCGCTCCTACCTTTGCACCGGCTCCATTATTTCAGTTCCCGCCTGTTAATCATGAATCCCTGTCAATAGAGAGGACTACTGCCGTAAAAGTGGAGCCCGAGGAAATAGATCGGGTGCCAATCGGCGGCTCAAGGCTGGACCGATATACGTGCACCTCATGGGCATTTACTTTCCGTTTGAATACACATCGCTCATGCCTTTACACCGGCTCCATTATATCAGTTCCCGCCTGTTAATCATGAATCCCTGTCAATAGAGAGGACTACTGCCGTAAAGGTGGACCCCGAGGTAATAGATCGTGTGCCAATCGGTGGCTCAAGGCTGGACCGATATACGTGCATCTCATGGGCATTTACGTTCCGTTTGAATACACATCGCTCCTGCCTTTGCACCGGCTCCATTATATCAGTTCCCGCCTGTTAATCATGAATCCCTCTCAATAGAGAGGACTACTGCCGTAAAGGTGGAGCCCGAGGTAATAGATCGGGTGCCAATCGGCGGCTCAAGGCTGGACCGATATACGTGCATCTCATGGGCGTTTACGTTCCGTTTGAATACACATCGCTCCTGCCTTTGCACCGGCTCCATTATATCAGTTCCCGCCTGTTAATCATGAATCCCTCTCAATAGAGAGGACTACTGCCGTAAAGGTGGAGCCCGAGGTAATAGATCAGGTGCCAATCGGCGGCTCAAGGCTGGACAGATATACGTGCACCTCATGGGCATTTACGTTCTGTTTGAATACACATCGCTCCTTCCTTTGCACCGGCTCCATTATATCAGTTCCCGCCTGTTAATCATTAATCCCTGTCAATAGAGAGGACTACTGCCGTAAAGGTGGAGCCCGAGGTAATAGATCGGGTGTCAATCGACGGCTCAAGGCTGGACCGATATACGTGCACCTCATGGGCATTTACTTTCAGTTTGAATACACATCGCTCCTACCTTTGCACCGGCTAAATTATATCAGTTCCCGCCTGTTAATAATGAATCACTGTCAATAGAGAGAACTACTGTCGTAAAGGTGGAGCCCGAGGTAATAGATCGGTTGCCAATCGGCGGCTCAAGGCTGGACAGATATACGTGCACCTCATGGGCATTTACTTTCCGTTTGAATACACACCGCTCCTGCCTTTGCACCGGCTCCATTATATCAGTTCCCGCCTGTTAATCATAAATCCCTGTCAATAGAGAGGACTACTGCCGTAAAGGTGGACCCCGAGGTAATAGATCGGGTGTCAATCGGCGGCTCAAGGCTGGACCGATATACGTGCACCTCATGGGCATTTACTTTCCGTTTGAATACACATCGCTCCTGCCTTTGCACCGGCTCCATTATATCAGTTCCCCCTGTTAATCATGAATCCATGTCAATAGAGAGGACTACTGCCGTAAAGGTGGAGCCCGAGGTAATAGATCGGGTGCCAATCGGCGGCTCAAGGCTGGACCGATATACGTGCACCTCATGGGCATTTACTTTCCGTTTGAATACACATCGCTCCTGCCTTTACACCGGCTCCATTATATCAGTTCCCGCCTGTTAATCATGAATCCCTGTCAATAGAGAGGACTACTGCTGTAAAGGTGGACCCCGAGGTAATAGATCGGGTGCCAATCGGCGGCTCAAGGCTGGACCGATATAAGTGCACCTCATGGGCATTTACGTTCCGTTTGAAAACACATCGCTCCTGCCTTTGCACCGGCTCCATTATATCAGTTCCCGCCTGTTAATCATGAATCCCTGTCAATAGAGAGGACTACTACCGTAAAGTTGGAGCCCGAGGTAATAGATCGGGTGCCAATCGGCGGCTCAAGGCTGGACCGATATAAGTGCACCTCATGGGCATTTACGTTCCGTTTGAAAACACATCGCTCCTGCCTTTGCACCGGCTCCATTATATCAGTTCCCGCCTGTTAATCATGAATCTCTGTCAATAGAGAGGACTACTGCCGTAAAGGTGGAGCCCGAGGTAATAGATCGGGTACCAATCGGCGGCTCAAGGCTGGACCGATATACGTGCACCTCATGGTCGTTTACTTTCCGTTTGAATACACATCGCTCTGCCTTTGCACCGGCTCCATTATTTCAGTTCCCGCCTGTTAATCATGAATCCCTGTCAATAGAGAGGACTACTGCCGTAAATGTGGAGCCCGAGGTATAGATCGGGTGCCCATCAGTGGCTCAAGGCTGGACAGATATACGTGCATCACATGGGCATTTACTTTCCGTTTGAATACACATCGCTCCTGCCTTTGCACCGGCTCCATTATATCAGTTCCCGCCTGTTAATCATGAATCTCTGTCAATAGAGAGGACTACTGCCGTAAAGGTGGAGCCCGAGGTAATAGATCGGGTACCAATCAGCGGCTCAAGGCTGGACCGATATACGTGCACCTCATGGTCGTTTACTTTCCGTTTGAATACACACCGCTCCTGCCTTTGCACCGGCTCCATTATATCAGTTCCCGCCTGTTAATCATTAATCCCTGTCAATAGAGAGGACTACTGCCGTAAAGGTGGACCCCGAGGTAATAGATCGGGTGCCAATCGGCGGCTCAAGGCTGGACCGATATACGTGCACCTCATGGGCATTTACTTTCCGTTTGAATACACATCGCTCCTGCCTTTACACCGGCTCCATTATATCAGTTCCCGCCTGTTAATCATGAATCCCTGTCAATAGAGAGGACTACTGCTGTAAAGGTGGACCCCGAGGTAATAGATCGGGTGCCAATCGGTGGCTCAAGGCTGGACCGATATAAGTGCACCTCATGGGCATTTACTTTCCGTTTGAATACACATCGCTCCTGCCTTTGCACCGGCTCCATTATATCAGTTCCCGCCTGTTAATCATGAATCTCTGTCAATAGAGAGGACTACTGCCGTAAAGGTGGAGCCCGAGGTAATAGATCGGGTGTCAATCGGCGGCTCAAGGCTGGACCGATATACGTGCACCTCATGGGCATTTACTTTCCGTTTGAATACACATCGCTCCTGCCTTTGCACCGGCTCCATTATATCAGTTCCCCCTGTTAATCATGAATCCCTGTCAATAGAGAGGACTACTGCCGTAAAGGTGGAGCCCGAGGTAATAGATCGGGTGCCAATCGGCGGCTCAAGGCTGGACCGATATACGTGCACCTCATGGGCATTTACTTTCCGTTTGAATACACATCGCTCCTGCCTTTACACCGGCTCCATTATATCAGTTCCCGCCTGTTAATCATGAATCCCTGTCAATAGAGAGGACTACTGCTGTAAAGGTGGACCCCGAGGTAATAGATCGGGTGCCAATCGGCGGCTCAAGGCTGGACCGATATAAGTGCACCTCATGGGCATTTACGTTCCGTTTGAAAACACATCGCTCCTGCCTTTGCACCGGCTCCATTATATCAGTTCCCGCCTGTTAATCATGAATCCCTGTCAATAGAGAGGACTACTGCCGTAAAGGTGGAGCCCGAGGTAATAGATCGGGTGCCAATCGGCGGCTCAAGGCTGGACAGATATACGTGCACCTCATGGGCATTTACTTTCCGTTTGAATACACATCGCTCCTGCCTTTGCACCGGCTCCATTATATCAGTTCCCCCCTGTTAATCATGAATCCATGTCAATAGAGAGGACTACTGACATAAAGGTGGAGCCCGAGGTAATAGATCGGGTGCCAATCGGCGGTTCAAGTCTGGACCGATATACGTGCACCTCATGGGTATTTACTTTCCGTTTGAATACACATCGCTCATGCCTTTGCACCGGCTCCATTATATCAGTTCCCGCCTGTTAATCAATAATCCCTGTCAATAGAGAGGACTACTGTCGTAAAGGTGGAGCCCGAGGTAATAGATCGGGTGCCAATCGGCGGCTCAAGGCTGGACCGATATACGTGCACGTCATGGGCGTTTACTTTCCGTTTGAATACACATCGCTCCTGCCTTTGCACCGGCTCCATTATATCAGTTCCCGCCTGTTAATCATGAATCACTGTCAATAGAGAGGACTACTGCCGTAAAGGTGGAGCCCAAGGAAATAGATCGGGTACCAATCGGCGGCTCAAGGCTGGACCGATATACGTGCACCTCATGGTCGTTTACTTTCCGTTTGAATACACATCGCTCTGCCTTTGCACCGGCTCCATTATTTCAGTTCCCGCCTGTTAATCATGAATCCCTGTCAATAGAGAGGACTACTGCCGTAAAGGTGGAGCCCGAGGTAATAGATCGGGTGCCAATCGGCGGCTCAAGGCTGGACCGATATACGTGCACCTCATGGGCATTTACTTTCCGTTTGAATACACATCGCTCCTGCCTTTGCACCGGCTCCATTATATCAGTTCCCGCCTGTTAATCATGAATCTCTGTCAATAGAGAGGACTACTGCCGTAAAGGTGGAGCCCGAGGTAATAGATCGGGTACCAATCGGCGGCTCAAGGCTGGACCGATATACGTGCACCTCATGGTCGTTTACTTTCCGTTTGAATACACATCGCTCTGCCTTTGCACCGGCTCCATTATATCAGTTCCCACCTGTTAATCATGAATCCCTGTCAATAGAGAGGACTACTGCCGTAAAGGTGGAGCCCGAGGTAATAGATCGGGTGCCAATCGCCGGCTCAAGGCTGGACTGATATACGTGCACCTCATGGGCATTTACTTTCCGTTTGAATACACATCGCTCCTGCCTTTGCACTGGCTCCATTATATCAGTTCCCGACTGTTAACCATGAATCCATGTCAATAGAGAGGACTACTGCCGTAAAGGTGGAGCCCGAGGTAATAGATCGGGTGCCAATCGGCGGCTCAAGGCTGGACCGATATACATGCACCTCATGGGCATTTACTTTCCGTTTGAATACACATCGCTCTTGCCTTTGCACCGGCTCCATTTTATCAGTTCCCGCCTGTTAATCATGAATCCCAGTCAATAGAGAGGACTACTGCCGTAAAGGTGGAGCCCGAGGCAATAGATCGGGTGCCAATCGGCGGCTCAAGGCTGGACAGATATACGTGCACCTCATGGGCGTTTACTTTCCGTTTGAATACACATCGCTCCTGCCTTTGCACCGGCTCCATTTTATCAGTTCCTGCCTGTTAATCATGAATCCCTGTCAATAGAGAGGACTACTGCCGTAAAGGTGGAGCCCGAGGTAATAGATCGGGTGCCAATCGCCGGCTCAAGGCTGGACTGATATACGTGCACCTCATGGGCATTTACTTTCCGTTTGAATACACATCGCTCCTGCCTTTGCACTGGCTCCATTATATCAGTTCCCGCCTGTTAATCATGAATCACTGTCAATAGAGAGGACTACTGCCGTAAAGGTGGAGCCCGAGGTAATAGATCGGGTACCAATCGGCGGCTCAAGGCTGGACCGATATACGTGCACCTCATGGTCGTTTACTTTCCGTTTGAATACACATCGCTCTGCCTTTGCACCGGCTCCATTATTTCAGTTCCCGCCTGTTAATCATGAATCCCTGTCAATAGAGAGGACTACTGCCGTAAAGGTGGAGCCCGAGGTAATAGATCGGGTGCCAATCGGCGGCTCAAGGCTGGACCGATATACGTGCACCTCATGGGCATTTACTTTCCGTTTGAATACACATCGCTCCTGCCTTTGCACCGGCTCCATTATATCAGTTCCCGCCTGTTAATCATGAATCTCTGTCAATAGAGAGGACTACTGCCGTAAAGGTGGAGCCCGAGGTAATAGATCGGGTACCAATCGGCGGCTCAAGGCTGGACCGATATACGTGCACCTCATGGTCGTTTACTTTCCGTTTGAATACACATCGCTCTGCCTTTGCACCGGCTCCATTATTTCAGTTCCCGCCTGTTAATCATGAATCCCTGTCAATAGAGAGGACTACTGCCGTAAAGGTGGAGCCCGAGGTAATAGATCGGGTGCCAATCGGCGGCTCAAGGCTGGACCGATATACGTGCACCTCATGGGCATTTACTTTCCGTTTGAATACACATCGCTCCTGCCTTTGCACCGGCTCCATTATATCAGTTCCCGCCTGTTAATCATGAATCCTTGTCAATAGAGAGAACTACTGCCGTAAAGGTGGACCCCGAGGTAATAGATCGGGTGCCAATCGGCGGCTCAAGGCTGGACCGATATACGTGCACCTCATGGGCATTTACGTTCCGTTTGAATAAACATCGCTCCTGCCTTTGCACCGGCTCCATTATATCAGTTCCCGCCTGTTAATCATGAATCCCTGTCAATAGAGAGGACTACTGCTGTAAAGGTGGAGCCCGAGGTAATAGATCGGGTGCCAATCGGTGGCTCAAGGCTGGACAGATATACGTGCATCTCATGGGCATTTACGTTCCGTTTGAATACACATCGCTCTTGCCTTTGCACCGGCTCCATTATATCAGTTCCCGCCTGTTAATCATGAATCCATGTCAATAGAGAGGACTACTGACGTAAAGGTGGAGCCCGAGGTAATAGATCAGGTGCCAATCGGTGGCTCAAGGCTGGACCGATATACGTGCACCTCATAGGCATTTACTTTCCATTTGAATACACATCTCTCCTGCCTTTGCACCGACTCCATTATATCAGTTCCCGCCTGTTAATCATGAATCCCTGTCAATAGAGAGGACTACTGCCGTAAAGGTGGAGCCCGAGGTAATAAATCGGGTGCCAATCGGCGGCTCAAGGCTGGACCGATATACGTGCACCTCATGGGCATTTACTTTCCGTTTGAATACACATCGCTCCTGCCTTTGCACCGGCTCCATTATTTCAGTTCCCGCCTGTTAATCATGAATCCCTGTCAATAGAGAGGACTACTGCCGTAAATGTGGAGCCCGAGGTAATAGATCGGGTGCCAATCGGTGGCTCAAGGCTGGACCGATATACGTGCACCTCATGGGCATTTACTTTCAGTTTGAATACACATCGCTCCTGCCTTTGCACCGGCTCCATTATATCAGTTCCCGCCTGTTAATCATGAATCCCTGTCAATAGAGAGGACTACTGCCGTAAAGGTGGAGCCCGAGGTAATAGATCGGGTGCCAATCGACGGCTCAAGGCTGGACCGATATACGTGCACCTCATGGGCATTTACTTTCCGTTTGAATACACATCACTCATGCCTTTGCACCGGCTCCATTATATCAGTTCCCGCCTGTTAATCATTAATCCCTGTCAATAGAGAGGACTACTGCCGTAAAGGTGGAGCCCGAGGTAATAGATCAGGTGCCAATCGGTGGCTCAAGGCTGGACCGATATACGTGCACCTCATGGGCATTTACTTTCCGTTTGAATACACATCGCTCCTGCCTTTGCACCGGCTCCATTATATCAGTTCCCGCATGTTAATCATGAATCCCTGTCAATAGAGAGGACTACTGCCGTAAAGGTGGAGCCCGAGGTAATAGATCGGGTGCCAATCGGCGGCTCAAGCCTGGACCGATATACATGCACCTCATGGGCATTTACTTTTAGTTTGAATACACATCGCTTCTGAACGTGCAGTGGCTACTAAACAATAGATATTTATAGATCGGTTGCGAGACGCAATCGGTATGCCACGTAATGATGAAAGTACAACCGCCACCTTGTACAATCTCATTTCGGAGGTACGTAATGATGACAGTAAATGATTCTGCTTTCTTCTCAACAATGTTCACGTGTGGAAACTGGAGAATGAGTCAAGTAGAACCTCGGTTCCCGTGTAAGCCCTTCATTACGATTTTTTTGGCCATCCGAACGGATGCTTTACCCCAGCCGTCTGATGAGATCGTTTTAGTCAGTTCCACTTCCATATGTAATCCAGCAGCTGAGATTAAAATAACCAATCGTTATATATATGTGGAATCAGTAGACCAGGGGTTTCGTGGAAAATTTCATTCCTCTTCCCTTTGGTCTGTCGTTCCGTTTTCTTCTTCATCTCAACACTCTCGCATTTCGTACTCGGGTTTCTTCATGCCGCCAAAACGATCTCGTGAGTCGACTTCTTCTGACTCTTGGGGAGTTAGTGATGATGATTCACCGTCACCTGAACACGATGATCCCCTTCCCTCATCGTTCCTGGCCAATAGACCCATTCTGCGTGATTCGCTTTCGCTTGGTCCAACTCAAGGTGAACACAATGTGCTGTTGCCTCCTCTTGGGTTTCCTCCTTTACATGCAGGTTCATCAGATCCATCTCCGGCTGAAAAAGCCCCACTCGAGGACAACAGTAACGGCCTCCTCTCTATGGTTGGGATGTCTCGCCGTCAGGACTCTGTTATGCACAACCTCCGTAGCAAACTCGAGGAGCTTACTACGTCTGTCTCTGTACTTCTAGATGAACAACGTCAGCTTAAGGATATACTCATAGGCAATGTAAGCCCCGCATCTGCTGCTTCATCCTCCTCCCATCAGCCGGTGAACTTTCCTCGTAGATTAGGAGAAATTGAAACCATCTCTCCAACACCAATCTGGTGATCTCACTTCTGCGTAGCGACTTCGACACTATGATGCTCATAATGTCGAACATACAAGAGAAGATGGAGACTCTGGTGCCCTCTCCTAGAGACATCCGTACTGTTGCCCCACCATCACCACCTCCGCCTCCGCCTCCGCCTCCAGGTTTTTAAGGTGGCCGGGCCTTTGACGCACAAGCCTTTCTCTTGTCTTATAATGTATTTTTGATCATCGACGGAGAAGAGTATTTGTGGGTAGATATTCTTTGGTGTTTTATGTCATTATGTACGAAATGTAGTTTCAAATTTGTTGTGGTATGTACATTATAACGTATAAATGTTGTAGTATGATAGAATTCAGACCTTAATACACTGTCATTTAATTTGATACAATTGCATGACATTACGAAATTGATATATGTGATATATACATCGATGCTTACTTGAATCAATGTCCGAAATTGAAATTACCTATGTAAAAACTTTTTACCGATATATGATTTACCCAGCGAGCACAACGGGCATAAATTGTGACCGTCCTTATATACGTTGTGATAAAACATTTATGTTTGCACACAATTACTCAGCACGCACAACTGTCACATAATGTGTTTGACCGATGTGCGGGCTGTGAGCATACCCGTATCTGATTATCCACAATTACTCAGTTCACACAACTGCACGTAATTGTGACCTTTTTGCGCGCAGAGCCAAACTATTCTATATTACAATTGAGAAAAGCTTTTGAATTTGTCCTATGTGGCAGTGTCATGTCAAGTTTTGGGGGGAAATATCTTGGATTGAGAAAATATGTTGGGAATACACAAAAGCATTGTAGAGAAATTAGTTGGGAGAATACAAAAGCTTTTCTTTTTTGAAATTGGTAGCATTAGCACTTAAGTCTTAATATATCCACATTGAAGCAAATAGATGGGTGTAGATACATACTCCTTCCCCTTTTGTATTTAGGTCCTGTCCTTTTGGCATCCGTATTTACGACACGCACACCCGACGCTGACGACACGCACACCCACACTTTCCTCTCCTTCCCAGTTTCGTGTGTTAACCGCTATCGTGTTCATGGGGAATTATTTTTGCTCCGTGCACAATTTGCATGGGAAATTTCTAGTATACATATAAGTGAAAAGACAACACATATCGTACTGTTTACAGAATATGACACCATATATATTTGTGAATGATACTCATCTGTCACGCTGTTGGATTTGATGGTGTCCCATTTTGTAACGTCCCATTATGAGTAATATTGTACAAACATAAATAATTTGCTCAACTTGCACAACAGCCATTATTTTCCCCGTTGTGTGCGTTGAGAAATTTTTTTATTGGCCTTCAAGTTTGCTCAACGCGCACCGTAAAGGCAAAACCTTCTTGGGAACATCATCTGGCTAGTAACAATATGTTATAGATTCACTCGTCTTTATGTCCAATAAAATATCACGCACAGTGACTCTACTGTAGTCTATCGTCCTCATCAATGGGCCAGTCCAATTCGTCTATAAATAGCCTCTCTTCCCACTAGACCTTGTCAACCACTGCACTTCTTGATGATAGTATTCTAACTGATTCTATCTGTTTCTACTTCATACACTATTTTTTCTTCACAATGCTAAATATTTTCCGTTGTTCATCACTGCTTCGTCTTCAACACACAAAGATGAACAATATACTACCGGCAATTGACGTGTACTGGAAGATGTTATTTGCTCCTTCATATGTTCTACTACAGCAGCGGATTCTTCAGAGAAGAAGCAACCGTGATATAATTTTATATCAGTGCCTAAACGTAAAGTTGCATGTCTTAATACCCTATTTTTTTACTTAAATATGCTTTTTATCGTTCATAATTGATGCTTCTTCAACGCATACAGTGGCATGCACTGAAGAATCCAGATCAGCCAACTTCGTTAAAGGAGTGGCTACTTATACCGTTATGGACGATCTGGATGCTAGTGATGATGGTGTGTGCTATTGGAGCTGATCATAAATGCCATCTTGCTTGAGCTGTTCAGCATGACTATGTGAACAGTTTTACGTAGTGGAATTCAATGTACCATTAGGATATTCACGTGATTGAATTTCATACCAGTTCCAAACTGTGAAGTTGCAAAATGTTTAGATGTAGTTACAACTTTGTTGTGTAATGTACAGAATAATGCATAAATGTTGTAGTATTTTGGAATTCAGACCCTAATACAATGTCATTTTATTTGATACAATTACAGGACAATACAAAAAGGATATAGGTGATATATACGTCCGACACTGATATTACTGAACAAAATTGTTTACCGAACTATAAATTACATTTATGCATTATGTACATTATAAAGTATAATGCCGTAGTTTGTTAGAATTCAGGCCTTAATACTATGTCATTTAATTTGATACAATTACAGGACAATACAAAATTGATATAAGGTGATATATACATTAATGCTTACTTGAATCAATGTCCGACATAGATATTACTGATCAAACACTGGCGCACAACAGGCTCATGCTATATGTTGTGATAAACTATTTACGTGTGCACACAGTTACTAGCATGCACAACATTCATATCGATTTGTTTGACCGCTGTGCGCGCTGAGCAAAACCGTATCTTGTTATCCACAATTACTCAAATCACACAACTGGACGTAGATGTGACCCTTTTGCTCGCAGAGCCAAACTGTATGCAATTAAACACAATAGACCATCGCACACAACAGTCAGATGCCATGACCGTTGTGCATGCTGAGCAAAACTGTATTACATGCTCCATTACCCACAGTTAATCATCACGTCATATGGGCACCATAAGGTAAGGTTGCGAGCACTGATCAAATTACACCCACCTGGGCGCGTTGAGCAAAACGGTCGTAACGAATAATTGCTCTGCGCGCAAAACATTCAATAAAAAATCCCAAAATATAAAAGAAACACAAAATCGGGCAAGAATTAAATAATGTTCAGTCTGACATTATTTAAAAAATCAAAATTGAAGCAAATTTGATGCGCAGCAGTTGATTGATGGGTGTAAAGAAATTTAAGTGATAAGACAACACATATCCTACTGTTTACATAATATGACATCAAAAATATCTACATTTCTTTGATTTGTTTAAAAAAATATACATTTTGGATATATAATACAGCGCGCACAACGGATCAAAATACACCCCGCTGTGCGCGTTGAGCAAAATGGACGTAACGAATAATTACTCTGTGCCCACAACGTTCAATACAAAATCCCCATAATTAATAACTTCAGCGCGCACAACGTTCAATAAAAAATCCCAATAATAAAGAAGAAAACAAAATTAGGGGAGAATTAATTAATGTTCAGACTGACAGGCCAGTTAAAAAAATTACCATTGAAGCAAATCTAATGCGCAACAGTTGATTGATGGGTGTAAAGACATTTAAGTGATAAGACAACACATATCAGACCGTTTACAGAATAAGACAACAAAAATATCTACATTTCTTTGATTTGTTAAAATTTGATCCTTAGTTCGGGGTATATAAAAAGGTATACATTTAGAAAATATAATACAGCGCGCACAACGGATCAAAATACACCCAGCTGTACGCGTTGAGCAAAACGGTCGTAACGAATAATTCCTCTGCGCGCACAACGTTCAATACAAAATTCCCATAATTAATTACATCAGCGCGCACAACGTTCAATACATTTAAGTGATAAGACAACATATATCCGACTGTTTGCAGAATAAGACAGCAAAAAGATATACATTTCTTTGATTTGTTTAAATTTGTCCCTTAGTGCGAGGTATATAAAAAGGTATACATTTAGAATATATAATACAGCGCGCACAACGGAACAAAATACACCCAGCTGTGCGCGTTCAGCAAAACGGCCGTAATGAATACTTACTCTGCGCGCACAACATTCATTACAAAATCCCCATAATTAATAACTTCAGCGCGCACAACGTTCAATAAAAAATCCCAATAATAAAGAAGAAACACAAAATTTTGGGAGATTAATTAATGTTCATACTGACATGCAAGAAAAAAAATCAAAATTGATGCAAATATAATGGCAGTAGTTGATTGATGGGTGTAAGGAAATTTAAGTGATATGACAACACATATCCGATAGTTTACAGAATAAGACTGCAAAAATATTCATATTTCTTTGATTTGTTAAAATTTGAGTTTTAGTGCGCACCGTGCGGGGTTTTTAAATTGTATACATTTTGGATATATAATACAGCGCGCACAACGGATCAAAATACACTCAGCTGTGCGCGTTGAGCAAAACGGTTGTAACGAATAATTACCATGCGCGCACAACGTTCAATACTAAATTACCATAATTAATATCTTCAGCGCGCACAACGTTCAATAAAAAATCCCAATAATAAAGAAAACACAAAATTGGGGGAGAATTAATTAATGTTCAGACTGACATGCCAGATAAAAAAAATCAAAATTGATGCAAATATAATGCGGAGCAGTTGATTGATGGGTATAAAGACATTTACGTGATAAGACAACACATATCCGACAGTTTACAGAATAAGATAGCAAAAATATTCACATTTCTTTGATTTGTTTAAATTTGAGTCGTAGTGCGGATTGTGCGGGGTATTTAAAAAGGTATACATTTTGCATATATAATACAGCGCGCACATCGGATCAAAATACACCCAGCTGTACGCGTTGAGCAAAACAGCCGTAACGAATAATTACTCTGCGCGCACAACGTTCAATACAAAATTCCCATAATTAATTACCTCAGCGCGCACAACGTTCAATAAAAAATCCCAATAATAAAGAAAACACAAAATTGGGGGAGAATTAAATAATATTCAGACTGATGGGTGTACAGACTTTAAGTGATAAGAAACACATATCTTACTGTTTACAGAATAAGACAACTTATATCTATGTGTTGATACTCATGGGTCACGCTTTTTGATTTGAGGTGTTCACATCGCTATAAATGGATTTATGAGTAATATTGTATAAACATAAATAATTTGCTCAACTCGCACAACTGCCATATTTTTACCCATTTTGTGCTTTGAGCAATTTTCTTAGAGGCAATCAATTTTGTTAGCGTCAATTTCTGTAGCCCACAGTAACCCAAATGTAGTCTCAGCCTCATCCATGCGGACCATACCCAGTCCAATTCGTCTATATAAAGTGATTCACTTCCCTCTAGACATCGTCAACCACTACTCCTCTCGATCATAGTGTTCTATATGGTTATACCTATACAATATATTTTCTTTAACATGCTAAATTTTTGTTCTTACTAATGAATGCTTCGTCTACGACACACAAAGATGGCCAGCCAATAAACTTGCGGCAATTGCCGTGATGCTGAAATTGAATTCGTCACATTTATACGGGCATCAAAGATGGAGTCTGCTACTTCAGATATCATCAACGATGGTGTTGGCTCCTTCAGAAGAAGCACACGATGTTTTCGAATGCTTCACATTGCCATCAGCCTGAAGGTGCCACCAAGGTATCGGCTCTCAAACTGCGCAATCTTCTCTGAAACTGTGCATCCTCATTTGTATCCATGCTTAGAAGAATTTCTTACGAGCGCCATTATTGCATTTCATACCAGTGCAAAAATGTGAAGAATCTCTATTAGAGCTGCTCATAACTGCAATATCCACAGGAGACACGGTCACGGCATGAGAACTTGTCGTATGAGTAAAACTGTATTCCATTGCTCAAAGTTAATCAGCCCGCCCTACGTGCAAAAGTAGTTGCCTTTATGTCCACTAAGCAAAAATATTTACTATACTGTGATTTGTTACAGTTATTGTCTTCTGAGATGATGCTGTATGTTTTTTTTGGAAAAACTTGGACAAGCACCGCAAGAGTATCGGTGTATTTAGATTTTGCACTTTCCTAATCAAAACCAGATGTTTTTTTGCTGTTGTGCACGTTGAGTATAAAAAGGTATACCTTCAAGCAATTTTTCTCTTCGCGCACCACTGCAGTCGGATACTATTTGGAACAACGTCTAGCTGGTATCCATCTGCCATATATTCACGAGCACGAACTGTTACTCTACGGTGTTTCCATCCTCGTACTTGGTCAGTCCAACTCGTCTGTATATGGTTTCCATACCCACCAGACCTCATCAACCACTACCCCAGGTGAATATAGTTCCTTTATCTGATTCTCTCTGATTCTTCTAATACAATGTTTTTTCTTCAAATTTGTAATTTTGTTATTGTTCATGAGTGCGTCGTCTACAGCACACAAAGATGGCCAATATACTAGCGGCAAGTGTCGTGATGCGGAAATTGAATACATCACCTTTATATGGCGGTGAAGATGTTCTTTTGCTCCTCTTCGCATGATCTGTTCATCTTCATTGCAAACCTCACATGAAGGCAAAGATGTTCTTGCAACCATTACAGCTTCATTCTCGTCCATGCCAACTTGCAAATATTCTTTGACCCTTCGTAAGTTCCGTTCAGATTCATTGCATACATAACTGCTTGATGATAACAACTGTTCTATCTTATATCTATCTAAGTCTAATTATATTTACTTTTTTATTCTATCTTTTCCTAGGGGAGTTTGTACTTGTTGGTATCCCTCCTGCTCCCAAGGGTGTTCGAAGTGTCATTGTTTGCCTTGAGATAGATGCCGACGGTATCTTGAATGCCTCTGTAGAGGAAAGTATGTGTGCAGAAAAATAAGATCACTATCACTAACGATAAGTGCCAGGTAGACCCAGGAGGAGATTGAAAGGATGTTCCTTGAGTCAAAGAAGTATAAAGCAGAAGATGCAGCAAACAAGAGAACGGCGGAGATGGTGTGTTATGTTCATTGGAATGCATAAATGTTGTAGTATGTTGGAATTCAGACCTCAATATAATGTCATTTAATGTGATACATTTGCAGCCCATTACACAGACCTTAATACAATGTCATTTAATGTGATACATTTGCAGCCCATTACAAACTTGTGATTGGTGATATATACATTGATGCTTGCTTAAATCAAATTCCAACAATGAAATTTAATGGGAAAAATTAGTGAAAGTAATATACTAAGATTTACACAGCGCGCACAACTGGCAAACGGCGTGAACGTTGTGCGCGTTTAGAAATTTTGATCGAGGCCAACGATTATGCTCATCGCTCAGCACGTCAGTGGATCTTTATTTGGGAATAGCATCTGTGTAATACAAACAATAAATACTCGGGGTACAAGATTATTCTGTATATTCACGAGAAATCGTCTGTTGACTTTTATTTAGTAGAAGTTCTACTTTTGTTTATACCAGCTTCCATTTACCCCTGGACACTAATTAATCATCCCACATAATTTCTCAGCGTGCACAACTTGCAACAGAAATGAAAGTTGTTCGCGCTAAGCAACGCTTTCTACAATTACCGAGTTTTGCTCGTCGCGCACAACGGTGTTATTTAACAATCCGTTGTGCGCTTGGAGCTCAACTGTATACAATTACACAGTACACACAATTACTCATCGCGATCATATACGGAAGGTCATTCTCCCGCCAGTCTCGTCCTCGGTGACGGGGCCGTGTCGGCCGTCCAACAGGGTTCCCGGGTGTCGACCTGGAATCAGGGGGAGGAAGTAAACGCTCTCACTCGGCGTCTGTTGCAAAAATTTCCTTCATTAAATTCTGAAAAAATTACATATGACTCACTCGCGAGCAGCAGTCTTACAAAAGTAACGATTCGCAAAATTTAGGAAGACGACGCACCGTCGGCTGTAAAGAGGTCCTTTATCGCTCTCCACACCCTTTCCATCTTGGCGGTGGCTCGATCTTTGAAAGCGTCGACCTCTTGCTCCTTCTCGAGAAGCTTGGCCTGAAGGTCAGCAACCTCCTTCCTCGATGCCTCAAGATCAGCTCGGAGTTGAGAACACTCTCTACCCCACTGATCTTCCAACTGCTTCTTGGCGCTTGACAAGGCGACGAGGCTGGATGTCGCCTCCGAGGCCGCCCAATCTGACTTGCCCTTGGCGGCCATTATCTTCCCCAAATCTTCCTCCAGCTTCTTCACCTGAGCTCTGAGCTCAGAAGCCTCGTTCTCGGCATCCGCCACCCGACGCTGCCCCTCGATCAGTTCGCGAGCCCTGCGGCGCAGACCTGCCCCAAAAATGGTCACATGCAGATGGCGACAATCAGCAAAACCAGAAGGGGAAGCAAAATTCGGAATGCACATTGGCAACGAACCTAAAGGCCACTGCGAACGAAGCAGTTGGCCATCGTCTCAAGGTCGACCCCATTCAGGAAATCGACATCCCTTGGCAGAGTGATATTCTTCGCCAGACGAGCCCCCGTCCCAAAGTCCAGGAGGGCCGACTCGGCCGTCCCCACGATGTACGGTGGCCGATAGGTCTCCTCGTGAATATCCTCATGATGGTCAGACCCATTGCGGTTCGACTGCAGAAGGTGGCCGAACTCTGGAGATATGGGGCCATCGGAAGGGACCGGAGGATCAATGTCCTCGTATGGCCACCCGTCGTGTGGCGTGCTGGAGGACGATGCACCCCCAACTCGAGGATCATAAGGAGCCGCCTTCAAAGACCGCGCAACTTGACTTGAGGAGCATCCAGCCTCCCCCAACTCCAGCATGAGGTTCCCCGATTCCTCCGATTCCTCCTCTTCCCTCTTCCTCTTACGGCCTTCTTCATTGGCCCGCTCCATCGCTGAAGTAACCTCTCTGTATGCTCCTCCCGCCATTTTTGTTTCTGGAAGAAATAATAAGATGATGAGATTTCCTCGGAGCGCAAAAGCCATTGGCCTCACCTCCAATTTCTTTTATTACGCGAACGAATGGACAAGATGATCGACAAGTGTCTGAATTTTGGCAAAAACAACGGTTGAGATAGGCGAAAGGTTTTGGCGGCCTTAATCCAAATTTGATGCTTCGAATACCGTGCCCTATTAAAGGAAATTACCTATCAGTCGGCCTCGATCCGCGTTATTAATCGAGAACGAATCACGGGGGGCCAATGTTGAACCCGTGTACGGCGCCCGAAAAGGCATGGGGTTATTGCTCATCACACAAAACGACTTAAACCCTATAATTGCTCTCCGCACACGCCCACTCAAAACTCACAGTTGCTCACAGCGCACAACCATTTTTTTTCCCATCCACGTTTACATGTGAAAGGGTAAATTTATTATTCGTATCACCGTTGCATAATTGTTAAGAAATTCCATGTCACAACTTGTCCTTACATAAAGTTTGGAAATGGTGCATGTCAGCAGGCAGAGTGTATGTCATGGCATATACATCTACTGTAGTAAAGGCAGTAACAACTATACTTATGAACATGTGAAAGCGTGCACGTGCAACAGGCAAGGTGTACAACAATGGATCGACACATGTAACAGGCAGAATGTAATGCAAGACTGAGGTGCATTCAATCATTGAGATACAAAAAAATCAATTCAAAGTGTCAAATAATACATCTTATGCATATAGTCCTCATCTAAGGGTGTTAGTGTTATGATTTGATGTATGATGAGAGACTTGTACTTTTTCCCTTCTTTTTTCGAGTGAGTTATGAATATGAAGATGTTGGTGTATGTATAAGATGTAACAATGTATCATTAAAATGGAATATTGTGTTATTTTCTCAGTTTTTTTATCTGTGATGGAGTTTTACTTGTACTTCCCTGCAAGTGCGAACTACCTGCAGTGTTCTTTCTGCTCTCTTCTTTTATTTCTTTCTACGTAAAAACACTCGTCTTTTCGGGAATACATGATAAGGGTTCGTACTTATCGGATATCCCGGGGACCGGGTCGCATTGAATGAAGGCCAGTCGAACGAATTCTCTCGCCCATGGGGAGTGGTATTCGAAGTGCCGCCTCTGTGAGACTTTGACACGTGTCCCATACTGACGGTTTGGATTTGAAGGGACCTTCAGTATAAAGCCTTTCTCCTTTTAAATTCTTCTTTACCCATTGCTCGTTACCCTGATTTTCATCTTTTTTTCTCAGATGGCGGGTCGGGATTTCAGTGAAGACGTTCCTAACGTTCCTCACCATCTGCCCTTGGGCACGGCCGAACCTTTGCCCTTCGTGGCGAATCAGATTGATTCGCCCTCTGGTCTCGACCTTGGAGAGGGGGACGTGGCGGCCGTCGAGCAAGGTTCCCATGTGTTAACCGGGAATGATGAGAAGAAGAGACGCTCTCACTCATGGTCTGAAGGTCCCGAGAGGAAGAAGAAGAGGAGTGAGAGTAGTCCAGCTGTCCTTCCGAGTGACCGCTCCTTCAGGGAGAAACTGGCAGACTCTCTGGTATGGCATATCCAGCATGTCAGACCCTTTTTTCTTCAACGACTAGTTTGTTGATGGCGACATTCATCCCTGCGGTCTTGCAGGTTTACCCGGTTGCTGTAGATGGTCTTGAGGCGGCCTTGACGCAGGAGCGCCTGAGGGCTGAGGCGGCTGAGCAATCAGCCAAGGAGGCCCACCAGTTCAAACTGAGAGTTGCAGAGCTCACCTCGGAGGTGGGATGTTTGACGGAGGCTCTGGCTGTCGCCAAGAGTTCGGCCAAGTATGCTGAGGATGCACTGTCCCTCGCCCGGGAGGAGCATAGAAAGGCGAAAGGCGCTCTTTGGGCCGATATAAGCGACCTGCGGGAAGTGGCCCATGGTTGGATCGTAGTTGAGGTCCAGAGGGACTATGGGGATGTCCTGGCTCCGAAGATCACGGAGTCTATCCGTGAGGGATTCCGGTCGTTCTCGGCCATTTTTGCTGCTCAGATCGAGAGGTCCTTCCGGGATGGTTTGGCAGCATTCGAGGCACGGGGCCGAAGAATGCTTCCCTGACCTCCGGTTGTCCCTGGTCACCCTACTTGTTCGGGAGAAGACGCATCGCCTGGGGACGCCTCTTCTCGATCTCCTGCATCATTGGTGGATCGAACCCTTTTTTGTTTCTCCTTTTTGTTCGTTGTACTTGGAGTTATTTTTGATCAATGGAAACAATTTCTCGAATGATTTCTTGACAATTGGCGTGACCTGCTGTAACAGATAAATTATAAGATATGAGATCGACAACAGCATATAGATTTCTCGAATGATAGGCATCATCCTCATACTCTCATAATTAAAACTTTGGGTATTAAGTTTTAGTTTATACCCGCAGACCTAGGAATTCAAAGCCACACTAGCTGCATTTTGAACTAAAATACCAGATAAATCATTTTTCATAGATACAGCTTTCAAGAGATTCAGTTTTCAGCACATTTAATGATGGGCATCATTACATAAATGCTTTTCATACCACTGCCACTTTTTCTTTGGTGATGAGCTTGATGACTGAGCCCACAGGCATGGCCAAAAGGCTGAAGAGGAAATTGACAAAATCTTTGCCCGCTTCCGCGAACAACACTCTCTTCATCCACTTGTCTATGAAAAGCTTCAACCTCGTTTGGGTGGCCATCTTCACTGCTGCAGCAAACCTGTGATGGTTTGTTTAAGCTATGGTCTCTGGTTGTTTGGGAAGGGTTTGCTTGATATGGTCAGAGTAATATTTGAGCAAGGTTACTTCTTTCTCATGCCTTTCACAGCACTCGAAGTGTTGTGGTTGAATATAATTTTTGGGTATGGAAGCCATTTATAGACAAATTGGACTGCCCTTGGATGAGGATGAGCCTACAGTCGAGTGTAGCATTACTCTTTCCTCATGACTGATAACCATCACTCGAAGTGTAGAGGTTGAAGAGGTCTTGTGCGTAGGAAAGCCATTTTATAGACGAATTAGACTGCCCTTGGATGAGGATGAGTCGACAGAAGAGACCCCGTGAGTCTACAGAAGAGACCCCGTGAGTCTACAAAGCAGTGATTGTGAATGTACATAAGATTTTATTCATCGCGCACATCTTCCAAAATTATTTGCTCTCCGCGCAAAACGCCCATTTTCTTGCCGGTTGTGCGCGTTGAGATATTTTTTTTGCTCAACGCGCACCACCACGGTCATACATTATTGGGAACAACACTGGCTGCTATTAATCTGCTGTAGATTCACGGGCATTCTTCTGTATAATCACAAGCAATTTGCTGTAGACTCACGGGGTCTCTTGTGTTGCCTCCCAGTAACTCTACTGTAGTCTCATCCTCATCCAATGGCATCCAAAGTCGTCTATAAATGGCTTCACTTCCCACAAGCCCTAGTCAACCACTACACTTCTTGATGATATTATTCTATCTTATTGTATCTGATTCTAGTTATATGATATTTTCTCTACGACATTCTATTTTTTCCTTTATCACTGCTGCGTCCTCAACACTCAAAGATGGACAATATACTAGCGTCTAGTGACGTGATGCAGAAATTGAATACATCACATATATATTGATTCGAAGATGTTCTTTGCTCCTTCATATGTTCTGTTTGTCGTCATTGAAGCTATCACCTTCCATGCACACCCGTTTCTTCACTGCTTGTATATGCTCTTTGATACTTCGTTGCAGACATCACTGCTCGATGATAATAAATGTTCTATCTTATTCTAAGTCTATTCGTACAATATTTTTACTTAATTATGCTTTGTTATGTGTTCATCACTGATTCTTCTTCAACGCAGACAGGGGGACGGATGGCCAAGATACAAATAAGCAAGTGACGCTGATGCAGCTGATGGAGCAGCTCATAAATGGCAACAAACTTTAAATTTTTTTCATGGTGGGAATCCATGTATCCCTAGTATAGTCTAGTGCTTTAATTGCTTAGTCGGGCAAAAACTATGATGTTGCAAAATGTTTAGATGTAGTTTCTACTTTGTTGTGTTATGTACATTTGAATGCATAAATGTTATAGCATGTTGGAATACAGATCTTAATACAATGTCATTAAATTTGGTGCAATTGCATCACATTACAAAATTACGTGATGCTAACTTGAAGTACCCACAATTACTCAGCTCGCACCAACGGCAACAGCATTGAACGTTGTGCGAGCTGAGCACAACTGTCTACGATTACCAACATTTACTCAACGAGCATAACCGTCAAAGTTATTAACCGTTGTGCGCGTGGGGCTTAACTGTTTACAATTACCCATATTTCTCAGCGCGCACATCCGTAACATTATTGAACGTTGTGTGCGCTTATTAGGAAGCTTGTAAAATTACCAAGTTTTGCTCGGCGTGCACAACTGGTAAAAGTTGTAAACGTTGTGCGCGTGGAGCTAAACTGTTTACAATTACCCACCATTACTCATCGCGGACAGCTACATGCCTCATTCTCTTGAATCTTCATTCTCTTCAGCTCTTCTGCTTCTGCTTCTTACTCCTTAATCCCATTAATTTTCTTGACAATTGTCAGGTTCTGTAGCAACAGAGAAATTATAAGATATGAGATCCGCAGCATCGGATATAGGTCTCGAATGATAGGCATCATCCTCATAGGCTTATAACCAAGACTTAGTGTTTTAATGTTCAATTTGGACCCCCAGCCCTATTAATTCAACTCCACGATGGCTGCATTTTGGACTAAAAATATAGGAGGCTGCCATTTTCAGATGACCATTTTTAAAGAGAACCAGTTTACTTACAACCCATTTACACTGATATGTCCGTGATAGATGCATGTATTATATTTCTTCCAAGCTGATACAAAATTGTTACCTATATGATATAAAAATGTCGGCCTTCATATCACAGCCTTGTTAAGTCATCGGGCGAAGATTTTTCCTACAGAGATTATGGAGCAATGATGTTACAATAATTTATACTAGTATATAAAATAGTAACCAGCTGTGCTCATATATACCTTATTTCTACCAGCTGTGCTCATACGACAAGTTCTCATGTCATGACCCTTTTCTGCACAAACACTGCATGTCCTTGTTCTTGTTTGACTTTGTTCTTGTGAGACTTGTATTCCAGACGGAATCCTTGACGCCACTCGTGGTCGGCCCTTAGTTCTAGCTTTTGCAGGATCATGCATAATGACATCATTTACTCCCACTTCTTGTTTGATAGGTGCACTGGACCCCACCTGTGATCTTGGCTCTTCAGAAGCAGTTTGCGCTTTATTAGTCATATTATGCTGGTCCAAAAAACTGTTTGCCCACCCAAAGATGACATCAAACAGAAGGGGATCTCTTGTTACCGCCTCCACGACTTTATCGAATGATGAACGAAGTCTCCAGGCTTGAAGTGGAGTAATTTGAGTTAGATGCACTCCGTGTACTGTGCTAGTCGACGAGGCCCCAAGACTCATGATGCTATGTCTTGCATTTAGAGTCCACCTGGGTAAAATATATCTCTCAGGGATGGCTTGTATATCATACTTTTGCTTCATCATATATAAAATTTGCGTGCATAGCAAACCTTCAGTCACAGCCCTTGCACACGTACAACTGAACATTCCCTTAGATATATTGCATTGAACATTATGCACGTAGCTCTTTCAATCAATCCGCATAGTTACTCTATACGTGCTCGTATCCCCATCCGTTCTCACCCTTTCGTGCCGACAGTATAAAGTATTTTTGAAACGATTTTGAAAAATGGAAAATATGTTTCTAGTATATACCTTTGCGGCATGAACCTCTAACTCATGCATGCCGCTAAATTCTGGTTTGTTCCGCATACAAAAAGTATCTTCTCTCTCCTTTTTGTCTCGCTGAAATTTTACAGCTTTATCATATTGATCAATGAACTCGTATAATGGAGTCATACAGTTTACGTATCCATCAAAATACGCGTTCATGCTTTCACTCCTTTGGCTGGACGCCATGCCTACACACAAAACAAGAAATGAATATCATGTGCTGAGTTTATTTTGATCATATATTTTTACACCAATCTCTATCGTATTAACATTCATACCCGCAAAGAAAGTATCCAGTAGGTACGCCTTAATCCAATGTTGTGCTTTCTCATGCATCGTATGCAACCACTTCCAGGCTTTCATTTCATTTTTTTGGCTTTCTGTCAATGGCTCCTGAAATTCCGTTTGGTACTTCTCCATTAAGATGAACCAACAATTCTCAGCTTCTTCAACATTTTGACTGTTCTTACACCAGTTTGCATAGTCTTCTTCAAATTCAGGGTTATAAGAAGACCGCAATGAACGTAGATGCTCATCTTCGTACAGACTGATATGCCATATGCAATACCTGTGTTTTGTATTTGGAAAAAATCTTTTGATTGCATTGCATATTGCCAGGTATTGATCGGTGATTATAGCTCCTGGTGCTTTATCCCACATACATGTTAACCACTGTCCGAATAACCACACAAAGGATTCTTCCTTCTCATCAGCAAGAAGAGCACATCCAAATAAAATAGACTGTTTATGATGATTGACACCTGTAAAAGGTGCAAAAGGCAACATGAATCTATTTGTCTTATAAGTGACATCAAATACAACAACATCTCCAAACTGGCTGTATGATGTCCTCGCCCTTCCATCAGCCCAAAATATACTCCTACATACATTCTCTTCATCATGATCAATAGCATAATAGAACTGAGAGTCTGTAGCTTGCCTTTTAATAAATTGTTCTATTACTCTAATGCATTCCGTCCCAATGTTGTTCTTTCTTTCTACTCTCCCATGATCAATGCATTGTTGCGTAGTAATATTGACATTACTACAACTCGTGGCATTTAGAATCCTTGCAATCTTTGCAGGTCCTACTCCACAGCCACACATCTAATCAACTAAATTCCTACATGTTCCGTCCATCTACGATCTTTTATGTGACCGTAGCATCTGGATCTTCGCTGGGCTTTTTATCAACTCATGATTATGATCATCGTTAAAGGAGTTTATGCGCCATACTCCTCCGGTGATTTTATGAACTTTCATTCGAGCCATACAGCCTTCTCTCTCGTTTTTCCTTCGATTAACGTCCCTCCCTATCTCCCTCTTATCTTTTAAGCTTTTATACCCTTCTTTGTTGCATGTATACTTCCTCCTCGTGGTATTGCCATCTTTTACCTTTCCCGTAGATCCCTTTCGGGTTGCAAAACCTTTCATTGCTGCATATGTATTATAAAATTGATACGCATCTTCTTCTGTTTGAAATGTCATTCCAACATGTGGGCTGCCTTTTTCATTATCACTATGCATATCCTCTTGATATACGTTGTTTGCACTGTCATTTTTAGCTTCAATCTCATTTGGCATCTCCTGATCATGCACATAGGGTTCACTCTCTTCGATTTTACTTTTCTACATTAGAAACAAGTAAAAATATCAGTAATATTGACGCAACATGACTGCTATACATGTCTATCCAAGTATCAGTAGATCATCATCAGCATGTTAGTTGAAACCACACTACTATTACTAATCATGTTAAAACCTTGCGTATTATATCTATTCTTTTTCAATATGATCTAATTGTTACCATCATATTTGATGACCGGATCAAATCCATCAAAAAATCAAACATATCAACCGTTTTGCGTGGTGGGCAATATTATGTACGCCATTCGCTCTATGTTGTTGTGCTATATGAGCTGCTTCGGCAAGTTTTGATGGACATCTCATATTGCTCAACGCGCACAACGGGTGCGATGTTTGAAGGGTTGTGCGCGGAGAGTAATTTCCATCGCAACACTTCGCTAGTTTGGAAATTACTCACCGCGCAAAATGGGACAAAAATTTAGCCCGTTGTGCACGGAGAGGAATTTCCAGCACTAATCGTCCAAAGGTTGGAAATTACTCCCCGTGCAAAACCCTTCAAAAATTTATCCCGTTGTGCGCATTGAGCAATATGAGATGTCCAGCAAATTAGGGATGACGATCCTTACCTCGATGGAGGAGAGTAACAGGGGAATCAACGAGAGTGTGATGGCCTGGATTTGGGGGCGATCTTAGGCGTGGGCTGTTGAAATCGAAGACCTTGTGCAAAACTGGGGATATACTCCAGCTTCTACGTTTTGCGCGGGAGTGAGCAAAAGAATTGGTGACGATAAGGCGATTGCCCCAGCTTCTGTGTTTTGTGCGGGAGTGAGCAAAAGAATTGGTGGCGATTGTATTTTAGTACAAAAGGGCTTAAAGGTAATTTAGTATAGAGGCGCGTTGAAAAGAGCTTAAAGGGCGTTTTGGTAATTGCACCAAAAGGTCAGATATTACCATGATCGCTGATCGGATCGGACGGTCAGGAGGGGTCGAGCGCAGGAATCCCATCTGAGCACGAGCTCAGGCGCATTTTAGCCATATATATATATATATATATATATATATATATATATATATATATGAAAGAGAGAGAGAGATAAGTGAGTTTCTGTATTCATCCAATAATAAACTAACAAGGGAGGGGATAGAGAGGGGAGTAGAGAGGGGAGAGGGCACAAGCGCCGTCATCCTCCATAACTACACACCCCACCCGTCCCAACAAAACCAAAAAAAGTATAACCAGGAGTTTGACACACAAGCCAAAACTCCCGCCAGAAACTCGCGAGAGACGATATGTCTCATAACAATCCCCAATTAGCTAGGGGAGTGGCTGCCTTATCCTTATCACGCTTAATGTGCCTTAGAGCTATCCTAACGTTAGTAGCAATATCTTAGAAAAGCAATGTCCGACCCAAGCTATCACTCTCGAAGATCCTCCTATTCCTCTCCCTCCATATGTGCCAAACAGTAGCAGCCAACACAGTCTTGGCAAGAGTACCCACGCTATCCTTTTTGCGATATCTGGAGAGAAATATGGCACCCGCCTCATTAAGGGAGGGGGCAGATTAGCAGTAATCCCCAACTTGAGAAAGCCACTGCAGAGGAGGTATCTGGAGCAGTCACACTCAAAGAAAATATGATTCATGCTTTCAAGCGCAATATCACCACACAGGATGCATAGAGGAGAGGTATGGATCCCCCTTTGAATGAGCTTATCCCGAGTGAGAAGCTTGCCATGGAAAGCCATGAGTAGAGATATGACCATCTTGGGGATATGCCCCTGGTACCAAACCACATCATAGTATGGGAAGAGCGGCTTGATGGTCCTGGTACCAGTCCAAGCGTCGTGCAGAGAAGGTTTGTTTGCAACCCAAAGCCAAGAGTTATCCCATACACACAGGGAAATAGAATCAATAACGGCTCTAACAGGAGAGAGGGCGGGATTGTCTACCTAGCCCCCTGAGCCCAATAATCTCTAACCCTTCTCTTCTCCTCACCAACCGAAACAACATACATGTCACACAACGGGCCGCAAGCAAACCAGTTATCATACCAGAAGAGAGTGTTAGCTTCATCTCTGACAATGCGTTTAGTAAGTTTTTTGTGAACTTACGGCATTGTAGAATAAATTTCCAGGTCCCGGACTACATAGGAGTAGCTTTGGTTATGAAAAACCCCCCTGTCAGATATTGCCTTCTCATAAAAGAGGCCCAGATGCCCTCATGCGTAAGCAAACGCCCAGAAATTTTAACCCCATACGCAGTGTTCAATTCAGAAAACCTCGTGAGACCAACCCTACCCTCCCGTTTGGGCACACACATATCATCCCAGGTCCAAGTATGGGATTTCCCCTTAACAAATCTTCTGCATATGGAATTGAGGGTGTTCAAGATAGATTTGGGTATACGAAAATCCTGCAACCAGAAGGCAACCATACCATGGATGACAGATTTGACAAGCTCAATGCGACCAGATATGGATAATAAGGATGAGGACCATCCCTGTAACCTGTTTCTACATTCATCAACTAATCTGGAATACATTGTAGCCTTGGGATACTTGGCAGATAGAGGGAGACCCAAATAAGTAAACAAGGATTGAAGACGACGAATACCCAAAATATCAACCAGTCTACCAGGCTCAGCGACCCCTTTACTGAAGAACCCAACACTTTTACTCCAGTTAACCTCAAGGCTAGTAAGGCATTTGAAAGTACTGAGAAGCTCCTTCAAGCCCTCAAAGGACTTAGTATTAGCACGACAAAAGATGTAACGACCGGTTTTAGCGATACGTAGTACGTTTTCCCTCTCGGGTTGTATATCCTTCTTCGTATCCATAGTTAAGTTGTAACGGACCCCGTACCTGTATTCATTCTTTTGATACTTATTATTATTATTATTATTATTTTAATTCTTTTTAGTAATTATTTTAAATGCTTTTTTAAAAATTTGTTTTAAATTACCAATTCTAAATTCAAATTTGAATTTAAACTTTTTAAATGTTTGAAAAACTTACCATTTTTAAACCCATTTAACCTAATTGATTAGCCCTAAATTCCCTTGATTACACATGTTAAAATCCTATCAATCATATTTCAATTGCTTCCTAATTCAAACCCTAGTCCCACGTTTTTACTCTTGGCCCCCTTGTTTGAACCCGGACCAAAACCCAATATAGACACCAATGCATACACTTTAAAAGGAAAAAAAGAGAAATGATCCATGCACCTCAGACCGATCAGACGTCGTAGGAGCTTTTTGTAACGTTGTTATGATAAAAAAATAGCTTAATCTGAATTTGTGTTTTATCAAACCAGCAAACCGTCATCACCGTATAGTAGTGCTCGTCGAGACGTTTCCGACGACACCAAGAATGCCAAAAACAGGCAAGTGTGCAATTAGTTATGAATTTTTGAAGTTTGATGCGTAATACATCACTTTTACTTATTGCAGTGTAACTTGAAAACCACACATGAAATGACGCATGAAAATGATGCCATGACATTCTGGACTAAATTTGTGACCCAACGACATATAATTCAATATACTACAATTTTAGCCATTCGCGAAGAAAATTGTTTTCTGTAGCAGATTCAACGTAAACTCATGTCAACGTTATTTTTAAAATTGTTGTAAATATTGTTCAACCCATTCTTGCTTACGAAAAATACTCTACAAACAACTTAATATTGATAACGTAAATTACTGCATGTCTTGGAGTGTTTAACAAGTGTGACATCGTGAAATCGTGCGCCTCGAAGGCGGATTCGTTACTTTCGTGATGTCGTGAGAGTCGACTAGGCCGGCTCGTGTTCCGGCAAACTTTTGGGTGGGGTTAGGGTTGAGCGGCCACTAAGCGTATGAAATGGTCATGTTTTCAAGAACACCACCTATACTGTGGGTTAGTATCAATCGCGATTATACCCCCGCGAGAAGAATGACTTACTCATCACGTCTTAAAGGCGAGAACCCTATGAGTGATAGAAAACACTAACATGGAATTGCAATTGCCATGCTAACAGTGTTTAAGAATTGTAATTCCTTACTTTAAACTGCTTAGAACTGCCATGCTAGGGATGTTTAATTTTACTTCGCTTTTAAATCGTTATCCCTTAAAATGTTGTTGTATGTTATTGTTGACCCATTGTGTAAGAGTAATTAATGCTTAAAAATTCATTATTATATGCACATCTTGCCTTGGTTTCTGACCTTTACTTGTAGACCTTACTGAATACATTCATGTCTTTTTGGATGTATGTCAGATCCCGAGTTTGAGTGCTAGGAAGACCCTTTCGAGACGTCTGACTTAGGGAGCCAAAGTTCATCGTAGACGCCGAGTCTCTCCTTGCGGAGGACTAGGAACCCTCACCGTCGTCGTCTTTCTTTAGTTTACTTTTCAGTTGTTGTTGTTTAGTGTAGGTTTCAATTGTTGCTACTTTAGCCCTGATGTGGCTTGTTGTTTAATTTCGTGTATGAACTTCATAACTCTGGATGTAGCTTCTTATCTTTTTGAATGTTTTCTGATTGTTCTGAAACGCAAATGCAAGGACCTCCCCTGTGTTTTTATCACAGACCTTATTGAACTCGAGCTTCACCGCTCCAGTTCAAGCGGACCGCGTAACGTTCTCGCTTCCGGTGTCTTTTGGGAAGCGGGGCGTTACAGGTTTTAGTGGTGGCCCATGCAGGTCCTGCAATTGCGAAAATTTAGAACAATGAGAACATTTTTCATTAGCCAAAACATCCAGAATTAGTTCGGACGCAAAATTACTCGAATACCTTGTCTCAGCACGATAGCAAACCAAATACCAGGACAATCGGAAGAGTTAGTCGGACGCTCGTGCTCGTTAGTTAGACACCCTTGCCATGACTTAGTATTATCTCAGGAGTCACCCTAGCGATTGGTCATTCAGCTCTGACCATATTAGATTTTTGAGTTTCGTTAGTCGTTTGCTTAGATTTATCGAATCTAGGGCCCAACCGAACGTAGTGATCGTCGCATCCGTGCAAGTCGAACCCGAGGCACCTGCAATGAGTAAACTTCAGAGCGTAGGATTTTCCAGATTTATAGATAAGATCTCGATCTCGATCCTCAACGAACCCTTACCTTGGCTTTCCTATCGCATCTAGTTCGTTGAAGAATCTTAGTCCTAAACCTTAGTTGACCCAATGATTATTTTTCCTGATTTTACTATTTCCTAATCATTACACTTCCAAGTTAAAGATCGTAGAAAGCCATCGTAGCGTATTCACAGAGTTACTTCTTAGTCGTCCTTACGTTTCGATCGTTAAAACTATTACTTGTCCTCAGTTCACATAAACTCTTCGGGTCCTCCATCTTAAACCTTTGAACCTCCCCATTGCAAGATCCGGGGTCTTCTAAAGAGTATTTTCGATATTTCATTTCTTCGCTAAGTTTAAAATCCTTTCAAAAACTTTTACTTAGATTTCCCACACTTTATTCGAATTAAACCCAATCTTGATTATGAAACTCTTTTGACGCGATCTTAGTTACTATCTTATAGCGATTTTCTAACATACATTTTCCGCACTTCTATTTCACATAACCTCGCATAGCTACTCTATTTTCCTCATGTGATGAACTCTTTTTAAAAAAAACCTTTTAAAAACCTATTTCCATTTACAAGACAAGCACTACACCCCTATGCCCATATTACTCCTCACCTGTTATTTGACTGATCATTTTTACCTTTTAACTTCTACCGTATGCTCGCTATTTTACGTAAGTTATAACGATGTTATTATTTTTCTTACACATATCCTTATTTTCTTAATTATTTAATTATTCATAAATATTTTATGTAACCCGGCCGACTATTCTCTTATCCAGGCCACCTCCGGGACCGTCCCTCACAACATTACATCGTTGCATCATTCAACTCTGAATCCTACACTATTGTGTAGTTATCACATTAGTGCTTATATCTTTGCTTATGTCAGCTTTAGTATAAGTATAGTGGGACCATTAGTTTTGATTGTGGTGTTGTTGTGGTGCATATATATAGATAGTGAGTGTGGACCAGTGTGTGCTAATCTCTATATACCACCCATGTATGAGTGTACTTACCCTTAGTATATTAGTATTATGTGATTATCTATTGTGTTGTATGTACGTGTACGGTAATATGTGATATATATGTATATAGTCGAGTATACAGTAGTTAGTGTTATACTTATACCAGGCGAGTGATTAGCTATATCACTATAGGAATATCTGTGCGTATTAGATTTAGTATTGGCTAGTTACTTGGAGTATATGTACCTTAGTTGTATTTGTTAATGTTTGTAATTGTATGCTAGTACAGTGATATGCGTGTTAGGTATAATGATAATAGGTGTAAGTATAGTTGTGTGTGCAGATTTATTGTGTGATTTATATGTTAGTCTGCCTGGCGTGTACTCGTGCGTATATATGTATGTGGTTAGTTATAGGTGTGTGTGTATATATTGTATGAACACATGTGTTTTAAGTATAGTAGGATTGTTATATCGTATTACCCCTACGGGATGATGTATGAGCATGTGTATACCAGGAAGTATGGCTAATCGTATGTTTGTAACTACATATTTATGGATGTATGTAATAGTATACTAGCCCTATGTAAATTACCATGGTTGTGTATACTGGTGTGTGTATATATCTGTCCTATATGGGTACGAGATAGGCATGTAGTAGTAGTATAAGTATGTATATGTATGTAAAATAAACGTATGTTAAGTATTTGAAAGTGTGTGATGTATGAGTATGTATATGCATATGGATGTATATTATTTCATTATAATGTATGTATGACTGGGATAGAATGGCCTTAGTGACTAAGTCCACTCACCCCTATGTCAGCCTATTTAAGGAAGTCTGAGGACGGACTTGATCCTAAGGTGGGTAGGTTACGATGACCCTAATACTATGAGTAAGGCGTATATAAATCTGTGTTTAGTGTAAGGTATTACGTGCATGTATATATGTGTAGTGATGTGTATTATAACGTGTATATAGTAATACGCAATATATAAAAGTGATTGTATGATTGAAGTGTTAATTGACTAAGAATGATTATATTTATGTGTTAGTGGTATGTTTAAGTGACATGTGGTACTATATCTTTAAAGATCGTGAGTGTATAAGATATATGGTAATACATTGGGTATTAGTAATAATGTGAGTGTGCAAGGAGATGGCACACTTACATCTATAAAACGATGTGGTCGTGTTAGTAAAGTGTCACTATTCGCCCGAGTATGATATTGGATGGTATTATATTAAATGTGCTAGGTTGGTACGTAATTAGTAATGTGTGCATGCGTACTGTTACTACTATGCGCATGGATGTTGATCAGTAGTGATACTATTGGTAATGATATTAGTATTAGTAGATACTATTTGGTTATGGCATGATGCTTATTTATGGTGTTTATGCATTAGAAGAGGAGATACGAGCATTACCCTTACGTTTTCCGGTGTCTTAGCCGATAAGATACCGATGGCGGAATCGTTTTAAGGTGGGTAGGATGTAACGACCGGTTTTAGCGATACGTAGTACGTTTTCCCTCTCGGGTTGTATATCCTTCTTCGTATCCATAGTTAAGTTGTAACGGACCCCGTACCTGTATCCATTCTTTTGATACTTATTATTATTATTATTATTTTAATTCTTTTTAGTAATTATTTTAAATGCTTTTTTAAAAATTTGTTTTAAATTACCAATTCTAAATTAAAATTTGAATTTAAACTTTTTAAATGTTTGAAAAACTTACCATTTTTAAACCCATTTAACCTAATTGATTAGCCCTAAATTCCCTTGATTACACCTGTTAAAATCCTATTAATCATATTTCAATTTCTTCCTAATTCAAACCCTAGTCCCACGTTTTTACTCTTGGCCCCATTGTTTGAACCCGTACCGAAACCCAATATAGATACCAACGCATACACTTTAAAAGGAAAAAAAAGAGAAATGATCCATGCACCTCTGAGAATGAGGTGCATGTACCGTAATTTGCCAAACCAAGTTAATATGTCATCTCAGAGCTTCAAATCACATTAACTTTCTTCCAAATTTAGTAAATATTTGCACTGAAATTTAGATGCACCTCAGTTTTTGAGGTGTAGTTAGCAATTGCCAAAAAAAATAAAGAAAACACTGCAGACCCTAGACACCCAGCTTCCACGTGATGTTCATGTTTCAAACCTCCACACAAACTAATACGAAATAAACCTAGGCTAACCTAGGACACATAAACCCCATACTTCCTATAAGAACCTAGGGTCTCTTTTTCAAAACTATAACACAACAGCCCTCATTTCTTTATAAATTAACCCTAGGCCTGCAACCCTATTTCCATATATAAGAAAAGAACCCTAGGCTCTTTCCTCACGTGAGCTACTACACACTTTCCTTATATAATAACCCTAGGGGGTTTTCATCTAACCCTACCCTCATACAGCCGCCTCTTGTCATCTCCACGCAACACGGGACATCACCACCACGTCCAGCAACCGAACGCGAGCAGAAACCCTCTCCTCCATGTAACGCGACGCCAGCCTCCCCCTCGCCAACACGACAGCCGCCCCAACCCGCGAACGCCGCTCCATCCCCACGCTAGAGCCTCTTTCCTCTGCGCCCTCCCCGATCTGACACCCACAGACCCACCGCCCTCACCCTCCTTCGTACAACCCGCTCTCATTCCCAGTTTCGCCTTAGACCCGTGCACACCCTCTGGAGACCTTCGAAACACCCCCGACAGCCTCCACCATGCTCTAACCTATGCTTCACTACCCAGATCCGGGTCCCCCTCATCTCTCACGTCGACCTCCATTGCCCAGCAACCCGACGCTAGGCAGCCATCGTCCATGCACGCGACGCAGCCGCACGACGTCTCCTCCGCGTCGTTGCCGTGCTCAGATCACCAGAATGCACCCCGACAGTGCTCCCTCCACTGTTTGGGACCTCCATAAGAGCTGTAGCACTACCGTACTGCTGCTGCTCGCCCTCAACTCCAAAACAGCCACGAGAGAGCCGCAGACAACCCTCTCCCTCCTTCCTGAAACTCAACGTTTCCATTCGGCATCGTATGCGTTGCCGCTATCCATTTCTGCGTCCCGATCCTTTGCTGCACTACCGGTTAGTAGATCTACCCTTTAACACACTATAACCCACACCGTAATTTAGAAGACCTAATAAAACGGACCGATTAGACGCCGTAGGAGCTTTTTGTTACGTTGTTATGATCAAAAATAGCTTAATCTGAATTTTTGTTTTATCAAACTAGCGAACTGTCATCACCGTATAGTAGTGCTCGTCGAGACGTTTCCGACGACACCAAGAACGCCAAAAACAAGCAAGTGTGCAATTAGTTATGAATTTTTGAAGTTTGATGCGTAATACGTCACTTTAACTTATTGCAGTGTAACTTGAAAACCACACATGAAATGATGCATGAAAACGATGCCATGACATTCTGGACTAAATTTGTGACCCAACGACATATAATTTAATATACTTCAATTTTAGCCATTCGCGAAGAAAATTGTTTTCTGTAGCAGATTCAACGTACACTCATGTCAACGTTATTTTTAAAATTGTTGTAAATATTGTTCAACCCATTCTTGCTTACGAAAAATACTGTATAAACAACTTAATATTGATAACGTAAATTACTGCATGTCTTGTAGTGTTTAACAAGTGTGACATCGTGAAATCGTGCGCCTCGAAGGCGGATTCGTTACTTTCGTGATGTCGTGTGAGTCGACTAGGCCGGCTCGTGTTCTGGCAAACTTTTGGGTGGGGTTAGTGTTGAGCGGCCACTAAGCGTATGAAATGGTCATGTCTTCAAGAACACCACCTAAAATGTGGGTTAGTATCAATCGCGATTATACCCCCGCGAGAAGAATGACTTACTCATCACGTCGTAAAGGCGAGAACCCTATGAGTGATAGAAAACACTAACATGAAATTGCAATTGCCATGCTAACAATGTTTAAGAATTTTCATTACCTTACTTTAAACTGCTTAGAACTGCCATACTAGGGATGTTTAATTTTACTTCGCTTTTAAATCGTTATCCCTTAAAATGTTGTTGTATGTTATTGTTGACCCATTGTGTAAGAGTAATTAATGCTTAAAAATTCATTATTATATGCACATCTTGCCTTGGTTTCTGACCTTTACTTGCAGACCTTGCTGACATGCATTCATGTCTTTTTGGATGTATGTCAGATCCCAAGTTTGAGTTCTAGGAAGACCTTTCGAGACGTCTGACTTAGGGAGCCAAAGTTCATCGTAGACGCCGAGTCTCTCCTTGCGGAGGACTAGGAACCCTCACCGTCGTCGTCTTTCTTTAGTTTACTTTTCAGTTGTTGTTGTTTAGTGTAGGTTTCATTTGTTGCTACTTTATGTTGGATATAGGACTCCCCGGATTTGGTTTTGGATGATGAACAAACATAAATATAACGTGAACTAACAATTTGTGAGCGCAGTTATGGAGATCGTCGCCAAATTCATATACATATCAATTACGACGTCTCAAGACTTCTCAAAGCACGTGATCGTATGCCTAAAGCTTCGTTGAAGCTTATGGACCATTTTAGAAGTCATGAAGATTCGATTGAAGCTATTGAAGACGGTATCGTCAAGTTTTATTTATAGTCTTTAAGCTTCTTTCGTAGAATGTTAAGCCTTGAGTAGGTCTTACGTTTTAAATCTTCATAACGCTCATATCTTAGCTCTAGGATCTTAATAGAAGTCCATACAATCCTTCCTGAAGCTTCGCGCTTCGATTCGCGACTTCTTGTGCATGTTAGTTGGTTCAAGAAGAAGAACTGACCGACTAGATGGTGATCTAGTCGGTCGGCAAAGCTTCTTGGACCGACTAGTTCTTCTCAGTCATTTCCAAGCTCTTTACTGTTTACAGTTAGTCGGTCTAAGTTGACTCACCGACCGACTAGTTTGTGAACTAGTCGGTCAGTGATGCTTCTGTGACCGACTAGTTGAGCTTTCCCTGTACATGCACTTTTGAGCCTTAGCTACTGTTTATCATTAGTCGGTCTGTGTTCATTGATCGAATGACTAGTTGATGAACTAGTCGGTCAACTTTTCTTCTTGGACTGACTAGTTTAGTTTACTGTACATGCCAATTTTTCACCTAACTTACTGTTTATCGTTAGTCGGTCTATGCTCATTTGGCGACCGACTAGTTGGTAATTAGTCGGTCAACATTTGTTCTTGGACCGACTAAGTCTATTTCTGCTCAGACTTCAGTTTTATCTGTTAGTCGGTCTCAGTTGAGTAACCGACCGACTAGTTGGTGAATTAGTCGGTCAACATTTGTTCTTGGACCGACTAAGTCTATTTCTGCTCAGACTTCAGTTTTATTTGTTAGTCGGTCTCAGTTGAGTAACCGACCGACTAGTTGTGAAACTAGTCTGTCAGCTACTCTTCTTAGACTGACTAGTTCCTTATGTCTGTGCTTTGATCTTTTCTCTGTTCACTCATTAGTCGGTATACGTTTATTGACCGACCGACTAGTTGATGAACTAGTCGGTCAGTGGTTGTGCTTTGACCGACTAGTTGGGTTCAGAAAAGAGCCGTTGGAGCATTTAATGACTCGAATTTCTTTCTCTCTCTCCTCTAACCTATATATACTTGATGGGCTGCATTCATTGCTGCCAAGGCTGATATTATTTGCAAGTTTAGAGATCAAGAGAAATCATTCCAAGCTCATTCAAAGCTCATTCTTTCCATTCAATAATCTCTCCTAACTCTTATTTCCAAAGAGAGATTCATTGAGTGTGAAGCCTTCCAAGCCAAGTGCTTGATTCTAGGTCACCAACATCCCCAAAGCTCTCCATCACTGATCTACATCTTGGAGCTAGGGTTTGGTGCCACTTCTTCTTCCTCAAAATCATCCTTGCCCTAATTCGTAAAGCGTTACTCAAGGCATAGGTATTTTGTCGGTAAGAAGTTTCTTATTTCATTTCATATTTGAATTGTAAGTTTCACTCTCGGTTTTGAGAGTGTGGTTGTGATCCCGGGTTGTGGGAGTCACAAATTACATTTTGTATGATTTAACTTGTGGAGGTTTTTCACAAGTATTTCATAGTGGAAATCTTGAGTTAGGGTTTCTAACTCAAGTATCCGGAGGGGATCCGGGTGGTTGGGACGTAGGATCACCGGGAACAAGTCGGGGAGACTTGGGTGGATCCGAACGCAGTAATATCGTTTGTTTGCATTGTTAATTTTGTTGTTGTCTTCAATTTAAGCTTCCGCAAATTGATTTGGTAGTTGTTTGCACTATAATTAGGAATTATACTCCTCGTTATTTTTAAAGTACTATTCACCCCCCCTCTAGTACTTGTGCAGTAGCTTGTAGGGCATTACATTTGGTATCAGAGCCAGATACTTAGCTATGTCTGCCAACGACAACAAGACCGTGCGTCCACCTTCCGACTATGGCACCTTCAGGAACCGTGAAGGAGCATCTTCGGTGATGGAAGGACATTCCTCGACGATGCCTCCATTCTTCAACTGTACCAACTACGGGTACTGGAAATGCCGGATGGAAACCTTCCTCCGGAGTGCATCTCTATGGAGGACCACGATGAAGGAATACGTCGAGCCCGCCGAAGAAGACTTTGAGAAATGGACAACCGCGGAGGTCGCCGCGGAGGTAAGCAATGCCAAGGCAATGAACGCCTTGAAATGCGCATTGGAGCCCGAGGACTTCAATAAGATATGCACATGTAAGAGTGCATATCAAATTTGGAACTCCCTCCTCATTCTACATGAAGGGACGAGTAGGATAAGAGACTCTAAACTCGTAGTTGTTAACAAAGATTACGAAATGTTTCATATGCAACAGGGCGAGAAGATGAAGGAGTATTATGCTCGCTTCGTCGACATCATAAACGAGTTGGAGGCTCTCGGCAAATCCTACACCCAAAAGGAGAAGTGTTCGAAGCTTATCGAAGGACTTCCTTCTTCTTGGGAAAAGCGTACCTTCGCCATCGAAGAAGGTAATGATATGAATAAGTACACCGTAGTTCAACTAATGGGTACTTTAATGTCATACGAGGTGCGCAAGGATAGCAAGCTAAAATTGCAGGAAAAGATGAAGTCCTACCTAAAGCAAGACGAGCCAAAGAAGAAGGCTATTGCTTTCAAGGCCGCTCCATCCACATCCACATCAACCGATGATGAAGACTCGGAAAACGAGTTGGACTTGGAGTCCATGGCACTCATGGCCAAGAAGTTCAACCGTTTCTTCCAAAAAGGTAACTATAAGAACAAAGCTAAATTTGGTTCTTCTAACGCCTCTTCCTCTCCTTTGTGTTTCAAGTGCAATAAGCCAGGACACATGAAAGCGGAGTGTCCTCTCAACAAGCAAAAGGAGAAGTGGAAGGCGCCTAAATTCGATAAGTCCAAGAAGTACAAGAAATGAAACAAGAAGGGACTTGTCGGAGAAACATTCACCGACTCCGAGGATTCCTCAAGTGGAGAGTCGGACGATGAGCAAGTGGAGCAAGCGCACATGTGCTTCATGGCAAGAGAGGAGCATGATCAAGGATCCTCCTCTTCCGATGATAGTGACGACGAAAGCGATGAGGTAACTATGGATGACCTTAGGAATGCTAATTCTCAATTATGGTCTAAGTATACTAAATTAGTAAATAGGTATACTAAAGTAAAAGATGACCTAGCTATTCAAACCTCGCCTAAGACTATCACCACCAACAACGACACCGTTGTTGAAGAGTTAAGAAATGAGATTGTTAATCTCAAATCTAAACTTGAACATGTTTGCATTGAAGATCCGGAAGAACATAAGATAGCGGATTTAACTTCTCAAAGCTCGACTTTGAGTATTGAGAATGAGAATCTTAAATCTCGTGTTTATGTGCTCACATCGCAAGTATCCAACTTGGATATTTCTATGTGTTCTCTCACCGAGAAATATGAGAACACATTAGGCCGAATTAATAAATTCAATAAGGGTAAGGACCATTTGGATAAAATCCTAAGTGACTTACTTCCGGCCAATCACCACATTAGCTTGGGGTATACTATAGGATGTTCATCCAAATCGGCCACTACTTTTGTTAGGCCAACTTCTGGTGACTCAACGAGTGGTAGCAAACACTCTATTGGTAGTTCTTCTACCAATGGTGCTTCCACCTTGTCCACACCCTCTTTCGGAAAGAAACCCACTTTGGGTGGACCTCCAAAGAAGGGGCATGCTTATATGTACACCAATACTATGCCACGTAGGAACACACGTCCTACTCCACCGGCTCACACGTATGATGATTTTTATGCAACACATTCTCGTGCACGTGCACACCATGTGAGACACCCTCATGCACGTGTTCCCACACATGCATATGTTCACCCATAACATCATATGAATAATTATCCGCATGCACCATTCCATCATGTTCCTTATGCCTAACCACAACATGCATCACGTAGAAATCAACGTCGCACGCATGCACCCAATAGGATGAGGGCTCCCAAGATTTTCACTATTTGGAGCCCAAAGGACACAAGCATGGATGAAAAACAAGTGTATATGAATTCTTATTTTTCGGATGTTGTGCATAGTAGAAATTATGTGGGGAAGTCTAAGTCCAATTGGACTTGGCTTCCAAAAGTCTAATCTTTTGGACCCAATGACCTTGGGTACCATGATATGAAATTTGATATCTGTAGGTACTCAAGGAAAAGAAAAAGAAAAGGAGCAACAAATTTAAATTTAGCTCCAAGGGGAATTGGATACTCGATAGCGGGTGTTCAAAACACATGACAGGTGACGCTCAATTGCTCTCCGGAGTGGTTCCCATTGCAAATGGAAACCGCGTCGTATTTGGAGGCAACGAGAGCGGAACCATCATAGGTGTTGGTAAAGTGGGTAACCCATCTAAACCCTTAATTAGTGATGTTTATCTAGTTAATGGCTTAAATCATAATCTTATTTCAATAAGCCAACTTTGTGACAAAGGTTACAAAGTTAGCTTTGCAAAAGGATTGTGTCATATTTTAAGAAAAGATAATAATAAATTATTATTTTCCGGCACTCGTCATAAAGATATTTATATTTTGGATCTTCCTAAGTCTTATGAACAATGTCTCGTTGCCAACACAAGTGAACAACACTTATGGCATCGACGCTTTGGACATGTGAACTTTGGAACACTTTATAAGCTTTCAAAATTAAATTCCATTAAAGGTTTTCCAAAGCTCGTTTTTGAAAAGAAAAGTTTTTGTGATTGTTGTCAATGTGGCAAGCTTCCTAAATCTTCATTTAAACCTAAGAAAAGCATTTCTACTAAACGGCCACTAGAGCTATTACATCTAGACTTATTTGGGCCAACTAGAGTTGCTTCCTTAGGAAATGCAAGATATGGACTTGTCATCGTAGATGATTATTCGAGATTTACATGGGTATTTTCATTGTGTAATAAAAATGAAGCTTTTGAAAACTTCACAATTTTTGTTAAGAAAGTACAAAATCTCTTAGGAACCACCATTTTCACTATTCGTAGTGATCATGGAGGTGAATTTGAGAATGAGTCTTTTGAGACATTTTGTGATGAAGTTGGTATTACACACCTTCTCTTTCCCTCGTGCACCTCCTCAAAATGGTGTAGTTGAGAGAAAGAATAGGACGCTAGTGGAGTGTGCTCGCACTATGCTTGATGATAGCCAACTTGGCCATCAATTTTGGGCAGAAGCGGTACACACCGCTTGCTATGTGTTTAATAGAATACTTTTGAGGCCCGACACTAAACAAACTTGTTATGAATTGTTGTTTGGTAGGTTGCCTCAAGTTAAACATTTTCGTGTTTTTGGTTCGAAATGTTTTATTAAGAACACGTATGGTAGTTTGGACAAATTCGATCCAAGATCCGATGAGGGGATTTTTGTTGGATACTCTTCACATAGCAAAGCCTACCGGATATTCAACAAACGAACCTCAACGATCGAGGAATCGCTTCATGTCTCATTTAATGAAGGATTTGTTCCAACAAGAATTTCAAATGATAATGATTCTATGGATGTTTTATGTGATTCGTTTGATAATTCTACGTCTAATGATTCTATCGATTCTATTGAGAGTAACCCATCTAATGAAGTTGTTGAGAATGTTCCTAGTGACCAAGGTATTCCCAAACGGCTTCATACCGTTCGTGACCATCCTCATGAGCAAGTCATTGGCAATATCCATGATAGTGTCAAGACGAGATCGCAAGTGAACTACTTCGCTCATTGTGCCTTTGCCTCCTCGATAGAGCCAAAGAATGCTAATGAAGCATGCGAAGATAGCGCTTGGATCTTAGCCATGGAGGAGGAACTCATTCAATTCGAGAGGAATGAAGTTTGGGAGCTTGTTCCATTGCCATCGAAGAACCACACCGTCATAGGGACAAAGTGGATCTTCAAGAACAAAACCGACGAAAACCAAGTCGTCGTCCGGAACAAAGCTCGGTTAGTTGCTCAAGGCTAACGTCAAGAGGAAGGTATTGATTTCGAAGAATCCTTCGCTCCGGTAGCTAGATTAGAATCAATTAGATTACTATTGTCTTTTGCATGCCATAAGGATTTTAAATTATTTCAAATGGATGTTAAAAGTGCATTTTTAAATGGAGATGTTGTTGAGGAAGTTTATGTTTCTCAACCTCCGGGTTTTATTAATGAAAAATTTCCAAATCATGTTTTTAAACTAAAGAAAGCACTTTACGACTTGAGACAAGCTCCTCGAGCTTGGTATGATCGCCTAAAGAATTTTCTTTTGGATTTGAATTTTAAAATGGGAGAAGCCGATTCTACACTTTTTGTTAAGCATTCGAATAATGATATAATTTTAGTTCAAATATATGTTGATGGTATCATTTTCGGTGCTACTAACTTTGCTCTTTACGAAGAGTTTTCTAATGTTATGAAGGAACAATTTGAGATGAGCCACATGGGTGAGCTCAAATATTTCTTAGGTCTCCAAATTCGCCAAATAGACGATGCAATCTTCATCCACCAAACGAAGTACACGGTGGAGTTGCTTAAGCGATTTGGAATGGAGAGTGCCTCCGGGAAAAAGACTCCAATGAGCACGACTACGCATCTTGATAAGGATACGGGCGGTAAGGATGTAGACATTCTTCTATATCGAGGTATGATAGGTAGTTTACTTTATCTTACCGCAAGTAGGCCCGATATTATGTTTGCCGTATGCGTATGTGCTCGTTATCAGTCTCAACCTAAGGAGTCTCACTTAGTAGCGGTAAAACGTATTTTTCGCTATCTAAGTTACACTTTAGATTTTGGATTACTTTATCCGAAATCTAGCACATATGAGTTAATCTCATATAGTGATGCCGATTATGCGGGATGCAAATCCGACAGTAAAAGTACTAGTGGCACTTGCCATTTTATAGGAAATTCCCTTGTCTCTTGGTTTTCCAAGAAGCAAAATTCCGTATCACTTTCAACCACCGAGGCGGAATACATTGCCGCCGGTGCCGCGTGTGCTCAAGTTCTTTGGATGAGACACACACTTAAAGACTTTGGTATAAATTGTGATACTTGCCCTATCATGGTTGACAACCAAAGTGCAATATGTCTTTCCAAGAACCCGGTACACCATTCCCGTTCGAAACACATAGATGTCCGACACCACTTTTCAGATGATCATGTTGCTAAAAAGGACATCATTTTAGTGTACGTTGAAACCCAAAAGCAAATCGCCGATATTTTCACGAAACCCCTAAAGGAGGACTCCTTTGTGCGGTTGCGTCGAGAATTGGGGATTATGGGTGAATCCGAGATATAGGATTCATGTTTCATTCAATAATCTTGCATGCTATTATATTTCGAAATATTTCGTTCATGCTAGACTTATTGGATTTTTCGGGATTTTATGTGATATTTTGAATTTTTGCTCGAATTCGTGTTTTGAATGTCGTATTTGAGATTTCGATGTTTAATGGGGTAGTTTAGATTATTATTGAGAGAATTGCGATGTATCGTCCAAGTGTATTGTGGAGAGAACTTGATTATCAACTTTTGGACTCATTTAGTCGGTTTCAGTTCAACCACCAACCGACTAGATTCGTATCTAGTCGGCTAGTAGAAGAACTTAGACCGACTAACTCAAGCTTTTTGAGTTTCCTCTCCAGCTTAACTCTTTAGTCGGTTCATGTTCAATGACCGACCGACTAGATTGAGATCTAGTCGGTCAGTAAATGAACACAGACCGACTAATTCTTGTCAGTTAACTTGGGTTCAGTTACTGTTTGCAACTAGTCGGTTCAAGCTCATTGACCGACCGACTAGATCGTGATCTAGTCGGTCAGTGCTTGAACTGTGACCGACTAGTTGTGCCAGGGACTGTTTGGTCTTTTGAGCTCTCGACCGACTTAAGTTCATTTTAGTCGGTTCGTTTTCATTCTAGTCGATTAAACCTTCCCTCTCTCAGCTCAAAACCCCGACCCTCCCTCGTGACCTTTCGACTTCCGGCCCTTTTCCGATTATCTCCGCCGTCGCCGACCATCGTCTTCCTCCTAGGGTAACCCCTCTCACTCCCTCTCCTGTCTAGGGTTCTGATTTCAGCTTAGGGTTAGTTGTTTTTGTCTAGGTTTCATCTCCTAGGGTTTCAGTTAGGGTTTCCTCATTTCGGCTAGGGTTTCTTCGCTTTGATCTGTCGTGCGTCGTGTCTTGCTTCGATTATGGCAAGAACACGTATCCCGATCACTCCATCTAGTCCCTCGCCGATGACCGTAGAACCTACTCCTACGGATCCCGATCAACCTAAGTGAACCCCTCCAAAACGCCGTGCCAAGACCACCCAACCCTCTTCGTCTTCGCCTCCTCTTAAGCGTAAGAGGACGACGACTGCGAAACCCCGAGCCAAACCTCAGACCAAGCCCTAGCAAGTTATTTTCCGTGCTCCCACTCCTCCCGGTGCTTCGGATTCTGACACCGAGTACTCTCCCGAGACTGAGACTCATAGGGAACCCACTCCTCCTACTCATCCCGAGTCTAGCTCCCGACCTCGTTCGTCTACCCGTAAGCCTAAGGGAAAGGCTCTGATGCCGGTTGGCGGTGTCGATATCTCGTTGTGTCACGACGACCCATTGTGTCTCGCGGCTTACAACCGTATCGAACATTGCCCGCTGCTTCTGGAGCATTTCGTCCAGTTCAGTGACTTCATAGGGTTAGCTGATCTTCTTTCGTCCTCGGGTCTTCTCGATTACCTTCGATATGACCCGAAGGCGAATCCTCACCCCTACCCTCGATTAGTCAAGCTATTCTACGCCAATAGGATCCGGGGTCAGTACGATGAGACCCACTCTGTTGAGACGACTGTTTTGGGGACTCCTATAGTCCTCACAGCAGAAATCTTAGGAGAGATCTTGGGTATCTCCTCGTCTGGCCTCCTCCCCTCAGACATTTCTGTTGATGATATATCTTCCCTTGATCAGACCATCCTTTCTGAGATTTTCCATCAGATCCCTCCCGCCATGATTGGCGTACCCTCCAAATCTTTCAAGCCAAATGCATGGGTCCTCAACTTGATTCTGAAGTCGTGCTTGCTTCCCAAGTACGGCTCCTCATCTCTACCATCCCAGCCTTTTCTGAAGCTGATCTATGCCATATTCATGGGGAGCTCGATTAATTGGGCTCGCATTATACTCGATAAGATTGACTCTTTCGAGTGTATTCGCAAGTCCTCTAAATCGGCTCATATCCCATTTCCTAGCTTGTTGACCCTTGTGTTCCGTCACTTCCGTGTCCCTTTGCCTCGTGACGATGAGCGTCCATTTGGTCCTCCCCTGAACGCAACGGCCGTCAAGAAATCTCTTGCGGCGCTCCGTCACGTTCAGAGGACGACACCTTCAGCGTCTGCCCCTGCCTTTGCCTCTGCTACTCCCTCTGCCACCCTTGATGATGTCGTACGGTTACTTCGTCGTCACGAGTCTCGCTTGGCTCGTACCGAGGAGGTAGTTTACCGTATGGAGACTCTGATGGGTGTTCAGCTTCCTCCTTCTGTTTCTGAGGATGAGGAGTTGGATGAGTTGGCTAAGGAGGACGTTGAGGAGCTTTGTCGTGCTTCCATTCGTGCCCCCGAGGGCACTCCTGGTACTGCTGCTGCTGGTGCTTCCTCTTCTGGTGTTGCTGTTGCTGCTTCGTCTGCTGGTGCCCCCGAGAGCACACCTGTTGCCACCGCTCCTGCGGTGGATACTCCGACTGGTACTCCCGAGGTCACTACTGTTGCTGCTCCAGAGATTGCCACTTCTGTCGTCGCTCCTGCTGATATTCCAGACGTTCCTGCTGATCCAGTTTCCACCACTTCTCCTGTAGAGCCTGCTACTGCTGCAGATCCTGCCGGTTCCTCTTGAGCTTCCTCGAGGACTCTCCGATTCTCCTTGGATGGTACATCTAGTGTGAGAGAGTTTGGTTAGGATAGAGTGGGGTTTTGGGTCATTTTGATGTCTTTTGGATCTTTTTGACGATGTACTTTGATGTATTTTGATGATATTTTTTTGATGATGTATCTTCCTGTATTTTGACACTCCGATATCTGTGTTATGATGATATATTTTTGTGCACCGATCGGTGGATCGATGTTTTCTATGTCATTGATGTACTCTGGTTCATATTTTATATATATATATATACATCGCAGTTGACATTTCATTCTATTGTGCACAATTTATATTTTTTTATGTCTCTGATGTTTGATTTCGTCGCTCGACGATATTCACTTGGTTTAATAGAAATTTCTTCTATGGAAACATAGAATTGTTTTCCATGCACTAAATTAACCAAGAATGTTGATATTGGAGAGTATATTCCATAACTCAATCCGTAATATTGATTTGAGTTTTGATGATTTCGTTTTACGATTTTTCGACTATGGTTTCATTGACACGCCTTGATTTTATTCGTATTTTCTCTTTGGTGTCACTTGAACCGTCGTCGTATTCTACGACTCTCGTGCTTTATTTTTTTAGGCCATTGGTGTTGTCGTTGTTCTCCTCCCGCTCTTTTTGCTAATGCCAAAGGGGGAGAGATATAATAATAACGATGTGCTAAATGAAAATTTAGAGCATTATTCCAAGAATCTAACTTGATGTGTTAGATTCAGGGGGAGTTAAGATATATAAATGGATTTTCAAATCCGATATTTCAATAACCTACTTTTGGTATTAAACAATTCAATAATCGATTCTCATTTATATACTTTACTCGTCTGCTTGATGCGTATTATTATTGTTTAATTTGGAATTAACGTGTCATCAATGCAGGGGGAGTAAGTAAATTTCATTTGAATTATTATTTTTGATTATTATTTATGTTGGTTTGTCATCACCAAAAAGGGTGAGAATGTTGGATATAGGACTCCCGGATTTGGTTTTGGATGATGAACAAACATAAATATAACGTGAACTAACACTTTGTTAGCGCAGTTATGGAGATCGTCGCCAAATTCATATACATATCAATTACGACGTCTCAAGACTTCTCAAAGCACGTGATCGTATGCCTAAAGCTTCGTTGAAGCTTATGGACCATTTTAGAAGTCATGAAGATTCGATTGAAGCTATTGAAGACGATATCGTCAAGTTTTATTTATAGTCTTTAAGCTTCTTTCGTAGAATGTTAAGCCTTGAGTAGGTCTTACGTTTTAAATCTTCATAACACTCATATCGTAGCTCTAGGATCTTACTAGAAGTCCATACAATCCTTCCCGAAGCTTCGCGCTTCGATTCGCGACTTCTTGTGCATGTTAGTTTGTTCAAGAAGAAGAACTGACCGACTAGATAGTGATCTAGTCGGTCGGTAAAGTTTCTTGGACCGACTAGTTCTTTTCAGTCATTTCCAAGCTCTTTACTGTTTACAGTTAGTCGGTCTAAGTTGACTCACCGATCGACTAGTTTGTGAACTAGTCGGTCAGTGATGCTTCTGTGACCGACTAGTTGAGCTTTCCCTGTACATGCACTTTTGAGCCTTAGCTACTGTTTATCATTAGTCGGTCTGTGTTCATTGATCGACCGACTAGTTGATGAACTAGTCGGTCAACTTTCCTTCTTGGACCGACTAGTTTAGTTTACTGTACATGCCAATTTTTCACCTAACTTGCTGTTTATCGTTAGTCGGTCTATGCTCATTTGGTGACCGACTAGTTGGTGAATTAGTCGGTCAACATTTGTTCTTGGACCGACTAAGTCTATTTCTGCTCAGACTTCAGTTTTATCTGTTAGTCGGTCTCAGTTGAGTAACCGACCGACTAGTTGGTGAATTAGTCGGTCAACATTTGTTCTTGGACCGACTAAGTCTATTTCTGCTCAGACTTCAGTTTTATTTGTTAGTCGGTCTCAGTTGAGTAACCGACCGACTAGTTGTGAAACTAGTCGGTCAGCTACTCTTCTTAGACCGACTAGTTCCTTATGTCTGTGCTTTGATCTTTTCTCTGTTCACTCATTAGTCGGTATACGTTTATTGACCGACCGACTAGTTGATGAACTAGTCGGTCAGTGGTTGTGCTTTGACCGACTAGTTGGGTTCAGAAAAGAGCCGTTGGAGCATTTAATGACTCGAATTTCTTTCTCTCTCTCTCCTCTAACCTATATATACTTGATGGGCTGCATTCATTGCTGCCAAGGCTGATATTATTTGCAAGTTTAGAGATCAAGAGAAATCATTCCAAGCTCATTCAAAGCTCATGCTTTCCATTCAATAATCTCTCCTTACTCTTATTTCCAAAGAGAGATTCATTGAGTGTGAAGCCTTCCAAGCCAAGTGCTTGATTCTAGGTCACCAACATCCCCAAAGCTCTCCATCGCTGATCTACATCTTGGAGCTAGGGTTTGGTGCCACTTCTTCTTCCTCAAAATCATCCTTGCCCTAATTCGTAAAGCGTTACTAAAGACATAGGTATTTTGTCGGTAAGAAGTTTCTTATTTCATTTCATATTTGAATTGTAAGTTTCACTCTCGGTTGTGAGAGTGTGGTTGTGATCCCGGGTTGTGGGAGTCACAAATTACATTTTGTATGATTTGACTTGTGGAGGTTTTTCACATGTATTTCATAGTGGAAATCTTGAGTTAGGGTTTCTAACTCAAGTATCCGGAGGGGATCCGGGTGGTTGGGACGTAGGATCACCGGGAACAAGTCGGGGAGACTTGGGTGGATCCGAACGCAGTAATATCGTTTGTTTGCATTGTTAATTTTGTTGTTGTCTTCAATTTAAGCTTCCGCAAATTGATTTGGTAGTTGTTTGCACTATAATTAGGAATTATACTCCTCGTTATTTTTAAAGTACTATTCACCCCCCCCTCTAGTACTTGTGCAGTAGCTTGTAGGGCATTACACTTTAGCCCTGATGTGGCTTGTTGTTTAATTTCGTGTATGAACTTCATAACTCTGGATGTAGCTTCTTATCTTTTTGAATGTTTTCTGATTGTTCTGAAACGCAAGTGTTTTTATCACAGACGCTTATTGAACTCGAGCTTCACCGCTCAAGTTCAAGCGGACCGCGTAACGTTCTCGCTTCCGGTGTCTTTTGGGAAGCAAGACGTTACAAAAGACAAGCAAGTCATCGACAAAGAAGAGATGAGTAACCGCCATAACTCTTTTCATGGGCATAATACTACGCATAATATTAGCTCTAGCCATCAGGAGAGAAAATGCCTCCATAACCACAATAAATAAGTAGGGAGAGAGAGGGTCCCCCTGCCTCAACCCTCTATTGGAATTAATCATGCCATTGGGGGATCCATTAATCATGGCTGAGAAGGAGGGGGTAGATATACATTCACATATCCAATTGATAAATTTGTGCCTGAAACCCATTTGGTGGAGCATGAAATATATGAATTCACGATTCACACTATTAAACGCCTTGCAGAGGTCCAATTTAATACAAGCACGGCCTCCCATGGGATTATTGAAATCCCTAATGTGCTCGTGAGCAAGTAGGGTGCAGTCAGCCATGAGCCTATTTTTATGGAAGGCAGCCTGATTAGGCGATATAAGCTCGATAACAGCCCTCTTCAATCTATTACAAAGAACCTTGCTTATGATTTTGTATAGGACATTGCAGCAGGCTATGGGTCTATAGTCTCCAAGCCTAGTAGCATTGGAATTCTTAGGGATGAGGGTTAAAAAAGTATGATTAATCTGCTTTAGGATTTTGCCAGATCGAAAAAAGGCTAGAACTGCATTTGTAACATCCCTCCCTAGACATGCCAGGAATTCTGGAAAAAAACAGCCATTGAAACCATCAGGCCTAGGGGCCTTATCACTGCCAATCTAAAACCCTGCATTCTTGATTTCTTATTCATGGATCGGCCGCTCATCCCATGAAGCAGCCTCATTAGTGAGGATTCTCTTAGTGGCGAGGCGAGGGAATACTCTCCAATAGTCTTCCTGATTATAGAGTCTAGTATAGAAATCAGTACATTCGCTTTTGATTTTATTAATGATGTTACCACAAGTACAATCAACAGAAACGAGTGCTTATATATATGTGTGTGTGTATGTATGTATGTATGTATGCATATTGTGTATATCCTACATATATATGTACAATTATTATATAGGTCAGATTGTCAACAGTAATATACATATACTAGCAAATAACCCGTGCACATGTGCACGTGGACTGGAAAAAATTGGTCGGGAAGGGGGAGAATAAAAAGTGTGGTGTGTGTGTGGGGAGGGTCCTGGGGCAAAAATGCAAAACCCGGGGTTGTATGCGCAAAATTCTACACCTATTCTTTTATCTCTCAAAATCTCATCACAAAATTCCACACCTCTTCTCTTATCTCTCAAAATCTCATCACTTGTCCAATTTCTCTTGATAACATCTCTATTTTATAGAATAGACTAGTCATTACCCGTGCCCATGGGGAACGGTTTATTTAATGGCTGAGTTTTCCCCCCACAAATTTCAAGTTCCCCAAATTTCAAGTTTTCCCACAAAATTTCAAGTTTTCCCCCAAATTTAAGTTTTACCCCAAAATTTAAGTCCCTCAAAATTGTCATTGCCACCTAGGACAAACTTGCCACGTATGACAAAGCTTTGTCCTATTAGGATAAGATACAAAATCTTCAAAGGACTAGAAAAAAATGGTCGGAAAGGGGGGTGAATAAAAAGTGTGGGTGGGTGTTTGAGGAGGGTTCAGGGGCAACAATGCAAAAACTGGGGTTGTATGTGTAAAATTCCCCACCTCCTATCTTATCCCTCAAAATCTCATCTCTTATATTTTCTCTTCTCCAAATTTTCTTATCCAATTTCTCATGTCCAAATTCCCTTATCCAATTTCTCTTGATAACATCCCTCTTTTTTATATAATAGATATACTCTTGTCCAAATTCTCTTATCCAATTTCTCATGTCCAATTTCTCTTATCCAATTTCTCTTGATAACATCCCTTTTTTATAGAATATATGTATATACTCTTGTCCAATTTCTCTTACCCAATTTCTCTTGTCCAATTTCTCTTGATACCATCCCTATTTTATGGAATAGATGTATATATATGTATGTATGTATGTATATGTATATATGCATGTTTATATATGTACTAGTCATAACCCGTGCCCGCGGGCACGGTTCATTTATGATTTTCTCCCGCGAAATCTTAGTTTCCCAAAATATTATTTCCACAACCAAAATTTAAAAAAATAACAAATTAACGTAAAAATATTTAAGGGCGTGGACGCCTTCGGCACGGAATAACAAAATCGACATGGTCGCCTTCGGAGTGGAACACCAACTTAGCGTAAAAAAATATAGTGGGCGACTTCGACGGGCGAACCGATTTTCTAATGAGTTACTCCTAATACATGCATGTTACTTGAACAAAATAAATGGTAAACAACTGCGGGTTAAAAGTTGACATTTTGTTTGATCAAAAAAATTTGCCCAAGTCGTGCTATGTCAATTTCCCCATTCTCTAATAAAAATTATTGCCAAAGGCTTTTGCAATATGTTTCCATCCTCGGGTACACATCAGTTGAGAAGAAATAGTATTTATGCATCAGTATTAATCTTTCAAATCCTTGCTTTGTTATGCTAATTAAAAATTGTTTTAATTTTGTACGGGAATTTTGTAAGTTGAAATGGCAAAAAAATTAATATTCTGAGGAATGGACGGCACCGTGGATTTTTTGGCAGTTGGGAATAATGTCGGTATCATGTTCAAGGATTTCATAATGTGGCGTTTAAGGGCTTCAACGCGTACGAAGAGGCTGCGGAGTATTGGAATGCTCAATTCAAGGAAATTTGTTCTGATAGAGGGGTCAAGACATGTTCACTTCCATTGGACAAAGTCAAAGATCGGAGGTGTCTCTGCTGGGAGAGACTTCAGATTAAGGTGTTGATAGGGATGGTAGCAGAGAACGCCAGAATATAGGACATGAAGCTGTAGGTAGATGATGCGAATTGTTCAACGCCTCTTTCATATGTTGATGTTTAATATTGTGTCTGGTGTAATTATTTGTGTAGTTATCATAGCTGATCGTATGTAATATGCTAATTCAAAAGTATGACAATGTAATATGTAATCTTGGTTATGTATGTTTATCTGATCTTAACTCATGTGACTGGTTTTCCTTTGGTTGTTTTGTTTCTCGTTTTTTGTTTATACATGCTTGTACGAACACATAAAGAACTTTCTACCAAATAGAGGACATGATATTGCTTTCAGATGTATAGATTCTTTTAACTTTACGCTTTGTAAAGTAGTATTAATTTTATCGATCTTCAGTTTTGAGGCAGCAGATACAATAATTCTCATGGTGGTGTAGTTGGGTTGTAGCTTATGCGCTCCAATGGAAGTATGAGATTGTTATGTTAAATGTTTATTGATGATCCGTCGGATATATCCTTCTAGCTTTGTTCTGAACTGTGACATTTATTTTAACTATTGGGGTCTGATAAGCATAAATGTTATGTGATGGGAGGTAAATTCTTCCTTCTTTGTAGTACTGTTTTTATTTCTGTTTGCAGCTAAAAGGATAAGTGGTTAGGTTTTTTGTTCATTTATCGAAAATTTTTGTTGGCCTAATTTACTCTGGGGAAGAAGGTGTCTATCTTGAGTACTTCTGCAGTTGTCATATGATATTCTCTCTTTTATGCAGCTTGCTCTTCTCTTTTATCAGATTTATATTTCCTTTAGTCCTCTTGGTCAAAAATGCATTGGATGTATAAAATGTTCGTTTGGGGTAAATGCTAATGGACTTTTGTCATTATAACATTGATGTCAACTTATTTGTTCTATTTCTGGCCACAACTATTCTCATTTCATTGCTAGATTTTTGATGTGAGTAGGACTTGCGATTATACGTTAAAAATATAGGTGCCAGGAAATATGATGACCGTCTCGTGTTCATAGCAATAAGAGCTGCATTCACCCAGGTATATCCATTGAAGAATGTTAGTACCAACAGAAGAATATTAGTATATCCAGCTATATCCAGCATTAAGAGATGCATTTAGCTAATGTGCGAGTCAATTGACAATGGAAAAACTCACATAATTTCTAACAAATTATCATACAAACAAATATTAAGTGCCAGAACAATCATCAAGATACAGAGATGGATATTATTCATATGTAAACAAAGGACCCAATAAATGTAAGTGTGCAAGTCTTCAACAAAACTGTACAAAAGCCCAAGTGAAATCTAAAGGGCTAAATCCAAACCTGCAAGCCAATCTATCAGTAATGAAGTTTCAAATTCATATGTTCTATGTCACACTCTTAAAAAGGCTTCTGAAATTTTTTCCTACTACATCTCCAACGCCAAGAAGCTCCCCACAAACAGCCAAGTATCTTCGCGCAGGAGGAAGCACAAGATCAATGTTGCAGTGCACGTTCCGCAAGCACACATTAAGTAGTTCATGCTGGCCGAGGATCAACGGGCAATATAATCAAGCAGCCCGCGATGTAAACACATGCACATTTCTTGCATTCAGATCTTGCACTGATGCTCCTGCACGGGGTTTGGATTTTTTTCCAAAAAAAAATGAAATTTAAGCACACTTCATGAAACTTTATATGCTACATTTAGAGCATAAAGAGCCTTTTAGATGTTATTAAATCATAATTAGGACTTTACTCCAGCCACAAACAATCTTTTTTTTCAAACATAAAAAAGAAATCCTAATAAAACATATATCTAGAGCTTATTTAAGCATAACTTTGAGTATGATCTAGTAGTTAAAAAAAGGATGTGGAGGGGGGAATCTCTCTCCCATCAGATATAATGACTTGGACAAAACAGAACAGAACTTTGAAAAGGGAATTAGCAAATTGAAACAAACTAATGATTGATTATTCTTCAAAATCCATCTTTTTTTAACTAAAGGAGCTCAGCAAATGGAAATAGATATTTAACAATAACAGTCCAGCAGCTTATGAAATCATTCAGACATAATTATGACATAATTATGATTATGATAAATAACAAACTGTCGCCATTATGCATTGTTTATGACATAATTATGACAAATATTTAACAGATATCAAACTGTCACCATTCAGACAGAATTATGATAAATAACAAAGATGCTTATGAAATCCCCTTGTTTTAGACTCCCTACAGATAACCATCATTATATAGGAATAGAATTAATAGAGTATCTGTTTACTATACGTGTTTTTAATCAAATAGGGTATCAAATAGGGAATTAACAGGGTACATGTTAACTACACAATTTAGACCAACTTGTTATTGTTGATTACACAAATATTCACCTCAAACCTTCAAAAATCTGCAACAAAATCCAATGATTTTAGTAACAATGACATTATGGATGTTTGAACAAAAACCATCACTTTATCACAAATCAATTGTATCATTTACTCACAATTTGTAGCTCGTTCATTAAAGTATCATTCACTCATATATTAGCTAAAGATGCACCTTCATGGTTAGAAAGCTAATATGTTTTCCATAGAAACATATTAAATGAGAACATGATTACTATAGAAATTATAAGCAAGATTATCATCATATAACGACGTGGGCACAAATTTATTTCCAACTACAAAATAATGAAGCAATTTTTGATGTATAGAGAAGTGGGTGCAGAAAAGTGGTGTTGATGTTCTGGGTATAAAAAATAATCAAGCTTACCAAAATAACCGGGGCATAAAAAATAAATTGGATGCCCTGAACATCAACACCTAAATAACATGGGCATAAAAATCAAGCTTGCCATATGTATGTATCATCCAATTTGCCCTAAACAACAAAATAAATTGGTATGTATCATCCAAGCTAAACATCAACTATGAATAGGTATTAATAATAGGTATTAATAAATTAATATGTGTGTAATTTACATATGGATATTTGTGTAATTTACACAATTAGCAATTGAAACTATTGTTGAGTAGAAAATCTTGGCTGACTAATTTTTGTGTCATCTGGATACTTGTTAATGTAATTGCAGAATAATGTAATTGATATCCTGGAACATATGGAATATTGGTTTTATGAGAAATGTATATGCTTTACAATGACATATAGAGGAAAAAATTTCAGGGAAAGATGTATTTAGACAATGACATTTTGTAAGCGTCCACCCAAGGAACAAAAATACATTTAAGACCAATAATCCACACACAAAAATTTCATGGACAAATTTATGTTGTTAATCTCTATTTGAAGGAGTTTGTGCTCTTCTTCAGCATACTAATAATTTTTAGCATAACACAAACTTGTCAATCTTTTATCTAGCATAACACAAAAGTTTCAGGATACTAAAACTGTATAAAAATGTTATGTATAAAATTCCAACTTCCACCCAAATAACAAAAAGAACTCTACTCTGTAGACAATAAGATGCTTGGAATTTCAAAGTTAAGAAGTAGACTTTTAATTAGGTAGACTTTTAAGTAAGAATGGCAAAATACAACTTGGAGGGTACACCAGAATCACAATTGCAACTACCGCTAGAGGCAGGCTCATGCATGAACAACCTCCTTTCGCATGCTTGTTCAAAATTCCCAGTTTCTTCTGCAACCTCTGCATCACTACAAATCAAAGAAAAAAAAGAAAACAATGTTAGATGCATGGTAATATCCAACCAGTCAATTACACCAAGCTCCTCTGTAAGCACATGGCTCATCTCAACATGTTGCACCAAGAGGGTACAACTATTCAGCCGTATCAGTTGATATTTGACTAATACTCACTAATACTTCAAAAAATAGATGATACGCAAGTACCAATCGATACTTAGATTACTCTTGAACCTTATTTATAAGTAATGATATCAATGTTAACTGTCGATAATGATACATGCATTATAATGATTCAAAAACAAAACCAATATTCCATACCAAGATTTGTTTGTTAGAACTATTGAAAACAAAAAGACCAAAACTATGGACTACATTAGTTATCTAAAATATTATATCCATGAAAGGCCACATGACTTGCTGGAAAGTTTATTGTAAGATAAATAAATGCATATGCACCTTAGACCGGTCAAATTGCAACCTAAGGGTGCTCCAGCATAGCTTACTCAAAAGAAGTGTTGCCGTAGTTGATGGACAGTTCTCCAACTTTGAAGTTTTCGCAGAACTAAGCATTTTTAAATAAAGAATGATAATCCTCTATATCGAGGGGAAGGGGATAAAAAACAATGTGCGCAAACTCCCAAATAAAGAAATGACTGTCAAATGCAGATGATACCACTGAAATGTTATACCTCATCGATCATTGGCAAAAACTCACTTGCAGGCTAGAACAGAATTAACTCCTTACCATGTAGTACATAAAAAATATGGATATAAGGGAAAAAAAATCTTATAATCAATTAAGGAGGCTTAATAAATTTGACCATCTAGTCATATTAACAGATGATCATGCCATGGTTAAGATCCAGAGTTGATTATAGCACATTGTTTCTGTTTTGACAAATTATGATGAAAACTTTAAAAGTGTAGGTGATATATGGTACCTAAAACCTAATATTCATACTTCAACGAAAGATTTAAAACTTTTTGGAGATATTCTCTTTTGGGTATGTTGCACTCATTTTCTTCAGGTAATACTGTTTATGACCATAAAGTTCTAAAAACGTTTCTCTATTGTACAGAACTTATTTATTTACAGTTATTTATATTGGTCAACCATGTTGCTAACCCATCAGTTTCAAGTTTCTGCATTTGCTATTGTTTCTGTGAAATTGATTATATATTCAGGTTATGTATGTATTTAAAACTGAAAATTAAGATAAGGTAACTACATTATTAAGTTATTTCCCTTTGATAGCCTCATTGTGTTAACATCTACTGGGGCTTGCATAACTATGTTTGCATGTAGATTCTTGAGGATAGGGTTACAGAAACTATAAAACCAAAGAGAAAAAACACTAACCCTTTTGAGCATCCGAATCTTTTGATGGAGACCGGTAATTTGATTGTCCAAATTTGCATGTATGGATCAATTTGCAATTAGATTTCATCTTAACTCCCTGTCTGAAGTGACGTGAGCCCTTCTCTACAAAAAAAAATCAATTTTTTCAAAGAAACCAGTTACTGAAGGTAGAAATAAATAGGCAAACAAATAGCTACAAATATAAGCAAAGTTAAGCATTTGAAGATGACCGCAACAGGTGTCTACAATGAAACTACAGGATTGTCATTATGCTATGAGTATCACCTTCATCTCTTCTACTTCTTTCTCTAATCTTTCTGACTCTTTCAAAGATTGCTGCTCAACTTCTTTCAGCTCCACCAACTGCAAATCAGAAACAATGTCCAACCGTGCACTGTTAACGTGTCATGAAATGGAGTATAAATGGAAACCCAAAAATCTCACCAGAGCATCGAACTTTGGTTTGTATTTAGGAGTAACAGTGTCGACATACTTGGGGATCTGGATGCATGCAAAAAATGATTCACATTTAGGTCAGCACTAATAGCAAGTATCAGGCAAAAGCAGCAGATGTAGTGAGAATAAATCTCCTTCAAATCTAATATATCAAATCCATCAAATTACTGAAATAAAACATAAAGGTGCTTAGTAAAGCCATTCATCCATTTGATGAGATGAATGGAAAGAAATAGATGTTGTCCAAAAGTTCCGTAACTTCAGGATATAGGATGCAAGAATATGTCAAGAAATGTATATGGGTATTCTCAGAACACACTAAATCGTCAAGACAACGGAGGAAGAGCCAAGATAGTGCAAAAATATGCAGCATATATATGATATGAGCCATAGTCAGTAATACTATATTCTACACAATGGTATTAATGGAAATTGATCAAAATGTTAAAATATGTAATAGCTTTTCTTATTCACATCGTGTATATGTGTATGCCTACACAACACGATGCTAGGTAGGCCATCGGGTACTTACATACGGGCTGGTAGGGAATATACTAATTGAATAGTGACAATGCATCAAATATAAGTATAAACAAACATATGTAAATTTGGGTAGAGTTCCTTCTGATCAAAATATTTTAACTTCCCTACAACAAAATCTAATATTCCTGCTTCTTGCTCTTCGAAAATCTTTGATTGAGAAGAGTAATAGCATCAACTCAAAAGTAGGCAATGCTTCACCTTGCCATTGAATATCACCAAAAAATATATGTTTCGATACTAACATTTGCAACTGCCACTTTTGTATGGAATACAACAACAAAAATAACACCAAGAATTCATGGGAAGCCAAGTGACTCTAAATCTAAGAACCCAATAAAAATTGCCCTAGTAATATTGCAAACAACTTAGATGATCTAAACACAACTTTCCCAGAAATAAAACATTATAAGAATGAAACATGACCATAGTGCCCAAATGCAAAGGCCAAATGGGACAGTAATAAAGATGAAATTGACAACTAAATTGAAGATTAATTGAACAAAATAGCTATAGATAATACCCAAGTCTTAATGGCAAAATCCTTGAAAGGGAGTAGAGAGAAAGATACATATATATTATACCTTGTCCTGCTGCAATGTGGTTCTGATAATTTCTTCGGAATTTTTCATAGGGCAAACCGCATTAACCGAGATTCCATTGGCTTGCAGCGCTTGAAACATCACCATCACCTTAATTTCAAACAAATCAATCTTAATAATCCCTAAAATTTAAGGGTATCATTCATCAATGCGCCAGTTGTTGTCATTTTTGAACGATAGAATAGAAGAATGAACTGAAAGTATATTGATGATGAATCTAATTCTTAGAATATGAGAGCTGGTACAAACTTAGTAATTATGTTCAGCAATTACATAAGAAAAAAATTCAGCCAGTCTCATGCAAGACGCCAACTAATCTTAAAAATTAAAATGAACATCATGAGCATATACCTTAATGAACTCTTGATCAAAAACTGCTTCTGCCTCAAAATCTATTGCAAAATCCCCTACCAATGACGACTGCTCTGCAATCGGATAAAAACCTTTTGGAAAAAAATTGACTGAAATTAGATTGTGCCCATTTCAAATAAACTGAGTCCAAATCAATAACTAATTAAGAATTTAGCATAATCTAAAACTGTAGATTTAAAATAGTAGATTTAAAACTAATGAATACATCAAGAACAACAAAATAAACTTAACTGGGTTTGAAATAGAAAACTCAATATGATAACTGGGTCAACTTTTATCCAATACTGTGAAGTTGGATACACCATCAAAATGAATGTTATCATTGCTATTAAAATTCGGTTTTTATTAATCCATAAAAAACAGAGGTGGCAGAAAATGGAACCACTTACCCATATATACAGAAGGGCAAAACTCTTCAGAACAATGTTACACCACTTCCAAATCTGGGATATAAGAACCGTTGCACATCGGGTTTTAATATAATCCACGGAATACCTAACCCCAGCTAGAAGAGCCCAAATGGTGTAACAACCAATGCTGAATGCAAAGAGATCTGAAGAGAAGTGTTTAACCTGTTAGTCCCCAAATGAGGAAATATCAATTTAAATAATGTTATTAACATGCTTACCATTACACTTGATACCATTAGTGATTGGGAGGCGAGGAATGGCATTAAACAACGCTCGTCCTATTGAAACAGGTACAACGATCACAGCTGCATTGAAAAGCAGAAGAGTCATCCATGCCAAGACCAGCTATAATACAATGCAGAGTACAAAGCCATATCTGCATGAAATACATAGAACAATCATAAGAAAGAAAATTAAATTGGTTTCCCCTGAAAATACTGTCATCAATAAAACTATGTGACAAAAAACAACCTCAACTACTGCATCTTGAACATAAATATATCTCAGTAATGTATCTACAACAATTTTATTCAAAAATTTCAAATTGTTTTAACCGGTATCATCATGCCAGAAACGAACAATATGAAGGTTAATCAACCAATCAATCTAAACAATGCATCAGACTCATCGACACCACCAGTAAGACCTGTTACTCTTATACTAATCTAAACAATGCATCATTCTCATCGACACCACCAGTAAGACCTCTTATGATAACTCGTATACTAATGGTCACTAACACAGTCAAAATTTTCTATATTATTGTTTAGAATCTTGTGAATCAGATGCTAAATATTGGATCATATAAAAAGATTCCACATTTCACCGCTTAATAAAGTTCATTCTTAAGTCCCATAAAAAGGAAATTATAAGAAAATAGTGCATGTACTGCACAAATTACAGGAGTCAACCGTCTCACCAAATTTAATGTTAGTGCGTTGAAAATCTTAAATAGCCTGATTATCACTATACAGCTCTGCAACTAATTTGACTCACATCGGACTTCTTATAACCATTAAAGAACCGATCTCGGAATAGAATTCAAACTCTCTCTCTCTCTCTCTCTCTCATTTGGGGATGGCTAGCTATATTTAAATTAAGAACCAGTTCTGAAGCAAAAATAGCATGCTCAAGGTTGCAGCTAAAATCCCCAACTTAATTTAAAACAACCATATAATAAAGCAACTTACTTTTGTGTACGGCACATCAGTGTCGACCGTGAGAACTTGACATTTGTTCAGCCACGTCCCCTTACAAAGGATCTGCTTCATGGTTCATTTTCCTGGCCATAGCATTCTGTCCTTCGTTGTTTGTAGGCAATCAATCCATATCATGCAGCTCTTCAATCAGTCTTACACAGGCTAGAAACCATCTTTATGACCATGAAATGTAGCGTGGGCAATGATCAGGGATGGGTTCATCTTTGCATGATTCCTCAATGGAGGTTTTTTTTTAGGATTGAAGGTTGAGGGAGTAGAAAGAGGCACAATACAATTATTTCGGATATTGGCCTTTCCCACTCCAGGCCATGTTATTTCGTGAGTTGGTTCATTGGTCCTAAAATGGTGAAAGAATAGATACATTAGAAGCAACAATAAAAAACATTCTTTAGTTTTAGCATATGTATTTCATAATATTAAGCCATATTTTGGATCATGATGAAATATGATGTGCTTAGATTTACCCGTACTTGCCAAATAGAGAGAATAAAGAGGTAAGCCTAAAACCCCGCAATTGATGAGATTACCACAATGTTGCCATGATGAAAGAATGTTCTTCTGATGTTGTAATCCACAACTGGCTTAACAATGGCTGTCCATGCATTATTAATCTAGATTGAGAGATGTGTTAGGTACAATAAAGAAGGGGAGAAAAACATTAACAGTTAGAATATCAAGAAATGATGAAGAGAAAAAATATATGAAACTAACAGATGCATACATTAACAGATTCAGATTCAAATGTATAATAGATTAACCTATAGGAAGTGCTTTTATTGATGCATATAGGCACATCCTGTAGGTTGAATTATTCATATTTTTCACCATAGAAGAAAAATCACATTTTGTCAAATTTAAATTATACAAATTTGTCAAACCTGGGAATGATTTTGTTGAAACCGAATTATTGTGGGGTGTGTGCTGAATTATTAACCTACAAAATTTGTTTATATAAAGATTGCTGGCAAAAAATTGTTTATAAAAATTGTTACCTACAAAATTCGTTATGAACATCACAACATCACAGGCAATTTACATAGCGATGATGTTTATATACAGGTTACGAATTTCCAAAGCAAAACAATTTTAAAACATCCTGTTACGAATTTTGCAGACATCGCAATGAAAATTGTTTACAAAATTCGTTATGAACATCACAACATTGCAAGCAATTTACATGAAAATTGTCTACAAAAGCTTACAAAAACCAACCATAAAAACAGAAACTTCCAATATAATTGTAAATTGGTTTACTCATATGAATAATACCTTTTATCCTCCAGACCCCGGTGCTATAAACAACAATATGAGAAGGACGATTCTCAGCAAGCTCCATCCTAACTTCCTCCAATGTGATGTTGTGAGCACTCGTCAATCTCTCATCGATCGCTCTCCCATCAGGCCCCTTTCAACACTTGCCATCTTCAATTTCAAAAAAATTGGAAAATTAGAAACATATCAAGACAACTAAAGGGGAAAAGGCAGTGAAGTCAGAATCCATCGATGAAATGAGGGAACAATGCAACCCATGAAGCCTTCGATTACAAAACTCAGTTTTTTGCACTCTCAAGCTTAGTTGCTATCCCAAACAGGATATTAACAAAACTGGTTTATATTAACAATTTCTCAGCATCTTGAGTTCATATTGAATGATAGTGCAAATTGGATATGAATTTTTGATATAAGCAGCTTGAATTTTCCAACTTGAATGGCAGTGTGGAACATTCATTTCATATCAGTTGCTCATTTCAGTTTGCAAAAAAAACATGGAGAAATCAGTTTGGGATAGCTAATTGATATCCTGATTGGGTTAATAAAAAAATGAATTGAAGTTCACATATAGTTTAAATTGGGATATCAAGATCAGGATATAAGCATCTTGAGTTCACATAAAGTTAAATGAATTCATTTGCTCATTTCAGTTTGCAAAAAAACATGGAGAAATCAGTTTGGGATATCTACAAATATACTCCCTAGCATTATCAGGATATAATGTACTCACCCAGTACAAAATCCACAAAGTACACGTAGTTCAAACAGTTGATGAATACTGGAATATTGAGTTAATATTAAGTGATAGTGCAAAATCCTTAACATTTGATGAACACTGGAATTTTCAAACTAAACCAAACTAAACCTCAAAGTACACATATTTCAAACTAAACCAAACTGAAATAAGATTGTGCAAAATGAAAAAACATGATTTTCAACAAAGACACAAACATTTCAGTACATCAATAATCTCTACACATGACACATTTGCATTCCCCCTGCAAAATCTCACCTCTGAGGTTTTCAAACTTAATTAAGTCAGATAATCCTATAACTAAAATCATATCAAGGTTTTCAAACTTAAGTTGAGAGATATAGATGAAATTCTCATTTAGTATTCATTATAATGAGGTGAGAGATATTAAAATTTCACTAAACTATAGCCTTCAATTCATGTTGCATTTCAGTGTCATGCAAAAATGATATTTAACAACCAATCTCACCTATCTTTAGCATATCATCAAATACCATATCTTTAGCATATCATCAAATACAATATCTTTAGCATATCTTTAGCATATCATGGACAATAAAAAAACATGGACAATAAAAAAATTTATTGTATTCTCACATATCTTTAGCATATCATCAAATACCATATCAACAGTGACAAAAATTTTAAATATTCTCACTGAAATATTATTCAACTTGCAATATAGAAAAAAACCTCATTTTTCAGTTGGTTTAAACAAAGCTGCCTTGAAAAACCCTCATTATTCAACTTGCAATAAACAGAGAAATGATTCATAACAATAAAAGCAAGCTCATTCTTAAGCAATATAAATGATTCATAACCACCAATTCTCTTATCCAAGCAACTTGCTTTTATGGTTATCCATTATATAAGCAAATTCATCATGTATAAGCAACTTCAGGTATCCATTATATTTATGTAAGAATGATCTATGATCCAATTACACATAACACCCAATTACACATAAACATAACACCCAATTTATATGTGTAATTACACATAAATTCAGCCCTAAAATGAGTGAAGCAAATATTAGAAGCATGTCAATTACATATGCAATAACATGGCAATGACAGGATTAGTGGTGTGACAGGATTTTGGAAATTTGCATGAAAGTGTCCTGTTAAAAAAATAACCAAAATGAAGCAAATCAGCAAGCTCTCATCCAACATTAAAATTTTCATTAACAAATTAAAAAAATGCATTTTTGGTTATCCTTAACAGGACCCAAAATAATTTTTTCATATGCAAATCATTGACAGGACCCAAAATTACACATATTGAATGAAAATCATTTCAGGATAGTCAATTGGTTATTGGTTATTGATAAGAGCTTATCAGGAATGAAGCTTATCAGGAATTGGATAGTCAATTGGTCAATTGGTTATTGGTTATTGGTTATTGGTTAAAATTTTCAGTAAAAAAATCATCAAGCTCTGATCAAGCTCTTATTGGTTATTGGTTATTGAAATAAAATTAACAAATTCACATATGAGATATTGGTTATTGACATTCATTATATCATTTTTGAAAACCCAATTTTGCAATACACAGAGAAGTGATAAACATATGAGACAGTAGAGAATTTTGCATATAAAAAAACAATTTTTTGGGTCCTGTCAATGAGAATTATAACAACAGAATAATTGAATACATAATTTGTTCACAATTTTTTGTATATACATGATTTGTTCACAAATTTGTATATACATGCCTAAATCCCAAAGGAGAACCAATAAAAATGCCACAGTAATAGTGCCCACATGCGTAAGGCAATTAGCTCTCAAACAACACTTGATTAGATCTCAAACAACAGTAATAGTGCCTACATGGAACCGGGAATTGCTCTCACTAATAGAGATGAAACCCTAGAAACCACATAGAGAGAGAGAGAGAGAGGAGAGAGAGAGAGACTCACCATTGAGATTTTTGAATTAAGGGGTTTAGGGAGTGAAGAGGAGGAGGCGGAGGCGGAGGCAGAGGCGATGCCGACGGTGTGCCTCAAGCTTTGGCTTGGGGGAGTTCTTAGGTGATGTTGATTTGAGGGGGGCCGAGTTCTGAGGGGGCTGAGTTCTGAGCGGGGGGGGGGTTGATTTCTGAGGGGGGCTGAGTTCGGGGGGGGGGGGGGGGTGCTGATGCGTTTGGGGGGAGGGAGTTCTGAGGGGCTGCCGTTTGATTTCGTTTGGGGTGCTGCTTCGTTTGGGGGAAGGAGACTGTGTTTTCATTTAAGTCCCCCCCTTTGTTTTCCCCCCAATTTGAGGTTTCATGATTGAGTTTTCAAATTTTGAGTTTTCATAACAAAATTTCCCCCCAAAGTTTGTCTTAGTCAACATCAACTTATATCCTTTATCCAATTTCTCTTATCCAATTTCTCATATCTTATCCAATTTCTCTTATCTTATCCAATTTTCTCTTAACAACATCCCTCATATATACCCAATTTCTCATCTCTTATCAAAAACTCTTATCCAAAAACCCATGATAACATCCCTCTTTTATAATATAGATGTATATACTCTTGTACAAATTCTCTTATCCAAATTCTCTTATCCAATTTCTCTTGATAACATCCCTATTTTATAGAATAGATGTATGTATATGTATGTAAGTATATGTATGTATGTATATTTTTTTGGCGAGTAAAGTAACTTTATTAATAACAAAATATTTACAAAGGTATAGCGCCAATAGAACAGGTAGATAACAAGAAGAGTGGGGATAGGGCACAAGCGCCGTCACCCACTACATCTCAGTATCCACCGTTGCTAGAAGCGCTCAATCAACACGATTACATAGCAGTCACTAGGAATATCAACCTAGTGACTATATCACTATGTATGTATGTATATGTATATATGTATGTATATATATGTATGTATATACTCTTGTCCAAATTCTCTTATCCAATTTTTCTTGTCCAATTTCTCTTATCCAATTTCTCTTGATAACATCCATATTTTATAGAATAGATATACTTGATCACTCCATATTTTACACCTTTTTTCTGCATGTTTGCATGCCATTTTGATCGCTCAAATCGTGTTTTTCGTGTTTATTCGACAATATTGCGATGCTTTTCAAGATTTGTTGTTTTTGTCTTATTTCAGGAGATTTGAAGCGATTTGGAGTGATTCTAAGATGCACCCACTCCGGAGTGTCACCGACGACTCTCTTGGGGGGTATTTTACTATTGGAGAGGAGTGGAAGGAGAAAGAACGTCGTAGGAGCGACGAGGAGGCGAAGATATGAAGTTTGGGCATTTTTAGCACTTCACTCGGCCGAGTGAAGGAGTCACTCGGCCGACCATAGGAAGCCCGCTCGGCTGGCCAGATCGGACACGCAACAGAGCAATATCAGCGTGCACTCGGCCGAGCATCACCATGCCACTCGGCCGAGCACCGAGTCACCCATCGCCCGAGTGGAGCCAAGACGACGGCATCAAAAATCACCAACTCTCTGTTTTCCGTCAGTCTGCTCCGATGACTGACTCGGCCGAGTGGAGAAAGACGGCCCGCCCGAGTGACTACCGACGTCCGCCTGAGTGACCTCCGAGGAGACGACCCCCGAGACCCCCAACTCTCTGTTTTTGTATAGGGTTCGTCACTCGGCCGAGTGACATTTGTCACTCGGCCGAGTGAGCCGCGCTACCTGTAGCAAAAACTGCAGATTTGAGGCTGCGCAGAGGCATTTTCGTCAGGATTTTTTGGGCGATTTTGGGGGGTATTTAACCCCAGTTTTTAACCTAGTTTAAGAGAGCTTTTTCAGAACTTTTTGCATCTTTTTAGATTAACTTTTCAGGGATTAGATTTAGCTTGAAGGGAGGAGAGAAAAGTGAGATTTTGTTGGATGCTACCTTGTTCTTCATTGGTTTGTATTTCTCTCCCTCAAAAACTCAATTTTTATTGATATTCTGAATATTGCTATGAATTCCATGGATTTTATATGCGAATTTCTATTGCACTCTATTATGAATTGTGAGTAGTTCATCGTCTTAGGGCGTATGGATGAACCCTACGAGCCCAATTTCGAAATTGTGATGAATTGGTAAAACTATTGCTAGGATTGATTAGGGGTAGTTTGGGATTGCTATAATACGAATAGCTAGGGATTCATATCGATTGGGATTTGCAAGAGATTGGATCCCAATTCGATAGGAAGCCCTAGATGTTCGAATTGGGTTGCAATTGAATTCCTCCGGAATCGGTTTGCAAGAGATTGGATCGAAACTAGGGTTTTTCGATTGCAATTCTATACCAATACTCATTTGCAAGAGATTGGATGGGTAGGAACTATCCCAACCTTGGTCGTAGCTCGAGTTTGCACGAGAGTGGGCTCGAGATACGATTGAACGATGATGTTGTTCTTCACGCTAGTTTGCCTAGGTTAGGGTTTGCAAGAGATTGGACCCTACCCTAAGTTGGCTATAGACCAACAATAGCGCAAGAGCGTGAGCTTGGTTCCACATTTAGTTGCAACTAGTTCACCCAAATTTCAAGTCTAGAAATTGTGAAACCTACGAGTCACAATGATGAGATACGGCAAGTAGCGGGGATTCCCTATCCCCTAAACGTTTTTATTAATTTGTTAATCCCTTTATACATTTAAACGACTGTGACCGCACATTGAGAACATTCTCCTGACTTTTCCTATAGCCAGGTGATTCGAAGAAGACACTGTTATTAGGCCTCCATGTGTTCGATACCCGCTCGTCGCTACACCGTGCGCTTGCGGTAAGACTACAATCGTCGCTGCTCCGGGACGTGTATCCGGGGTGCGATCAAGTTTTTGGCGCCGTTGCCGGGGAGGCAATAGTGTTTGATTCCTATAACCTAGCTATTTTTCTTTTTTTTCTATTATTTCTATTTTTATTTTACCCTTCCGTTGTGCTAACTATTTCTTTGAAACTCTGTTTTCCCTTGCATTTACACGAGATCCTCGGCAAACCCCGAAGAGATACTATACGATCCGGAGATCGAGCGTACATTGAGGAGGATCCGAGCAGAGAGGAGACCCGATACGGAAGGAAATTTTATGACCCATCCTGAGACCCCCGAAGAATTAGCGGCGCGAATGGCGAGGATTATTTCCATAAGAGATAGGCTTCGGCCTAAGACTTCTTCCACGACCTCGTCCATAGCCATGCCGGAGTTGGCGGCCGACAAGAATTTTGAGTTGAAGACCGGATTGGTGGTCCTTATGCAACAAGATCCTTTTCATGGGAACTCCCATGAAAACCCTCATTACCACATCCAGCTCTTCCTATCAAAGTGCGCCACCTTCCAAATGTCGGGCGTTTCCGTGGATGCTATCAGACTGCGCCTCTTCCCTTTCACACTAAAGGACAAGGCATTATATTGGTTGAGGACGCAAGCTGAAGGAATCTTCACCACTTGGGATGAGTTGGCGAGTGCATTCGTCGACAAATTTTACCCGCCCTCCAAGACGGTGAAGATTAGAAGTGCTCTCATGTCCTTCAAGCAAGGACCTCAAGAGACTCTCTACGAAGCATGGGAGCGCTTCAAGGACTTGCAACATCAGTGCCCTTATCATAGCATTGAGGATTGGGAGCTTGTCCATAGCTTTTACAATAGACTCCAACCGGGGACGAAGCAGATTATTGATGCCACGGCAAATGGAGCCATTTTGTCGAAGACTCTCGATGAAGCTACGGCCTTGCTTGAGGAGATGGCCTCGAACAACCAACAATGGGGAGACGAGCGAGGACATTCTTCATCCTCCTTGAAGCCCACAAGTATCTATGAGGCCAAGGCCGTGGCGGAGCTTTCTAGCAAGTTTGACTCTCTCCACAAGGTTGTGGAGAGATTGGAGAAATTCATTACGGAGCCTCAAGGAGCCCCTTCTACATCCATGCCGACAAATCATATGAGCGATTGGCAAGACCAATCCCAATACATATATGCGGGAGGAGAGCAAGAAGAAGGAGCTATGGAGCAAGTTCAATACGCCGCGGGGAATTCTGGATATTGGGCCAATCCGGCCGTAAGAAACCATCCGGGTTTCTCATATGCCAATAATGATGGAGCATTAAACCCCCCGCCACAACAACCTCCTCAAGCTCGGGCTCCACCACCACCACAACCAAATTATCCACAAAGGGGGCCACCGCAACAAAATTTCCCACCGAGGCAACAAGTGGGACCTTATAGGCCGCCCGGATACAATCAAGGGTGGAGAAATCCTAACCCACCACAAGCTCAACAACGCTCAGATTTTCAAGCAAAGGTGGATGAGTTTATGGCGGAACAACGAAATATCAATGCCACATTGAAGGCGGGACAAGATTCCCTCGCCACCGTCGTAGCTCAAATCGGGGAGCAACTTGCGTTGCTCAACAAAAACAATCAACAATTGCCGGCTCAACCCGAGCCGAATCCACGGGGAAACACCGGCCATATTAATGCGGTCGTTACGGTTACTACAAGAGGAGGGAAGGATACCACTCCCCCCATGACTTAAGCCAAGGAGCTCGTGGTGGAGATTCTACAAGAAAGTGAGCCGGCAATTGAAGTTGAGAAAGATAAGGAGTTGCAAGGAGAAGTGAAATCTAGAACGGAGGAGCTTATCGATGAGCGCCGATTTATGCCACCGGTGCCCTTCCCTCAGCGGCTAGCTAGAGCCAAGATGGAGAAACGGCTAGCCAAGTTTCTCGAGTATTTGAGAGGGGTGAGCCTCAATATCCCCTTCCTCGACGCTTTAGTGGAAATCCCATCTTATGCCAAGTTCTTAAAAGACTTGATCACGGTAAGGAAGAGGAAGGAGAAGATAATGCTCGCGGAGGAAGGGACTTGGTTCACAAAGAGGGAAAAGGAGCCCACCAAGCTCAAAGATCCGGGGAGTTTTCGGATTCCTTGCACTCTAGGTGGCGTCCCCTTACAAAAGGCATTAGTAGACTTAGGGGCTAGTGTTAGCCTCATGCCCCTCTCCATGTTCCGGAGGTTGAATACCGGCACGGATTTGAAGCCTACCGACATGCGGATTCAACTAGCAGACGGGAGGATTACAAGACCGGTTGGGATAGCGGAGGACATCCCACTCCAAGTTCCGGGGGCATATGTTTGCAATGTGATTTTGTGATAATGGACATCAAGGAGGAGGGCGATACATCACTCATACTCGAACGCCCTTTCCTCGCCACCGTCGGTGTCATCGTCGATGTACAGGAGGGGACCCTTACCTTGAACGTCGGCAACATCGAAGTGGAGCTTCATATACCGAAGGCAATGAAGCACATGCCGTGTCACGAGGAGCTTGATTACATAGACCTCCTTGATGAGGTCATTGAAGAGGCGATCCCCCATTCCATCGGCGCACCCCACGAAGATAGCTTCGAAGAAGGCCTAGACTTGGCCGAAGAAGAGAAGATGGAGCACTCCCCCGATATCTCCATGGTAATTGATGATGGCGACGCTGATGTCGCAAGAATACGGGAGCTCTGAAAGCTCTCGAAGTTGAGGACTCCAAAGAAAGCTCCACCGATACGACAATCGGTGTCACCGGCAAAGAAGAAGACCGGAGCAAGCTCTAGCTTGGGGGAGCCACCCCCCAACATCACCCATGACGAAGGGGTGCTGAGGAAGACCTCACACCACCATGATCCAAATTCGAGTGGTCTTCCAAGCAAGTTCGATGGGTTCATCTCGTATGCACCCAACATCAAGCGTTAATTGAAAATCATTAGGGGTCGAGCTCAATACCTTAAACGAGCGCTTGTCGGGAGGCAACCCGACGGTTATCGCGTTTTTCTATTTTTGGTTTTTATTTTTTATTTTTTTTTGTTTTTTTGTTTTTTGTTTTAGATTTTATTAGTGTTTTTTAGTCGTTCGCCCGAAATTTTTTGACAACGGGTCCTATTTTCTTTGACAGGAGAGGAGAACGGGATATCTATCATATGGAGGATGACTAATGCAAAGAAGAGCGCTCCAGGAATGCACTCAAGGCTTAGGAGAAGGAAGAAATCAACTGGAGAAAGAAAAAACAGAGACTAGAGCCAAAACGAGCATCACAGCAGAAAACAGGGCCTCACTCGGCTGAGTACCTTAGCCACTCGGCCGAGCAATCAACATCATCCGCATGAGTGGCGCACCAACGAGGGAAGTCTGTTGCACCTAACTCTCTGTTCGTTTTTCGATTTCAGAATAAATTGCCACTTGGCCGAGTATATATCTTCACTCGACCGAGTGAAACTAATACGCTCCTAGGGCGAAAATTACCGAGTAGCTTGTGCCACTCGGCCGAATGGACTTTTTCCACTCGGCCGAGGGTGGCGAAGCCACTCGGCCGAGTCGTAAGCAACAAGGAGTTTTTAAAATAATTTCTTTACGATTACTCGGCCGAGCGACATAGCCACTCGGCCGAGTCGTAACTAATCCTATATAAGCAGACGCGGGCTCGGCGTGGAATACGATGCGTCAAATTTCTTCGATCGCCTGAACCTGCGCCCGTTCGACCCTCCCTCGCCAGTTGCCGCTTTCCACTCGCCTGACCGCCGCCTCGACCGCCCGACCGCCGGCGGCCGAGCGCCGACCGTCGACCGCCCGAGTACCCCGACCGTCGGTAACTCCCTCACCGCCGGCCGACCTCCGGTAACCCCTATTACGCCCGTTTTCTCCATTTTCTCGTATTTTTGATGATCCGTGCACTAATCGAGCCCCTAAATCAAATTAATCTCTTTATCTATCTATTATACCCCTAACCCCCCATGTATTTTGAACTTCACACGCTGATATTCTTGTTTGATGTGTAGGCTATCTTGGGGAGCTTAGGGAAGCTTAGGGGAGCCTCCAGGGCACGCTTTTGGCTTAGTGGAGGTGGCATCTTCGCACGCATCCGCTGTTTGGCTCTCGCGGCGTGTTCAGGTACCATCGTTCCATTTATTTTAGCACGCCGCGTTTTACTTGTTGGGTGAGCACTCAGGGCGCACATGCCGCCCCACACACGACCACGCACTCGGGGAGCTTCCGCCAAGCGGAAGTGACCGGATGAGCCTGGCCCCTCCCAAGAGGTGGAGGACTCTCCACCGCCTACACCACCTCACCCCACACAGCCACAACCTGCCGACCCAGTCCACCCACAGCCACCACCTGCTCCTATCGTCGGGCCGCTGGGTATTACGTTCCGAGACGACGCACATCGCATCGCTTTGAGCGTATCTCCCAGTGCTCGATAGTGCCCTCTAGGTTCGCACACCTTGCTGACCTAGACCACCTGGAGGTACTTGAGGGGATGCTCACGTTGTACGACAACGTGGGTTGGCGAGACTATCTTTCTGTGTCGACGGACACCTACGTCCGTCTGACACTCGAGGTGCTCAGCTCGATCGCCCGGACCGCTAAGGGATGCTCCTTCCGACTTATGGATCGAGAGTGTCAGATCACTCTCGATATGCTTCGAGCGTTCTTTCAGTGGCCTGTTGTCCCCACACCCGACCGAGCCTACGCCCCCACACACATCCCTCCCCCATCCTTCGATTCACACGCCTTCTGGGCCCGGATCACAGGTTTACCACCGGCCTTTGACCCTAGTAGGGCCAAGGCCTCGGCCATAGTCCACCCCTGCCTCCGCATAGCACAGCGCCTTATGGCGACCACCTTTCTGGCGAGGTACGAGCCTGGGACAATGTCTACGCCCGAGCTCTATATGCTCTACGCGATGACTCGCCCCAGAGTTCTTGATAGGGATGGAGTTACGTTGGTCCCCGCCGTTGAGATAGACGTCGCTAGCTGGGTTTTAGACCGCATCATCGTATCGGTGGGCGCTCGCTCTCTGATATGTTGCGGCGGCCTGATCACCCTGCTAGCCCTGATGACCGACGAGGACCTTCCGGCTGACCTGCGACGAGCCCCGGGCCCCACTGCATTATCTATAGACGTCATGGCCCGGATGAAGATGCTTCGTCTGCATGGCCAGTGGCACTGGGTTTTGTTGCACGGTCCGTACGGTGCTGACTACATGATCCTTCCGAGCCCCGCTCGGACACACTTAGGACCAGCACACGACGACTGGCTTCCGACGATGGATCTCCTGATCCCCGCCGCCTACGTGCTAGAGGCCGAGGGAGCTGAGCCTGCACCACCTGCACACCCTGCACTGCCAGCTGACCCTGTGTTCCCTCAGCCTGAGCCTGCACTTTCTGCCGCTCCCGACACTTCTGTCCCCACTTCTGCCAGTGTCGGGAGTACACTTGCTGAGCCTACGCCCACCACGTCTACCACTGCCACCACCACTGATGTACCCTTGTCGGTTGCGCCACTCACCTCTTTGCTACCCGAGCGTCCACCCACCATACTTGAGAGCGGCGAGCCTTCTTTCGCTGCTGTCGTGGAGACCATGGCCAGTATGATCTCCGCTGGGATTTCACCTTTTGGACCCCACACTTCCTCCCCATCGGTTGACCCTTCTGTCTCCACCGTAGCTGTTCTATCTGAGAGCGTCGTGACGTCTGTCCCCACGTTTGTGTCACTGACCTCTCTTGCCACATCGTCACCGATTCTGTCTTCCACTCCCACTGCTGCTGCTTCCACCTCACACCAGCCTGCGTCCCAGCCTCGCACCGAGGCTGGGCATCCACTAGTGAGCACAACACCCGTACCACCCATGCCTACTGTCCCAATCACCTACACCGCCCGTATTAGACAGCCCCGACCAGCTCAGCCTAGACCTGTCCGTCCCTCCACTCCACCACCCCCTGACGCCTTAGTTCAGAGCGTTCATGCTCTAGAGGGGGAGTTGAGTGGACTCCAGGGTGATTTTAGGGCTTTGTCTTCCACAGTCACCGCCATGCAGCACCGCCTCGAGCTACTTCCCAGCATTCACTATTGATTGACCCAGATTCTCGAGCGACTGCCACGACCACCACCCACCCAGCAGACTGTACCATGACCACCACCCCCCCACCTCTGCCTCAGGACGGAGATGGCGCAACACCACCAGCTTAGGCACACCCTTGATGCCTCCGATTTTTTGTCGATATGATGCCCATTCTCTACTTGGTCCTGATGATTTCTGCCTACCCCCCCTCCCCTCGCTATTTTGTCCACATTTTGATCATATCATTCTATATCCTTTTTTCGGGAGTGAGGGAGAGTATTTTTGGTGACACACACATTTTTGCATCACTCTTGTCCTTGCATGCATCACATTCGCATCATATTTTTCATTTTGTTATTTTTATTTCTTTTTATCATGCATGCATGCATACCCACCCCCCTCCCATTACACGTCTCTCGGTGTGCCACACGTCGCACATTGAGGACACTGTGCACTTTAGCTTGGGGGAGTGAGTTCTCACGCTTTTTGCTTTTGTCACCCTTTATTTTTAGTTTACCCACGTTTTTCCACTTTATCACTCACTTTTTCATCACATTTTTATTTTTTTACCATGCATCACGTTTTTCTTATTTTTCTTGTGTGTTGCATTGTAAATAGTTTTTATTTTCGTTTATCTTTATTTCTTTCATCTTTTGCTAGAGATGACTTTTCTGTGATGATGATGACGTGGTGTTAGCTTTTCTTTATATGCATGCTATATTTGTCATGTCATAGCCTCTTATTTATGATATCATATGCTATGTTCTGCTTTGCATTTAGAAATAGTAACCCACTCTCTTTTGGTGTATAAAAATGGATGAAATTCTATTATTAGCTGATGTCTGATGATTCATATGTATGTTATCGTAGAAAACACACCAAGATTCACGCATTGATGCTTATATCTGGAGTACTGCTTTCCTTTCTCTCATATCACTTCTTATTGCATGACTTGAACTTTTCACTTCGGGTTGATTGAATTGTTGCTAGCAATGACAAATCTGGATTAGTTTACTTTTTGAGATTAAACTGAGTAGATTATATTACCCTGCTGAAGTTGTCATGCACGTCCTATAGAGTGAACTGAGAGATACATTTATTTCTTTCTCCACATATCTTGAACATTATTTCTCTATTTTAAATTCATTGGTGAATCTCCCCTTAGCGATTCTATTATTGGCATTCCCCCATTATTAAAATCACATGCTCCAAATTCCCTGAAATCCAAAGAAAACAAATACTTGTATATCCTTCTCTTTGATTTGGGATCATTGTGTATATATGCTATTGAAAAAAAAGGAAAAAAAGAAAAAAAAGGAAAAAGAAAAAGATTTGACAATAAGAAAAGAAAAGAGAAAAGTAGTTCGAAAACGATCCCATCTCATATACTTTGTCTCTTTCTTCCCTCTTGTGTTTTATTTTTGACTTTTGGAGCTTCATAAAAATGGGGATGTAAATATCGTTTTATATATGCCACCACGCTTATAAATAAGCTTGGGGGAGAGAATCCAATGATGTGTGAGAGAGTGACTACTTGACGGTGCATGACGACCTAGGCTAAGTAATATTTTATACGCGGTGAGATTGCTAAAGTTTCACGAAATCCAGAAATCTACGCTTAGCATTCATTTCATGAAAATCGCATTTTTTTTCTATTCTTACTACTCTATCGTGTGATATCTCTTATACTCCCTATAGAAAGCATTCAATTGAAAAGTGTGTGATCTACGATATTGTATACCGCTTTAGATGCTTCAGACGATGTTAATCTTAGAATTATTCCATTTTTCATGCTATATCGATATTCTTGGGTTTTCTATTTCAAATGCATCATTATACTATGGTATCAAAATAAAAGACTTTGACATGTGTTTTATATTCGATGCATGCTATATGAGTAAGCAAAACCCACGTCCTCAGAAAAACGATCTAGCAACTTCCCTCTTCGTTTTCTATTTTGTTTTTCGTTTTCCGTTTTCCGCCTTTCGGCCGTTTTCTTTATCTTTATCCACCGGGTTTGCTTTTTTACTTATCTTCCTCGAGGACGAGTAAGAGGTAAGCTTGGGGGATTTTGATCACTCCATATTTTACACCTTTTTCTGCATGTTTGAATGCCATTTTGATCTCTCAAATCGTGTTTTTCGCGTTTATTCGACAATATTGCGATGCTTTTCACGATTTGTTGTTTTTGTCGTATTTCAGGAGATTTGGAGCGATTTGGAGTGATTCTGAGATGCACCCACTCCGGAGTGTCACCGACGACTCTCTTGGGGGGTATTTTGCTGTTGGAGAGGAGTGGAAGGAGAAAGAATGGCGTAGGAGCGACGAGGAGGCGAAGATATGAAGTTTGGGCATTTTTAGCACTTCACTCGGCCGAGTGAAGGAGTCACTCGGCCGACCATAGGAAGCCCGCTCGGCCGGCCAGATCGGACACGCAACAGAGCAATATCAGCGTGCACTCGGCCGAGCATCACCAAGCCACTCGGCCGAGCACCGAGTCACCCATCGCCCGAGTGGAGCCAAGACGACGGCATCAAAAATCACCAACTCTCTGTTTTCCGTCAGTCTGCTCCGATGACTGACTCGGCCGAGTGGAGAAAGACGGTCCGCCCGAGTGACTACCGACGTCCGCTCGAGTGACCTCCGAGGAGACGACCCCCGAGACCCCCAACTCTCTGTTTTTGTACTGGGTTCGTCACTCGGCCGAGTGAGCTGCGCTGCCTGTAGCGAAAACTGCAGATTTGAGGCTGCGCAGAGGCATTTTCGTCAGGGGTTTTTGGGCGATTTTGGGGGGTATTTAACCCCAGTTTTTAACCTAGTTTAAGAGAGCTTTTTTAGAACTTTTTGCAGATTTTTAGATTAACTTTTTAGGGATTAGATTTAGCTTGAAGGGAGGAGAGAAAAGTGAGATTTTGTTGGATGCTACCTTGTTCTTCATTGGTTTGTATTTCTCTCCCTCAAAAACTCAATTTTTATTGATATTATGAATATTGCTATGAATTCCATGGATTTTATTTGCGATTTTCTATTGCACTCTATTATGAATTGTGAGTAGTTCATCGTCTTAGGGCGTAGGGATGAACCATACGAGCCCAATTTCGAAATTGTGATGAATTGGTAAAACTATTGCTAGGATTGATTAGGGGTAGTTTGGGATTGCTATAATACGAATAGCTAGGGATTCATATCGATTGGGATTTGCAAGAGATTGGATCCCAATTCGATAGGAAGCCCTAGATGTTCGAATTGGGTTGCAATTGAATTCCTCCGGAATCGATTTGTAAGAGATTGGACCGAAACTAGGGTTTTTCGATTGCAATTCTATACCAATACTCATTTAAAAGAGATTGGATGGGTAGGAACTATCCCAACCTTGGTCGTAGCTCGAGTTTGCACGAGAGTGGGCTCGAGATACGATTGAACGATGATGTTGTTCTTCACGCTAGTTTGCCTAGGTTAGGGTTTGCAAGAGATTGGACCCTACCCTAGGTTGGCTATAGACCGGCAATAGCGCGAGAGCGTGAGCTTGGTTCCAAATTTAGTTGCAACTAGTTCACCCAAATTTCAAGTCTAGCAATTGTGAAACCTACGAGTCACAATGATGAGATACGGTAAGTAGCGGGGATTCCCTATCCCCTAAGCGTTTTTATTAATTTGTTAATCCCTTTATACATTTAAATGACTGTGACCGCACATTGCGAACATTCTCCCGACTTTTCCTATTGCCAGGTGATTCGAAGAAGACACTGTTATTAGGCCTCCATGTGTTCGATACCCGCTCGCCGCTACACCGTGCGCTTGCGGTAAGACTACGATCGTCGCCGCTCCGGGACGTGTATCCGTGGCGCTGTCAATACTCTTGTCCAAATTCTATTATCCAATCTCTTGTCCAATTTCTCTTATCTGATTTCTCTTGATAACATCCCTATTTTATAGAATAGATGTATATGTATATGTTTGTATGTATATGTATATATGTATGTATATATATGTATGTATATACTCTTGTCCATATTCTCTTGTCCATATTCTCTTATCCAATTTCTCTTGATAACATCCCTATTTTATAGAATAGGATGTATATGTATGTATGTATATGTATGTATGTATGTATATGTATGTATGTATGTATATATATGTATGTAGATACTCTTGTCCAAATTCTCTTTTATATATATTCTCTTGTCCAAATTCTATTGTCCAATTTCTCTTGATAACATCTCTATTTTATAGAATAGATATATGTATATATATGTATGTATATACTCTTGTCCAATTTCTCTTGTCCAATTTCTCTTATCCAATTTCTCTTGATAACATCCCTATTTTATAGAATAGACTAGTCATAACTCGTGCCCCTAGGGCACGGTTCATTAACGAAATCCACCTGACAAAATCTTAGATCCCAAAATTTAGCTCATCCAAAGCAATTTAATTCCTCCTAAAAATCTTAGTTCCTTACAAAATTTAGTACCCTACAAATTTAGTTCCACTCTAAAATTTGGTATACTTCAAAAATACCAGGAAAACATTGCAAGCCGTGTGTGAAAGATTCTATAAATTTCAACTTTCCTTGGGACATGCTACAGTAAAATATCTTCCCTTAAAAATTTCAGCTTCATTCAAAATCTTCAGCCTAAAAGTTTAACCTCTACAAAGGTTGTAAATGCAATAGATTGTGGGTAATATGGACTAATTTATAATACCGATTTGCATCATACACCTTAAGAAACATAGGCACCTGTGTGCATTAACTATGTAGATAATGGTATACAATTTATATACCACTTGTGATTACCGTACATAAGAATCAGATTTCCTATATATTTCTATCATCTGCTTTCATATCAAAAGATGATTTTTCTACGACAAAAAATAGCATATTGTTTATTTCGATAATGACAACAAAATTAAAAAAAAATGAACAAAACATTACTGAAATCATACCCCAAGCTTTGGCAATGTGGCTCTAGTGGATGAGGTGATGTTAATGACTTGGCGTTGATGAAGAAGGCAGATGAGGTGACATAGCTCAAGTGCAAGTGAGACCAAACAAACTTAAACAAAACTAAAATGAATAGGTTGAGACTAAATAATACGCGACACGGCGCTTACGCGAGTAAGACCAAACAAAGCTTAAAAAACTAAAATGAATATGTTGATATTGCAATAATAAACACTGAGCGGAATGCTCATACCTGCAAAAAAAGAACATGTGATTAGTTTTTTCCCAAAAAATGAGATGAACATGAGAACATGTTTTTATAACTGAACAATCAATGTTAAGGGCAAAAATATGACTCATAAATGTATTGCTTATAATTTGGTAAAAAATGTATGGAATTTGGTACAAATAAAGCAGGACTCCATTGGGGGAAGCTAATATAATTTCTACACATATCACTTAAAAGTCTATCACATGTCATTCTGTATGGTGCAATCTATCTGTAAGATAGAGGGGGTTCAATCTTCAGTGCAATACTCTAACTACGTCTAAAATTCATTGGCAGCCTACAATTCAGTGTTCCAAAATATTGCAAACTACTTGAGATATAATTCTTTCTTTATATAGATAAATATCAATATCAATGGCAAACCCGCAAGAATGTGAATGGAAAACCGTGAGCTGTTGATCATCACAGTACAACTTCCAATTCTCCTTACCTCCATTCCTGATCCACCTCCACTTTTATTGACATGTTCGCCGCCCAACCTGTCTGATGGCATGGGGCTTACAAATGACAACACCCTCACCCGTTGTTGCATCCCCTCGACACAATCCTATACCCACCTCATACTCCTTATGAATCTCCACCCATGCATCATCGACCATCTTCCGGTAGCAGATAATTTGTGAAAACACGGCTTTATTATGGCATTAGCTGTTACTTAAAACCTCTTAAGTATCCTAACCAACTAAAGTAAAAATATCTACCAAGTAAAGCACACAAATTCATTTTGAGTCTAATTAAAATAACAGAATGAATAATTTTTGAAAATCCATATGAATTCCAAATGAAACTAACCAATAATATGGTAAAAAAACAAAAGGCATATAACTCCATCAGTTGCAATTTGTGATGAAATTAACCAAACCAACAACATGGGTATATTAAAACAGATAAATAAGGCAGAACTTTCATGATTCTTTGTAAATATCAAAATTTTAAACAATACATAGATGCCCAAAGTTCATTAAAAATGGAAAGATCTGCAATTTTTGGGTCAATGAAAGCTCTTTATAACTAATAGTTGAAGTCTTGATCCTCTGAGTTCTTTCCCATCTATCTTTCTTTGCATCAAGATGAACCTATCAACCAACTGAAAATAAGATGAAATACTTGGAACTAATCAAATCGTAGCTCTGAATTAAACAGAGGAAGACGATCAAGAGTTACCAAATTCCAGCAGAGAAACCTTCTCCTTATGATCACATAGCCCGCAAAAGAGCAGAAGCCACCAGGTGGAATCCGAAAGCCAGAGGCATATACGGTGATGAAATCTGAAAGCAAGCGGCCGAGATCTGAGAACGACGCTGCGAGATTCGCACAGCTAGTTTCGATATTGGACTTGCAAAAGATTGAATGATGTTCAATAATAGCATCTTTTAATTGGACTCAAAATACATTAGAACACATGGACCATTTCAATTTCTTCTCACCTAAAATTCCCAGTATCAGAAAGCATGTAATATTGGCAGCCAAATAACCTAGCTTTATGCTCAATTTATAGGGAATTAAATTGAGCATTGAAACAGAATATAGGATGCGGGAAGTCAGTGCTCAAATCTATAAATCCCATCTGGCATCTCTCTCTGCTCCTCTCAAAGCGCGTGAGAACAGCTCGAAAGCCGAAGATGACGGAGACACCGATGTACTTGATGTGCGGTTGATTCTTCCTACAACGTGGAACAAAAGAAAAATGACAGGTATTGGAAGGGGGAGAATCTTAAAAACAATTTATAGAGAATCTTAGAAACAAAAGAAAAATGACAGGTAGGGATGAGTACTTGTGCATTTGGGAGTCTGGGACTTGTAGACTTTGTACAGATTCTCGCCGTTTTGGAAGGCGGTTCGACCTATCTGAGGAGGGTTATTCCTTTTTCTAAACCAAAATTAAACACAGATCCATTCAGATTCAAACAAAATTTGTGAACGAAATAAAAAGGCCCAAACATATCAAAAACAGATCCGATCAAAAGCGGAAACATTTCAAATACCCTAAGCAGATCGCAAAAGGAAGGATGAAAGAGGAGGGTTTGAGGCCGTACCAAAAGGATGATGGAAGTCTTGCAAGCAGGTGCATGCTCCGGAGTTGAGGGTTTGAGGCTGTAAAGAGGTGACTTCTCCTGGATTGAGGGTTTGAGCATGCTCCGGGGTTGAGGTTGAGGGATGAAGAGGCCTTTTTGATACATATGGATGAAGAGGCAGAGATATTGAGCGGTTCTCTCCTCCAAACGTGGGTTGGAAAGTGTGTCGTGTGTCGGAGAACACGTGTTGCGGTTGCCCCATATTTTGTTTTTTGTTTTTTTATAAACGTGTGTTGCGGTTGTCCTAGTCAAATTTTTGCCGCTATGTAGGACAAAGATTTTGTCCTAGTCATACTTTTACCGCCACGTAGGACAAAGTCGTGAATTGTATTATAGATGTATGTATATTATATATGTTTATATATGTATATGTATATATGTATATGTATATATGTATGTTTATATATGTATGTATATACTCTTGTCCAAATTCTCTTATCTAATTTCTCTTATCCAATTTCTCTTGACAACATCCCTATTTTATAGAATAGATGTATGCATATGTATGTATGTATATGTATATATGTATGTTTAAATATGTATGTATATACTCATGTCCAAATTCTCTTATCCAAATTCTCTTGTCCAATTTCTCTTGATAACATCCCTATTTTATAGAATAGATATATGTATATGTATATATGTATGTTTATATATGTATATATATACTCTTGTCCAAATTCTCTTATCCAATTTCTCTTGTCCAATTTCTCTTGATAACATCCATATTTTATATGTATGCATAAGTATGTATGTATATGTATGTATGCATAAATATGTATATGTATGTATGTATATGTATGTATGCATATTTATATATGTACTAGTCATAACCCGTGCCCGTAGGGCACGGTTCGGTTAAGATATTCTTCCTTCAAAATCTTAAATCCCCTAATTGTAAACAAACAATAAATAAAGTGCAATAACTATTATTTGATTCCACCAAAAATTTTAGTTCTCCCAAAGTTTTGTACTCTCCAAAAATTTTAGTTCGCCCAAAAATTTAGTGCCCCAAAAATTTTTGGTCCTCCAACATGTAGTTCTCTACAGATTTAGTTCTTCCATAAGTTTAGGATTTCCCCCAAAATGTTCACAAACTCTCATCCTGCCCATTGACTCTCAGGATTTAATCATCATGTTAAGACATTTGATCTTCCTATTGAGACATTTATTTATAGTGCATGCATTGTTCTGCTTGATATAGTTTTCTTTCAATTTGATCATCCTGTTGAAACTGTGCTCTTTTAATTTAAGTGTGTGAAAGACATGTTGTATATCAATTGCTTACATTGCGGCATACTTCTTTAGTTGTTATCTCTATCGCAAGTCACAGTTCTCTCAGTCATTTGTAATGTAAGTTTTCCATGTCATTGCTAATTATGTATGGTTTCATTCAGTTGTCTAACAAATGTTAATCATCCCATATGTTGCTCTTGACTAATTAAGCTTTTGACGACATCGAATGGAGACTCACTTGCTAAAGCCCATCATCTTAATAAGTAAAGGTCATTGCATATATTAGGACGAAAGCTGCATATTCTTTGGGTACATTCGATGTTTGCAATGTGTATTATTTATGAGGTTATTGATTGTGTAAATATTCATTTCCCTTATTATCCTGTCATAATCCTTCTTTTCTACCAGATTGAAAGGCTTAATATCATAAATGAGTTACCTATTATCTTTTATAGTATACCAATGGTTGGAATGTTCTAACTCTAAAACCCTTTGTGCCAATTAGTAAATAGTCATTAGGCTTATGGTTATTTTTTTGAAGGGTATTAGGCTTATGATTTATTTGAAAACTTTTTTTAATCATTTTGTTACTACGACACTCTGCTCTCTTCTTAGAAATAGTATTCAACACTTTTTAACAATGGAATAAACTAATCCACTTTTTTCTCTTGAGAGCATTAGATCACAATTCAGTCATCATTGCTGATGTCCTACCGATGAGACTCTTGATTCCATATTCAGCATTGAGACACCTCGAAGATCTATTTCCCAATGGATTTGCCTAGCAAGCTTATGGAGTTCGTAGCCCCTCAATGTTGCAGAGAATAACACAATATGAATGTGTCATCATTTTGGATCATGTACAAACTATCACTAATACAATAACATGTAAATGTTTATACACAGCAGTAAATTCTTATACACCTTAATGTTGTAGAGAACAACACAACATGGATGTATCATCATTTTGGAATCATGTACAAACTATCAATGATATAGAAACCTAATTTTTATACGTAATGGTAAATGCTTGTACACCTCAATGTTGAAGAGACATGCTTCCAATGTTTACACACACAAAAATAATGATGTAAAACATTTAAATGTTTTGTGCAGATGATGCAATAAACATGTAAACCTCAATGTTGCAAAGCCTAGCAGTTTGCCCTCTTTACAGCCACAGCCATGCAGCATGCCTTGTCTCTTCCTGCTTCCTTATCAATTCAAACACCTAAAACCAACAAAGAAAAAAATCAACTTTACCATCAAATTAAAGCAATATGTAGATTTAAGCAAAAAAATCAACTTTGCAAGAACAATTAAAACAATCCACAGATTTAAATAACTTTGTAATCACAATTAAAAAATCAACTTTGCAATCACAATTAATACAATTTCAATTGGATCACTTCCAAATCTCTGGGCTAAGAAGAGAATCAAAAATTAGAGAAAAAGTGATCATAACATTTTTCAACTTGAAGCAAATTATATATCACATATCTAAGTTGCAACTAATTCCCGATACATGCCAACTTTCAAATAGCAAGTCGACATAAATTCAGATACTTAACTAAGATTTGTATTGCATGTTACAATTTTCAACTTGAAGCAAACTGCCCACAGATTTAAGATGAAACATATAACCAAGACTATCAAGCATCCACGCATTGGCATAAAGCTTCCTACATATAGCTCGTGGTTATGAATGTAAATTTCACATGCCCATCAAGTCCTGACAGCCATCGACCAAGATATCAGCATGCTACATATAGCACGTGGATCTGAATGTGAATTGGCATAAAGCTGCAACAACCGATCCAAATAAATTATAATCTCTTCAAAATTCAATATAAAGACATTAATAAGATATCAATTAAGAGTTGTAAAATACATTGTGGAGAGGTCATAGCCAACAACCTTCAATAACGCTAAAGCACATCCTGCTCATTATAGGTATCCATAATAAAAGTAAGAACTTTTCCAGCCCAGTTAATACATTTGCATTAGCTTGTCTGGCTACTGAGAATTCTTACCCACAAAGCCCCTAAATATTCTAGTTCCATTTGCAATTTCTCAAGTAGAACTATACCTTTCTCTGACAAATCAAATTAAAAGAGATGCTTTTTTCAATGTTTCCGTGTATTTCTCTAGGAAGTTGGCAGCAAGATGGAAAAGTTCTCAAGAACTTGGAGATGACCGCATCCTCTAATCAATTCTATCGACATGAAGCAGCTGGATCCTAATTTCATGTGGATACTTCTTGATGTTGGACTGGATGAAACCTCGGTCTTTTGGTCTCCTGGGTTTCATGGTTTTGGCTTGTAAAAACTTTCTGTTTTCTTCATTTCATAAACCATGTACATATTTATGGTTGGTATATATCTCGTTTGTGTTGTATTCCCTGCTGTGAAAGAAGTTGTTCGTACTTTGGAATGAATTGCATTGTTATCGCTTGATTCGGACTTGGGTTTGCTCATAATAAGAAAGAATTGTGATTGCATGGATTGCATTGTTTTATGCTGCATAAGTTGCTGATAGGAATACATTTTCATATGCAACTTGTTTTTTGGATGCCAACATGAACCTGTGTTTGCCATGAGCAGACCTGAACAATTACAAAAAAAATCATATTACTCAGAAAGCCCCTAAATACAACTACAACAAAAATGGACTTTGCATATCAGCATTGTAACCGTCATGGGAATTTGCATATCCATCAAACTCATCTCAAATCCGATGCTGAAACCAGAGTGACCGATCCATGCCTGCATTACTGCGTATATCCAGATAACATTCTTGTTGTTCTCGGGGCAGACCTAGTTCCTCCATCCTACAATAGTTTTTCCTGAATTTGTTAACATTCACAAACTTCCCGAAATGTTACACAACTGCAAAGTATGCATCAAAATGACCTGGTGCTGATTTTATCAATGTGCTCCTTGCCGAAATGTTGCTTCCCCTTATTAGCACCTCAACCTGTAAATAGAAGCAAGTGAGTTCTAAGCATAAAATCTATAGAAATTTGAATAGCATTCAGTAAATAAGAATATGTAAAGAAGTTATTGTCATAGCAAGAACCAATCATAAAGTTGTTCTCTGGCCAATCATCAAAGATAGTCATTAGCCATAGCAAGAGCATAGGAATATGTAAAGAAGTTATAGTCTGCATTCAGCAACTATAACCTGAATGCAGACCCTGAATGCTGAATGCACCCTTTTGACACCATGTTCTGTCCAATAGCATCGCCAATGCTGCAACTGAATCTCATGTCGATGTTCCTCCGTGCAAGTGAGCATTGGATTCCTTGGAGCTGAGCAAATCTGCTGGACATGAATGAAAAGAGTATCAAATACCCAATGCACATTTCCAAATTTGCAGGAAGAAATTGCATATAGAGCATGATACCGATTAGTGCAGAAAGACAGCATGAACATGAAACTAACATTATCATTTTCAAAGAAAATATGACAATATTCTGCGAAATAGAAACAAAAATCCATACAAATATAGAAGAAGACAGCTTAGAAAGTAAATCAACTTTTACAATGATCAAAAGGGTAGTAAACATCCATATACCATAATCAACTAACCGACTATCCAAATATCATGGTGCAATATCCAGAAACAACGCCAGCTAAGGGGAGAAAAATTAATTTTGTGAAAGAGAAATAAACCAATTAGGAAATAAATAGAGATTGCCCCCAAAAAAGCGCAAGCTAAATCCTTGCCCTCTGCTGTCAATTGAGGTGACGTCCCTATCACCCAATCCTAAAAATCAAAAAATCAAAAATCAGAACAAACCCATTTACAGGAGACCAAATGGAGAGACACATGAGAGTAAACTTGGAAAAGATTGCAACTTTGAAATCAAGGACGAAAACAGTTGCAATCTTTGTTCCAACCTGAATTTCTTACCAAATCTGATAAAAATTAAGATGTTTTGCTGGTCATCTTCGGATCCTTCTATTTATAGGCTCAAGGAAGATCTAGGATATCTCACAAAATATTAAAGACAGCATTATACTTCAATCAACTAAATGTCAATTGAGTTCTAACCATTACAAATCACATCAGAACTTTTGTTTAGAAGATATTAACATTGTATTGAAACTGGAGGCTCTATGTAACGTAAAAACATCGTGTGAAAAACTAAGCTGTCATCATTTCAGATTCTCAGCTTCTCAGATCTGAATTCTTTGTTGAATGACATTGGAATTAGTACTAATGTGAAACCTTTTCTTTCGGCTCTTGATGTGTGATGTGTGCAAACTGGAAAGTTGAATTGCAAAGATGAAACCTTAGTTAAATACGTGTAAGCAAATGACTGATTCACATTACTGTTTGACTTTTGATGCCAATTCACGTTATAAAATGGAAAGTTTGCTTGCTTAATTAAAAGCTGAAGCCAGCCAAGATGAACTAAATACTACCAAAGGTTAGAAAAATATGTAGGGTAGCAGCAAATTTAGTTTCAGGAGTCAGGTGACGTATCACATGACTCTTTAAACATTGTGATGGCAATAAGCGAGTTCATTAGTCAATTTAGCTTCACATGATCAACCACTTTTGATTTGTAGCATATACTAAAAAGATCATAGATTTAAAGTGTAAAAGTAACCTTTATGTTAAACAAACATTGTGAGGTTGATCAAATTAAGTCTTAAACTTCTAATATACGTAAATGTGTCCATGGTTCGTCAAGAAGGCAGCTTGGTGTAATGCTTAAATCTAATCCACATTAGCAAATATCATATGAGTAATTGCAGTATGTACAATTGGTTAACAAATGATTGGGAAATTTTAACATGACATTTATGTATTACATTTTTATCATATGGAATTTTTTTGAAATGAAGAGATAGTGAGTAGAGGAAGGACCTGGATAGTGTGGTTTTTGAGGAAAGGATGATCAAAGAACCGCTGATGAGAGACATAAACATAGTCTATGATATCTCCATCTGGGCTTCTACATTTCATACAAACAAAAATTTTTATTAATATGAAAAAAAATTGAGCAATAGATAATTATCATTGCAACATAGAAAGAAGAAAAAAAATCATCTTTGATGAAAAATGTACATGGAATTGCAACTTTGAATAATGACCACATGAGTAAATCTTATGGGAAGTGGATTTTGTGAGTAAAGACAAAGGATAAGAAAAGTAGGAATTGTAAAGAAAAAGAGACATTTTAAACCCCAAAAAATTGGGAATTTAGGGACCTGACCTAAATGGACTTGACAGCAGGCTTATGCCGCTTGAGGTGCTTGCAGGTTTCAGACATCGTATTTAAAAAATAATTTCAAATGTTAATTCTGAGCCAAAACAAACCCTTTTCCATTAAAATCATGCCCGGGCAGCTAAAATCAATTTTGCACATCAAATGAATTTTTCACATTAAGGTAGGGGGTTAATTTTAGTGAATTTTTCACATCAAATGATGAATTCAATCTGACAAAAAAATTCACAAAGTAAAACGTAATCAACGAATATTTAGACACATTCAACCCGAGAGACATAAACATTACTTAATGTATGCCAACTTGCAGGGAACATATGAATGAATTAGTATTTGAGAATGATATCATAATAATCAGTTTCAAAGATAAAAATCAAACATCCTACTTGAAACGCCTATACTTGAACCATACAAACCATAAAATATAAGCTGGTAGATCTCAATCTTAGAAACCTCCTGCATTGTAAAATAGTTCAAAGGTCTCATTAATACTTGTTACACTAAATAGCATTGGACGTACAGAAAAGATGTCTTTGCACTACAAATAACAAACTGATGTCTTGGCCCTGATATTTGAGCACATAACCTGGACTTATCATAAATGTTTAAATTGAAAGAGAACTTAATACACAAAGCATAGATGTTTTCTTAATCTTACTCTTACACGTATTTCGGAGCGAGCTACTCGTGCTATCATGATTTTTTGACCCAATTTATCTGGACTTATGTTAATATGAGAGATTCAATTAGATTGAATTAGATGGTTCGGATGTGACAACATCTCTTTCTCAGGAAATTGATAGCTTCCTACCATGATCTGATCACAAAGAATCAACCATTTTAACAATTTGTAGGATGGTTACATTTTTAAAAAAAGACATACCTGTTAAAATTAGAGGAACTAATTCTATCTTCCGATACATTATGAAGCAATGAGAATGAACAGAAAACAAATTGAAATGAAAGATGCATATTGTTATTTATGACCACTTTTATTTGTGAACGGAAATAGAAATGGACATCGACAGAAAATGTAAGATGCGCACAAATTGAAATGAAAGATGCTCACTTCCAATAAATATTCTGACAAAGGGGGTTGACAGAAAATGACATTAGAACACCTGCACCCTTACTGCAATGACTTAATCCTTGCCGATTTGGACACATTATGTGTGAACACAAATTGAAATGGACATCGACAGAAAATGAAAGATGCTCACTTCCAACAAATATTCTAACAAAGGGGGTTGACAGAAAATGACATTAGAACTCGTGCACCTTTGCTGAAAATGATCCTAAACATCAAAATAAGAACAAATATCAATCAAATCATTATTCTAACAAACTTATTAGACAACTAAGAACCAGCTTCTTAATGGACACTCTGTGACAAACAAATAGCCATATATGATTTGAAACATAAAAATAATATAGTGCACGGATGAAGATTTATGTGGAACAATTAGAGGGGCCTCAGTGGCAGTCACTTTGATTGCTCGACGACTCTTCCACTCGATATCATATACGATTTAGGAGAACAACAACAATTTTCTTATACAAAAAGAAAAAGAGCAGCGAATATACATGCTATTTAGAACAAAAAAAATATCGCTAACAGGCAGTGGATTGCCAGCTTTGTGATACCTTGGATGTTGTCGCAGATAACTTTCCGATGGCGCTTCTCTCTGCCCTTCCCCAATCTCTTTCATCCCTTTCATCCCTTTCCATGCCCAAACATTTACCTCACCCTGTACTCGATTGAAAAGGTTACTTTCAATGTGGAACCTAAAAGATGCAAGAGGGACAAATAAATGGGTTGAAATAGTCATCTCATGATATATTAAGCATTTCTTTGTCAATCACAAAAATGTGCATACACCCAGATAAATGCATATACAAAGTATCCCATCTTAGATTAATCTATAGACCTCCTATACTAAACACTCCTAAATGTAATAGTGTGTGAACTCTTGAATTGTTTGACTACATGCTAATCTCAAATACACGAACCACAAAAATCACAGATGGATTGCATCTTAAAACAATTCACAAAGAAAAGAAAAGGAAATCGTGTGTTATTATTGCTAAAATGTCTGGCCATACTCTAACAACAGAAAAAACATGTATCAACTTGCAACAGAATCATTAAATAAACTATCATGTCGACAACTGATGAAAGGACGGTGAAACCTAATAGACAAATCACATATGGCTATCTCTAGTTCAAGATCAAATTTTAAACAGCACATATTATCAAACCTCCAAAAAATGAAACCACTTAAGATCATTTCAGTTATTGATCAAATCTAAGATGCACTTGTTACAGTAAATATCCATCTTATATAAACAAACAACCCATTCTATTTCAGATCATTTAAAAGAGTGATCGAGACCTGCCAATTTATAGACTGGCAACTTTCTCAAAGAATTATTTCAATTTATAGATCTATCAAGCAAAAGCTTCATACATATAGTTATGTATGCATCTTGTGAATCATAATCAACCTGCATACTAATTTACGAATTTTCAATAACTTATTTTTAAACGACAAATAATTCAAAAATCCATAAAAACGCATAGCTCGGCAAAGATGTCGATTCGTTTCCGGACATTAGCCCTAGCCTCGGCGAGATCCTGCTTCACATGCACCGGTCCGATCAATTTAAACATAGTGCTCTCGTTTGAGAGATCCAATTCCTACAAAAATCAATTCAATTCGTCCTTCGATTATTTTTAAGAGGATACCATTGTCTCTATCTTATCCAACTAAAAACCTACAACCAAAGGTAGCAAATACGTCTAAAAGGGTATCCTATCTCATCATAACCAAGTCACAATTATGCATGAAGGACGCACCATCAATACTAATCGAGACAAAATATAATTGTTAACGCACCATGCAAACATTATGAACATAATATAATGTCTCTTACCAGAAGTCAGCCATTTCACTTGTAGGCACCTGAAGGTACATCGATTCATATAAAATCCTCAACGGGTCTATCTGCGGCCCAAAACAAACAAACAAATCATCATAATTAAAACCCTACATCATAAACTCTACAAAAAGAAACAGAATAAGAAGAAATTGCAGCTTATACTTCCTCTTGGGGGTCATGCCTTAGTCCATGCAAGTCGTAAACTTTACGCTCGTTTTCCTTATCATTGGAGTTTAATTCCAGCTTGACCATCTTAATCAGCTTCTTTCCTTTCTTAATCACCTTCTTGATATCTTCCTTCTTCTTATGTTGCCCCTTCTTCTTCTTCTATAAATCCAAATTCATTAAAAAAACTTAGTATCAGTTACCATAATGTACCATCCACAAATGTTACATTTAGTAGCATAAGCTGTCAAATGTTGCCAGCCAGTGCTCATATTGCAGGAAGCTAACTGAATAGAGTAAACTTGATAATTATCCATATTATACCATTATTTGCTTTTATATAGAGACAAATATCGAGACAAAATTATCAGCATGGAATGCCAATTAATAGAACTATGCCGATAGCTCACTGAATTAACAGAAATATGCCAATTAACACAAATCAGCATGGAATACCAGTATTTGATTTTATCCTAGTTTTTGACGATTCATGAATTAAATGCTTCAAATTAGTAGCTATAATATGCAAACATTATGAACATAATGTAATGTCTCTTACCCGAAGGCATCCATTTCAATTGTAGGCACTTGAAGGTACTTCGATTCAAATAAAATCCTCAACGGGTCTCTCTATGGCCCAAAACATTATCAATTAACAGAACTATGCCAATAATACTCATATTGTAGGAAGATACCAGCAAGCATGTAGTTTAGATCGCTGAATAGAGTTCACTTGATAATTGTCCATATTATACCAGTATTTTCTTTTATATAGAGACAAATATAAAGATAAATATAGAGACAACTATCAGCATGGAATGCTAATTAACAGAACTATGATGATAGCTCACTGAATTAACAGAACTATGCAAATTAACACAAATCAGCATGGTATTTGCTTTTATCATAGTTTTTGAGGATTCATGAATTAAATGCTTCAAGCAAGTAGATCACTCCGATTAACATCTCCTCATCAAAATCCCTTCGATCAAATTGGTAGGGACCAAAATTAAAATCGATACTGGAGCTTGACAACAATTGGTCCAAAATGACTTTTCTACAAAAAAATTAATGAACTTGACAACAGAGAGAGCAAGAGCAAGAAGAAGAAGAAGAAGAGAACAATGAAGTACTAATGAGACTGAAGAGAAATTCACATCAATTTATAGACCCATGAAATCCTACTGTTCATAATTTACAGAAAATCCTAAAAGAGCAACTCAACTGGAGCTTCTCCGTTGTAGCTGCTCAATGGCAGGGAGAAATGGCTTGAATGCAGCCGTTCATGCCGTTGACCCCTCTTGCCTGGATCTCACCGTCTATCGGCTCGACGACCTTGTGCGTGATGGAGGTGAAGATGAAGCGGCAGTTTTGGGGGGCAGGGATGCGGGGGGGAGAGAGAGAGAGGGAGATTACTCTCCCCACAAAGTTTGGGGGGGGCCGTGTTTAGGGCTAGGTTTTGGACAGACGGGTCAGTTATTCCCCCAGTCATGAAATACAAATTTCAAAATTTGAAATTTCAAACCAAAATTTAATTTTCAAAAAACCAAAGTTCCCCCCCAAACTTATCCAATTTCTCTTATCCAATTTTTCTTATCCAAAAACTCATCATAACATCCCTCATTTATATACCCAAATACAATTCAAACCCTTATCCAATTTCTCTTATCCAATATCTCTTATCCAAAAACTCATCATAACACCCTCACTTATATACCCCAAATACAATTCAAACCCTTATCCAATTTCTCTTATCTAAAAACTCTTATCTAATAACCCATGATAACATCCCTGTTTTATAATATAGATGTTTATATATGTATGTATATACTCTTGTCCAAATTCTCTTATCCAAATTCTCTTGTCCAATTTCACTTATCCAATTTATCTTGATAACATCCCTATTTTTTAGAATAGATATGCCAGTATATATTTAAAGCATCTATATTTGTTAGTTTCTTGTTAGTACTAGTCGTGTACTATGCTATTAGTAGCTTATGCATATGTTTGAACAGTATATCTTATTATACGTATGGAGTATATCATCTTATATAAATAATGTATGTACAAGTACATTTAATACTATTTAATTAGTTATGATTCTTTTATTCGAAACTCTATGACGCAGATATAATACACCTCTCGTTGCTATCGCCTGGACACCCTGAATCGCATCTCTTCAGGCAAGTATTTTAACGCATACTAACTTTTCAAAATATACAGTGCCTCATTATAATAATAAATCTTCGTAATGTATTGTTTAATAGCATTTGAGATAACTTAATAAACCTAGTGATATGTTGATTCGCTTGTACTATTAACATGTTGTTATCACTTTAATAATGTACATGAAATGTCATCCTTGCCGTTATCCCATTAATTGTGGAATGTACACCATAATGAAATGTAACATTGGGCCTTCGGGGCATATACGGACTATTGGGCCCTTTGGGCAAATTATGGAATATATTGAGCCCTTGTGGGCATACATTGAACTGAACAGACACACATTGACACTTTGGGGCAGGGTAGTCCATTGTAGTAGAGTGCGGAATTCGGGATTTCACCCCACCTGTAAATTCGACCGTCACTCGGATGGGGTCGGTGAGTATAGAGCCACGGGTAGCTCCCGTTGGTTTGGGTGTAATTGTTGTTTCTTCCGCCCTCAGACAATGGGCTTGTCACTAGATTAGAAGATTGAATGATACATTGTTTTACTCCTGTTGTTGCTAATATAAATGTGTAACCTGCAAAATTGTAATTACCTTGTTTACTACACTACTTGCATAACACACTTTGCCATTTTTACTATATACACCACACATTGCCGTGTTCGTTGCTTTACACACTACACTTAGCATGCCCACTGATTTACACACTACACATTGTATGCTCGCTACTTTGTACACCACACCATGCTATATTTGCACGTTCTCTTACGCTACCAAACTTTTCTTAGTTGTGCACCGTTGTGGTTCTCTCGCCTTTAAAAGCTTGACAAACTACATTGTTATATTGTCGAGGGTCCACTTGTTTCTAACATTTTTAAAACTTGCCGAGCGACCCTAGCTAATGTATATTTCCCTGTTGTCTATCTTGTAAAATATACGTCAGGTTTTAGGACAGATTTTACAGAGGAACATACCTGAGGCTGAGCTTGTTGACCAGTAGCACCAGGATGCTGAGATGCACTGCTGAGAACGACGTACTTTCGCAGCGCTGCAATAAATCTAATATTGTTGTATTTCATTCCGGGTATTTCTTTTGTGTAATTGTTGTAAAGGCCAAGCTAGGCCTTAAATTATGTACTTGTAATCTGGACTTTGAAGTTGTAATAATGGTATTGTGTTGTTCTGATATTCACAAGCAAGGACCTGCCAGGCTTAATACACAGACGCTTATTGTGCTTAAGTCAAAGAACAAAGAAAAAAGTACCTCGTCTTTGCTTTAAGCACATGCAGACTGCTCGCGTCCTTGCTCCCAAGTATAATGGGAAGCAGGACGTGACAATTTCCTTAAGTTCTGGATCCAACAAATAAATGCACGCTACCTGTCACTCACCTCTATAAGGGGCAGCTTGAACATACTGATGTTCAAAATATGTTTCTTCATACAATTTGTTGAGTCAACTCAAGGTTGTATGGAAAACAGGTTCGATCCGCAAGGTTCGAAACTTCGATCAAACTGTTTGATTCGAAGATGAGTGCACGAGCGGTACACGACCATGAATCCAAATCAGATCTTGAATCAATCAACTTGTTGAGTCAACTCAAGGTTGTGAAGTTCAAGTGTTTGGATACATTAGGTGCTTGCACAGCTAATAATTTTGTTGGGTCGTATAATATCTAAATGAGATTTAGAAAAAGAAGAAGGCACTAAGGAAAGTAAATTGAGAAAGATAGTTTTATTTATTATTAGTAAAGGTACAAGTAGGAGGAACTGAAAATGTGATATATTTGATGTCACAGTTTTAGGATAACCGTTATACAAAAGAAATAGATTGTCTATGTGTTGGAAAAGGAGTAATTGTTGTTTCTTGGACCATAGAGGACAGCTAACATTTTTGGGGAATGTCGTCACCTTGCTTCTGAAGCAATGAGAAATTTGTATAACGATAATATATTAAATGTTAATACACGAATACGCAAGTTATAAAAACTTTATCTATGGCAAAATAGACTAGGCCGTACCGATGAGAACAAACTTAACAAGTAACATAAAGAGAGTTTTGATCTCTCGTATTATGAGTCGAAAGACACTTGTAAGTCTTGTCTCAAAGGTATAATTGCCTAACACCTTCTGTGAGACAGTGGGAGAATGAGTTGGAGAACTCACGGTCTTGTACATACGGATGTATTCAGACATAAGTCTAAATTAGCCTAGATAAGTTATACTTATTTTTTTCCGATACATGTTCTTGATGAAACACAAGTCTGATAAAATAGAGTACACAGTAACAGAAGTAATTTGAACTGCTTTGATCAGATTGAAGATTCGAATACATAGCTGTATAAATCTTGTGTAATTATAAGAAAATGTGATTTTCTCTCAGGTCAAGTCTCTTAACACATTGGTGTGTTGGAGAGCATGAATCGCACTTTGTTAGACATGCTGTGATGCATGGCAAGTGGCTCTGAGTTACAATCCTCCCTCTGGATTAAGTCACATAGTAATGCCTAGGGTCTTGATAAGGTTCTATGAGGAGCTTATTAATAAGATATTCATTAAATCAATCGTTAAGAAGTTAAAGGATTACTCAAGACTCGTGAGACGAAAGAAGAGTAAGTGATCACTCCTTATTTTACACCTTTTTCTGCATGTTTTCATGACGTTTTGATCGTCCATATTGCGTTTTTCACGATTATTCGACGATATCGCGATGCTTTTCACTATTTCTTGTTTTTGTCGTATTTCAGGAGATATGGAGCGATTTGGAGCGAAAATGAGATCAAAGGAGTTTCATGCACTTCGGAGTGTCGCCCACGGCTTACTTGAAGACTTATCAGCAATAGAGGAGGAGTGGAAGAAGAATGAATTTCATAGGATCGACGAGGAGACGAAAAGGAGAAGAAAGGAGCCAAGATACAGCCCACTCGGCCGAGTAGACTACTCACTCGGCCGAGTCAGGAGCTGTACTCGGCCGAGTAAAACGGATACACATAGCAAATTTTCAACGTTTACTCGGCCGACCAAGGAAGTTTGCTCGGCCAAGTGAGAAAGCTCACTTGCCCGAGTGGTACAGAGAATTCGTCCAGAGAAGCTGCCAAGTTACTGGAATTTCTGAGGAAGCCCACTCGGCCGAGCATGGTTGCTCACTCGGCCGAGTAAAGAATCCCACTCGGCTGAGTCAGTCAGAGAGACAGACCACTGAGAATCCCGAAGTTACTGTTATTTTACATGGTTTGTCACTCAACCGAGTGACAAGGGTCACTCGGCCGAGTGACCCTCTCCGGCTGCTGTTAGGACTGCGAATTCTGGGCTGCGCAGGGGCAGTATTGTCACGATTTTTTTGGATGATTTTGGCCTGTATTTAAACCTAGTTTTAGACCTAGTTTTAGGAGAGACATGAATTATTTTTTAGAGACTTCTATTAGGATTTTGACGGCTATTCTTTTGTGAAATCTCAGCTGGAGATCATTGGCGACAACGTTGGTTTGTTCTTTCTTGTTAAAAACTCATTTTTATGAATTGTTTCTTCTTTGTAATGAATTATGCCTTGATTAATATTGTTATTTCTGAGATTTTCATGATGATTAGTGAGTAGTTCCGTCGTTCTAGGACATGGGGATGAACCCTACAGACCCGATCTTTGAATTGTGATGAATTTATAGATTTGTTGCTAGAATTGATAATGGTTAGGTTGTGATCGATTTATTACGAGTAGCTAGGAATTCATACCGATTGGGATTTGCAAGAGATTGGATCCCAATTGATAGGAAGGCCTAGATATTCGATTTAGATTAATAATTGAAATTTTGTAGATTTGGTTTGCAAGAGATAGGACCAAAAGTAGGATTTTTATTGTAAATCTATACTAATATTCGTTTGCAAGAGATTGGACGAATACGAACTATCATAACCTAGATCGTAGTTCGAGTTTGCACGAGAGTGGGCTCAAGATGTGATTGGACAATGATATCGATCTTCACGCTAGCGGCTTAGGCTGGGGTTTGCACGAGAGTGGACCTTACTCTAGGTTTGCTATAAACCGGCAATAGCGCTAGAGCGTGAGCTTGGTTCTACATTAAGTTGCAACTAGTTCACCTACATTCAAGCTTTGCAACAATGAAATCTATGATTCATATGGATGAGAGACGGTCCGTAGTGGGGATTTCCTATCCTTAGATGCTTTATTATATTGAAAATTCTTGCTATTCGAACGATTGTGACGATTACATCAAAACTATTCTTGTTCTCTTGATAGCTAGGTAATCAAAGTATGATACTGTCATTTTTCCTCCGTGTTCAACACCCGCTCGCCACTACACCATGCGCTTGCGGTGAGAATACAAGTCGTTTTCCGGGTGTATATCCGGGCGCGATCAAGTTTTTGGCGCCGTTGCCGGGGAGGCGACGGTATTTTGTTTTCTTTACTTAGTTATTTCTTTTTGTTTTATTATTTTTAACTTTTTATTCCTCTATCGTGCTAAAAATTCCATCGAAGCTCTATTTTCCTGTGCATGTACACGAGATCGACGAAGCATCAAGAAGATCTATTATTTGATCCAGAGATCGAGCGTACCGAAAGGAGGCTTAGAGCCGAGAGAAGACTTGCTATAGAGAACGATTGTATGAACCGACGTGAGACACCGGAGGAATTAGCGGCACACATGGCTAGGCTAATATCTATCAGAGATAGGCTACAGCCTAAGACTACTTCTAGTACCTCATCTATTGCGATGCCAGAGTTGGCGGCGGACAAGAATTTTGAGCTATAAACGGGACTAGTGGTCTTAATGCAACAAGACCCATTCCATGGGAACTCTCATGAGAATCCACACTACCATCTTAAATTATTCTCGTCCAAGTGCGCCACCTTTCAGATGCCCGATGTACCGGTCGATGCTATCCGACTGCGCCTCTTCCCATTCATTCTCAGAGACAAAGCTTTGTATTGGTTGAGGACGCAAGCGGAGGGAATCTTTACTACATGGGATGAGTTGGGGAGTGCTTTTGTGAACAAATTCTACCCACCATCCAAGACGGTCAAGATAAGGAGCACGCTCATGTCCTTCAAGCAAGGACCTTAGGAGACTCTATTTGAGGCATAGAAGCACTTTAAAGATCTCCAACACCAATGCCCCCATCATAGCATTAAAGCATGGGAGCTAGTACATAGCTTTTACAATGGACTCCTACCGGGCACCAAGCAAATCATCGATGCAACCGCTAATGGATCCATATTAGCTAAGACATCGGATCAAGATACGGCCCTACTAGAGGAGATGGCCTCTAACGACCAACAATGGGACGACGAGAGAGGACATTCTAAATCCTCCTTGAAGCCGACAAGAATTTATGAGGCCAAGGCCCTGGCGGAGCTTTCTACGAAGTTTGACTCTCTCCACGAGGTCGTGGAGAGATTGGAGAAGTTGATTACCGAGCCGCATGGAACTCCCGCCACATCTACACCGGGATGCAATATGAGCGATTGGCAAGACCAAGCTCAAGTTATGTTTATTGGAGGAGAGCATGGAGAAAGAGCTATAGAGCAAGTCCAATATGTTGCGGGGAACACCGGTAATTGGGCCAACCCGACCACGAGAAATCATCCGGGATTCTCATATGCTAATAATGATGGAGCTTTGAACCCACCACTGCAACAACCTCAAGCTTGGCCTCCACCTCCATAACTTCAATATCAACCAAGAGGGCCACCATAACAAAGCTACCCGCCTAGGCAACAAGCGGGACCATATAGGCCGCCCGGCTACAATCAAGGGTGGAGAGCTCCAACCCCACCACAAGCACCACCTAGATCGGATGATGAAGCGAGGGTGGAAGAATTCATGGAGGAGCAAAAGAAGATAAATGCTAGATTGACGGCTCAACAAGACTCTATCAATACCGTCGTGGTACAACTAGCGGAGCAACTTGCGTTGCTCAATAAAAATACTCAACAATTGCCGGCCCAACCGGAGCCAAACCCACGGGGAAACACCGATCATATCAACGCGGTTGTGGCGGTAACTACTAGGGGTGGGAAGGACACTACTCCCTCCATGGTTCAAACCAAGGAGCCCGTGGAAGAAATTTTGGATGACAATGAGCCGGCTATTGAGGAGGAGTGCCAAAAAGAGCCGCAAGAAGGCGAAAATTCTGAAATTATAAAGCCACGCGAGGATCGAAACTACATGCCACCGGTTCCCTTTCCACAACGGTTGGCAAGAGCTAAGATTGAGAAGCGGCTCGCCAAATTCCTTGAGTACTTGCGGGGAGTAAGCCTCAATATACCTTTCTTGGACGCTATTGTAGAGATCCCGTCATATGCCAAATTTTTGAAAGACTTGATTTCGGGAAAGAAGAGAAATGGGAAGATAATGCTTGCCAAGCAAGGCACATGGTTCACCTGGAAGGAGAAGGAGCCCACAAAATTCAAAGATCCCAGAAGCTTCCGCATTCCATGCACACTTGGAGGAGTCCCGCTACAAAAGGCTTTGGTAGATTTGGGAGCAAGTGTGAGCCTAATGCCCCTAAGTATGTTTAAGAAATTGAATACGGGGACTGACTTGAAGCCGACGGATATGAGAATACAACTAGCGGACGGTCGAGTTACTAGGCCGGTGGAAATTGCGGAGAACATACCGCTCCAAGTACCGGAAGGAATTTGCTAGCCGTGCGACTTTGTAATCATGGACATCAAGGAGGAGGGTGACACATCGCTAATTCTTGGATGCCCCTTCTTAGCCATCGTCGGAGTGATAGTTGACGTGAGAGAGGGCACCTTGTCTTTGAATGTCGGAAACATTGAGGTGGAGCTCCATATTCCTAAAGTAATGAAGCACATGCCTTGGACAGAGGATGTCGACTACGTGGACCTCCTCGATGAGGTGATTGATGTAGCTATACCATATTCTATTGGAGCCTTGCACGATGAATGCCTTGAAGAAGGCCAATCTTCTAGCAATGGAGAAAAGTTGGAGGAGCCGCCGGATTATTCTATGGTTGATGACAAAGACGACACTAATGTCGCACGAATTAGAGAGCTATGCAAGCTCTCCACGGTCAACAATTTGAAGAAAGCTCCACCGAACAAGAAAGTAGTATCACCGGTGAAGAAAAAGAATGGTACATGCTCAAGCTTGGGGGATTTATCACCCAACACTACCCATGATGAGGGGGAGCCGAGGAAATCCTACGAACATCAATAATTAAATCCAAGTGGCCTTCCCGGCAAGTTTGATGCGCATCTCACATGCGCCGAATATCGCGCACTAAACGATTATCTTAAGGGGTCGAGCTCAAGACCTTAAACAAGCGCTTGTCGGGAGGCAATCCGACGGTTTTATATAATTTTTAGTTGAATTCTATTTTTGTTTTAGATCTTTCTTAGTGTTTAGAGTCTAGATTCAATAAAATCCGTGACAACGGGCTCTATTTTTCATGACAGGAGATGGAGAACGAGAAATCATTTACATAGAGGATGACCATAGCAAGGGAGAGCGCTTCAGGAATGCGCTCAGGCCCTAGGAGAAGGAAGAGACTGACGGAAAGAAGAAAAATAGAGATTGGAGCGAAAACAGAGTGTAGTGAAAACAGAGAGTCGAGGCAGAAAACAGCAAGCCACTCAGCCGAGTGTACATGTCACTCGGTCGAGTGAAGACCCTACTCGGCCGAGTAGGGTACTGATCAGGGAAGATCCTACAGACCACTCTCTGTTATTTTCTGTATTTTACAGTATTTATTTTCCACTCGACCGAGTGACTATATTACTCGGCCGAGTGAATCTGATACCCTCCACGCTCTATAATCGCTGATTGGCCTTGCCACTCAGCCGAATGGAACTTGTCCACTCGGCCGAGTGGGAAAAGCTACTCCGTCGAGTCGTAACTATGGGGAGATTTTCGAAAAAATTTCACGCTGAGCCACTCGGCCGAGTGAACACGTCACTCGACCGAGTGACCCAACTTTATAAACCTAGCGGGCGAGGCTCAATTCCCGAAACGCGAAAATTTCCCAAATTCTCCCGCTTCACCCACTGCCCCTTCGACTCCCCCTCGCCCGAATCCTATCACCCTTTACCCGAGCTGCTGAACGCCGGTCGACCACCGCCCCACGTCGGTCTCCGACGTCGCTCCGTCGCCTGCACCCGCTGGCGCCGCCGCCCCTTTGCCGTACTTCCCCTGTTTTGCCCAAAAATCCTATTTTCTCCCCAATCCGTAAGCCCATTACGCCAAAAATTCAAATTAATTCGCATATATATATCTATCATTCCCCATCTTCCCCAATATATATTGATATTCATTGCTGATTTGATTATTTGTGTTTCAGGCTAGCTTGGGGGAGCTTGGGGGAGATTTAGGACGTCTTGGAGCTTCGCGAAGGAGGTGATTCTTCGTACACTTCCACTATTTTCTCTCACGTCGTGCTCGGGTACACCCGTTCCTTATTTAAGAACTTCGTATTTTCATTTGGGTGGGCACGACTCACGGTCCACATGCCCCCACGTCTTAGGCCACACATTCGGGAGCCCGCTTCCATGCGGAAGAGGTCCGGCGATCCTGGCTCCTCTTCTGTTACGGTAGACTCCCCACCACCTAGCCCGTCACCACCCACACAACTGCATCCTACCTGACCCATTACACTACAGGCACAGCCCGTCCCTGCTATCGATGCGATGGGGATTACGTTTAGAGATGATGCACACCGCGCCAGATTTGAGCGTATCTCCCATCGCTTGATCGTACCGTCTAAGTTTGTGCACCTTGCTGATTTAGAGCGCCTAGGGGTACTAGAGGGGCTACTCCAGTTGTATGACAACGTGGGGTGGCGTGATTTCTTGTCGGTGTCGGCGGACACTTATATCCGCCCGACGCTAGAGGTCCTGAGTTCTATTACTCGGATCCCTGGAGGATGCTCATTTCACATGATGGATCGAGAGTGCGAGGTCACTCTCGACATGCTTAGGGCATTCTTCCAGTGGCCCCCTGTTACGGACCTAGACCGTGCCTACATTCCCACGCACATCCCACCGCCGTCATTCGACACGCACGCTTTTTGGACACGTATCTCGAGATCTCCCCTCGCCTTTGACACTAGTCGGGCCAAGGCCTCCGCCATTCTCCACCCATGCCTCCGCATTGCACAGCGCCTTATGGCGACCACTTTCTTAACGAGGTATGAGCCGTGGACGTTGTCGACGCCAGAGCTCTATATGCTCTACGCGATGACACGATCGCGGGACTACGAGCGAGGAGGAGACGTTTTGGTCCCCGCCGTCGAGATTGACATTGCCAGTTGGTACATCAACTGCATCATTATTTCTTCGGCGCTCAGACGCCTATCTTTTACGGAGGTCTGATTACCCTCTTGGTCCTTTTGTTCGGAGTTGACCTCCCTGCTGTCTTGCTTAGACCCCCGGGCCCCACTTCTCTTTCCATAGATATTATGGCCCGGATGAGGATGCTTCGTCCTCATGGTCAGAACCACTGGGTGTGGCTGCACGGTCCCCATGGTGCCGATTATATAATTCTTTCGAGCCCTGCTCGGACACATATTGGACCCACGGTCTGGGAGTGGATTCCAGCGATGGATCTCCTCATCCCCACCGCGTACGTGCTTGAGCCTGAGGGTGCTCAGCAGGAGCCCCTCCTTCCACCCCTTGACCTCGTGATACCTCAGCCTGCACCAGATCTCTCTGCACCTTCCGACACCTCTGTCCACACATCTTTTAGTGCTGGGAGCACTTTAGCTGAGTCCACCACCACCACCACTGTGCCAATGTCCATAGATCTTATTTCTGTTGTGAGCCCCGAGCGTCCCCCACCATTATTGAGAGCGGCGAGCCATCTTTTGCCTCCGCAGTGGAGACCCTTTCCTCTTTCCTATTCTCGACCCCTGGAGAGTCATTTCCTCTGCACTTCACGACCTCCCCAGTCGTTGACCTTACTGTCTCCACGGCCGCTGTCTTCTCTGAGAGTGTCGTGATGTCTGTCCCCACGTCTGTGTCACTGACCTCTCTGCCCGCCTCATTGCTTGCCACCACTTTCGCTTCTGTTACTGCTCCATCCTCTTCGACCTTACCTATGTCTCAGCCTCCCACAGAGCCTGAGCGTCACTTAGTGAGGACATCACCACCGCACAACCCTACTGTCGCACCTATACTTTACGGTAGCCGTGCGAGACAGCCCCGCTCATCACCAGTATGACCCTCTGATCCACGTCCCCCCGACACCCTAGTTCAACACCTCTGTGCTCTAAAGGGGGCGCTGAGTGGGCTTAGAGGAATTTTTCGGGCTCTCTCCGCTACCGTCAGCGCTGTTAAGTCTCGCGTCGCTTTACTTCCTGGTATTCAACCTGAATCAGATTCTTGCACGGCTGCCTCAGCCACCTACCCCCACCCAGCAGCCTCCACGACCACCACCTCCGCCACAGGACGGTGCTGGTGCACCCCTACCCACCTAGACACACTCTGTATGCCTTTCATACTTTTGCTGCTACTTCTGGATATTTTCTGCCTGCTGATTTTGCTCCCCTCCTCCACACATGTTTTGGTCACTTTTTGCTCATACTGTTTATATCATTCTGGAGAGGGGAGGTACTTTTGGGGACACTTACATGGTACTAGTTTGATCTCTGCCTGCATCATTTGCATACCCATCTCACTTTTATTTTATTTTCATCATGCATGCATCCTCACAAACCCCACCCATATTTTGTCTCTCAGTGTGCCACACTTTCCACATTGAGGACACTGTGCACTTTAGATTGGGGGAGTGAGTTCTCACGCACTTTTTACTTTTTATTTTTGTCACCTTTTATTTTTATTTTCACACCTTTCTTTGTTTTTACGCTTCTTTTCACACACTTTTATTCATTTTTTTCTTATGCATCACGTTTTCTTACTCTTTGAGTGTGTTGCATATGTACAGTAGTTTTTATTTTCTTTTACCCTTATTCTTTTATCCTTTTTGCTAGAGATGAATCTTCAGTGATGATGATGACGTGGTATTAGCTTATCTCTACATGCATATTATCTTGTCATGCCATAATTTTTATTTCAGATATCATATGCTATGTTTTGTTATGCATTTGAGATAGTAACTCGCCTTTTTATGTATGAATATGGATGAAACTCTTTTATTAGCTGAGTTTGATGATTTTTACTGTATACTCTTCATAAAAACACACCAAGCTTCACCCATTGATTGCTTATATCTGGAGTACTGCTTTCTTGTCTTATATCACTTCTTATTGCATGAAAATTGTATGCTTCACTTTCAGGTTGATTGAATGCATGCTAGGTTGATATAATTGGATTAGTTTGATTTCTGAGGTTAAACTTTAAACTGAGTAGATTACATTACTCTGCTGAAAGTTGTCGTGCACATTCTATAGAGTGAACTGAGTGTTGCATATATTTCTTTCTCCACATATCTTGAGAAGTATTTCTATACTTAGAATCATTGGTGAAACTCCCTTTAGCGAATCCTATATTGGCATATTCCCCCGCTATAAAGATCCATGCTCCAACCCCCCCCCCCCCCCCAAATTCAAAAAGAAAAAGAAAAAAATATATGTATATCTCTCTATCTTTTGATTTGGGATCACACTTGTATATAAAAAAAGAGGGAAAAAAGAGAGAAAAGAAAAGAAAAGAGAAAAATAAGTTCATACATGATCCCATCTCATACTCTTTCTCTCTTTTCTCCCTTCTTGTTTTTATTTTATTTTTTCTTGGAGCTTCAAAAATGGGGAATGAGCTTATTGATTTATTTGATGCCACCATGCTTATAGATAAGCTTGGGAGAGGGGATCCAATAATGTGTGAGAGTGTGACTACTTGATTGTGCATGACAACCTAAGCTATGTAATTTTCTATACTCGGTGAGATTACTAAAAGTTTTACGAAATCCAGGAATTGAAACTTAGCATGCATCTCATGAAAACCACTCCTTCCTATTCTTATTGCTTCATATTATGTGATACTTCTTATACTCCAAGTAGAAAGCGATCAATTGAAAAGTGTGTGGTCTATGATGGTGTATACCGCTTTAGATGTTTCAGACGATGTTAATTCTAGAATAATTCCATATTTCATACTGGTTTGATATTCTTGGGTTTCTATTTTGAATGCATCCATATATGATCATGATATCGAGATAAAAATCTTTGGCATGTGCTTTATATTCGACGTGTCCTATATGAGTAAGCAAGTCCACGTCCTGAGGAAATCATCTAGCACCTCCCTCTTTGTTTTCTTTTCTATCCCCTTTTTTCCTTTTCCTTATTTTTATCCATCGGGTTCGCCTTTTACTCATCTTCCTCGAGGAAGAGTAAGAAGTAAGCTTGGGGGATTTTGATCACTCTCTATTTTACACCTTTTTTCTGCATATTTTCATGACGTTTTGATCGCACATATTGCATTTTTCATGATTATTCGACGATAACTATTTCTTGTTTTTGTCGTATTTCAGGAGATATGGAGCGATTTGGAGCGAAAATGAGATCAAAGGAGTTTCACGCACTTCGGAGTATCGCCACGGCTTACTTGAGGACTTATCAGCAATAGAGGATGAGTGGAAGAAGAAGAAATTTCATAGGATTGACGAGGAGGCGAAATGGAGAAGAAAGGAGCCAAGATACAGCCCACTCGGCCGAGTAGACTACTCACTCGGCCAAGTAAAACGGATACGCACATCAAATTTTCAGCGTTTAATCGGCCGACCAAGGAAGTCCACTCGGCCGAGTGTGAAAGCTCACTCGCCCGAGTGGTACAGAGAATTCATCCAGAGAAGCTGCCAATTTACTGAAATTTCTGAGGAAGCCCACTCGGCCGAGCATGATTGCTCACTCGACCGAGTAAAGAATCCCACTCGGTCGAGTCAGTCAGAGAGACAGACCCCTGAGAACCCCGAAGTTACTGTTACTTTATAGGGTTTGTCACTCGGCCGAGTGACAAGGGTCACTCAGCCGAGTGACCCTCTCCGACTGCTGCTAGGACTGCGAATTCTGGGCTGCGCAGGGGCAGTTTTGTCACGATTTTTTGGACGATTTTGGCCTGTATTTAAACCTAGTTTTAGACCTAGTTTTAGGAGAGACTTGAATTATTTTTTAAAGACTTCTATTAGGTTTTTGACGGCTATTCTTTTGTGCAATCTCAGCTGCAGATCATTAGCGACAACGTTGGTTTGTTCTTTCTTGTTAAAAACTCATTTTTATGAATTGTTTCTTCTTTGCACTAAATTGAGCCATGATTAAATTTGTTATTTCTGAGATTTTCATGATGATTAGTGAGTAGTTCCGTCGTTCTATGGCATGGGGATGAACCCTATGGACCCGATCTTTGAATTATGATGAATTTATAGATTTGTTGCTAGAATTGATAATGGTTAGGTTGTGATTGATTTATTACAAGTAGCTAGGAATTTATATCGATTGGAATTTGCAAGAGATTAGATCCCAATTGATAGGAAGACCTAGATATTCGGTTTAGATTAATAATTGAAATTCTCTAGATTTGGTTTGCAAGAGATTGGACCAAAGCTAGGATTTTTATTGTAAATCTATACTAATATTCATTTGCAAGAGATTAGACGAATACGAACTATCATAACCTAGATCGTAGCTCGAGTTTGCACGAGAGTGGGCTCGAGATGCGATTGGATAATGATGTTGATCTTCACGCTATCGGCTTAGGCTAGGGTTTGCACGAGAGTGGACACTAATCTAGGTTTGCTATAGACCGGCAATAGCGCGAGAGCATGAGCTTGGTTCTACATTAAGTTGCGACTAGTTCACCTACATTCAAATTTTGCAACAATGAAATTTATGATCACAAGGATGAGAGACGGTCCGTAGTGGGGATTTCCTATCCCTAGACGCTTTATTATATTGATATTTCTTGCTATTCGAACGATTGTGACGATTACATCAAAACTATTCTTGTTCTCTTGATAGCTAGGTAATCAAAGTAGGATACTGTCATTTGTCCTCCCTGTGTTCGATACCTGCTCGTCACTACACCGTGCGCTTGCGGTAAGACTACAAGTCATTTTCCGAGTGTATATCTGGGCTCGATCAGTAAGACATCATAGTTGATGATGGCCTAGACAACTTCCAAGATGCCATTTAGAGTAGTGACTCTAAGAAATGGGTTGATGCAATCAAAAAAGGTCTGTGCGCGTAAATAAAGACTTTAGTTTACATGCCCAAAGAAAGTGTTTCTTATTGGCTGCAAGTAAATCTTCAAGACAGAAGATTGGTGAAGAAAGAAAATAGTGAAGTACAACTTATGTTGATTGAGAAAAGTTATCATCCTAACTCCTATAAATGGATTATGACGAAATTGTCTCACCATCAGATGTGTACAGATCTACTAGGGCCGAACTCGCTGTTAATGCTCATGATGACCATGAAAACTGGAGCATTCATGTATAGTCTGTTTTCTAAATGTGATTTAGAAGAACGAACTTATATGAATCAGATAGAGAGTTTTCAAGGTCAGTGGGAGCGAATAAAAGCATGCGAGGCATCAAGGAGCCGGAATATATGGTTTGACAAAGTGGTTAAAGAGTTTGACACTTTATCAAAAATGATTAAGAACCGTCTAAATGACCAGTAAAACTTATTATGGATTATTCTCGTAAGGTACGACGAACTGGATGAGATCCAGTCAAGAAATTAATTATGGATTCCAAGAGACCGAGTGAATTATTTGGATGAGATTCAAATATGTGGTTTAAGATAAACATATAAACCCATTAAGTCTATACAGAAGACGTTTTAGTAGATCCACTCACGAAAGCTCTATCACATGAAGTCGGAAAAGACTTATGTGTAAATGTGGTATGAGATACCGGGATAAATGGGCTCGAGTGCAAGTGGGAGATGTTGAGAAATGCATATGCCCTTGAGGCAAATTCATCCATATGTATCTATACAGACATCTTGTTCAAAATAACATTAATCTATTTGGTAAGTATTTATCTAAGTTGATAGAAATGTTGTAATCATTAGAAACGTAGGTAAAGTCCTGAGACTTAATGCAAGGTCAGACATGTATCGAGATGAGGATCTCGATCATGGAGAAGTGCTTGACCGTTAATAGCATAAGTCTAAAAAGGTTCGTGGTCGTAGATGTTTCGAGAAAAGGATATTGAAACATCGGATAGACCATTGTGTCTTAGTCTTCACCATGAAGTGGTGTCGATGATCTCATGGTCATTTGACTTAGTGAAGTCGAAGACGAGACACAGGTGCTCATGGGAGAATGAGTTCACTGAACGACCCAACAAGAGTTATCTTATGGTTATGATTGACGAATCTGTCAATGATAACTCTTAGTGATGATAGGCAAGCTGGTCTTTTGACTGGAGGCCATTGTATGACCCTGTGCGTGAACAGTGTTACTTAGATTACCGATCTAGCCTCGCGTAAGCCCCGTTGAGAGGACTTTGGTTGGGTGACATTTGAAACGTGCGAGGAGAGTAATGACCAAGATATGATTCGTCTCTTCCGGTCAATGGGAGTTAGTGTCATAGTGTTAGTTCGATCTATAGTGAAAAATCTAGCCAGAGTATGTTGGAAGAAGTCCAACATTATTTGACTAAAGCTCGATGGAGACAAACCAGCTTCGAGCTATTGGAGTTGACAGTTTAACCGTACCCTAGGCTTGAAACAAACGGCATAGTTTGACGAAGAGACTATAACTGCGGTATTCATCATGGACACAGTCAGGGTGGTCCCGATAATACACATGTCAATGATTTAACCACATAAGTATGATACTGAAACATGGACGGCACCTGCTGCTTGCAGTTACTACCGTCTGGGGCTTCGAGCCCCACATGTAGTAGGGTCAGACTGTAGGGTCTCACATAGAGTGCGACCTTCGTCAAGTAATATGTAGAAATTAGTGAAAATATGCATTATATGCAAGGGATAGAAACTACAAAGAGTTTGCAGTTAACTCATGCATTCGGGATAAATGATCCTGAGTTCAAATGGGAGATGTTGGGGGATGTATGCCCTCAAATCATTTATATTTGATGCAAATGATTTTATATAATAGATGTGGAAATTTTGCTTTTGATGCAAAGGGAAATTTAATGCGTCGTAAATTATTTACATGCGTATTTAATTAAAGAAACACGTTGAAATGGTTATCTGGAGACAGGAACTCATGGTCTAAAATCAGGTTCGAACGGCGTCCAAAACGGACGCCAAACATTAAGTTTAAGAGCCAAAAGAGCACTACAGGCGCACCAGCCCAACTGGACTGGGCGTCCAGCGGCCCGCCCGCCCATTGCTGGCGAGCCAGGACCCGCCCGTATAGGTGTGCGCCTGAGCCGCCCACCCCTGGGCGGGTCAGGCCCGCCCAGCAGGCTGGGGTGGGTGCCCAGTCCTGTTTTGGTAAGTAGGGCCCACCCCGTGGGCTCCATCAACTAGGGTTACGAACCCTTAGTGTTTTCTTGTTGCGACGGCTCAGTTTTTTTTGCGAAAAACTGATTTTAGCTCAACTTTGAGACAACGTTTAAGGGGTCAAACGAGGTCAGAATTGAGTGTCGTTCGAACCTACGTGTTCACCGTTCAACCCTCTTATATTTGATAGGTTGTATCATTTGTGAAGCCCAATGGTGAGGGAGGAAAAATTCACCAAAGTTTGGCCTTTGTGAAAGGCAAACTTTAATTAATTTTTCTCCCAAATTGTTTAGTCCCACATCAGATATGGAGTAAAGGGGAGGGGTCAGCCGCCTATATAAATTGGGGCATACCCCCTCCTCAACAATTTATCCCAAGCTATAGATCTGAGCAGCTCCCAAAAGTTTGGAGCACGCTCGGATCTAAGCTTAAAATAAATATTCTCTTCTCCATATATTTCTCACTTGCTCCTGAAGAGCTCTAGCAAAGCCACGAAGGGGCTCGGATTTGATCCAGAGTCTTGGCGAAGGATCCACTCAAGGTGAAACTTTCTTCGACGTATGTAGTTTAGCTTGGGACGCGGTGCGGTTCAGGAAGCGGTTCAGCTCGGGATGAGGAGCGGGTTTGGTACACTTTGCCTGTGCAAGCAAAGTTCCGGGTATGTAGTTTGATTAAGCATTGTATTTATTATATTGCAGTAGCTTAGATCTATCTTGGAGTGGTCAGATCCACCTCAAGATAGTAGAGATCCTAGCTAGGGTCTTGAAATCCTAGGGCTTGCTCGTTAAATACTTTAAGGTTTTTCTGCTGCTTTCTTTTCTGTTTGCTTCTATCGTTCATTCAACGTAGGACGGGCATAGAATAATGCCCTA